>CAJVRN010000015.1:2057500-2657500 GCA_911728415.1 Lagocephalus sceleratus
GAACCCCGGCCCAGTGAGAGCACTGGGAGGCGAACTATGACAGCGGTGAGGACTATCGCCGGGGCCTGCGCCCTCTTTCTGGGACTGTGCATCTTCACGAGCAGCAAACCGACCGACCCGACGCACGCCTACTGCAAGGTGGTCTGGTAAGATCCATGCCTGACTCACAGCCGTCGCCCGGGCGACGGAGTAGCAGATAAAGTGTAAGCGTGCCTGGCGGTGATGTTTGTTTTCCCTCTTTGTGGTCAGGCTGGTCGGAGTCCCGTGCCCCCGCGTTCAAACAGCCATCGTGTCGCAGATCAAAATCATGGGGTCGTACAAAGTGAGCATTTTGTGAGGCGTGATTGGAAAAGTCGTTGAGAGCGGAGCGACTTTGACGCCTGCTCTTGTGGTGTTTTTCGCTCCAGCTGGGCCCGGTCACCCCAACCAGCGTCCAGGCCAACCACACGTCGGCCATAGGTCAGGTGGAGGCAGTGAACTTCACCATAATCCCCACGACCATGGCTGCAGGCTGCCACATACAGGTGAGGTGTGCACGTGTGTGTTGTGCGTGTGTGTGTGAGTGTGTGTGTGTGTGACACTCTCTTAACCATATCGTTGGGAATGTCGGCCCTCTCAGGGTTCCTCCATGTCGGCGTCCTGGTTCAGCCTGTTCGACAACGGCACCAACTACTGCAACCTGCGCAACGTGGTGAAAGGTGGGCGGGGCTCGGGGCGGCCGCCGCACGCGTCCGTGCCCGACTGTCGATCACCGTGTCCCCGTTTCTTGTCCGTACAGGAAGCGGACTCACCAAAGCTCCGGGTTTCGTGGAATTCACCAACGAGTGGCTGTGCCTGGGATACAGCATCACCGCCTGCAAGTAGTCAGCTTGGTGACAAGATCTGCCTTTTTGTTTCGTTAACACCCCAAAAAAAAAAACAGAAAACGAAGCCTTTTCAAAATAAAACATCTCTAAAATTGCTCCAAAAGCCTCTTAAAGCGCTTTGAAATGTCCGCAAGTGACAGAAGTTTTGAAATATTTCTGGAAATATGCAGTAAAGTATTTGTAAAGTTAATAAATCCCAGATAATTCTGTAATTGCGGCGAAGATGTCGGTGTTTCGTTTGACCTCTGGTGAGCATAGCTGCGACGGCCCATGAAAAAGCCTTAATGCAAGACTGTGAATGATTACAATCAACATTAGTTGCTGCCTGATTTCCATGGTGGTTGTTTAACCGAAGACAACAACTCATACCTTCTGCACTGCCAAGTGTTACACCCTGAACTTTAACCGAATGGGTCATGAGCCTTCACTGATTCGTTTCAGGTCTTTTTGTTGTTTTGACTGCGTTTTAAAGCTGTTTAACCTTGCCGCTGGTTAAGGCTTGGTTTGGAAGTTACAAGGTCAAGAGCATCTTCCTATGTCTGTGGGGTTTCATGGAAATGTGTAATAAAAATGCTAGATCCAATGTATTTGCTCCAAATGAGCATTTGTTCGAAGTCGGGGAAGTTCACACGCTCAGAGTGTCAGATCAGGAATTTAAGTCTTGTGATTAGACAAGATTTTTATTTTTTTTTAAATGATTTCCTTCATCTTTCTAAAGCACGGTCAAAGTGAAGTCCAGTGCGCGTCTGCAACGCGCGGAAATCACGAAAACAAGCCTTAACCCGCGTTTTTAAGGGCTATTTATGGATTTGTAACTGAGAGCAGCTTGACACATTTCGCCAATCTCTGTGAAGATCTGACTTGTCTGTTAGCGGCTCGTTGAGCCTTCATGGATGAGGCTACCGTGAAGGAGGCGGAGGCTAAAAATAGCAGCATAATGGTGGCGCATTCCGAACCCGTGTCAAAAATGTCAATTTCAGAGGGACCGTCGGCAAACATCGGATTATGCAGGGAGCATTTCCAACTCACTTATTTCCATTAACATTATAGGTTCTGCGTCTCTTGCATTGCAGGCTATACACTATAAATCTACACATTTATGTTTGATAGATAGATACAGTAGATAGTTAAAGAGCTAATTACCCAAAGTGCTTCAGTTTGTTTCGATATTTATCGCGTCTTGACCTCATTTTGATAATAGATTACATGAAACCATCTTGACCCCCTTGAAAAACAACCTTGAACTCCTGGCAGAAGGCAACACCAACTACGCCTGTATCCCACTGTAACCAGTCTGCCCCGCCTCTCCGTCTCACTGTCACCAGAATAATGAGTCTATCTGCCTCTCTGAGTGATCAAGGGAAGATTTATCATCTCTTTTTCAGTTCATGTTTAGTTCCATATTTTGCTTTGCAGTAGCGCACATTATCCTGCTGGAAGTGTTCACGGCCGTCAGGGGCTACTGTTATGAAGCCCACAGACAGTACTGCAACATTAAATATTCAAATAATATGTAAAATAAAAAAAGTCAACGTTTAATATATATTGTCTTACATTTATTCACTATTTAATAGAATAATGTGGTTAGAATCATGATTGTCTACAGGAAGCCAGGGTCTGACCCCCCAACAACCAACAAGGTAACAAGGGAACGCTCCCCTTTAAGAGGAAGAAACCTTGAGCAGGACCAGGCCCATATGGGACGACCCCCATGCTGGTGGCTGGGTGGGTACTGAAGGAGGAGAAGAGTGGAAAGAGTAGAAAGAGGAGATGGAGAGATAGACACATACACCATACAAGCAAATATATCAGTTATGCCCTCTACCCATCTGTCCATCATCAGGAAGGTCCCCCTACATGAGCCTGGTCCTGCTCAAGGTTTCTTCCTGTTAAAGGGGAGTTTTTCCTTGCCACCATTGCTTGTCTGGGGTTAGGCCCTGGGGTTCTGGAAAGCGCCTTGAAACAATTTTTGATTGTAAAAGATGTTATATAAATAAAGATTGATTAATTGATTGATGCTGAGCAACCAAGGCTGGAGAGGAGACGGTCAGCCAACTATGAGGACAGCGATACCTGTAGGTGGATGCAGAGAGGGGGGAAGAGAAGCTCGAAGCACCACACAAGAGAATGTGTTGATGACACCATCACCGATCTGCAGGAGAGGACCTGCAGCCACCAAGGTGACAGAAACCCCACAGATCATGTCTGTGGCAGCATAGCTACGATGGTAGCCACCAAATGAGACCATGCTCTTCTAGAAATGAGAATTAGTGTGACTACAATAACGACTGTAACCACAGAATGACTGATTCAAGCTTAAACTTGTTCCAACAGGTTGACCATTACAATGACGAGCATGGCCAACGAGGATTCTATGTCATATTACAGATAATGTTTCATAATAATGCTTGAAAATGAATTTGATCATGTTTTGCTACTAGGGGATTTTTATCATCTGCTCTCAAGATTTCAAGGTCTCTCAGCGTCCCCTGCCGGCTTTCCAGGGAATTTGAAAACCACTGGCCTGATCCAGTTTATCCCAGGAGACTTGATGGTAATCAGAGTTCCTCACTTCTCATGTCAGCGGTGTTACTGCTGCACCGGTGAGTGTGAAGAACACCTTTGTTTGGCACTGAGAAGCTGTGGGCATCAGAATTATCTGAATTAAACAAACCCAGAGACCATCAAAGGATGTCAATCATTTATTGGAATTTTTCCTCCGTGCCCTAATAAACCAAATCAGTAAAATCGTGACATCACATCAGGAAATCAGTAGTTGGATTCAGCGCTGCAGGTTGCCAGTCCGACTCCCAGGCAAGCCCACTCGTTGGTCAGCTCCATGAAGCCTGGTGATGCGTTGAGTCCACTGGCTGGAACAGAAACATTCATGAATTAACATGAGTTCATCCTACTGCTCAGGAGGGAAGGTAAAGGAAAATAATTGAAAGAAGCATCATTAATGCTGCTAAATGATTCTGGTCTCTGCACTCACCTGTCAGCAGGTCGTGGAGGTTGCAGTAGTTTAGTCCACCGTCAAGGAGGGTCTTGAACCCAAGGGAAGTGGACTGGGCCTAAACAGCAGCAAATTAAGATAGAATCATTTAATGTACTGTTATGTTGTGGGTTATATTCAGACAGTAGCACTGTATCTGCTGAGGCAATGAGGTTGCTGTGAAAATCAATAAAAGAAAATAGACATAAGAGGAACTCTCTCTACAGTTTGACTGCTGCTTAAATGAGAAGGGTGCCTGATACTCACGGCCACGCGGCATCCTCCCCTTCGTACGGTGGGGCTCAATGAGAACATGACGGTTTCACCCAGAGGGTCTGAGGCAGACGTGTGGTTGGCTTTGATGAACCGAGGGTTTCCTGACACCAGCTGGAAAAAGAAGACTTATGTTGCTATAACATATTTCTTTTTACACTTTTCATGAAGGTCATTGAAACAGAAGTAGCTCTCACCGTGTAGTCGGGGCTGAAGGCTTTGATCTGCAGGATTAGTTTAGTGGAGACAACAGAACAAGGTGTCCCAAAGAGCCTGGAGAGGACGGTGGAGTTTGGTTTGGGTCAAATAGAGAGTTTGATGCTGGCAGAGTCAGGTTGTGGGACTCACCACAGGGTTTTACAGAAGGCGTGGTAGGCAGGAGCTGGAGGAGTCGGTACAGCAGCCAGGCTGGCCAACAGTCCAGAGAGGGCAGCGAGCAGCAGCAGAGTCCTCATGCTTGTGGAGAAGATGCTGGTTCCTTCCTGTGGATGAAGAGCTGGGCTGGGAGTCAGTGATGAGGCCAACGTCTTCCACAGCATTTATACTGTCTGATCATGAGGAAGAACGTAAGGATGCGTGAAACCAGTCGTGTCTTGTGAGCATCAGAACAGTGAAGATGAATGAGGCTGACTGTGTTGATCAACATTTGTGGGTTCCTGAAGTGCATCTAATTCACTCTTTCTCTGTTTGCCTGTAAGAATTGTGTCACCTCTGTCTTTGCGGATGATCCAGAACATGTTTTAGATGTTTCTTCGTTTGCTGGACGTTTTGTTAACATCATGGAGGATAAAAGTCAGCCATAACCAAACGACTTTAGATTTATCTACCCCCTTGGGGAAATTGTTTTCTGCAGCACCGTCTCCATTTCACAGATAAAGTCAGCAGAGAACAGAACACAGTTCCTCTGAAGACACATTTGTAGAGTGAAAACTGAATTTAGGAAGAATAAGAAACAGAGATGTGAATCATCAGGTAGAGTTTGGAGGATCTTTGGCATTTTCAGTGACTTGTAGCGTCACCCAGAGGACAGAACACCAAACAGCTGGTGCCCAGGCTGAGGAGGGCCTCATTTTCATTGGTGCTAACTATTGGGACAGTGACACTGAACAGACCGGTTATGGTGGGGAACAGATGTAGTCGTTACATTTTTGTATGGTTGAACATATTCATTGTTTTCTGGTTGGCGTAAGTTTCTATAATCACACGTTGGCTCCTCCTCCCTTCATCATTTCTCACACTGTGACATCCTCTGCGTCTCAGGCTCCTCCACATCGCTGACTTGACCTCTGCGCAGCAGTCTGACCCCTCTCCACGTCGAGGCTCACATCTGAGTGCTTTTCTTTTCATTCTGAGGTTCTCCATGCGGGCCGCGCTCTCAGAACAGCCCGACCTCCTGTTCGGTGGCGGTGCTCATCTTCTTGCCTGGAGCCTGTCCTTCAATGGGAGCCTTGTCCCTGACTTAGGTCCGTTCACAACTGCTGCTTTAAGTTCAAGAACTAGCATTACTATTAACTTTCAGCTTTTAAACAAACATTCAGTCCATTTATCACAATAGATGTCTTGGAATTAAAGGACACTGTTTCTTTTGTTCACCAACTATGATCAGCACCAGGCTTAATTTACATTAAAGACTTGTAACCGAGCAATTGTCGGAGGTGGGGAACGCCCCTTACGGGCTCCCGTACAACCGCGGCGCCGGTTGGCGCTAATACGGAAGCCTTTTTAAACCTGTACCAGGTGGTGTGTGTGTGTGTGTGTGTGTGTGTGTGTGTGTGTGTGTGTGTGTGTGTGTGTGTGTGTGTGTGTGAGTGTGAGTGAGTGTGTGTGTGTGTGTGTGTGTGTGTGTGTGTGTGAGTGTGAGTGTGTGTGTGAGTGTGTGTGAGTGTGTGTGTGTGTGTGTGTGTGTGTGTGTGAGAGTTTTGTGTGAGTGTGTGTGTGTGTGTGTGTGTGAGTGTGTGTGTGTGTGTGTGTGTGTGTGAGAAGGCTGGACGTGCAGCTTGCCTGGCGTTGCCTTTTTGTCGCCTCCCTGCCTTGCCTGTTTTTTTTGTTTACCTTTTTGCTTTGCCTCTTTGCTTGCCTTCTTGTCTTTTTTTTGGGTTTAGCTCGTTCGGGTTTGCCTCCTGCCTGCTCCGTGTTTCAGTCTGTTTTAGTGTAGGTCTGTGTGTGTGTATTTTCACTGTGTGGTTGCTCCATGTGGACAGTTTTTAGAGTTAGCGTGTGTGTTTGTGAGTGTGTCCCGCCTCCATCGTCACCTGGGCTTAAGGGGAGGGTGGGGAATAGCTGCAACAGGGCGCCGAGGGTCTGCCAAGCTCGGTTTGTCGTGTGTTATTTTGTTGGTGTGTCGTGTTTTGTGGAACTTTTTTAGAGTTGCAGACCCTGTCCTACTTACCCTTCCTTGGCTTCTACTACCGTCAATGTCGTTGTGACTGGTGGGCATGGCTCACTGTTAAGACCCACTGCCTGAACTGTACATAGTTTTTTTTTTTTTGTAAATATAAGGATGAATTATTGAAGACCTTTTTTAAAAAAGCTGAAAATATTAAATAAACGTTGTGCACAAATACCATTGCCTGTATTCATTTGTGCGAGGGACCTGCGCATGGGTGTTTCTTGGGAAACCCTGGCAGAGGAGTTTTGAAAAGTAAATTCTTTAGGTGAAAGTCCTATGGTGGCGTTGTCGGTGCCTGAAACGAGTCCTCTGTCCCTGCTACTCGCAACATCGAACTAAACCCACCGCGTTGTCGCCACAGACTGTTTGCTGTCAATATTTGCTCTATATGAATGGAACGGAGCCAACGCTTTAACCAGAATCATGGAAGTTTGCTGTCACCGCTTTGGCACCAATGAAGAAGAATGTCATCACTGTACCTGATGTTTGGCATTTTGATTTCTCCTTCATTTTTATCCCCATCCCACTGATTGTTTTTGATAACGTGACATGTTTAATCATGTGGTTTTTGAGTGTGTTTAAGCACCAAGAAGGTGTGGGTGTCAGAATGATCTGAATTGAACAAAACACAGAGAACATCGAATGATTTTAATCATTTATCAACATTTTTTTTTTCTCTGTGAACTAATACAACACTAAGCAAAATCAAGAAACCACATCAAGAAATCAGTAGTTGGATTCAGCGCTGCAGGTTGAGAGTCCGACTCCGAGGCAAGCCCACTCGTTGGTCAGCTCCATGAAGCCTGGTGATGCGTTGAGTCCACTGGCTGGAACAGAAACATTCATGAATTAACATGAGTTCATTCTACTGCTCAGGAGGGAAGGTAAAGGAAAATAATTAAGAGAAGCATCTTTAATGCTGCTAAAGGATTCTGGTCTCTGCACTCACCTGTCAGCAGGTCGTGGAGGTTGCAGTAGTTTAGTCCACCGTCAAGACGGCTTGTGAACCCAAGAGAAACAGACTGGGCCTAAACAGCAACAAATTAAGATAGAATAATTTAATGTACTGTGAAAATCAATAAGTGTGTATTATTTTTATTAACTAACTCTCTCTACAGTTTGACTGCTGCTTAAATGAGAAGGGTGCCTGATACTCACGGCCACGCGGCATCCTCCCGTCAGTACGGTGGGGCTCAATGAGAACATGACGGTTTCACCCAGAGGGTCAGCAGCAGACGTGTGGTTGGCTTTGATGAACTGAGGAGTGGCTACCACGAGCTGGAAACGAGAGAAGAAACAACGCTTCTGACTTCTGTTGCCGTTCCATTGTTTTGGTTTTTTACACTTTTCATGAAGGTCATTGAAACAGAAGTAGCTCTCACCGTGTAGTCGGGGCTGAAGGCTTTGATCTGCAGGATTAGTTTAGTGGAGACAACAGAACAAGGTGTCCCAAAGAGCCTGGAGAGGACGGTGGAGTTCAGACAGCTCTGGGTTAAATACAGGATTTGATGCTGACAGAGTCAGGTTGTGGGACTCACCACAGGGTTTTACAGAAGGCGTGGTAGGCAGGAGCTGGAGGAGTCGGTACAGCAGCCAGGCTGGCCAACAGTCCAGAGAGGGCAGCGAGCAGCAGCAGAGTCCTCATGCTTGTGGAGAAGATGCTGGTTCCTTCCTGTGGATGAAGAGCTGGACTGGGAGTCAGTGATGAGGCCAACGTCTTCCACAGCATTTATACTGCCTGGTCATGAGGAAGAACGTAAGGATGCGTGAAACCAGTCGTGTCTTGTGAGCATCAGAACAGTGAAGATGAATGAGGCTGACTGTGTTGATCAACATTTGTGGGTTCCTGAAGTGCATCTAATTCACTCTTTCTCTGTTTGCCTGTAAGAATTGTGTCACCTCTGTCTTTGCGGATGATCCAGAACATGTTTTAGATGTTTCTTCGTTTGCTGGACGTTTTGTTAACATCATGGAGGATAAAAGTCAGCCATAACCAAACGACTTTAGACTTATCTACCCCCTTGGGGAAATTGTTTTCTGCAGCACCGTCTCCATTTCACAGATAAAGTCAGCAGAGAACAGAACACAGTTCCTCTGAAGACACATTTGTAGAGTGAAAACTGAATTTAGGAAGAATAAGAAACAGAGATGTGAATCATCAGGTAGAGTTTGGAGGATCTTTGGCATTTTCAGTGACTTGTAGCGTCACCCAGAGGACAGAACACCAAACAGCTGGTGCCCAGGCTGAGGAGGGCCTCATTGCAGTACCGTCCTGACAGCTACGGTGAGATGGTAGTGATCATTTGGACAACGGTCTCCTTCACTGGTGCCAAACTTTGGTACAGAGAGGCTAAACGGGCTGGTAGCAGGGAGATACGAGTGTAGTCATTAAACAAACGTGAACCCCCGGAGCTGTGTCAGTCCTGCCTGTGGCTCTGCATCACTCACACAAGACTTGTGATTCAGCAACATGTAATTTCTAACTGCCACGACTGATCAGCCCGAGGCTACTGATCCAGTAGTTTGAGGAACTGTAGTAAAATCAGTAGTAAAACGGATTGAGGAGTCTTTTTTATGCACAAATCAAGCAGTTCATCAGTTTATTCAACAGTAGACCTTGTGTAAGTTTTGTGGTGACACAGACAGTAGATTCAGTGATTAAAAACACTGAGATAGATTTATTTTCTAAACACCAGTAACAGTGACACATTACCATTGATGAAATGTTCTCTGACCTTTGGATGAACATTTACAAGGTTCCAGTCATGACTTAAGGTCTTTATCTGGGTCGACTGTGTTCATATTTCTGCCTCTCACAGTTTTATCATGCACCCTTTGACGCCTTATCCAGACTTTGGAGATGTGGGACACAACAATAGTTATTCATGTGCATGAAATTGAAGCCTTTTGGAATCTGGAGCTCATCTGACCATCACTTATGGAACATGTGACATTTCAAAATCCCAACTACTGGAAGCAGGAGATCAGGTACAGGTCCTGCAGCCTATTTGGGTCTCAATTTTTATTCCTTTAATGTTTGTTGTTTTTTGTGACTTTTGTACGACAAAAGTATTCATGTGGATAAAATAAAGACACCTACTTTTAAAAGGAACAGTATTTTCAAAATTTGGATTTAAAAAAGTTTTGATGTTCAGCCTTTTATATCTTTTGTCACTCATGTTTCATTTTTATATCTGTTTTTTAATATATTTATAAATGAAAATGAGCCAACACTGAACACCAATCAAACACATGACCTTTCAGCTTGCAGGATGGTGCAAATCGCCCATCTCGTACCATCTGTGGGACGGTCTGTTTTCTAGAGGGCGCTACAGGACACTGAAATTAATTCCAAAGGCCCTTCAAACTGCACCTGATGTTTGACTTTTTGATTTAGTCTTCCTTAACTCAGATTTTTTCCCCCATTCAACAGATTCATGTCTGAGTCACTGAACCTTCTGAGTTCATAGTGCCTGTTTGTGTTTTAAAACATGTTTCCTCATGTGGTTACTTTAAGTGTTTTAACCACCAAGAAGCTGTGGATCTAAGAATTATCCCAAGTAAACAAAACACGGAGATCATAGAATGATTTCAATCATTTATTGGCATTTTCCTGTGGGAACTAATACACCAATCCAAATGCAGAGAAATCATGAAATCAATAATCAAATTTGGGGCTGCAGGTTGAGAGTCCGACTCCCAGGCAAGCCCACTCGTTGGTCAGCTCCATGAAGCCTGGTGATGCGTTGAGTCCACTGCCTGGAAGAGAAACATTCATGAATTAACATGAGTTCATTCTACTGCTCAGGAGGGAAGGTAAAGGAAAATAATTGAGAGAAGCATCATTAATGCTGCTAAATGATCTCTGCACTCACCTGTCAGCAGGTCGTGGAGGTTGCAGTAGTTTAGTCCACCGTCAAGGAGGCTTGTGAACCCAAGAGACATGGAATGGGCCTAAACAGCACCAGATAGTTCAATAGATGCATGTCTTCTTCTTATTTTATGGATTGAGCTCCGACAGTAACAGTGTTTGCTCCAGAGGTCATTGTGAAAATCAATAAAATCTCAGTTGTTTCAGATAGTAACCAGGCATCATTGAATGCAATAATAATAATAAAAATCCCCTCTGTCATTGTTGTTTTGACAGATCAAACATTGTTGTTTTGACAGATGGGATGTCCAATATAAGAATGCATGTCTTTTATCAGGCATCAAAAGAATGCGGACTATAGTTCTGACCCCAGATACTCACACCAACGCGGCATCCTCCGGTCAGTATTGTGGGGCTCAAAGTGAAGGTGATGTTCTCACCCAGGGGGGCTGCAGCAGACGTGTGGTTGGCGTTGATGGTGAGAAGAGTGGCTGACACCAGCTGGAAAACAGACAACGCTATTCACACTCACACCTTCTTACGGCCTTATTTCCAGTTTTAGGGCAAAGGTCATTGAAACGGAAGTAGCTCTCACCGTGTAGTCGGGGCTGAAGGCTTTGATCTGCTGGACTAGTTTTGCAGCGACCTCAGCGCAAGGTGTCCCAAAGAGCCTGGAGAGGACGGTGGGGTTCGGTTTGGGTCAAACAGAGAGTTTGATGCTGACAGAGTCAGGTTGTGGGACTCACCACAGGGTTTTACAGAAGGCGTGGTAGGCAGGAGCTGGAGGAGTCGGTACAGCAGCCAGGCTGGCCAACAGTCCAGAGAGGGCAGCGAGCAGCAGCAGAGTCCTCATGCTTGTGGGGAAGATGCTGGTTCCTTCCTGTGGATGAAGAGCTGGGCTGGGAGTCAGTGATGAGGCCAACGTCTTCCACAGCATTTATACTGTCTGGTCATGAGGACAAACGTAAGGATGCGTGACAGCAGTCGTGTCTTGTGAGCATCAGAACAATGAAGGGGAATGAGGTCACTATGGCCATCACGAGTAGTGTCCTTGAAGTGACTTTTATTCACGCATTCTTTTATTCAGGCATTTTGGATGCTTCACTATATGTTGTAAACATGCCTCCCGAAGTCTCAGCGTCCGGGACAGAAGCAAAACAGGAAAAACACAGTTGAACAGAAACTATTGAAAATGAATGTGGACCGTAGTCACGCATAGAGAGCACAGCAAAGAGCGCAGAGTGTGGACAATGAGAGGGAATTAATAAATAATACACTTAATAATAATAATAATAATAATAATAATAATAATAATAATAATAATAATAATAATAATAATAATAATAATCACAATAATAATCATAATCACAATAATCATAATAATCACAATAATCATAATAATAAACTTAATAAGAGAATGTTCCCTTCTTTAATGTCTTTATTTTGAACCACTGTTTAGGTCAGAGTCAGGGTTGGGGGGTTCACTGGGATGCTGAGGGTTAGATAAGGAGCTGGGGGACGAATTAGATCTATGAAATTGATTTGATGATGATGAATATTATTATTATTGGTATTATTATTATTATTAGTAGTAGTGTTATTTAATTAAAGTAGCTCAAACTACACTGCTTTATATTAAGGGTAGTATGTGACAAGTGACTGTTTTCTGACTACCATCCGCTAAATGTTAAAACAAAGAGTCACAAGATCAGATGGTCAGATGAGTCACATTGTTCCCTCAACTTTTGTTGAATTTTTCACCCGTCAATTCGATTTCATGCAGACCGTTTGCACAAGGCACCATAAACAGTTGTGGAGAAAGATGCAGCTGGATGAAGGAGAAAAAAAAAGTTCTCTGCAGACGCACTGCCTCACGCACGGGTGCAGATCACATTGGTGACAGTGTGACTCAGTCATGAACTTTTTCAGGACAGCATTTTCCTATATTTTTTCCTGGTCCTGTTGGTGGTGCAAAAAAGCAGCAGGTGCTTGATTAATATCAGATAATTTATTATTATTATTTATTTATTTAATTTATTTATTACTCAACTGTGATACTAGTTTTGATTTTGGTATGTCAGAAGTGTCTTCTTTTTTTAAATCATAGACTCAGACTCATACATGTAAATATGCTGGTCTGGAGGGCAGGAGAGCAGAGTTCATGTCTCACGTGAATGAATGCAGGAGGGAAAACCTTCTCCTGTGACGGGTGTGTTGCTCACTAGAGGGCAGAAGAACCTCAGCTGAAGGCTGTTTGTATGCTCACATGGAGACAAACCTGTATGGCAACAAAGTGAATTAAACCAATCAGTGGCTCTGGTACAGGGGGGTTAGTTACCCTGAACTGGGTTTGGGGGATGAGAGTAGCATTTTACCCGCAAAGTGAGGACATTCTTACTGGTTCTATTGGTCGTTTGAGGGGTTTTCTCTAAGGGTGAGTTTGGATCTGTGGCTAGGTCAAGGCCAGGGTGAGCGTTTAGGCGTTTAGCTCTGCTGCTTATGGTACGGGGGCCTTTGCGTGTTACTCGGAAACGGGAACTTTTTCTTCTGGAACTTGACATTCACGCTTAATTTCACTTTCCATCATAAACTGAGACACATGGAGCATCATACGCTCAGCACTATAGAACAATTCCATTCTCCATTCTTTTGTCACAGAGGATTAGTATATTTGCTCAGTCTTATAGATGAAAGTTGAATCTTACTCGTGAATAATCTTGAAAAATGTGACTGCACCACGTCACAGATGCTGTCAGGCTGCTTCTGACGTATTGTTATGGCTAATGAAGAGAATTGTATTATACTTTTGAGGCTGTTTGCATTAACAATGTGTCCCATGTGTCCCATCCTTTAATACCATCCATTCACTGATCTCTTAATCATTACCAGACATCTCTAAAGCTTAATGGTGTTAGAGGCTCCTAAGTGACCAAAATGTAGCCCTCAACCTCCGTCCTGATTTTTCTGAAACGAGCACAAAGGTTCGTATAATCCAAATGCGTTTCCTGTCACGTACATTTCTATTATACGTGTATGTCACATTATCCCACGATCATCTGATGACCTTCAGCGGAGGCCCCTGTTGCCTGCCATCGTCGTCGTGCTCATTGTTGGGTAATTTGGTTTCACGCTCCGCGCCTTCGTTCGCGGCAACCCTTTAAGTGGAACGGATCGCTCGCTGTTCGCCGCTTTACGTCCGCGGGGATGTATAAATGGCGCGGGAGCGAGGGGGGGCGGGCAGTCCAGGAGGAGCCACCTACGGGCAGGATGGGAGTCGGAGCTCTGCTGGCCGCCTCGGCCTTCCTGCTGCTCCTGCAGGCGTCCGCCTCGGAAGAAGACAAAATCAGTTGCAAGGCGATATGGTAACGACGGCGTAAACACACACCTGTAGCGTCCGCGTCCGTCCACTCGTTGTTTCACCTGTGGCCTTCTTTTTTAACCCTCGAACAAAAAAAAAAGGGTTTTCAAGGTAGCGTGCACCGAACCGTCCCAGGCTCTGGTGAACCAGGTGAACATTTGGAATTCCCAAAAAGACTGCGACGACGACCAGGAGAGGTGCATGTACCAGGTACTTCTCCTCAGGTGTCCGACTCACTCATCTGGATTGTCTTAAGTGTGCGTTGACCTTTTAACCTTTGTCGTCTTCCAGGTCGTAAAATCGTCCCCAACTCACCTTGAGATCAAGCACATGTCCCGCCGCACCTCCAAAACCACAACGATAGAATTTGGATTTATCAAGTCGACAACGCCTTTCTGCAAAATGAGGGTAGGTTAAAGTCATTTGATGTCCTTAATTCGTTTCATTTGAATTCACTTTGAGAAGGAACGGCTTCACGTTGTCTTGATGGTTTGTGTAAAGGGCATTGCCACGTCCTCCCAGAAAGTCCCCCTTCCAAACGAGTACTGTCTGCTCTTCAATCTAATCAGCGGTAGGCTGCTCAGTTCTCTTCACGGTTCTGGTGGAACGGCAGGTTTTTTTCCTTCACGCTCTGCTGTTCTTTTTTTGTTTTGTTTTGTTTTTAAAACAGGAAGCGGGCTGACCAACCAGCCAGGCTTCAAAGAGATCTGCCACAGCTCAATGTGTCCTCCTAAAGACTCAGCGTCGTGCTGAAGGCCGACTCACACCTGCTGAAGGTTCTGGTCCAGTTTCAGCTCCGTCGCACCTTTAAACTCATGAGGAAATATCCCGACTTTTGTTGCAGTTTCCAATTGTGTTTCATAGACGCTGATCTGAGGACATCCAGAAAAGAAGTCTGACGTCACTGTGTTGGTGCCTTTCTTTGATTAATATGTCTAACATGCAAATGGGTTTTGATTCCCTGATGAAGTCAATATTTTTCATGGTTGATGTTACTGTACGTATTTAATGCTCTAACCTCCCTAATGAAACAACTCAGCCCCGTCTGGAAATGATTAACACAATTAATCGATCTATTGTTTTAGATGGCAAATGATGATGTACTATGGTACTATTTAAGAATTAATTATTAAACACAATTATAATCACTTAAATTATATAACTCATGTGTTTTATAAAAATGTATTTTGACCACCTCACATGATCACTGCCTGTTATCCAAAAAAATGTAATTACAAGTTCATCATGACCACATTGTCTCTGTATAAGGAAAAGTTTTAAATGGTCACACCAGGATTTACAATAAATGTTTCTTTTGTCCGTGTTTATAAAAGAAAAGGAATTCTTAATTAATTAGATCTATTATTAATTCTCTTTAAATTAATCAACACATTATATATTATTAAAAAACCCTGCTGATTCATCCCCAGTTAGTATTAACAAGAGAAACATTTGAACAATTTTTTTTTTTAAATCTATTGAATGAGATTGAATTATAGCTGTTGTTATACTATACAATCAGTATTATGACACTAAGGCATGAAAATGACTCAGAGTTATAGCAAAAGTCTTGCTTTTGTTGCGGATAGACAGAGATAATTCTGTTAGAATGAGGAAAAGTGGCCGAATGTGAGACAAACCTGTTTTCTTTGTTGTTTCAATTTCCTAGTCTGTGTTTCTCCTCGGTGTTCTGCAGACATGACAGCCTTCAGAACTGAACGTCAAATTATCGTCCGCGCTGCTGTCAGGAAAAGTGATCTGTGCCGAAGGAAGCTCATATTATTTTCTGCATCACTAATTAAATGCACCCAGCTAGGAAATCATCAGACTCTGGCACTTGACTGTTTCCATTACTCAGATTAGACCAAGAAGGTTATTAATCCAGCACAACCTCCTTCAGAACAGGTTGCATCCCACATCAGTTACCATGGTGATTAAATTAGGCACAGAAAATGATGTTGGAACATAGTTATGTAACACAGAAATTATTGACTATATATTATTCTTGAATGAAGGATTCCATCACCTCCAAATCGACTGCGCTAATATTAGTAGAAGTGGAATAGTAATATGAAGTTTTGCTTTAAACACTATTAAATTACATAATCAAAAGTGACTCATCACATCTTGTTTGTTAACCCAGAATCTTACATAGCAATGAATAATTAATCGTCCTATAAATAGTTACAGTATTAATATTTTCCTTAATTAAATGCACGAGTGTGTGGGTGTGTTATAAAGTTGTGTATCTGCCGTGGACTCCAATGAAGACTGAAGACGTCATCATCAACGACACTCGGCACACAGGGAAAACCCCAGGCTGGTGCATCTAATATTTTATTTGCTGTGTATAGTGTGAGTATGTGCCTCACAGAGCACGCTTCTATTTCTCAATTTTTCATGGGTGAGTACAACGACCTCGAGTGGTGAAGGGGCGTAAAACACTAACGAGCGAGACTTTCCAAACAGAGACATAAAAAATATATATATATATATATGTCTGAAATCATTTTTCTAAAGATGAGGTTAGCCGATTCTGTGATTCAGTGGGGCACAAATTAAAATGAAAAAAAAATCCTCTTTTTCTGCTAGATTACTGCACCGTCAGGCGATTTACGTATATGGTACATGAAAACACACCTCTGCAAAGGGGCGAATCTGAATTTTGAGCACACTGGGCATTCGGAATAAATACCGTGGGACAATAACTACAGCGTCCTTGAATAATATAGATGACAGTAGCTTAATCAGCTTATTGCCTGAGGTGGAGGAGTACCTGGGGCAACAGAAAAATACCCTATCACGGTGTTTTTAATTGGGGCTATTGTGTAAGCAGCAAACATGGACACAGTCATTATGCACATGTTTATTTACAACAAAGCATTTCTTTATAGGCGGATAAAAATGTCTCCGTATGACTATATACAGTCTCTCTGTGCACATATTATGCAGTATATTTCTCATACAATATGGCTTGAAGTCCATACTGCATGTTGATGTTGACCGCTGTTAAATGCTCTTCATGTCCTCAGCCTTTCTTCGCTCTTTACAGTGTGTGTGTCAAGGCAACACATTGAGACTTCATGCTTATACACACATCTATATGTTAATGTATTGGAAATATGTAACATTTCAGTGTGTATCTGTCAAAACATGGGAAGTAAACCATACCAGCAGGAGATCTCTCTGTTGCCAGGGCAGTAACAGCATGTTTACGAGGACTGAGCCGGATTAAACAGAGGAAAAAACAGCATTTCAATCCCACTTTAATGACAACTCCTTGCCCTCAGTAGACTGGGCTGGAATATTAAAAGTTCTGGGGACAAAGGAACACATACGGCAGTAAACACTGATTCATTTCTCTGGCTGTCCTTAAATCACACTAGCAGGAGCCACCAGAGCCTCACCATGAACCTGCAAAATAATCTTACTCTAATATGGAGGTTTTGGGGCTCTTTTTTTTTTTTTTTTGCTTCCACAACTCAGCACTGCTTTAGGCAAGAGCTCACATATCTTTCTGTAAAGCTGTCATGGTGAACCCTGTGGTAGGCTGGTCCTCCAACAGCATCTGCAGTGCTGAAGTTAAACAAGAGAGAATTCAGCTTCCTTTGCTTTAAGATCGAACTGGTGTAATCCAGTTACCCCACTTTAGATTAATGGATCTGTGTCTTTGTTGTGTGTGTGCGTGCGTGCGTGTGTGTGTACATGTTACATGATAGGGACCAGACCGTGTTCACCTGTAAAGTGGGAACATTTTTAATTTCTTCAAAGGGCTGTTTGAAGGATGCATCAGCACCGGTCTATAAATGAAATAGCAATCGGATCATCGAAGGCAGATATTTAAACTCATGACTAAAGCATAAATGTTCCTATCTGCTTCATCAAGTACGGTTCTGCACAGAATCATTCTCGCCTCAGTGTGAGTCCGTCGTGTTATTCAGGTTAACGTCAGTGTATTATTGTTAATTCTTGGCTGATTAAACTGCTGTTATGTACATTTAACATACTTAATTTAGCTGGTTCTAGTTCACTTATATGTGTGTTAATTCCAACAATGTTAGACTAGTTTTATAAGACTTAATTAGTAATTTGTTAATGTAACACTTTTTGTAAATCTAATGGGCAGCAGCTCATAAAATAGTCTAGTTTATTTACTTAGCAGACTGATTTTACCTACAATGTCCCAAATTATGTTTTTCCCCAGTACTTTAAAAACAAATAAACTTAATTCTAAGTGGGAACAGTGCCATCATGCCTGTAGCTATTATTATTGATAGTTTCCTTTTTTTTTTCCTATTCCCTCTTTACACCGCGCTACATGGATAACGCGAGCTTTTCAACCGTGGTGCGGCGGTCAGAAAGGAGCCACAGATCAGCAGATCTGGTTACAAGGCGTGGATGGGTCCTGATCAGGTCAGGGTCTGACCTCGGCAGGAAAGCAGGGTTCCAGCTGCACACATCACGGACACTACAGTACGCCTGGGTAGAGTACATATAGTGTGTCTTAACACACACCCACACACACCCACACAAATAACACCCCCCCACCACCCCTCCTTCCTCTCCCTAAACTGAGACGAAGCAGTAAATAATAGCCGGTGGATTTTTGTCGTTGTTGTTGTTGTTGTTGTTGCACAGCCTGGCGCACCAATGTCCTCCATAGCTGATTTTGTTTGGGGGGGGGGGGGCTTTGTGCTCCATTCGCCTTTCATCACTCGTCGTCCAGAGCAACACGGCGAGGAGGGGGTTAAAGCAATCTGTGATTAAGGCAGTCTCATAAATATTGCAGAGAGGTTTGTGGCTCCTGTGTTTTTTTTGTTTTTTGTTTTTTTTTTGTTGTTGTTTTTGTACAGATAGACTACCACCACAGTTCCTGGAAGGGCCGCTTCCCTAACCCCACAGATTAACGAGCAGACGGGCAGATGAGAACGACACAAAAATCAAATCTGACTGCGATGCCACAATGTTCGATCCACCGAGGGAGAGCAAGAGAGAGAGAGAGAGAAAGAGCGAGAGAGAGAGAGAGAGAAAAAAAATCCACTCGAAAGAAACATCGAGCAGTAATCCTCTTTGGAAGAAAAAGGTCATATTTGGTTTATGTTTTTGTCATCCGCACAATGAGTAATCTTTCACAGGACCACAAGTAGTTAAGAAAAACAAAGTACAACCCAAAGAAATTTAATTCAGAAATGAAAGGAAAGGAGTAAAGAAGAGGACCGTGTCTTAACTTGTCCACCAAAGTCTGAGCTAGTGGCTTTTTAAGCAGCGTGCAGAGACGAGGATCGACGAGTTCCATTTTACAGTAGCTTGACTCCGTCCCCCTTATTGAGTTCATTCCACGAGGCAGGAGCGAGCCGGCAGACGCACACGTTTTAGTAAGACACACGAGACCTCGGCTGAGTCCTGCTGATAGTTCCACCCTCTCGCGGCTTCTCGCCGCCACGTCCTCGGTCAGCTTCTGAATGCGTGGAGATTCTCGCGTTCCGTAGCCTTTAACAGTGCTTCCAATTGCTGTACTTAGGGCTTCAAGTAATGGCGAGGCCTTTTGCGCGGCTCCACACTCCTCCCTGGACACACTCAGACCCACTCCTGCATGGAGCGCTTGCAGTACAGTATGTGGCGCTGCGTGCTCTTCCTCCTGAACTGGAACACGGTGTAGAGGAGGACCATCATGCACAGCGCCAGCACGCAGGGGATGGCGATGGCCACCGCCTTCTCCGTGCCCCCCGTGCTGTCCAGTTTGATCACGACATCCATGTCGCCGTTGTCGTAGTGGCGCTCCTCGGCCACCGGGGGACTCCAGTCCCACTCGTGATCGGCAGGCAGGCCGTCGCAGCCCATGAAGTCCCTCAGGATGGACCGCGGGTAGCCCGGCTCCACGCGGAGCATCTGGTTGTTAAACTTCCAGTATTCCTTCCCCTTGTAGAAATAGGTAAAGCCTGGAGCGGCGCGGGAGACAGCAAGTTAGCTTTTTCGTCATATTTTGCGAGTGGAGCGAACTCAAGATCTCTACTCTAGATCTAAATAATCTCTAGGTTAAAAACCCACCATTTGCTTTGTCCACAAAAGCCCCCTGTGGCGAGTCGGGGATGCCTTTCCACACAGTGATGGGCTTAGGGTAGCCTGGATCCATTGTCCTCATGTCCTCGTTGTACCTCCAGTATCTAAGAGAGAAAAATCAAGAGTCAGAGCGGAGGTGTAATCATTAAGCTGTCAAACACCTGACCCCCCCAGTAACAGTCCGCTGCCTTAGGTTAATCCTGACGAGGAGGAACTCGCACAAATTTAAACAAAATGCCTTAATGAGAGTTTAATTAACACTCGGGCACATTTAACGAGGGCGAAAGGGCAAAAAAAAGGGCAAAAACCAAACAAAGCCAAGGAGGAAACGTGGAAGGGGGAGGGGGTGGGGGTGAGGGGGTGAGGGGCGGGGGGGGGAGTCTTTGATTCTGGGCATGTCAAGGCTCCCATCAGGAATGCGGCAGCAGCGAGACGGGAGCAGAATGATGACTACGCCAGCAGCTCTCAGCCCCACAGAGGTGGCACGCGGCGATCAGAGCTGCAGCGCGAGGCCGTCTGAGCTGCAATTTTTAGACGGCGTCAAGCGTGGGAAGTACACGGCGTTCCACGGTCGGTCTGTCGCAACATCACAGTCGCGTTTAAAACCAGGCAGACCCTTGCTCTTATGTGCCTTTTTCTTTCTCTCTTTTTCAACCAGATACTTAAATCTCTGGATTGACTCAGGCTTTAAAAACAAGTTAGTCACGCTGCTACGTTCTTAGAAATAACAGTCTGCTTCAGTTCGGCCGGGGGAACCTTATCACAGGCACATATTAATCAATATTAACGCCAGCAGACGATAATATTGGAATTGTTTCTCCAATGTTGGACGAAAAGCTATTAAACATGCAATCAGAATGAAGGCTAATCCAGGGATGTGGCGATCGATGTATGAGCAAAGTTATTATATTTCTCTGGGCTGAAGCGTTGAAAGAATGATTACGAAGTTCCAAACACAGCAAAGCTGCTCCAACAAAGCGCAGAGGGAATGAAGTCTTCAGTCTCAAAAGAAAATTGTGGATAGTTTTTTTTTTTTTATTTTTTTTAAAAAAAGCTCTTTCTTTGGCAAAAGCTCTCAATAGAAATGTTTGGTCCCTGCAGCCGCTCTCACAGATCTGAGGTGGTCGGTGTCATCCAGTACAGACCTGTCTCCTTTAAAGAAGTAGGTCTTGGCGACGTCCTCCCACCAGACGGCGGTCTCAATGCTCTGCGTCGGCATTCCTCTCCCAAACAGCGAGATGTCCTGAGGGTATGAAGGCTGGAGCGTTGTGTCTTTGAAGACCCAGAAACGGCTTCCTAAAATAGACACCGAAAGTCAGGAGGCGCCGGGATGAAGATATTAACATCGCGGTTAACAAAGACTCTGTGTGGATTCTATCCAATTCTACCACAATGACAGATCTGCTAAAATGTACACATCATCTGCTTAACTGAAAGCCTGCAAACGCTCATGTAGCGATATCTACAAAATGATAAACAGTCAAGAGCTGTGAAACTCTGCAGACTACTTTTCAGTTTCATTTATTGAATTGTGGAATTTAATTCATTTGAAATCGCGAGCGCCTCAAGGCAGAGTGAGGAGAGAGCTGCTGGAACGCTGCGCTCGCAGCAAGGAGCTGAGACGCACAGGCACACGCATGGAGTTAAGTCTCCCTGTGAGAATAAATAAAGCATGAGACGCCCCCCCCCCCAACCCCCCGATCCCACTGGTGACAGATGTCATGTTAATCTGCCTGATGGATGGACGGATGACTGTTCTGGACCTGAACCCATTCTGTTAGCACAGAGGGAAGAAAGCGTCCACACGGATGCTGGAGGCTGCAATGTGAACTGCTTATCACGCACGCTGGAACGCACCAATGATGAGGAAAAAGATTGTTTCATATTCAGTTATCTATCAAAGGAGAGGTGAAACTGTAAAAGAATTCATTTATGTGCATATTGCAGGCGTGCTGCTAAAAGAGTTGTGCAAACGCTGCCGTGTAGATGCGTTTACGGTACCTTTGAAGAACACGAACTTCCCTTCGCTGTTTTCATACACCGCATCGATTTTGGCCGGTAGTCCTTTCCAGAAGTGGTTGATCTGCATCGGATAACCAGGCACCACCGAGTTGTCCCGCACCCTCCAAAACCACTGATCCTACAAAAATACATGACATATATGTCAGATCATCATCATCATCATCATCATCACCATCATCATCACAATTATCACCACCATCATCACCATCATCATCACCACCATCATTATCATCATCATCATCACCACCATCATCATCATCACCACCATCATCACCATCATTATCATCATCATCATCATCATCATCATCACCATCATCACCACCATCATCACCATCATTATCATCATCATCATCATCATCATCATCATCATCATCATCACCATCATCACCACCATCATCACCATCATTATCATCATCATCATCATCATCATCATCATCACCATCATCACCATCATCATCATCACAATCATCACCACCATCATAACCACCTTCATTATCATCATCATCATCACCACCATCATCACCATCATCATCATCACAATCATCATCACAATCATCACCACCATCATCATCACTATTATCATCATCATCATCACCACCGTCTTTGTCATTATTATCATCATCATCATCTTTATCATCATCACCGTCTTTATCATTATCATCATCAACATCATCAATATCATCATCATCATCACCATCATCACCTTTACTATTATCATCAGCATCATCCTCTTCCTCAACATTATCTTCATCACCATCAACATCATTATCATCATCATCATTATCTTCATCACCTGCATCATCATCAGCATCCTCATCCTCATCATCATCCTCTCCCCTACCTTGAACACAAACAGCTCCTGGCGGAGGATGGCCAGAGTGTTGAAGCCTCCATCACAGATGTTGGGTTTGGAGTTGGGGTTGGAGGGCTTGGCCCCCTGCGGCGGGCGGTGAGGTCGGGCGTGGCGGTCGTGCTTGCGCGGGTCAGAGGGCTGGAGGAAGCGGGGAGGAGGGACGGTGGGCGGGGGCCTGGTGGGCTGAGGCACCCTGTCTGGTGGACCTAGGATGACACGTCGATAATCCACCTTTCTGAGCAAATTATATTTAATCCTGGCACAGATCATTAACGCTGATTCATGGTATGAGACGCCTGTCAGCTGCTCTCTCCATCAGCTGACAACTGGTGTTGTCCAGCGTTCCAGCTGAGAGCGACGGAAGCGTCCGTCACGACTACCTGAGTTTAGATTTTCCAACTTTGCTCTGAGAGCTTTATCCGCTTCTTGACATGGGTGAAAGTGTTATTTCATCATCAACAATCATCTGTGATGTTGACACTAGAGAGGGAATAATATATGAAGCGCGGGGTTACCATAGATTTTCTGAATGCCCTGCAGATCATCGTGAGGTAGTTTGAAGTTCTCCGTGTCCATATACTGGTAGAAAGGAGCCATGATAGCGGTGGGGTCGTTAGAGTGTTCCAGGCCGAGAGCGTGGCCGAGCTCGTGCACCGCAACCAGAAACAGGTCGTTACCTGGAGAAGAGGAGAGGCCTTGAATGCATCACAGGAAAGGACAAACAGTACAGGAGAACGAAGCAGGAAGGTATCATTTAAATACACACTTGGCTATTGTCTTATTGTTTTATAGTTATATCATATGTTTTATGCAAGTTCAACACTTTGGTATCTACTATAGAAATGAAGTTTGGGTGATTCGTTAGGTATCATATTAGAGATATTTAAGCAGCTTTATAAGAATATGCTTTATGATTTAGGGTTTACAGATAATACCTTTAAATGGCATGCAGTGATTGGTTCAAGAATCAGTTGAATAAGCAGCGAATTAAAAGATGGTGACGTGATGAAATAAATCATAAAACCACAAAAACTTAAAAAAATATAGACATTCATTCTGGAGGATAACAACCAGCAACAACAACCAGACAACCCGCTCTTACATAATCCCCCTGGATGTACACAAATGTCAGTTTAACATGTCAAGGCCATCCTTAGCTCATAGGGTTGACCTGATTTAGGAATATATGCCTTATTCATGTCGAGTCTGCGACTGAAGTCGTCCCAAAGGACGCTGTCGTCATCTAAAAAACGTGATACCCGAACCCCCCCCCCCCCCACCTTCCCCACCCCCTTCAGATTGGCCACAAACACCAGGCCAGCATCTAAAAGGTTTCACCATCCCGTCCTGCAATTATCTCACATAACCAGCATCTTCCTTCTTCTGTCCCGCAAAAAAAAAAAAAACCCTCCCCAGAGACAGGCCGGAGATGCCATTAGCGCACATGTCAACATGCAACATTTACAGTTTGGCTGCTGTGAAAGCCCATTAAAGCTGCACAGCTTCCCCGACACATACGACGGGCCGGGGGCCGTTTAGAACCGGCCTCGGCGTTCAGCAAACATAATCATGCAGAGAGGAGCGCGCGGGTGACGAGACGCTCTCTAATGTAAATGCAACTCGAGCTCCTCTTGCACTAATGCAACGATAATATCTGGAGTGAGAATGTGGCTCGTTTTTATCATTTATTTATCATCGAATCAAAATAGCTTGATGGACAAGTCGCCGGTTTATGGCGATGCAGGGCAAGAAAGACATCTTATCTCCACGTTTGGACTCTAGCTGCGTCCTACTATCCATGTGAATCATTAAAGATAAGGTGTGTCACCATTCGTCCTACCATATTACATAACTATGGCACAACAACAAAACATATCAACTCAAAACATATCGGCCTTGTCGGAGATTTGGACACTCCTACACTTGTGTGGGTGTGTGGGGAGTGAGGAATTTGCACGCTTTTTTGTTCAGTACAATCTGTATTCAAGGTGCTTAAATAGATTACATAGCGCCCGTTTAATATTTCCTGCTGAAAAATGGATCCAGTGGCATAGAATCATACAACACATGACATTCAATCAAAATCTATGAGGTTGAATCAATATTACAAGGTGGTGTTCACCTCTAACTGCCTATGTAAATTAATACAACATATGCAACACAGCAAAGCACAGAATCTCTGAGAGCACAATACCATAAATCTTACTGATTACATTACACAACAGAGCACAGCGCTGTGGACCACGAATGAACAATAACTATCTTCACCTAAATTATAATTAAAATAGTATATAATATATGATAATTGAGCACATTCCATCACTATAAAGAGAATAGCTGTAATTATGTGAGAATGGAGCTTCTCTCTGAGTGTGGATGGATGGATAAGATCAAGCATGACATCAGAGGGACAGAGCACGTTAGATGCTCTGGAGATTAAGCCAAAGAGGCCAAAATCAGATGGTTTGAGGGGACAGCGTGTGTGTGTGTGTGTGTGTGTGTGTGTGTGTGTGTGTGAGGGGCAGAGGACACTAGACTGGATATTTGGATGTCATTAGAGGACATGAAGTTAGCTCATTTACTGTGGCGACAGCCGAAAGTAGAAGAAGGGGAATGTCCTAAAATAGCTGCCTATGCTGTCTTCTGAGGAGCCTTTTATGCAGATATGACATGAGGCTGATGGTGGATGTTGACGTGTGTCTTTACAGGGCGCAGTTTGATCAAAGACGCATCATTGTCTCTATTTAAGCATCCACCATTCTCTTTATCACACTCTTAATGTATCTGCGTGATGCGTTCCCCTCACGCGGTCCTCCTGCCGGCGTGTTTTCTATCAGCGTTTATCTCGCTCTCATCATGGCTGCTCTTTTCGCTTACCGTCATGGTTCGGGTTCCCCAGGGTCCAGGGCTCATCTGAGTCAAAGTGCGTGTCCCCACCGATGCCCGGGCCTGGGAAATAGGCATGAGCGAGGAAACCGCCCTCGCCGTCGAAGGGTGAGCTGTCACCGTGGAACCCCGAAGCGAAGATGATGGTGATGTCCACGTCACGCCTGCCAGTCTCCAGGGCACTGTAGGGAACGGCCTCAAAGCGGAGGGGGGTCACACCCTGCCACACGTCAAAGGCCCGCCTGATGGCGTCGTGGGTCTCCCGGGCCCCCACTTTTGGTGTGACATTTTTGATGCTTTGGAACGAAGGGGGGGGGGCGCATGAGTAACACGGGTGAGAAAAACTTTACACAAAGTGTTGGTAGTAGTTTTTGAATGTACATTCTGAGGAGATAGGCACAGTTTTCACCCGTCAAGACGCTGGCAGGGAAAAGAGAGAGAGAGAGGGAGAGTGAGAGAGAGAGAGAGGGAGAGAGAGAGAGAGGGAGAGAGAGACTGCACTTGACACGACTATTTCAGGCCCGGCAGCTTTTACTGAACTTTCAACACAGCAATCGTTATCAGTCGCTGGCAGGCAGAGAGGGATGGGAAATCTTCCTCCCTCTCCACTCATTTTCAAGAAAAAAGTGAATTCAGCGCCGGCACGGGCTCAGCACAGATTGACATTCTATTAGAAGAGGTGGCTCATCAATTTGAAATTGTGGAGGAAGGAGGGATTTGAATAAATTGCCAGTGTTATCTTCTAGTGCCGCTGTAACCTGTTAATTTGCAGTGGTGCCAGAGTCCTTTTTATTAGTCTTTCTGAGAACCTATTAAAAGCTACGGCTTAATCAGGCCAGATAAGATGAGTGTTTGAATTTTCGTGATGGGAATTTGGACAGTATTGAGAAGAGAGAGGTTTGTAGGGGTTTTAAATTGTTTTATAAAAAGAGGGGGGGGTCTCCAATCTGCATGCAGGCCAGTGTTGAGCTCCATTAGAAACAAAATTTAAAAACGTGTTCACGGCACATAGGGGCGAGCGTTTGTGTTGATTTCGAACCCCTCGGCTAAATATACACCGTGTGACGTGCTCCAGCGGTCGCCATGGCAACGGGGAGCATGTGATGTCAGGTGACGAGGAGGAGAAGGAGAGACGGAAGAGGAGGAGGAGGAGGAGGAGGAGGAGAGCTGAGGAAATTAACACACTAAGTGCTGCCGTTCTCAATGGTCTCCATGACAACTACCTCCACTCCACTTCTCACCTGTAGGTGATGTGTGCACGCTGCCACTTTTGTCCTGTCAGCGCGTATCTCCGCTTCCGTGACCTCGAAGCGCTTTTGTCGGGGACGCCGCAGCGAGGCTTTTGCATCCAACTGGGAGGAAATTATGACGAGAGGAGCAATGTTAAATGTGCTGTGAAACATCATTAAGCTGCTACATGTGTGAGAATATGAGAGCCCGCCTTCTTTCTCCCTCCACGGTCGCAAATTGCTCAGAATTTAGTGAAACTTTGTCGACAACGTCGCTGATTATCACGAGAACACGGAACGCTATTCACGAGCAGCAGCTCTCACCTTGGTGTGATTTCACTGTATTCACACATGTTACACCCCTACGCGGAGAGTTATATCAGAAGTGTTGATGGGGTGGGGTCATATCTGTCCCTCATTAGTTCATTCACACATTAAACGCACTTCTTTCAGCGTTTTCACTGAATGGGCGTAACCACTGATGAAGTGCCTCGAGCCCTGCCGCCTGCAGCCTGTTTGCATACTCACTCTTTGGTCCTCTCATCCAGCGTCCCGGTGACATTCAGCCCATAGACGCGCTGCATGGCCGCGATGGCTGAGTTCATGGTATGGGCCGAGCGCATGGCAGACATTCCCGGTTCTGTGCGGTGAAGGTAGCCGTACCTCTGTAGCCATCCCTGTGACGGGGGGGAGGGAGGACAGGTGCAGGTTCACCATAGAGACTTGACAACATGCTCCTTTTTTTTGGTTGTTGTTTTTCATAGTGTTTCTACAGCCTCAGAAAATTCCTCTGCAGCTGTGGTTGGCGTATCTTGCTTAACAACAGTCACCCTCCCTGAACTTCCCACTAAGCAGCCAATCCCATCATGAAAATCAATGCAAATATGGCTGCACAGCCTTCAGTCTGCAGCCCACAGCAGGCCGAGGTGACTAACCGTTGCTACAAGGCTGATGTACAAACAACATGGGAATGAGCCGTCGCTGCTGCTGCATTTATATTTAGCCGTACAGAGGGAACAAAATGCTTAGGAGCTTTAGTGAGGTGGAATTGACATGTAAACAGTCTGCACTGGCTTTAGCATTAGCGGCAGATTTAGGGTTTGTCTGTATATTCCCTCAAAGCTGTCTGGTCATCAGTCAAACTGTTCGCATTTGAATCCCATCCAGTGACCTTATAATGTTTGTGTCTTGCGGCTGCTGCTTACTCTGGATGCGCAGGACAGTGGCCCTGCCTCCTCTTGCCCTAACACACACACACACACACACACACACACACACACACACACACACACACACACACACACACAGGACGCAGCTGTGCGCAGCGGTCAGAGGTGACAGCATCATCTGCAGGGGAGGGTCAGCCTCGGATTCAGACCTGAAGATAAGTTGTTCACCCAGCACACAGCCGCTTCCTGGCCACTACCTAAGAGCCGCGACACTCCAGCTGGCTTTCTCCTCCGTCCACCCCTCCCTCTGGGGCCTCTATCCCACTTTGTGCTGAGCTAAACGCCTTGTTTATCCATCATTTTCCCCTGTTGATTTGTTTCCTGTGTGTTTGCTCAAAGGCAGATCTCAGAGAGATATCTGACAGTTTTCAGCAAGCTGTAAAATTGAATTTGTCTGAGTGTGTGTGTGTGTGTGTGTGTGCGCGCGCGTGTGTGTGTATGATTTCTTCACAAGGGTAGGAAGGATGTCTGAGGTGAAGATGAAAATAACATCAATTAATAAGGCGCATTAGACTAAAATTGTATTAAATGACTTAATCTCCTTAAACATTATCATGCCAAAGCGTGTGTAACATATAAACAGAGGCTTCCACCTCACGTCGAAAACACTCTGCTTTTTTTTTTTGGTTGTTTTTTTTTTTTTTTTTTTAGTCTAAAACACACAAGCAATAGATCTTCCTTTGTGGAATCAAATCCTTGCAGCACGTTTGGCAGGAGCGGGCTGGATCCGCTCGGCTCACGGACCGCAGTGTTATAAAAATGAGCATCCTTCTATTTCATTGCGCTCCACAAACGAGGGACGCTGTTTCGGACAGGCTTATAATGTATCCATCTTGTGCGTTATGGTAATCGTGGCCACGGATGGCTCCGGAGATGCTTTCCCTTTACACGCCGAGGCAGATGATGTGGAGGAGAGAGCACGGTCATTTATAATAACCAGGCAGGGGAGGCCATTCATCTTACCTCTACGTTGAAATGATAGTTCTCCCCGGATACGGCGAACGGATTCCAGAACAGAAAATGCAAGCAGAACGCTGCCGCGTAAAAGCAATCCGATGGTTTTGACTTCCTGCAGGATGCTATGGTCATAATGACCCGTTTTTTCCCCCGAGTGATTATTAGAAGAAGCCGCCCGTCTGGTGTGGTTCTATTGTCAAATGGAAATCATCAGTCGAGCTGGTTCAGAAGCGGGATTCAGACGAGAACCAGATAGACCTGGACCGCGCGTTTCATCAAATCCCAGCGGTGGCATCCGACGTCCCCCACCCCCGGTGTCAAGCGAAGATGAGGCTGCGTGTCGAAGCCGCTGCTCTCGCCATCCTTATTTACATCAGGGGCTCTCATCTACCCAGCAGCATCAATGGCCATGTACAGTACCTAGTCTGCGCAAGAGAGGCTCCCTCCCCGAACTCGACGCCTGCGCTTTGATTCCTCGCACGGTGCTGATGAGAGCTGCCCAGCAGAGTGCGTGAGAGATGAAAGGAGCCTTCTATAGCGTGCGCGTCACTTTGGCATATGCGCTGCTCCAGTTTTTAATACGCGGTAAACCCACGAAGTGATCCTGAATACATTGCTCATCTGGCGCCTTTTAACATCACGCAGCTGATGCGCACTGGATGGGGTCGGTCTTTTCCAAGCGCACGAGGACATCAGAGCAAAATCTCCACATCAGCCGACTCCCCCTATTGTAAACTCCACAAATTAATTTTCTTGTTTTATTTTTTTTGTTTTGTTTTGTTTTTTGGTCCAAAGATCCCAGACGGCCCTATTGCATCCCGACGGCACCGAGCAGACCAGACACAACAAGCTGCCTGGACAGCGGCGTCCACAAGATGACGCTGCTCCGTTAGGCGGTCACCAGCTGTTGGCGTCTCAAAGCTCTGAGGGACACATAACCCAGCAACCTGGATCTGTCCTCCATGAGCTAACCAGGCGTGAAACTGATCGGACCTTGATTCGATATGACAGGCGCAGAGGGCACACGGGAAGGACTCAGAAGAAACTCATGACACACGTTCCAAATTATTGTTGTTATTTTTTTTTTTAAATGCAACATAAGTAAAATAAACGTCCGGGCTTAGATGATTGATTCGCGAGATATTGCTGACTGAATGGGCCTGTTTGTCTGCACCAAAGTGCTGAACGAGCACGTTTTAAAGGCCGAAACACAACACAGCTCATAGATGATCGAGCTGACACGTTTGTGCACTGAGCATTTTCCTAAATGAAAACCTGCAGCCACGTTGTCAGTGGTCAGATGTTTGATTCCTTGTATTTCCCCTTGGGAGTGACTCAGAGATTCCTACAATTTCAGGCACTTTCTCACAGATTTGAATGGATTCGGAGTGCACCGCTGCTGACAAAAAGAGTACGCTGGCAAGCAGTTCTTCACCCCACCATGTGCCTCAGTCATTATCAAACCATCAGGGCCTTTGCCAGCCATTAGGGCCAGTGTTTAAAGATGTCTGATTGCTTTCCTGACCAAAACATCATGGAGAAACAAATATCTGTCTCAGTTGGTATCATTTTTTACGATATGGAGCCCAATATTGTGACACATACAGTCAATAAAACAATCCAGCATGGTCTCTTTGAGGGGTTAGTTCACCTAAAAACAAACATTTAAAATCTGTTGCTATTTTCAAAAAAGACTAGGATCAGGATCAGCTGGAAAAGAAAGAGTGAAAAAGTGGGGGCCAACAGAATCCTAGTTGTTTGTTTAATGCACAGGTTCACAGAATAGGTGTCAAGTATTGTGTTTCATCTGATCAATTTATTACGGTGGTCTTAATCAATAAATGAAATTCAGACAAATATGGAGGTCGGTCACCTCTGACCCAAAAGAAATCAACAATATCTGTCAGGACTTCAACCAAACCTGATACAGGTGTGAACATTCAGGTATGGCTCCACATAAGCAAATCAAATTACCCCCTGAATGGAGAATCTCTGATCACTTTATCTCTATATGTATGAGCCAAATTAAGAGGAGGAAATACATCTCACCTTCTAACAACAGACACAAAATGTGTACGTAAAGTGCTTACTAGAAGCCTCAGGATAATTGAATTTAAAATGGTTCGCTCGGACCAGAATGGTTTATACAGGAAGACAGGAGGAGGAGGATGCTTTATGAGAAATGCGGTTGCTCTGAGCCTGTTTTTCTGCTGCTGGATGCAGGAAAGGCCTTGGACAGAGTAGAATCAGGCCTTAGGAAAAGTCAGTATTGCTGGTAAATTTCCAAGAGGGTTATGGCTTCTACGCTCCATCCCATAAGTTAAGTTCTTACCAATATGCTTGTGTTATTTTCAAATTATATGAAACAATTAGGCAGAAGTAGAAACAGATTTTTGTCCAACATGTGGTCTGAGGTGGAACTGGGACTTGTACTTGAACCGGGAGTTTCCTGGATGACAACACCAGAGGTGTAGCTGCAGATGATTCCTCAGCCCGAATGGATGTGGTGTGATCGGAACAGCAGCTGAGCCCTTCTCTACACTTGGGAAACACAGAAATCCACTCAAAGGCAGCTAGAAATGGCAGAAACTTACAACAAAAAAGCTTCAAGTACTTTGCTGATTAGCCCTTTAACGACACCGGTCTTGATAAGGTTACAGCCAGTTTTACTAATTTGTTAATGGTTTGTGGATTTCTATATTTATGATTATATCAATGTTAAAAACTTTGAATTAAGACAACTATAACTATAACTACTTTCTGCCAATTTTGCCACTTATGTAGGGTATTACAATGTAATAGTTTGATAAAATATTAACTGTACACCAGTGGAGTGCCTTTAGTAATAATAATAATGACAACATTAAACTCTTCTGCTCCAAAGAAAATAATTCCAACAGGTAAGTTGAAATAAAAATGAATGGTATTCATATGCTAAATTCAGTTTTTCTACACTGTGAAAAGGGAAAACTCAGTGTGTGGTAGAGTGTGATGGGTAACAAGTTGATTCTTCACGCCAAAAAAAGATTTGGGGTTGTTTGCAAGAAGGTAAGACCACACAAGGGTTAATTCTATTCTATTCTATTTTTCTTTAAGCAACTAGACTTCGTAATTGTACCTTTATTAATGGATTAAGATTTTGAATGTAGACAGTTTATCTAGTTTCATTCATGATTTTCTTTAGGTTTGTCCCCGGGCAAAACCCTGACAACTCTAGACAGCTGATTGTTGTTATAATAAAGCATATCAAATGATGAAATCAAAATGACATTTCCGACCTGAGCACTGACAAATGCCTCTGGAATGACTGGCGTCAGAGCGAACAAGGTGTCCCGCATCATGAAGCGGGGCTATGACTGGCTGGGAGTCGAGAAAGCGACTCCTATTGGACTAAAACGGGCTCATTCATTGACTCAGAGGTGTTTACTGTGTAACCCAATGGGCTGCCATGGCGACCACATGCTCAGGCCAGTAGACGTGGGCCCCTGCCAAAAGACACGCACGGTCCCACGGGCAGGAAAGGTACAGCGCACACGCGTTCAAAAAAACAAACAATTCATTCGAGTGTGTAAACCTGGTTCACCAGTAAAGGGGCAGATGGTGAAATACGAGGTAATCTGGCCGGTTTCCTCTAATGAAACCTTTTTAATTGGTGCTTGACAGTATGTTTTGAGTGCCCGAGGCTTTTCAGCCATCCTGCTAGAAAAAGGATTTTGCAAAGCTATTATTAAAGCCTGGACCCAGTCACATATAATCCAAGTCTTACCTCACAAGCCGGGGATGCAGCAGCCCGAGCAGAAGCAGAGCAGGGCTTCACACGGTTACACAGCACCATGGCCCACGCTTCTACGTTCCCCAGCTTTTCATGTTTGGTAATGGCGAAAGCAATTTCAGTGGAATATGGAATCGGGCAACAGCTGCTTGTCCTCGTCGTCCTCATTTCTGGAGTGTGTGTTTTGTTTTGTCTCCAGCAACGCGGCGTGATGTTTGTTTGGGTGGATGCTGCAAATTGGTGGTCAGATCTGTATAATTGCAACATGTCGCGGCGCTCTCGGCCGTCTCTGCCTCCTGGGTCTCGTGCTTTTTAGTGGGGGGTTGGTACCTTCCCATAATCCATGTTTTTCAGGAGGGTGCCGACCTCCTTGACGGTCCATCTGGGCCCTGTCATGCAGATCAGAATCACGGAGCATCGGGAGAAGTCTCGGATAACAAGATCTCTCCCCTCCCCGAGCAGTCAAATAACCTTTCTGTCTGACTGAACGAGGTAATAGGACTCGTAGCATCAATATTATCTTTGTAGGAGCTTTTTCTGGGTAATTTGAGACTCCAGTACGAGCTGCATTAATTAGAACAGGAATCTAAATGTTCCTTCTTTGTGCTCAACGGCGGTCCTCACTGAATAAGACGTGGAAAATATGAGCATCGTTTAAGGATGGATGTGTTTATTCTGCAAGCCGCTGTCCGTCATCTCAGCGTCGCTGGTTTTTCTTTTTCCGACTTTCTCTTTTAAATTCCCTGTGATGTGGCCATTGTTCTGTGTTTGTTTAGCGTCCTTGCGTGGCTGAGGGCGGACGGTGGTATGGTGCTTCGGAAAGCCCTGTGGGAAATGCACAGCGCCCCGGGGACAGCGAGCGACGGCGATGCGCACCGCCGCGACTCCCTTTGTTTCTGGCTGTGGAAATGTCATGATTGAGACGTTGAAAACTGGCTTAGAAATGAGACACTGGTGAGGCCAAGGCGATTTCTTTCCTTTCCTTTCTCCTCTGACAGGCCTCCATTGTGGCTTTGTACTTGGTAAACGTTGGTTTCAAACCAGTTTAACCCAAACACAGCCGGATCTGTTGAAGTAAAGCAGAAATTGGATTTTCGCTACATTCCTAACTACATTTGCAAGTGTTGCACCATTGATATTACCATTATTGCCATTATTGCATGGAGAACTAGTTTCACACACTGTGCACAACAGTCCAACTGTCAGTTGCGTCACATCCAGAGGACACTGAAAGGAGCCGAGACATCACTTGCGAAACATTAGCCTCAATTTAAGTCATTTCTTCTCAGGATAATGGTCATAATTTCACCCAATACAATAAGCTCTTCCTCCAGTAGGACAACCAAAGATGATTTGCTGAGCCATTAGGCTGCCGTAATGAAATAAACACCGGCGTGAAAGATGTTTTCTATCACTCTGTCCTCGCTAAGGCTGATCTGTGCCCAACAACAACGACATCTGAAGAGCGCACCGTCCATTTACATTTGTTTCACAGCAGTTAAGCACTTTATTAACAAGCTGGATGCTTTTCATGCTTAACCCAGTGTGACACTTATGAGGACTGTCTCACATACATCCATACTGATGCACAAATAAGGCTGCTGATCTGGGGCCACATTTATTAAAGTCATCAAACCTGATGCCTTTTAGGCCAATATGCTAATAAACAGGAAGGTTTTCTTCTTCTTACAATTTCTTGCATGCATCAGTGCAATGTTTGATTGAAAGAAGATTCTCGAGGCTTTAAGTGTACATAATATGTTTTCCCATTGTTAGTTATTTAACTGTAAAAGTAGAGGTACAATAGCTATGTGTACTTTGGGGTAAGATATTTAGAAAAATATTGATGATGGTCTCCCTCCAAGAGTTATTAAATATTATTTCAGCATGTGTCTACAGAAGCCTGAAAAAAGACAAACAGACCTGAATATGAACTGAAATCTTTAATAATATTAATAACTCCAGCTGAATTTCCTTACTTGAGCACATGTAAGATGTCACAGTTCAGGTCTAATTTCCCCAAGACTCTGCAACAAACATCAACAGCTAATGAATATCAGAATCATTAAACGTCAAAAGCTGTTTTACATGCAAACTGAGTCATTGTGCTCATTTCCCACGTCAAGAAGACAAGTCCGCTCACAGGAAAAGTGAAAAAAAAAAGTAGTAACCAAAGTAACCCACCACATGTTGCAAACCACATATAGCTGGGTTAAAAGTGCAATGCTGGTTCTCAGCTGTCGGTTCAGAGCAGCGCAGATAAAGAGAACCTCTCCTCAAGCTCGAACCTCAGACAGTCCACCACAGGAGTACTCGAGTAAACCCGGAGTACTCGAGTAAACCTGGGCGCGTACCTGGGCGCATCTGTCCTCCCTCTGCCATGACGTCACAGCGTCCAAGGAGCGTGCGTCCTCGTCGGTAACCGCGAAGAGGAGGAGGAGGAGGAGGAGGAGCTGTCAGAAAGTTTCCCAGAGCTGGAAAACCGCTCCGCGTTCAGCCTGACATAAAGGCACTGAACACTCGTCCCCCCCCTCTTCGTTTTATTTTTTTTCCCCCCTTGTTACAAACTTTCTCCTTCCAGAGGTTTTGGGGCGAAGCGGAGTACCGTCCGGTTCCTGTGGAATGACAGCGGCTGAGGAGGCGCCATGGCGGCCCGTGTGGTGACGGCGCTCGGACTCACCTCTCTGCTCTGCCTCTGCTGCTGCGTCCTGGCCGAGCGCAAAGGTACGTCCCGGGGAGGACCTCCGAGCCGCGGCGCGCCTGGCTCCGGCTCTTGGAAAAAGGGTTACCATGTTGGGTTTTTTTTTTTTCCCCTTTCCCCCCCATATTTACGCAAATCTCTGAGAGAGAGAGAGAGAGGGGGGGAAAAAGATCATAGGCAGCTGAAAAAGCCGCAGGGAAACTCGATCTGGGGGGGACGGGGAGAAGTTTTCCCCCTCTTACTTCTAACCTGTGGCGAAAAGTAACTTGGGGAAAGTCTCAGTAACGCGTCGGCGCGGGACAGTAACGGATTAGGGCCGAGGCGAGGTTGCGGGAAAATGAGTGATTCACTGAACTCTGGGTCGTCAACGTGCACCGCAGGGATGAGATGATGATGATGATGATGATGCTGCAAGGCGATTCGGATTGTGCAATTTTTTTTTTCCAGGCATCGTCTCATTGTTTCCTTTCATTTGTAAGGTTCTGACAGTTTTTTTTCTTTCCCAGCACTCTGAGTAGTTTGTGCTTGAGGTATATTTAGACTTAAAATTGGGACCACGCTGTCACCTTAAATCCCTCACGAAAAGCTCGTTTTATGTCTTCTGAAGCTTTCATCTACCCGCGTGACATTTTGCTTTGTTGCCCACTGAGTTCTATTTGCATTTCAGTTTGTTTTTTTTAACTCTTCATTTTGAGCTTCTAAAATAAGAATAATAATTTAAAAAAGTGGATGTTCTCAGTTGGTTGGACTTGGTCTGCAATCAGAATTAGATCAAAAACCTGAAGACAGGCGTCCAACTCCAACTCAACACGAAGCAGACAGTCTGGAAAATGTACAGCGATCCGGACGGGAGCGCGAAAACAAGTGCTGAAAAAGCTGAAACTGGTTCCCAGCTCTGTGGCTGGTTTGCTTTTAAACATGTTGTTTTGTCCCTGAAGTAAAGGCCACAGAAATCGTATTTTAAAACGGCACGGCCATGTTTAGGCTGTCACTTACATGTTACCTCTTTCACTGTTCCCCTAATAAAAACTCGACAGCTGAGATTTCATCGAAATGGAAAGTGGTGTGCTGACTATGTTAATAAAAAGATTCCCTATGTTAGGCTGATTAAAAGAAAAAAAAAAACATCCATAAAATAAAAAGAAATAATAGGTTCCACATGTTTTTCTAAATGACTCAGGCTTAGTGAAGACCAGATGTGTGACGTGAAAGTCACTAGAAGTATCACTTTACTCCAAAGTTCCGACTCGCGTGAATCATCTCTACATTGTCCACGCACTTGTTCTGCAGTTCCTCTTTATTAGCCGATGAGCCGGGGGAGCCACGCCAGCTGCACACGTGCAACTCACCCCCTTCCAACAAATAACAAACCAGTGCTGGATTTAAAGAGGAGCATAACAAATCAGATGTGTTTGGAAGCCAAAGAGGAAGGACTGCATAAATCTTTCTGGCCTTTAAAAAAAAGAAATGCTGGTGGTCAGTGCCTTTCCTGCAAGAAAATAAGGGATTCTGGAGTTTAAGACAGAGAAGTCGGGAGCAGATAGTTTGATAACTGTTTATTTTTTTTTTTTGCAGCTCCTTTAAAATTGATTCCCCAGAAAGCCTTGTGTTTGTTAAAGGGTTGAATAATTTAAGTTGTTGTTGTTGCCGCTGTTGTTGTCAGTGGTGGAAGCGGTGGTGGTTTTTTTTTTTTTTTTTTACTCGCTGCCAGTGGCGACAGACAGATGTTTCTGTGCGGTACATCGCAGCTTTCTTCGCACACAGTGGCCAGAAATTGTCATCTGGGTTTGAGATCCTGTCATTGTTAAATTTACAAAGTCTAAACCTGAAAAAGAAACTGGTGTCTCTGGTTTTTATAAACATCCCTCTGGATGCTTGGGAGTAGATGCCTTTGATTGTGTTTTCTATAGTAGGTTAAAGAGTAGCCCCGGTGTTTGTAGTTGGATTAACCATTAACACAAAATGTAATCTCTGATATTCTGACCATACCTTGTCGTACAAGGATTATGGGATCTATCTATCTATCTATCTATCTATCTATCTATCTATCTATCTATCTATCTATCTATCTATCTATCTATCTATCTATCTATCTATCTATCTATCTATCTATCTATCTATCTACCTACCTACCTACCTACCTACCTACCTACCTACCTACCTACCTACCTACCTACCTACCTATCTATCTATCTATCTATCGCTATTGTGCATTAAATCAATGATATTAGGACTTTGAATTAACCTCTGACTTAAGAAAGTCCCAATTTTCATCTCTTAGTAATATCTCAGCAAAACATTCTTGATCAAACACTGCAAAGATGTTAATCCAGACTCTTTTGAAGGGTTTATGAGTCTTAGGAAGAAGGATCAATTTGCCATTGTACGAAAGAGTTTTTTTTTTTTCAGTCTCATTTCATGAAAGACAAATAGTTTTCACAGATGGACGACTGTTCAATCGATATCAGCGAAGTATATTTGAGCTGAAAGTGTTTGTGTTGCTACGAGCCAAGAGAGAACATCTGGTCAGCTGTTTACACCGAGAAGTGGCAAAAAGATTTTCAGGTCGAGGGGGAAAATGGAAACCGATGGAGCTGATGGGTAACAAAATAAACATTTTAGGCATTTTCCTGAAAGTTCCCACGAGATCAGCGGAGATGAGGAGAGTGAACACATCTTCATCGCAGTCACAGGGTGAGCTTAATCCAGCACATCTTTGCAGTACCATTAGTTACTTCAGGTTTTTCCTTCATAATTGGCATATGCATAATCCTTCCCCTCAAAATGGCAACGACCCAATTGCAACTTAGCATCTGTAAATAAGAGGGGCGGACCTAGCATTCTCCACGTGTTGGAACAGCATGCACGGGGCTGTGGTAACAGTAATTTAGCTTGCGTTTGGAGGGTGGTGTCTTTCCTTTCAGCTGTAACAAAACAAAAGGAGACTCAAAGAAAATGGAAAGAATTGCCCGAGTCTTTCTTTGCACTCAGATAAGCCACCCTCTGAACTTTACATTCGTTTTATGAGTCAAATAGGAGGTTAAAGCCCGTTCTTCTTCTTGCTCTTTCAGTGGTGTGTCATTTGAAGCGACTGCTGGAGCTGATAAAAAACTGACAAACCTGTAAGATTAAATCAATATTTAGCTTTGCAATGATCTATTTTTGTCAACACAGTGAGATGACGGTGCAACTGTATTATAATGTATTTTATATTTAGCCTAATTTTACACCCTACTTCATAACAGTTTGATTCCCATCAATGTTCCAAATGTATTTTGTTTGGTAGCTTTTGTGTGGTCAGACAATATTATTAATGCTTATCATCTCTGAGGAGGTTGTCAATAACGCCCGGTGCTTCAAACAAGTAAACAGTGTGCACGTTGATTTATTACCCAGATGTAATTTTGCCCCCAGAACCAATTAGACTTTATCTGGAACAGAGCCGTACGTGCTGTCGAGCCGATGATTGCATTTTTATTTGCGCTGAGGAACATCTCCTGCAGCCTGCTCTGCTTCAGAATGTGAAAAGTTGTTCCTTCACAGATCAACCCCTCTGTGACCCCCCCTCCCTGCCAGAAGTGAGTTAACCTGTACAAAATCAAACTGATCTCAGGGGCACGTCAATGGCTAAACCCTTAATCCCCAATCCAAAGACCTTGGCTTGTTTTCAGCGCAGGCTCACCAGCTTATCTAATTATGCCTTTCCATAATTAAGAAATGATTCGAGATACAGTGAGAGGGGAGAATATATATATGGGTTAATTCCAGCTCCGTCGATGCCGTATTTAAATGGGCTCGTGTCTTTATTGTCCTTGAGCTGAATTGTACTTGTTGACATTCTGAATTCCTCTCCCCCTGCATGGTGTTGGGTTCTTAGAATATCAGCTTTCCTCATCAGTCATCCATTGTCTTCAGAAATCCTTTTCCTACATTAAAACCATCTCTTTGGGCTTAGATGGATGTGGAGAATGAATTGTAGTTTATGATACTGTGTAATCCTAGAATCTATAGTTTTAGGGTCCAGGACGGCCCTTGTTCTGCTGCTACTTGCTGCTTTGTCTTGCCGGTCGTCTGATGACCTTTCCAGACTTCCATCTGCTGCAGCCATCGCTGGAAATATAGCGTTTTGCTTTGTGCCGTGGGAGCTCAGGAGTAATTTCCCGCTGCCCTTCCTCCTGGCTTTGATAAACTGCCCCGTTTCTGAGTGGTAGAGATTTTAAAAAGCTGCTGTCAAGGTGCAGCATTTTAGTTCCACTCTGGGACAATGGTGGCTCTGTATCGGGCCACTTCTCCTGCTGCACAAATACTTGTGTAGAACAATGGAAATGCATGTACCACATTTATCTTTTTACATTTAATCCATGAAGACCCAACTGAATAAACAAAATGTTTTGTTTAGACCTCAAAACATGATAATACAAGACTTTAATGGTCATTAATTACATGTCTGGTTCAGCTAAACCATAAGCTCCACCTCCATGTATCACCGTCATGTGAGGCCTAAATATTCAATAAGTAAAGATTTTAATTATTGTAAGCTCCTGTTTGGTCCCTCAAAGTAAACCAATGTTTATTGGTCTTCACTGTGGCCAATAAAACCAATCTGGAGTTTGTGTATGTCCACCGAGCACTGGCAGAATAAGTGAGTGAATGTGGTTACTCATTGAACTGCTTTGTCTCCTTTGTTTGTACATGTTAACAAAGTGATCTGCTGCATTTATGGTCTTTCCATGATCCAGCGGCCATGCGAGGAGCCGCTACTGGAAAGAGAACCTGGAATTCATGTTGGAAACAGGGCCTCCTGCTATCTTCCCACCTCATCAAGTGCAGTCATGTTCAAAGGGGAAAGAGGTCTCAGTTCCAAATGAGTTATTAAGCCTGTCTATTCCCAGTCTAAATACAGGAGTGTTGTGTCACTATTTTGAATTTTACAGCGGTGATGTTTGAAGCCACTGTTGATGAAACGCTGAATGAAGTATTTATTTGGTATGTTTGAATTGAAGCAGCTCTTAGCAACATTCGACTAGTTACACTTTTCTAAATATTTCCCTCCATTGGGGGACTGATTCCGCTAAAAATAGCAAAGGAAATTATTTGGAAATGGTCCAAACATACTGTATATGTATTTTCATTTTAAATGAAAACTATTGCATTTCCTTCTCAACAAATGTTGCCTGAACCTACTTGTCTGGCCGCTAACTTTTATGTTCTCTCACAGAAATAAGTGTCTGTATTTTGGTGTGACATCAAAGAGAAGAGCAAGGATGGTGATGAAGTCACCATTAACCTAAAAATGTTTGCATGCAAAGTAACCCCCCCCCAGTGGAACTTTACTGGGCAGAAGCAGGTTTTCTCTCCCTAAAGGAAGCCACATGGTAATAAATACAACTTTCACAGAGAGCGGGGAACTGCCCTCTTAGCGGTTTCCATAATCGGCCCTGTTGGGAACAGGTGAAGTTTGAACATTCCAAATTTTTTAATTAAGAGAAAGAATGTTGCTGACAGCAAAATCACACATCCACGCAGCCCGAGCTGTTTGCGTCTCACAGGTGTGGCATCTTTTCTGGTGACCCGAGGGTCATTCTAAACAGTAACAAACAATGCTTGCCCCAAAGAGGAATCCCCTACAGGGAAGGGAACAATAGCCTCACAAGTGAACATCCATCTTAGATCATTCCAGCGTTGGTTGAAAGGCAGCGGCTGATCTTTAAAATGCACTTTCCTGCGTTAACATTTAAGTTTTTCCTGTGTTGGCACAGTAGAATCAGTGATGTGTTGTTGGGTGTGCCTCACTGCTGGTAGGGTGGACCTTGTGTCACATCATGTTTCTGCAAACTAATTCCAAATCTCTCACTTTTTTCAATCTGCAATGAGATCCGTGACATTTCGTTTTAATCCTCTTTACACTGTGAATGGGAGGGGGCACTTCCTCTTTCACATCCTGATTAAACGGATGTTAGAACTCTTTAACAGCATTACCTGAAGGATCAGGCTATTTCCATGAGTTTAAATATGCTCTGATCTAACAATTGTGGGTTTTTTACCTTCACATTTTTACCAATATAAACAATTGTAAGCTTCTCTAAATCAATGTTTTAATAGTGTGATTGACACACAGAATAATGTTAAACATACTGTATTTATTAATAAAGCACATAATCATTACTGCCTGCCAAAGTAATCCTGATCAGATTTGTCTGAATAGTTTTTATATCACCACCACCATGTGACAAAACTGTTTTCATTGACTGTTGAGACTCACCATGCTCCATCACAAAAGCGCGGTAGGTTATCCAGCAGTATGTAACTTCCTTATATCTACTGAAAAGATACCAGCAATTTTATACTTATAAGAAATAGTGCTTTGTATGGATGTTTGGCTTTTAAGAAGCATCATCATCTGTAAGAAAAAGGCAAAACTATGCACTGATTTTTTTACTTTCACGCTACTTTCATCTGTACATTTATTATGTGGGCACATGGGAAAGAGTAAAAACAAGCAGACGTGTAAATCCCCTTGTTAACTGTATTGACTCCAGGTGTCTTGTAGTGTAGATCTCCTGTTCCAAGTGAGCTTCATATTTAAATGCTGCAGAATGGAAAATATCAAAAAGTTAAAAAGCAGCCAATATGCAGGAGTGAGTAGCTGGGATACTAATAAGATAAAAAATGCATGAAAAGTGCATGATAGTAATTATTTCTCACAGTCCCAGTGGCTGATGTGTTGTTCAAATGAATACATCTCTGTTTCCCTGCAAAAATACAAGATCTTTGGGACAAAAGTTCCTTTATTTGGGACATGTCGTGCTCTTTGACAGAAGCTTATCTATATTCCTTGACCTTAACTTGCCATGCAGACCTGACTTTACAGCCCTGTGTCAACAGTGAGGAGAAAGGCAGCGCTGTTGGCGAAAGGCACAAGTGCACAAAGGCTGATGGGTTCATGTTCATGTTGCTGTGATTAAATGTTCTCACTAACAATGTTAACCGTTTTAGCTTGTTAGATAACCCCCTGATTCTAACTCTCCTGCTGGGGTCAAGACAGATTGAAGGAAAGAGGCTGTGATGTCTGGTCCTGGATAGATGGATGACTCGTCTGAATATGACTGTCTATGATGATAGTGCTTCTGGCTGCATGTTGATGCTGGAAAAAAGATGTCATCTCCCCACTCATCGTGATTCCACTGCTTTCCGAGCCAATTTTGCTGCACAGGGAATTCATCAGTATCATAAAACACACTTAAGTTAAGACGGTTATGGGTGAGATGATGACATTTTTCAAAATATTGTGGTCCTGAGTATGTTTAGCCTCAAGTTGTTGATCTATCATTTCATGCCCTGAAAACAACACAACTTCTGGAGCACTCTTTTTTTTTCCACTCTTTTTTCTTTTTTTTAAGGTTGCTTCATTTTTTAATGACCGATGCCTCATTGGGCAGGAAATTTATTTCCTGTTCTAACTTCTTGGTGTGGAACGTCTTTATTACGTGCATGTTTTCATAAGTAAGTCATGGTTGTATAATGGAAGCCAGAGGCCTGTTAAAAAAAAAAAAATAAGAGAAGGAATTCTCTTTATTTAGTTTCTCACCATAAAAGCTTGTAACTGACCCTCTAAAGTCTAAAAGACTTCCTAATTAACCATAAAGATGTAAATTCTTCATGCATAATAACTATAATCCCATGCCCTTGATCAAATTACAGCCCCATGGCATTCACAGTGATCAATAAGTAATGCTTTCAGTTTCATAACAAGCCAGTTCATCTTGACAGATCGGTGGAGAATTGGCTCTGGGGAACAAACACCCGGGAGTGTATGCTTGGACTTATGCCATAGATGAAGGATTAGCCCCCCAGACCTCCATCTTGCATATCAGCAACCTCTTCCTGAGCTGATTAGATGGCGACTAGAGATTATTTAATAGGAATTCACTTGTTTTTCTTTTATCCTGGTATTATGTTCACCAGGCAGGCACTCCTGAGAACTGAGATTACCTAGAGATTAAAATATACCACATTTAATTGGGTTTGTGGGTCAGTAGAAGTCAGACAAAAGAATTGATTTGAAACACATGGAGAGGGTGGGTTGCTTTGTTTTTTTGCCTTAGTGAGAGAGCATTTTTAACAATTATTTTAGTCTCAGTTGTCATTTTAAGACATGCTCTGACAAGGTTATGATCATGTTTGTTCATTTAAGTTTGGTTGATGGTCTAGACATTAGCTTGGCCTGGGAAATGACCCAAGGATGAAGAGGTTTTTGTCCTGGTCCAAGTCAGTTCTCTGGATCCGGATCAGTCCTCAGTCCTGGTCGTAACTCTGTGGTTATTATAGCTTGCAACTGTTTGACCCGATTTTGAAGAGGAGATAGAGTGTGCCCCGGGGGATACATGAGATGTCTCCCATGTATTTGTTTCAGTAGTTAGACTCCCTTTTTGTTCTTGACTTTGAGAAGAGTGACTGTTAAAACACTCCTGTGAAACAAATATTGTGTGATATTACAGATCGCTCCTGAACAAACTCGAAATGGAACGGATGCCTGCTAATGGCTTGCTAATTTTTCCCAGGGTTGACAGTGCAGTTTCCGTTACAGCACATTTGTAAGTCTAATAAAGCCAAAATGCCTTACCCTAATGTCAATATTACAATGGGATAATTCGATTTCCAGGCCCTAATTTCACTGACAATTGGAGGACCTATGGTGGGTAGAGTTCCCTGTCCGTCTCTAGTGAACCAGTTAGTTGTTATCTTAATAGGATAGGGCACTTGTTGTCATGTATCATGCACTTTTTTGTGAAGAACAGGATACTGCCCCACATGTCGCCCCACAACAGATGAAATCTGAGCCAGTGGCTTGTGTAAGAGTTGTTTTACTGTCAGTTACTTTTCTTCACACAATTTTGATATTGTTGGGCGGTTTTCTGAGAAATAAGACTATAAGTGAGTACTCTGGGACCCCTTGGCTGAGGTACTTGGCAGTGGCATGCTCTGCATTTCAAACATTTCAGTTTGATGTGTCATCAGTCAGATGCAGCTGAATTCCTTGAAGCTTTGCAGTGGAAATTAAATTGGCCACGCTTTTGGCCAGTATAGTCCAACATGGAAGCAAACGCCACAGTTCAGTCAGAGGAACCGTGTTGCTTTAGAAAGTGATTTCCCTGAATGTCATCTGTCATGACCCCCGACTTTAGCCAACGCGGATGAGGAAGACACTACTCATCGGTTAATTCAGCGGTCTGCCTAAAGTGTAAAGCAGACTTTGAAACGGTGAGTCATGCCTGAGCAACACTGCGAAGCCTGCTAAACCAAACCTCATGGCTTTTCAAGAATACGCCTTTTATGGGGTCTCTGTGCAAAGACTCCTGCAGCGCAAAATGGGTAGAGACGTGAGTAAGGCAGCGGCAGGGCTGTTGGCAGGAAACCCCGCAAAGCAGCGGTTAGACCTATACGGAACTGAGCATGTCAGCAGCACAGCTAAAAATAAGAATTCCTGAAGCTGAATGGCTCCCTCAAAGTGAGCCTATCTCCTTTTGTTTAGATGAATTGAGGTGTCCAGTGAGTGAGAGTTATCTGTCCCCTCTGTTGATGTGCCTCCACTGCTTTGCACCGGGTATGCTTAAATCGTCAGGGGAATTCCGGGTCACAGCTGTTTTCTCCTGCTGGAATGATGTGTGAAATGTGTGGGTTTCTTTGCTTGTGGTTGCTTTTCCCTTTCTCTCCTCTCTGTAGCTCTTTCTCTGCTCTTCTTTTCCAGACATAGTTGAGTGATGGACAGTGGGGGGGGGGGGGTGAAGGCGGGGGATGAGAGTGGGGGGGGGGGTCATTGGGTAGTGAGTATGCATGCCGCCCACTCCCTCTTCAGCCTTCCTCTTTGACTTCCTGTGGGATTGAAGAGGAATATGGTTTTAACAGGGAGGGAGAACCTTTTTTTTTCCTTAAAGAGGGGGGGTGGGGCGAGGGGTTGTCTTGGCTAGTCAGAGCTTCAATGGGGAGAATGCCTGGATGTTAAAAAGGAAGTGGGTTGAATGCTGGGACATTTCGGGAGAGTTCTGAGTGCAGTATTGGAATTTAAATAGGGCTGGGGCTGGTAGTCGTGCGTTTTGGGGTCTCAGAAGTGGAATTGTTTTGTGCTTTCACTCATGACTTGGAATTGAACTAACATGAAAATGGATGATAATGATCAAACTATTGATATTCATGGATTAGTAACACAAGCAGCCATGTTGGCCCCTTAACTGTTGGGTGGAGGATTACAGAGTTGCAGCTGGCTTTTACCAGTAAGTCAGTGTGCCTGGAAAACAGTATCTCACATCCACACTAATGATTTTGATACTGGCTGAGTTTCAGAATGTGAATACGAGCTAAGCATGTTTATTATTCACAGAAGCAGCTTAAACATCAAACATTCTTGTTAGTCAGTAACTGCATATGAAACATATTTTGTAATGCCCTGGTTTGTAACTGTAAAAATAGCATTTGGCTCATTAGAAATTTAGACGCAAAATGCTTCTACTCTCATCTACAGTTCAAGTACTTTATTAGTTAAGAATTTTATGAATTAAATGCTCAAATGCAAGAATTCAGCTATTAAAAAGTCTTTAGTTCAGAGCATTCAAAAACAAGATAACTACCTTGTGTATAACTGACAAAGTATTCATTCACTTCCCAAAACACAGAGCTGTCCCCCAGATGAACCATTCCTGCTCCAGCACCAATGTGATAAAGGATTAGATGTTGTTTTGGAGGCGCTGAGGAGGGATTTGAATCCAGAGTCTCCGATGTGAATGAGCCACGGGAGAATTTCATTTTAATTGAAAACTCCTAACACGTGGCTTGGCCAGCTGTCTTTACCCCATTGTGCAACCTCGATGAAATGACGGGAGTTCAGGCAAACAACATTCTCCAAGTTGAACTCAGGTGCTGCTCACTTAGGGAGATCAGATTCTGAAACGGGTTGTCCCATTTTAAAACCTCTGAATGAATGAATGACTTTTGTTTGTTCAGTACCGTGTTGAACTAGTGTTCTCGATTAGGAACAGTTGTCAAGAGGAAACAAACGTGTTACGTGCTAGAAAAGAACAACCAATAAAATGTTAGGAATGTCAAGGAAGTTCATGCCTGCTATCTATCTATCATCCCTGTATCAGCTGCATTTAGAGGAATTGCGCAAAAACAGGGTAGATGTACATAATAATGAGATGGTTACCAGACCTCAAAAAGGTCTCAATATACCAGATGGTTTTCTCATATTTTGTGTTTTAGGTGACTCAGCGTGATCTTAGTTGTGAGTGGACATTTGTGAGTGTGTTCCCGTGTTTGCTCAGAACCTAAATTCACCGTTTCCTCACGCTTGAGGTGGAGAGTAAACAGGTTGAACATAGACATAGATATCTGGAGGTTCTCAGGGATTGCTAGATTGTGTTCTTTGGGAGCAGAGAGTAAACATGAGCCTTTTTGGTCTTTATTTGGTCACTTTTTCGAGCTTTAATCTCACTGGACACGACAGACTGGATCTAGTGAGCCTCGTTGAACTGTTTAGAGGAAGTATGAGTGTATGAGTGGGATGCTTCATTTGCTTGTTTTCAACAGCTGCCTTAGATTTCTTTTTCTTACCTTGTCTTCAGGGAAAGGGCCAGACAGGTTGAAGGTTCAAGTGCTAGGTTTTACACCCTGTTTTACACAGAGTGCCCCCACGGCCATCTGCTGCAGACCACATTTCTATCTCAGCTTAACCACAAACCACTTCTCAGATCCTTTTCTGATTTTGCTTCTTTTCTGCAGTTTACACTTCCTCAGTAGAACTTTTTACAGGTGTTCCTGAAAGAACATTGTCCCCAGCTGGAGCTGATGATAGCAGCATCACAGGATGGCATCATGATCTGACCCCTTTGCAAAGATTAACTTCCTGAGATGTCAAAGAGGCTTGTGTTGTTGCATTCACTGGGGACAGGGAGGAAATATTGAACGAGGGGGGGGCACATCCTCTATCCTCTAGTTTGCTGGCCTCCCTCTTTCTGAGGCCCCAAGTTGTTTTCTCTAAGGGATCTCCCACGCAAAGGAAAACTGTTTCCTTGTACAGAAGGCAGGATATCAGACTGTGGTCTGTTTGTATAGACACCAGAGAACACACTTCTACCTGTGACTTTGGCATTAAGTGATCTCATAACTTTCTGCAAGTCATAAAACAGAAGAGGAAGTTTGTACCACATGTATAGAGAGAATAGACAGTTGCTTGCTTACATCCCCACTTTGGTCTCTGATAAGAAGGTTTAACAATGAACTGACCAGAAATATGCAAACATTTAAAGGAAGTTATTCGCTATAATTAATTATCTTATTTTATTATTATTATTATTATTATTATTATTATTATTATTATTATTATTATTATTATTATTACGATAATAAAAATGTATGTCTTTAATCCCACCCAAGGGAAATTGCTTTTTACACAGAAGATATATGCCCTATATATGAACATATAATAACACGTTAAGTGCTTAACCTGGACAGATGCCCTGAGCATCTGGGTGTTTAGTACCTTGCTCAAGGGCAACTTGAAAGTGCCCTCAAAGTATCACGGTACATGTCCTGGTACCAGACCCCAATCCAATTTTTGGTCTTCAACCCAGACTTTAACGAGAAACACTTCCAACACACTCCCCTCCAGAATGAGCTACTGCCGCCCCCAATAATAATATCACCCTCAACCCCATCGCCTAATTCACCTCTAAATTTAAGTCACGATATAGATTTTTTTGGGGGGGAGAAATGCCCTCAACATATTTTCATTATACTGTTTGGTTACAGAAAGAACAAAACATGTAAATTCTCAATGCTGTTTTCCATTAATTATGCTTGTATTTTAATATCTGATGTAATTTCTGACACAGTTTAATTGACTAGAAATTGGATTTTGTTGTAATTTCAGTCTATTGTCTTCATATATTATATGGTGAGGGAAAAAAATCCAACTCATTCTGGTCAATGCATGACCCAGGCAAAAATTGAATAGCGTTAAAATAATGGATCAAAGGGGGAAAAGAAAAATCAGGATGACCTGATGCTGTCCCCGATTTACTGCCTTCCATGGTTCTCTATCAAATTCAATGATGTAATATGATTGTGTGATATGATTTGGTGGTATTGCTGCTATTAGCACCCATGTTCTATGGTTGTAAATGCAAACTAGATCAGTAGATACACTTCTAGGTTGTACCCAAACTGTACTGTTTGATGAACACAGCCTTTGTTGCCCTATCTTGCTCTGGAAAACAGAGAATCCAGACAGAGATGCAGAACCCAACATAACATTGTGACCAAGTCAATTTTATCACAAACATAATAAAGTGATAATAAAAGGAAGCGGCCTGGGTCTGAACAATAGTCTAAGTCAAAGTCTGCTTTAGACAATATCTACATGACATAAGAAACACAAAGTGAAGCCTTGGTGGAATTAAGATAAGGCATTTGTTGAAAAAATACTCTAAACAATTGTAAAAATAAGATAAACTAATATAACCAAACTTAAGTTTGACATACACAACACTTAACAGATGTAAATGCGAGGGCATAAAACACGTTGCTTGAACAGAGAAATTGTAGCATTGTATGTGTCTCTTTGCTAAGCTAAATGTCACATGAATGAGGTGAACCCAATAGGTCTCTACACATCGCCAGAAACCAGTATAAATAGAACTCTCACCCACTCCTGCACTCCATCAGTGTAAAAACATGACTGAGTAAATGTGAAGGAGCTACTGGACTGTAGACCATTTGCCATATTGTCAAAGGTATTTCAAATATTTTTGAGAGAAATGTCAACAGGTGAGTCGGCGGTTTCTAGTAATGAGGGCAGTCCGACCACAGATTTGACTCCTCTGCCACACTATCTCGTGAATTCCCAATGTAAGTGTGATATTTGAGGGTGCACTTAGTGCGGCCACAAACAGTAACCTGATTACCCTTCGGGTAATTGCTGCTGTGGCACTAATCGTGTAGCCTGAAGAGACAAATATCTGGCATACACCCTTCTTTTCCAACCTAAGTCCCCAAATAAACACAAAAAGAACACTTTGTGACCACACTTCTCTGCAAACTTAGATGACTAAGTGTCTGGTTTATCCGGTCTTCTGCCTGCCTCGCAATCCAGAGAACAGTTTTACTCGCGCAACATTGCACAGAGTACATGGCAGCGTACACACCCAGCAACCCACCCACACACACCCTCACATATACTATATATGGTCCTGAGATTAGTGATAAAGACCTTGTGCCACTCCTTCTTCCTCTGGTTAACTGTTGATCATTTCGTGACAGCAGCAAGGTGAAGCAATCAGTGGTAAGTCTGTTGCAGGACCAGGTACGTCAGAGTGACACTCACCGGTGTGTTTTATGAGTCAAAATTCAATCACCTGAAAAACACATGGTTCATACATGGTTCCAAGCTAATTTCCAAGCTGGACATTTCAACAATTCACTGCCACACTGTTATTGCAGAGTAGCACTGCGCTGTTGCTGGACTTTACTCACAGAAAGGTTGTTTTCAAGTTGTTCACCTTTATAGTGTCCTTTCAATGTCTCCTCATTTACAAAAGACTTGTTTTATATATATAATTAGAATTTTCTTTTTCTTTGTGTAAAGATGTGCTGTTATTAAAAACAAGCCGCTCCTCCCAATTTGTGGGCCCTCTGTTGTTTGAGCCATCATTTAGTTTCAACCTCAGCTTAGCTACTCCCTGATCTTGTATCGTTCATCTATGCTTGTCTTGACTTCCAACCCTAATGAGGAAGTCAATCTCCGATTGTGGGATAGGTCATTTACCATGAGTGGAGTATGTTTACCGTGGCTTTGCTGCCAATGGCTTGAGCAATCAGAGATTTCTTCGTTCCTCCTTGGGCAGGAAGTTTGTTGAACCTTTAGTCACCTGGCTCATGTAACTGCTTGCCATAAACATTAACTTGTCAGTCGGAAAGGAAGGAGGCTATACTGGACAACTGTATGCGAGTGTATGGAGCTTCCAGCCTCCTTACTGTCTGAGCATTATATGGCGCCTGCACAGTAAATCAACTAATTAACGATAATGTACGTTGCAGTGAGCTAACTGTCATTCTGGATGTTCAAATTCGTTTAAACAATTTACACAGCTGCTCGGCCATAACGTTTTTTTTTCTTTTACGGTTTGATTTATATTTCTGAGCAATAATTAGGCGGTTGAGTACATCTTGCACAAGTCCTCTAATTAAAATGGTCAGCGTGCTCTTGCTAGTCCTCCTCCCGCCTGCCCATTGGGCTGCCAGACCATCAAAAAGATCCCTCAGGGTCAAACTAATGAAGTAGAAAAGGGAGGGTGGGAAACAGCTGTTTGTGTGTCATTCTCAATGATTAGATGCACAGCTGCTATTACTGTGCTCAAAACAACAATAGCCCGTGCAAAAAAAAAAAAAAAAACATTGTGGAAAAGAAACAAGACCCACTGTTGATTTTTCTGTCTCTTCTGTCTTAAATGCTTGTATGCAATTAGATTAATTGTTATGTACAGAGGTGTGTCTGGAGCTTTCACCGCAGTCAAGAACAGACTAGTTGTGGAATGTGATCCATAAGACTTTCCAAACCATAATGTTTTATCAGAGGAGAAGGAAAAGTGTGTTGCTTTTTGTGACTATATTTGTTAACTGGTACCTTGACTTACAACTGAAAACAGGGGAAATGTTTGCATGCTTATTAGCTGACTCCATCTTTGCTGCCAGACAGAACCTGTGTGACCTGCTAACGGAGAGATAGGATCTGCCGTCTTACAGTATTTTTTGTTCTTAGCATCTGTTTGTAGAACGAAAAAAAAGGTCTTGTGTGTTATGAGTATAATTCCTGTACTTATGCAAACACATTACACAATAAAAGGTTTGTGACATCAGAACATAATTGCACATCAATAAATCTCACATAGTGGCTTTGCTGCTCCTATTTGAAAACTGCCGATGATGCAGCCAATTTTATTGTTTTTGCCTTGTTAAAAGGTGCCTAAAGGAGGCTGAGAATTATGGGAAATGATACTAAATCTAAACTTTAGAGAGCCAATTTCCCTGGAGAAAGCGCGCTGCCGTTCTGATGGAATCTGTGACACATGAGAGCTTTTCTCTGAAATGGGACAATAGACCTGGCAATGCTGGTTGGCAGTGGTTGCTTTAACAAGCCAGCAAAAAAAAAAAAAGTGGAAAGGTTTAGGGTTTCGCCTGAGCCAGCTCACACTGAATCAGCACTCACTCAATCCCTGTCCCCGTGATGTGATGTCTGAGTTTGTGCGTTTTCGCATGACATGTCCGTCGTCAGATTCGCAACCGCTGCGACTATGGGCCTCGGATTGCTTTTGTGATATCAGGTTTTTGTTAAAACAACAACAAGAAAAAAAGAATGGATTTTCATAACACTGGTTTGTTCATTTTCTTGCAGTATGTCAAGGCATCACCAATCGTTTAAACCTGCTGGGCTCCAGAGAGGATCACTATGCGAACATGCTGAAGACTTACAGCAACTGCACTGTGGTTCTGGAGAACCTGGAGATCACTTACATGGAGGAGCATCGTGACCTGTCCTTCCTCAGGGTAAAGAGCATCTTCTGTATGAGGAATTCATACGGAACCAGATGGGAGAAGGTTCTGCATTTACATGACGACAACCGTCCAGCTCCATGAAACATATTTAAATTGGGAGGACAGCCTGTATTGACAAATGATCCGGCGTGTTTACGGCGCTCTGGTTTGAGTTGTGCTTTAAAGCCAGCTGTTGACAAGAGTGGGCAGATGTAGGGAAAGACCACACAGGCTCATGCGCAGACTCACACATACAAATGCACACGCAATGAACGCAGCAGTTCTCCAAATTCCTGTAGAGGACACAATGATGGAAACACAATTGCACATCGCTTTTTAGGGCCTTTCTCAAAATTTATCATGGCCTCCCTTGACCTAAAGTTGTGCTACTGTGTAGATGTTTTTATAAAATAGTTTCCTTTTCTTAAGTTTTGAGTAAAATAATCTAAAATACCAGATTTCATAAAATACCTTTGTTTGTCTGCTTCTTCTGCAGTCGATTGAAGAAGTGGGCGGATATGTGCTGATTGCACTCAACACAGTGTCCAAGATTCGCCTGGACAACCTCCGAATCATCCGTGGTCATTCGCTTTACGAAAAGAGGTTCGCCCTGTCCGTGATTGCCAACTTTAACAAGAGTACCGGCCAGGGGACCAGCGAGCTGCTTCTGACCAGACTCACAGGTCTGCCCGTCCACCCACATTACATGTAAGAGAGTTGTCTTGGTATTTTTAAAGATTTTTTTTTTTTTGTGCCACTTTCAGAGATTCTAAAGGGAGGAATAAAAATTTCAAGCAAAATGCTCTGCAACGTGGAGACAATACAGTGGTATGACATTGTCAACATTGAGAACAAACCCGTCATGGAGCTTCCAGAGGCCATCAACAATCCCCAGTGTATGTATCAGAATTAGATTTTGTTGTGAACTGTTGGTGAGTTGTTCAATAATGCCCTGTCTGTTTTTACAGGTCAGAAATGTGACTCAAGTTGCTTCAATGGTTCATGCTGGGCACCTGGTCCTCAAAACTGCCAGACCCGTGAGTTTTGATTGTTGGACTAATTATTAATCACTTTTTTTAAACCAAATTGCTGTTATAGAAAACCTATTTGTTCAGAGATTTAATATGGCTCCAGTATCGATTAAGTGCGAGTCACTGCTCTGACCCTGTGTTGATCCTGTTTCCAGTAACAAAGCTGAACTGTGCGCAGCAGTGTTCTAAGAGATGCAACGGAACCTCACCCAGTGATTGCTGTAATGACCACTGTGCTGTCGGCTGCACCGGGCCGCGGCCCACCGACTGTCTGGTAAGAGAAATGTACCGCGGTGTATCATGGAGTGAGGAGATAAGCTGTGAAAGCAATAAAGAACACTGCACTTTTAAGCCTGAAATTGGTTTCTGCTTTACTGTGGGAAAGTGTTGTTGTTTTCAATACGAGGTTCAATACAGAGAGACATTTAAGTCCAAATGAAATCTTTCATTCGGCAGGGCCTCTGGTGTTAACGTCTGCTCTCGCTCCCCGCGTAACTCCGAGGATTTAGCCAAAGCTGTGAAACAGGAATGCAGTGTTATCATTACTGTGGGGCTCTGTTATGGTCCCAGTGTACTGAAGGACGGTTGTTTGTGTTGCAGGCATGTCGGGACTTCCAGGACGACGGGGTGTGTAAGGACGCATGCCCAGGTCTTATGCGCTATGACCCCAACCTTCACCAACTCGTACCCAATCCTCACGGAAAGTACAACTTTGGGGCCACGTGCGTCAAAACCTGTCCACGTAAGATCACCTGAGAAAGCATTCCGAATATTCTGTAGCAATCTTATAATATTTTAGTGTTCTTAATTACAATTTAGGGTTTTGGAAGCAAACTCCTCAAAGCTTCGGTGGCCTAAATGACAGCCATTGTACATACGTGCTGAACAGTGCCCTGGTTGTCATTCAGGGTTGATTATAATTGGTCTAAGTTAAATTATAAACTGTACAAACACGAAAAAGAAATGATTGAATCTGAGGGTGCGTTAATACAACACTGCTCTTTCTTGCTATAACCTCCACAGAGAATCTCACCATTACTTTCATTTATGCATTTTACTCAGTTTACAGACACATTGAGATTGTGAATTTAGATGCTTTGCAGTGTTTATCAAGTGGACGCTGACTCCTACACAGTTATGAAGTCAGCAACTCTTTTCTTTTTTTGCACTCTCCCCAGACAATTACGTTGTGACCGATCATGGAGCTTGTGTGCGTTCGTGCAGCGGGAACACATACGAGGTGGATGAGGGAGGAATCAGGAAGTGCGCCAAGTGTGACGGACTGTGCCCAAAAGGTGTGTGGTGAATTATACGTGTCTAGATTGCTTTCACCGTAGATTTTGGAGCGGTGAAACCAAATGACTAGTAGTCAGGTTCTGTGCTTTATTTTCTCTTAGGGTCAGATGTTTTTCAAACCTCGATGAGGGAACTGTTACACTAACACGCTTAATGACATTTTGGTTGGATAGATAGGATAGACAGATATGTCCAAGGCTGGTTCATACCATTATCATATCTGTCCATTAATTTTTAACTCCCAGTAACATTTAACATTTCATTAATGTTTGATACAGCCATGTAGCTGTAGCTCAGCCACTCTGTAATCAGAAAGCGGTTCTACTTCTGCCCTCTGGAGCTTAAATGGTGCACAATAATAAACCACAAACTGCTTCTAATATTGTGTATGTGCTGTTTAACTGTCCATAAATGGTTCTTATTCACGGTGAGCAATTTTTACCGTGCATCAAGAAAGCCACAGGTCTGATTCTTGTGTCTGATTATGTGGAGAGTTTGTGTCCTGTATGTTGTCATGGAGTCTGTGTGGGTTTTTTTGTTTTTTTTTAGCTGGTTTGGTTTCCTACCAACTACATGCACATGAAACTGATTGGAGACTCTAAATTCTTGTTCGTAGGTACAATTGAGTGTGCAACTGAGCGGGGCCTGTTTTATCTGTTCAAGGTGCATTCCCAATTGATTTGCACTGGGATAGACTCCAGCACACCCACATCCGTGATTCGGAGTAAAAGACGCTAACAGATGTTAAATGGATGGAATACTTTTACATTAGAAAACAGAAAAGTATGACTGTACGACTATATCTGCAGCTGTTTTTTTTTTTTCCCCTCTGCAGTGTGTAATGGGCTCGGCACGGGAGATCTGATTAACGCTATGTCCATCAATGCCACGAACATTGAGTCCTTTAGAAATTGCACAAAAATCAATGGCGACATTGATATCATCCACACATCAATTCACGGGTAAGCCTTTAACAGGCGCCAAGCCTTTTGTGTGAAGTATATAGTATTTACTAGATGACTGGGAATCTTTCTCAATGGCAGGTAACTTTCATGCTTTTGCTTATTATAGTGATCCATTTACCAAAACGCCAAAGATGCACCCTTCCCAGCTAGACGTGTTTAAGACAGTTAAAGAGATTACGGGTAAGACTCACAAAAATCCGCACACCGTCGGAGTAACTAAAGGATTTCGTAGTTAATTTCATTTTATTGTTTCAGGATATTTGATGATTCAAACATGGCCAGAGAACATAAGCTCACTCAGTCCTTTTGAGAACCTGGAGATCATCCGGGGCCGAACAAAGCGGTACATTCCCCATAAACACATCCTGTGTTTTCAAGTGTTGTGAGCTGTCATAAATTTGTTCCTTTTTTTTTTTTTTTAAATGTACTTTTATACAGTGGTAGCCGCAGTCTGGTGGTGGCTAGTCTCAGTATCACGTCACTGGGCCTTCGCTCCCTGAAAGAAATCAGCGATGGGGATGTGATCATCATGAAGAACAAGAATTTGTGCTACACCAGTAAAAGCCACTGGAAAAAGTACTTCAAGTCAGAAGGCCAGAGTGCCACCATAGAAGAAAACGCTGATGCTCCCACATGCGGTCAGTAGAAGTCTAACCGTTTTACAGTTCCACCTGCAACCAATACAGCACTCAGGCAATATTTAATTAATGAAGTCTGGTTATTACTGTGGGAAAGATCTCTTTTTGTGATAGGTTTTTTTTTTTTTTCAGCTGAAAGGAACCACAGTTGTGACAGGAAGTGTACTGCAGAAGGCTGCTGGGGCTCTGGCCCAGACATGTGTTTCGCCTGCAGTGACTACAGCCGCGGTGGGAGTTGTGTTGACTCCTGCAACATCCTGGAGGGGTAGGGGAGGAATCGGTGTTTTAATGCCTTTTAAAGCCCAGAAATGCAACATTCCTAATTTCTACACAAACAAACAGTTTGGAAATCAGATCCGTGTGTTGACTCGAGATTTTCTTACTTTGAGACCACAAACAGTCCGAGTTGCTTTGACATCAAAATTCAGTAAAGTTAAACCAAACCTTCCACCTGAGAAGCCACTTATATATATATATTATATATTTTATATTTTGCCATTTGTCACAGGTCTTTGTCAACCATTGAATCTCCTTGTGCTTATACTTTAACTTATGTCACAAAAACAGGATTGAGATCTTCGCTTTACATTAACTTCCAAAGGTTCAGCTTTGTTATTGTTTTTGCAGGGAACCACGGGAGACCATCGTGGATAAAACCTGTGTGGAGTGTCACCCCGAGTGTGAACGCATAAATGGAACCGCCACCTGCAGTGCTCCCGTATGTGTGCCAGAGCTATAAAAAAAAAAAAAAAAAAAAAAAGCACTTTATGGTCATTCATTTTGAATTAATGTGGCAGATGTATAAAAATGCTCAAGATTCTCCCTGAAATCTGTGGTGACAGTTTCCACCATCGTTATTTTAGCCCAAAGTGTTTGGCGTTTTAGATAAGATGTGTGGTTGTGTTTCCCAATTTTTTTTATCTGCTCATGATTCTCAGAATAAGCTTGTGACAAATTTTGCCGCTGTCAGAAGCAACTTTTGGGAAATATCTGTCTGGCTCTTTGATCAGAGTTAACTCATCTTGGTTGCGTCACATTTACTTTTTTTTTTTTTTTTTACTACGCTAAAGTTTACATAGTGTGCACTGTAGTAAACATCGTCTTCCACTTCCAGGGTAGTGGAAACTGTACGAGCTGTGCCAGCTTCCAGGATGGACTGTTCTGCGTGTCCCGGTGTCCCCAAGGCGTGCCAGGGGAAGATGACACGCTCGTGTGGAAATACGCAGACGACAATAAAGTCTGCCAACTGTGCCACAAAAACTGCACCCAAGGGTAAACGTGCTTCTGTGCCGACCTGAGAATCACTTCTGCAGTCTATCGGCGTTGCACACATTTGTCTGCTGAGGCAATGAATGCGGGCGCAGTGCGAGTAACGATTGTTTGGACGTTTCATCTTTGAACTGGAGAGCCTGTAAGATTAATTGGATTGGTACTTGACCCAGACGCACAAGTGTGTGGATGTATTTGTTATTTTTATGAGCTCTCATTTTAAAATTGTCCCTAACTCTCACGGTTCATTCATTATAATGCTAACATTGATTTTTCCCTTTTCCAGGTGCAGTGGTCCTGGTCTTGCAGGTTGCCAAAATATCAGGTGGGTAGACGCAGTAAAAGTGGTGACATTAGTGCATATGGGGACTTTGTCATTCTTGCGAAACTCCTTTCTTTTGTGAGCATGAATATGTTTTCTCCTGTCTTTCAGCACGTCTGGTTTTTCCATGATCGCGGCTGGTGTCGTTGGCGCGTTGCTGGCTGTTCTTATGGCGGCGCTGTCTGTTTTTGTGTTGCTACGCCGACGCCACATCAAGAGGAAGAGAACCATGCGTAGACTTCTCCAAGAGAGAGAGGTAGGATCAGGAAATGACTCAACCACGAGCAGATGGATGTGAAGACAGTGGATTGCTAAAATGTCTTGGTTTTTTTTTTTGGACTTATTTACAAACCCATGAGATGCGTCCGCCGGAGATTATCTGTGATATTGGATTTTTATTTTACAGTTGGTTGAACCTTTGACACCGAGCGGGGAGGCGCCCAACCAGGCCCTGTTGCGGATCCTGAAAGAGCCCGAATTTAAGAAAATCAAAGTACTCGGATCAGGGGCTTTCGGCACCGTTTACAAGGTAATAACATAATTCAGGAGTGTTTTATTCAGGCACCTTCAAAATTACACCCCAACACTGAGGTTTGCTGATGCTGGAGCTCAGGAGAACTCGCTCTGCCAAGCCTTCATAACAAACAGCCATTAGTGTTTTGACTATACAGCTGTGGTCAATTTTTCAATTTAAAGGCACATTTATCTCTGCCAGATCACGTAGGGATTAAGCCACTCTTACTTTTCTGGGCTGCATTGATACTCATGTACAGTGTGTTCTGTGTATTGCATCCTGTATGTATTTAAAGTATGCGATCTTCAGACATGTTTCAAACATTTAAATGAAATATTAATTAACAGTCCCTGGAAGTAATTTGAGAATGTTGGATGCACTATTTAATTTTGAATGTATTGGCTAGCATCTGTATTGTGGGCTTGTGTCTTCATTTCCCTGTTAATGCGTAATTACAGCATGCAGAAATAACACACCTGTGTTTATACAGGGCCTGTGGGTTCCAGAGGGAGAGGATGTGAAGATCCCTGTGGCCATCAAGGTTTTACGAGAGGCAACATCTCCAAAAGCAAACAAAGAGATTTTGGATGTAGGTTCACTATTTACAGTGTGTGACAGATTTTTGCTTTGAAACCTAATGTAATGCTGTGACATCACTACATAAGCCATTTAAGCTCAAACTACTGTGTAATAAGTTCAGAGGGAACCTTGGATATGGGCTCGTGTTTGAGTAATTCTCACAATATTTTCACTTGATTAAAAAGTGTCAGCATTACGTCAATGGGCTGCAGTGTGTGTGCGCGGCAATGATCATTTTCCAGATGTTAAATTAAGCTGGAAAGTGTCCTGTAATTTATAACGCATGCTAATTTATTTGAAACTAATGGCCGCTTCTTTTCCTTTTAGCAGAAAACGTGTCATGTTTCTACATGGTGACTCTTTTATGGCTGTAGGAAATGAGCTTAATTCATTGCGATGCTGAGGCGTGGGTGTTGATTTGTTGTTCAAGGCTGAGTTGTCATGGAACAGAGTGTTGTCAAGTAGCCAAGAGTGTTTGAAATGCATTATGCAAATGGCTGTATGTGCATCTTTGCTGCTTTAAAGCTGTCGTAATGTTCAGCTGGGTGACCTGCACATCTGGACTTAATCACTTAAGAGCTTGGACTTGAAATTACCATGACACTGTGACAATCACAGAGTTCCTAGTCATCGCCTTGCGATTCAATTCCAACGTGTTTACTAACATATATAAAATGAATTACGCTTATTTTAAAGTGCAATTTTCAAGGATGTGTTGGTCGTAACCGATAGTGACCATGTTTTTTATTAAACCTGGGAGACACTGTCAACCGAGCCATATTAAATATGCTTTGCTAAAGAACACAAAGGCCAACTACGTGCACAGCTATTGTGTTTTTCCCCAAGCGATCAGCTTTCAAAGTGCATGTTGACGCTTCAAACATTGGCTCAGGGAAGGCAGAATTAATTAATTTGTTGATTTGTCTGTTTGCTCCAAATGATAAGAACATTCTGTGTACTCCGCAGGAGGCTTACGTGATGGCCAGTGTGGAACACCCCCATGTGTGTCGCCTGCTCGGCATCTGCCTGACTTCAACTGTGCAGCTCATCACCCAGCTGATGCCCTATGGCTGCCTCCTGGACTATGTCAAAGAGAACAAGGACAATATCGGCTCCCAGTACTTGCTCAACTGGTGTGTGCAGATAGCGAAGGTGAGAAGGAATTCTGGTGAAGAGATCGTGTTACATGGCCTGTTCAAAAATAAAAGCCCTTTCAGCCTGTCCCCGTCACACAAAGTGCCTGCAGTAACAATGTATTTATTACATGGATGTGGTTTTTATAGTGAATCGGTCTTGCTTTTGGAGGCCATTTCAGTTTAAGTGTTGTGGAATAACTGACACAAGGTGGTGATGAACGGTCCATTAATACAGGACTCAACACGTTTAGATCCGTCATTGTCTCTGACAAGGCGCGTTATTTTCCCCCTGCGTGAGGCGCATATGTAAGCACTCATGCTTCATTTTTTGTTTATCAAAAGGGTATGAACTACCTAGAGGAGCGTCACCTGGTACACCGTGACCTGGCAGCGAGGAAATGTCCTCGTAAAGACGCCGCAACACGTCAAGATCACAGACTTTGGCCTGGCCAAGCTCCTCAATGCGGATGAGAAAGAGTACCACGCAGATGGTGGAAAGGTTGGTTGGACATTGGAAAAGAAAAGTTGTCAGCGGTATTGTGTTTCTGTAGAGCCTAACGTTGTTTTTGTGTTCATTGTAACAAAATAACTCACAAAAATGGCATGTAAAACACAGGCAAACCTATGTTTTATGCATGTATACCCCTCTACAGAATGTGGGCGTTTGTCAGAGGTATTTTAGATGAGTGAGTTTGCTGCACATCTGATGATATTTAAATTTTGCTCCAGATTTGATCTCTTGTGAGTAATACAGTATAAATAGTGACATCAGCAAACTGGGCTGTATAACAAAGGCCAGGCCTTTGTCTTCATTAGAGCTTATGTCTACTATTGTGCAGAGAAAAACACACATGATAGAGAAAAATGTGTGTTGCATGTCTCCACTTTCTAAAGGATAACCTTATGACACAGTAAACTATTTCAAAAGAATTGTATTTTTGTGGCAGGCTTGAACAAAACACTTGCAGTAACACCTTCATCTGCTCTGCACCTTTGGAATGTCATCAAAACAGAAATGTGGTGACACAAAACAGACAAGCTCTGTAGAAATACGGGTGCATGGTTTCTACCTGCTCCCCTGAACAAAACTGAAGATGGAATATGAAAGAAAACGTCTTTTTCAGACTCTTTAATTGTCCTGAGCCAGCTGCAAACACAGCACAGAAGCCTGTTTTGATTAAAAGATAATTAAAACCATTCATCAGATCGGTGTGGAAAGCCTATAAAAAAAAAAAAACAACCTGTGACGCAGCCTTTATATTCTGTCACATGAAGATTTACAGATATGTGAGGAACGCAGCACTTTTTTTTTTTTTTTCCACCTCACCAATTGCATTTCTTTGCACAGGTGCCAATAAAATGGATGGCTCTTGAATCCATCCTGAACAGGACGTACACGCACCAGAGTGACGTGTGGAGCTACGGCAAGTATTGCATTTATTTGACGTGTGAAGCGTACACGGTGACCTTTGTTGTAGTATGTACATTTCCCCATTTCCCCACTCGTCAAAACGTTTTATTTTTTTTGTTTGGCGATTCAGTTTAAGAGGCTACTTTTGTATCTGTTTTGGCTTTTGAAACGTCTAACCTGGCCTGTTTTTGGAGGCTGCGCGCTCACACCTACACACCACGTGTCTCCAATATCGCATCAGAGGAAAGTGTAGGCACAACCTGTACAAATTGTTCTTCCAGCTCAGGAGCCCACATACTGGACACACAGATGTCATTACACACGCAGTCTCTTCTGCGTGCAGGGGTCAGCTTCCAGATCTTTTTTTTCCATGGTTTTTGATCGCGCCTTCCGCTCAATATGGCAAAAGCAGGAGCAGGCTCTCTCAGATGTGACAGGCTTCCTTTACTTGTTTTCCTGTCTTTGGCTCCAACGCAGATAATACATCCTGCTGACTCCCACTCTGGCGAGCGCGGCCAATTTAGTCATTATTTCTGTTTTTGATAGTTATTTTGGAAGACTTACATCCTGACTGCTCATCTCTGCTCTTTCATTGAGCCAAACAACATGAGTGACAGCTCATCACCAAACTGTCCTGTGATGACTACGCTTGTTTTTCTAGGTGTGACAGTGTGGGAGCTGATGACATTTGGGACCAAACCATATGACGGGATTCCAGCCAGTGAGATCGCTGGGATCCTGGAGAAAGGCGAGAGGCTGCCTCAACCACCGATCTGCACCATAGATGTCTATATGATAATGGTGAAGTGTAAGTTTGGTGGGATGCCTGCTGAGCCGTCCTTAATTCAGACGCAGTTTTCCTCACTGGTTTAACGTGTGTTGCAGTGATGTGATCTGTCCCTCTGTCCAGGTTGGATGATCGATGCAGACAGCCGGCCTCGTTTCCGGGAGCTGATCGCCGAGTTTACAAAGATGGCTCGAGATCCTCCTCGCTATCTCGTCATACAGGTATTATTTATTTTGCTTGTTTGCTTTAAACTCTCGCCGACCTTTTTCGTCAAACGCGGCGAAGAGATAAAACCCCGACTGCATTTTTCAGGGTGATGACCGCATGCACCTGCCGAGTCCGACAGACAATAAGCTGTTCCGCACTCTGATCAGCGAGGAGGACATGGAGGACGTGGTGGATGCGGACGAGTACTTGGTGCCTCAGCATGGGTTCTTCAGCAGCCCGAGCGCCTCCCACACGCCTCTGCTCCAGTCTAGAGTAAGCTGTTTTCCGCAATCTGACGTTTCGCAGGGTGCATCCTGGCTTCGAGACGCCAGCTCCCCTGTGACGCAATAGCAGGCCAGCTGCTCGGACGTCCACAAGGTGGCGTAGTTTTACAGAAAACGCATCCTGTTGCCATAAACGCAAAATATGTTTCCAATTCTGCCTCTGACGTGTATGGAGTAAGTCATCTCGCTGATGTTGAGGGTGATAAATCACGCAGAGTCTGGGTGCAACCGTCTGCGTTGTAAATTAAGACTTAAAAGTAAACCGACATGAAAATGGCCGCGTCCACTAAATGCAAACACAAACAGTGTACCTCCAGTCCTGACATATGCGCCACACTCACTCAGGTTTTCTCTCTCCGGGAAAACGGTGAAAGAGGAATACCAGCTGCCGTGGAAGTGCACTCCATTTCACCCCAAAAACGAAACATTAGGTAGTGAAAAAAAACCGTGACCAGGAGTTCAGTATTCATCAACCAGCAGTGAGCTGTTCTGCTCTATCTGTCTATCTGTTTAGGGATGAGGGTCCTGATTGAATCAGTAACCGATGAGTCAGCAAACAGCTCAACACTCTTTTTTAACATGTTTTTTTTTTACCAGTCTGTGGCGGGTAGAGCGGTTAATGTGGCCCGGACCATATTAACCCCGGTGCCCTCGGCGCCAGTCACCACGGAGAGTTCGCTTGTCCTCTACCTGACTTCTGCCCACTCGTCCTCATCATCATCTCCTCTCCCACACGTCCTCCCTGGTGTCTTTTGATCGATGAGAGCTGAAGGAGTAAAACTCCGGGCTCGGGCTCCGTGTGGGCTAGGTGTAGTCCTGGCTCTCTACCTGGGTAGCTCGGGTTTAAGTAGCTTTCCAGGCGCCGTTTTTTGACTCCGTCCAACAAAAGCTCAGCAAAGGTCTGCTTTCGCAATACCGCGCTTGGAGCTCGGCCAGATGTGGGTCGAGGCATCTTTTGCAGATGGTCGCTCTTTCAACGCGTTTCATTTCCATTTTCTTGTTGAAAATAATTACATGGCCACAGCCGTCACTCCCTTCTCTCTGTTTCCTTTAACAGCCCTTTGACTGAATCTGACAGGTAAAATAAGGCCTGTCACACAGCCTGAGTGAATTTTAATTTGCTCAGCGGACATATATGTCAGTCCACCGCAGCTTTCGCTGAATATGCTCATCATAACTCACAATAAAAACCTGCAAAGTTAGAATCAAGAGAACAAATTGAATTTGCCAGCCGAAGAGACCGTCTCTGTTTTGGACATCAACGTCTCTTTGGTTAAACTTCTTGTGTGTCCAGAAAATTCAATTTCCTGCTTTGCATCAACCGTGTGAGACTCATCGCAAAAAAAACAAACCCAAATAACTAATTGTGCGTTGTCTCTTTTGTTGCAGAATGGATTCCCGAGCAGAGATGGAAGCTTTGTTCTGCGGTATATCCCCGACCCCACGGACAAACTTCTAGACGACGCCTTTCAGCCGGCTCCAGGTAAGTCCCGTACTCGCGCATTTCCCACCCTCAGTCGCATTAATCGACGCGGGGCAGTCGCGTCTAGTGAACAGGAAGCAGATTGCTGTAGTTACTGTGGCGCTGCAGTCAAAGAAAATGTGATTATTTTAGTATTTCCTTTGAATCCGACAACTCCTCAGAGTTATGGATGAGACGTACTAAAAAGTGCAAAAGGTTTTCCATCATTTACGTCTTTATCCACATCCCATGGAAACCTTCTGACATGTTTCCGGTCGTATATCAAGCATTTTAGGGTATATATTGTCATGGATAAACGGAGCTGACCAGATAAATATCATTGTGTAAATATTCTCTGTTTTTCATCTCAATTATTTTGCCTCTAAAAATGCCCTTGTTATCTCTTTGTTTATATTTGTCTTTTGGTGGAGGTCAGAGTTCATAAATGCTAATGTAATCAGTATTTACTTGGATTTGTGAGGCAATGGATAAGTAAGGCAACAGCGAGCGCTGCAAAGAGGAAGTTGTTATCACAGAGAGAATTTTTTTTTTGGTTCTTTGTGCCAGGGCTGTCGCATCTAGAGAACAAAAATGGAAACGATCCAGATCAGAGTGGTGATAATGATGCGGCAGTAATGCTTTATTGTTAGTGTGCTGGAATGTTCCACACTGTCAGAAACTTTTGTCCCGTAAATGACTTTCTTTGTTAGCCATCTATTATGTTTAACGAGAGAGAGCACAATTCTCGCTAATCTCCCCCCTCCTTTCAGCCTACATAAATCAAAATGGAGTCTCGGACGTGATGAACCCCAACTACAAGTACCCCGGCCCCGCTCGCAGCATCCTCCCCACCATCTCCTCAGACGACGGCGAATCTGAATACCTGAACTGCTTTAAAAACGGTACCGCCGGGCCCGAGTATCTGAACGAGGTCCCGTCCTCCAGCGGGTTCCCCTTCTCTCCCAACAACGTCGTTCGAAACGTGCAGAAATACGCGCCCCAGAGCAGCATAGACAACCCGGACTACCAGCAGGATTTCACCCCCACCTTCAAGACTCACACCAACGGACACATCCCAGCAGCAGAAAACACAGAGTACCTGGGCCCCGATTGACGTCTCAGCGACTGTGAACTACGAGACTATGTTGTGCTCCGTTCAACACAAGGGCATTGATGTTGTTGCTGTGAAAACATGGTTATGAGGTACCACTTTCTCTTTTATTTGTTGCACCCTGTCTTACAGTCAGGTGACACTGTATGCGGCTTCCCGTGTCACTCCCCCCCCCACACACACACTCTTCTCATTCCAAAGAGTTTTTCGACCCAGCACCCACAACTGAAAAGTTCAAATCCGGACTGAAAGCGATACATGTCCAACTCAGTTGACCTGAGATTCGCTGTACCGTGTGCGTGTGTTTCATCAGCGGAGGCATTCTGGAAGGCTCTGGAGAAGCTGCCGGAAAACAAGGACGCACGGCCTCCCGTTGTCAAGGCAGAAGCGCAGAGAACTGAAACTGGCGACTTTTTCCGACACGCCGCACGCTCCGTTGCGCTTTAACTCGACGCCGACGTGAGTCATCGAGTGATTAAAGGGAGTTATGAAATATCGCTGTCCTCGGATGCGGGACGACGCTCATCCCCCGCGATGAGTCAGGGAAGAATGTACAGTCCATGTAGCAAGGAATAATGTCGAAATGTAACATGAAATTGTGTTCAACTGTGAGTTCTGTGTGTTATGAACCGGGCCCCGTGCCTCTTAGACTGAGATAAGCGAGGTCTCTGTATCTCCCCGATGTGTGATATCGCAGAAACTACGTTGAGAATGTAAGAGTAAATAAGGAATGTGTGATTGCGTCACATTCTGAAGACCTGTAGCTCACCTGTAGCACGAGGTGTGTTTGTGTAGAGTTTAAGTCTGAGCTCTTATGTTAGTATTGGCACATTAGTTTTTGTACCCACCAATTGTACTCTGGTCCCGGTACCTGTCACTTCCCCACAACACAGTACATTTTGTAGCACTCACGGGTTTGTAACCTTTTTACTGATCAAGATAGAGAGAGCTTAAAAATAGGCGCATAAATAGATGGATGCATTTCCACATTTGTCATTCTCTTCCTCACTTAATGCTGGCTAAACTGTTTTAGGTTATATGAATAATTTGAGTGTCTCGAGTAGTATTTCAAGCCTTCTCATTTTAATGGCTTCATAAGTCCCACACCAAGAATGTTCTGATTTTTGTGATCTTGTTAGTATTATTCCTTAGACATTTTCCCCTGGTCACTTTCAATACCTACGTGAGCATTCATTTTAATGTTTGACGACCTGCAGACCCTTTAACCTCTCCCAAATATTCCTAGTTTTAAAAGGAATATGCTGTTGTAGCAAACATTGTGTCTTTTTTGTGCAGATTTTACACAGGTAGATGTACGGAAGACAGTGATTATGCTGCAGTGTATCCTAAAATAGTCACCTGTAATTTGTACTCAGTACACTTTATCACATGCGTATGTGAATATGCACATAATTCTGAATTGTGATTATTTCCCTTTAAAGTAAATAAATCTTTTTTTTTTCTATGGGAACATGTGTTTGGTTGCCCCTTCATGTATATATTTCACAGGCCAAAGGATAAACTCAAGAAGAGCTGAGGAAAAACAGTTCACATTGTGTTAACCCAAACACTTTCATCAGTTTTTGATGACCTGTGGGCTCTCTCCAAAGAGTATGTCATTGTGACAATTGATGAGATAAAGGAACTTGATTGAGGATTACAGACAAAGCCGCATTATATTCATATGAAGTCTAATTACACAATGGTTCCATTGATTAAAGATATCTGTTTTCAACATTGCTTTATTGAATCTTATTTGTAATCTTGACCGAGTTAAAGTGACTGGAACTATGACGATAAATGTTTCAATTCTTCCATTTAGCACATAAAAGGCTTGGTTGTTGTTTTTAAATAATATACAGTATAAAATGTGATACCTTGACAATGAAAACGAAACTTGAATTCTTTTTTAATAACAGAAACATCCCCATCTCCTTCCTAAAGGTCAATTTTAGATTGTTCCCATGAGACAGGCTTTTCTTGCCTTCCCTTTATTACAGTTTCATATTGTTTTAATGATAGTCGTCATAATAAACTCGACACAGTTGAAAAACCAAGCACAGGCTTCGTGGTTTTGGCTCCGTCAGCCCGTCTGGGTGCAGTGCGGCGGAGCGGCCGCCGGGGGGCGCCACCGGGGGGGCGTCCTGCTTGTCTCCACCCTAAACAAACATTCGCGAGAAGAAGAGGGCGTCAGCCGGCGGACTTTAGCCGACTTCGAGTTTGCGTTCGGCCGCTGCGATGGCGCCGCTACCGGGGGCAGCGCCTCCACGCTCGCTGGTCCTCCTCGTCCTGCTGGCCCTGGGCTGCTTTCGATGGGTGAGTGGCTCCCGCCGGCCCGGTTCTGCTCGGGGAAAACCGTGACTCAGCTCCCGCCGCCGTCTGCTAGCGCCGTCCGGCTCCGACGCTTTCGCCTCTTTCGCCTCTTGTCCCGGTTAAAGTCAGCCCCGGGCCGGCCGGCTCAGGGTCCTGAGGAGGGAGAGGCTCGTCCCGAGGAGTCCCGAGAAGGGAGAGGCTCGTTAGCGTGACTGACGCTCCAAAGTGACGCGCCGACATTCCGGAGACGAGCTGGTCTGGAGGCTTTGATCTCCTTCATCCCAGGGAATCACCACCCTCACGAGACATGCAACAGCGACGTCACCCCCCTCAAAAGAAGAGTCAGCAACTTTTTTAGCAAGTGTCCCAAAAGTGAGCGGTAGAAAAGTCCTGGTGAGAGCGCAGAGCCGCCTGGCTTTGATCACTACAAGATCAATGGTCAGATCCTTTGATCACCAAAACAGAATCGCCTGTTCCCTGTAACATTTTCAGCATTTCCAGAAAGATGTCGGTAAAACCCGTTCATAGCCCTTCGGGTTATTTTTCTAAGAAACACAGATGAATTTGACCTCCTGACCTGGAGGTTATCATCGCCATCATCACTCTTCATCTGTGTGTGTGTGTGTGTGTGTGTGTGTGTGTGTGTGTGTGTGTGTGTGTGTGTGTGTGTGTGTGTGTGTGTGTGTGTGTGTGTGTGTGTGTGTGTGGAGTACAAGATTAAAATATGCATGAAAACAGCTGTGCTACTCAGCGATTACATCAGTAAAACCAGATTTTCTTAGGGTGTAAAGCCACACTAAAATCCTCGTCCTATCCCTTTGATAGGGTTTAATCAGATAATCACTCACACCTCTCTTGTAATGACAATAACAGTGATGTCAGCCTACGAGCATGGCTGACCTGTGCTCAAACACATTAGTGCGATTATTACAGCTTTATAGCTTGATTATTATAGCTGTATAACTTATTACAACTGTATAACTTTAGGTGTAAAGTTTTTATTTTGTTTGTAAAATGCTGCACAACACTGCATCACTGGGATTTATTCAAGACTTGATGAAGTCTCGTGATAGAATAAATGATCTGTGTGAGTGCTAATCATTTTACAGACACTCATGGTGAACCAACAAATTACCAGAAACTGACAGGAGGCGTGATAAATAGCTTTAACATTTACTATGTTCTCATTTTTCTATTATTCCATTCTCTGTCATAAACCACAACAGCAATGTGTGAGCATTCTGTTGCCATAGAGAACTGCAAGCTCTCTAGTTTCATGGGCTTGTTTATTTAAAAAAATCCACCTTTGTCAAGAAAACATGTCGTGCTGAATGAATTCAGAACCTGGAGCAAATATTTGTTTTGTTTATTTTTGTTTGCAGAAGTGACAGGTTTATTTTCAGAAGTAGAAATCGCGCCATCCTAGAAATCCAGGATATGAAACCCGCTGCGAGGTTTTATTTCGGTCTCACAGATGCAGCGTTGGGTTGAAGAGCCGCTCTTCAAAATAAGTTATTTTTACCTGTGGTCAGGCTGTTCATTGTTTCTGTTTCGCAGGTGGTGGCCCAGCACTGTGTTTGGTACGGTGAGTGCGACAGGGTGATGAACATGCAAGAAAAAAGGTACAACTGCAACTACACGGGTCCCCCCCGTCCGCTGTCTCCTGATGGTCACGACCTCCTTACGGTACACGCGGGCAATTCTGCTTTTTACGTTACTCCAAGGGAATGTTCTAAAAGTAACGTGCTCCGTTTGGTGTTTGCCTGCAGGAGCTTTGTCCTGCGTATGACTACGGGAACCGGACCCTCTGCTGCGATGTAAATCAGCTGCGTACCCTCAAAGGAAGTCTCCAGCTACCCCTTCAGTTCCTGTCTCGGTATGCAGCCAGTCTCTAAACTGTCTAACGAGGCACATGACATGCGGCCTCTAAAGAAATTATCTTTTGCCCCAAAGAAAGGCTTTCTTTTGACCAAACTGACATGTTTTGGTAGGACACAAAGCATTTGTTTGTGTGTCTTGCTGTGATTTCCCACCCTTGACCTAAATGCGGGTCAAATGTTTTGCTGAGCTTTATATCGACGGTCTTTCGTTGGTCTTCGGTCCATCAATTGAAACTTCTTTTTGATCACTCGTCACATTTGCCCCCAGGTGTCCTGCCTGCTTCTTCAACCTGATGAACCTCTTCTGTGAGCTGACATGCAGCCCCCACCAGAGCCTGTTCATGAACACTACCAAATCCAATGGCAGTGTGGAGGTCCCGGGAAAACAAAACGTTTTGGATGTGCAGTACTATATTGGAAAGACCTTTGCCAACGGTGAGTGGCATCCAATGTGTTAATATGAATAATGCTCAGTTGTGCTTTAGTTGCGTAATTCTTTGGGTGACTCGTGGTCATAACACTTCCCTTCTTTTTTTTGTCCTCGTTTTGCTCTTTTGCAGCCATGTATAATGCCTGCAGGGATGTCCAAGCACCATCCAGCAACTTGAAAGCCTTGTCAATTCTGTGTGGAAAAGATGCAAAGTACTGTAATGCCACTAACTGGATCCAGTATATGTTTAGCATCAGCAATGGACAAACTCCATTCCCAATAAATCCAATATTCTCAGGTAAATAATAGTGTAAGAATACGTTGTTATGTACAATATTTTATTTCTGTTACGTAATGCCTTTAATCCCCTTGCTGTCTTTTTTAGATGCGCCACAGTCTGGTTACACTCCCATGAACAACAAAACGTACGACTGTTCTGAGGGCCTGGAGGACGGTTCGGGTCCCTGTTCCTGTCAGGACTGCATGGCCACCTGTGGCCCTAAACCAGTACCCCCCCCTCCCCCTCTTCCCTGGAAGATTCTAGGCATCGATGCCATGGTGCTCATCATGTGGCTCTTCTACATGGCCTTCCTCTTCGTCTTTGTTGGAGGCTTGCTGGCAGCTTGGTGTCACAGGTAAAGGAGATGTGTGTTGTACCTGCAAAACCTCGTCCGTTTCCTCTGTGGCGTGTGCTTTAGTATTTAACATCAATTTCTTTGTGCACCACCAGGAAACAGACCATCATGTCTGAGTATGGACCTATACAGGACAGCAATAACCCACTGTCTGTCAACCATGATAAACCTGAGCAAGGTCATTTTTAACAGCACAGTCGATTGGGTTTTTGTTCATTCTTTTGATGCGCACTCACATGGAGTCCTTCTCTTCTCCCTAGTCGATGCATCATGCTGCGAAAGACTGGGCGAACGCTTTGAGAACTATCTGCGGACCTGCTTCAGCTCCTGGGGTTCCTTCTGCGTGCTGCATCCTTGCATTGTGTTGCTGGGCAGCTTCATACTGGTGGTGGCCTCCTCCGGGGGGCTGTTTTACATGCAGATCACCACAGACCCCGTTGACCTTTGGTCGTCTCCCAGTAGCCAGGCTCGCCAGGAGAGGGAATATTTTGACAGCCACTTCGGGCCCTTCTTTAGAACTGCACAGCTCATCATCACAACCCCGCTCAATGATACTTTTATCTACACCCCCTACTTTGGAGGGTCAGATGTCCCATTTACAGCCATCCTGAGCAAAGAAATCCTGCACCAGGTGAGCGATGTTTTGAAACCATCAGAAGAATTGCTCGTACTACCAGATTCTGTGTGTGTGCTCGTGCATAGCTGCATCTCTTAACCTGTGGTTTGTCACTTCTTTTTTCTGCTTTTATAATATAACCAAAACCAGGTGCTGAATCTGCAGCTTGACATCGAAAACCTTGTAGCCACATACGAGGGCCAAAACGTGACACTCAAGGATATTTGCCTGGCCCCGCTCTCCCCCTACAACGACAACTGCACCATCCTGAGTGTCCTCAACTACTTCCAGAACAGCTACTCTGTGCTCAACCACAGGAAAGGAGATGAATTCTACACCTATGCCGACTACCACAGTCACTTTCTCTACTGTGTCAGGTTACCTTTCTTTGTTCTCATTTGATCCTTTTTCAATATTAATTAGTTAAGAATATAGCGAGTCCATTATCAATGCTGCTTATTGATCTGATTCCTCACCAATTTTCTTATCAATTCTCTTGGGTGGGGTCATGCAAATGGTTTTGTTTGCTTGAACTCTTTGATATCTTCAACTTTGGACAGAAGATACAGCGTTTCATCATTGTCCTGTAAGATTCAATTCCAGGAGATGAGTATTCATTGGTTGAACAGTACAATAAAGACAGTAGAGAGGACCTGGAGAAATGTATTGTTACCTATGACTTGTAAAACAGATGATGCCACGGCGTTAGTTCCACTCCTGCTTTTACCTGGATAAGGCTCGTCTTCGCTCAGCAGCGTATCAAACGCTTTGCATTTCTGCAAATTATTTGCATGCTGGGCGGTCAGATGTTTCTGCACACCGGTCTATCAGTACATGTATTTCCCTCTTTGATGAAGTTAAAGTCGGAGTGCTTCTGCCGTCTTGCCATGTTGGAAAAGCAATCTCATCTGTTTTTGTCATTCTTGACGGATGAGGAATCGATGAGCAGAATCCTCGGGAAAGCAGGCAAACAATTCCTGGGAATTGCCTTACTGGGAACCTGGGTTTTCGATCCCCATCCCTAGCCAATGGTTGCATTGTTTTATGTCTGGCTAAGACTTGAAAGCCTCTTTTGTTGAAAAATAACAGAAAATGGATCAGACCATAAATCAGATTTCCAATCTGGGGCACAGTTATCCATTTTCTTTTTTATTTACCTTTTGACTGTAACAAGAGTAAGATAATGATAATGATAAATCTTGATAAAGCTTCCAATATATTCATGCTCCTGATGTTGTGATCATCTTTCTCCACAGCTCACCAGCCTCCCTCAATGACACCACGCTTCTCCATGACCCCTGTTTAGGCACCTTTGGTGGTCCTGTCTTTCCTTGGCTGGCAATGGGCGGTTATGATGGTGAAGTGGATTATTTTATGGGACACAGAGATGGATTTTCAAGGGGGGAAAAAAATGGAATGTTTAAGTAATGGAACCCGTGTATTTGCTCTTTGTTTATCACAGACACAAACTACAACAACGCCACCGCTTTGGTGATCACCTTTCCACTCAACAACAACTACAATTCCACCAAGCTGGGAAAAACTCTGGCATGGGAGAAAGAGTGAGATCTGGTTCCAAAAGAGAACTGTAACTTTTACCAGCACACGTGCTGATGGTGGTTTTTTTTCTACTTCATGTCCATTTCAGGTTTATAAAGTTTATGAAGAACTACAAAAACCCCAACCTGACTATATCCTTTAGCGCCGAGAGGAGTATTGAAGACGAAATAAACAGAGAGAGCAACAGCGACATCAACACCATCGTTGTTAGTTACATCATTATGTTTGTGTACATCTCCCTGGCCCTGGGTCACATCCAGAGCTTCAGGAGACTGCTGGTAAGCCGTCGCCACGCTTGTTCTTTAGTCAGTTAGGTTTAAAACACTGAAGAAGCTCTGCTTTCAAGTGAAGAAATTGAAGCTCAGCCTCCCATGCTTTCGCAGGTGGACTCCAAGATTTCTCTGGGCATTTCGGGTATCCTGATCGTGCTCAGTTCCGTGTCTTCCTCGCTGGGAATCTTCAGCTATTTTGGTATCCCTCTTACCCTCATTGTGATTGAAGTCATCCCCTTCCTGGTTCTGGCTGTTGGAGTGGACAACATCTTTATCATCGTGCAAACACTTCAGGTCTGTTCACTTTTCCAAAATAAGGCATGAGATTCCCTCGGGCGCTGACAATGGACCTTGCTATATTTGCATCTGTCTTTAGAGGGATGAGCGCATGCCTCAGGAGGAACTCCACCAGCAGATAGGCCGCGTTCTCGGAGACGTAGCCCCAAGCATGTTCCTCTCCTCCTTCTCGGAGACGGTGGCTTTCTTCCTGGGTAAAATAAATCACTCTTTAAAACAATTTGAAGCTGTATGTGTGCTAAAGAAATCCGTTTCCACAAGAAAAGGTCCTGCAGTGCAGGGAAAATGGAGATGGTTTCTCCGCAAAGGGTCAGAGTTGAGCCACATCCTGATAAAACTGTTGACTCTGTCTTCTTCAGGAGCCCTGTCCAACATGCCTGCAGTGAGGACATTCTCTCTGTTTGCTGGCTTGGCTGTTTTTATCGATTTCCTGCTGCAGATCAGCTGCTTCGTCAGCTTGCTGGGTCTGGATGCCAGCAGGCAGGAGGTGAGGCTGAATGAAGCGGTATGGGCAAAAAAGAAAGGGGGAGGAAAAAAAAAAGAAAGATGACATCATACATCGTCAAGTGGTTGTTATACGGTTGTCATGTAAAAAAGGAAGCGCACCCCTCTGACGGCTATGGGTTTTATATATCGAACCAACACTTATCTAGTTCCCATTTTTTTAAATTAGATTTTGTTCCCAGATGACTCAACGAGGAGTCAGGGTGGCTTGTTTGCGTATTTTATTTTGCTTTATTTCAAAAGTATTTAACGGTCGTTCCAGCAACACCATAACATCAGGATTTTCTTTATCGGTGCAGTTCCCCTAAAGTTCTGCCTCAGCGGTTTAAACGGGCAGGACAGGACTGGGCCGTTGCAACACATTGATTACTTTATGTTTCAGGCTTTCCCCTGTAGATTCGCTGATGCTTCAGATCAGCGTGCCGACACATTTGCCTGCCGAGTCATTTCATATACAGAGTTTATGGTCTGCTGTTTTACTGCAAGTTACCTTGTTTGCGTGGCTGCAAAACAAGCTCAACTCTTAAACCTGCACTGCGGTGCTTCATGATGGTGTGAGGCTGTTATGCTGACCGGTGCATTATGACCACTCTTTACTTTGGTCCCGTGAGTATCGTTACAGAAGTCTTGTGGCTTCTTCACATTCAGCTGCAATCTGCAAATCTCGTTTAGAGGAAGAGCATGTCCTCCTTTCTCACTTTTGCAAGGCCATGCTTGGTGAGTTTTAAGTGTACGGTCACGAACTTTAGTTATAGCACGCTAACTGAATGTGAACTGCACCTAACTGAATGTTAGCTGCACCTTTCTCTTTTTTGTTATGCACCACAGATTATTTTTGTTATGTAACTGATTTATTATATATCGGAAACATCTTGATATATACATGAAAATAAAATTCACAAATATTTGTTTTGGTTTTTTTTTGTCAAAGACTGATTTCATGTGGTCAGGCTTTGGGTCCATTGAGGCTGAAGTGGTTCAACCCTCAGATTAGTCACATATTTAGTTTGGTTACTGACATGGTGCCATGTCTCTTGTTTCTTAAGGCAAATCGACTGGACATTGTGTGTTGTGTGAAGCTGCGAGAAGGAGAGGAAGTAAAGAAAGACAGCTTGCTCTTCCTTTTTTTTAAGAAGATCTATGCCCCGTTTGTCCTTAAAGACTGGGTTCGACCGTTCATCGTAAGTCACCCCCATTGATGCTGATTCCTACATATTGATGCAACTTCTGTAGTAAATTAGTAGTAAATCAGTTTTCTAGTGCACAATGAGGTCTTTTCCTCTCTGTCCAGGTGGCCCTGTTTGTGGGAATGCTCTCCTTCAGCATTGCTGTGATGGATAAAGTTGAAATCGGACTGGATCAGAAACTCTCCATGCCTGATGTAAGACTTTACAGTTCCTCCTAGTTAATTTTACACATGTCACCACTCCCACACACACACACACACACACACACACACACACACACACAGTATTGAAAGTCAGTGCATCTGACAAGACTGGTCTGTTACCAGTCACCCATGAAGCAAATTTATTTGCATGTCATGTTCTCAGGTTATTTAAAATGGCCTCTGCAGTAAAGCATTCCTAATGCCATCTCCCTCTGTGTCTGTCCAGGACTCGTACGTACTGGATTACTTTAAGAACTTGTCGACATATCTCCATACTGGAGCGCCGGTGTACTTTGTGGTAGAGGACGGTCTCAACTACAGCAGCACAGAGGGACAGAATGCTGTCTGTGGGGGAGTGGGCTGCAACAACAACTCCCTGGTCCAGCAGGTCTACACCGCATCACTCATCAGCAACTAGTAAGGATCAGCTGAACAAAACAATAAACCACACAGATTCCAGCAGGACTGATGTGTCTCGCGAACGATCGCGTGATTTCATAAATCCATTTCTTTTCATTTCCCAGCACGACCATTGCCTACACGCCCTCCTCCTGGCTTGATGACTACTTTGACTGGGTGAAGCCTCAGTCCACATGCTGCAGATACTACAATGAGACTGGGGCCTTCTGCAATGCCTCAGGTAAATAGTTACCTAATGTCAACAGGTTTTTGAACCCTGAACTGATCAATTTCATCACTTTTAGCAGGCAAATCGGCAAAAAATGTCACTGGTTGACAAAGAATTTAAGAACAAGACTAAACCTTGCCTTTCCAATATTTTGCTGTCAAGGTTCATTTATTATGCATCAAGTTTATTAATTTTATAATTAAAAGGCTATGTGTAATAAAATGACCTTTACACAACATTAAAGTCATAGACAAAACTTATTTTGGGAAAAATAGGAAGCATATAAAGGTCAGTAGTGCTAATCCTGGCTCACATGTTGAGTTCCAGTTTTTGTTTTTTTTTTTCAGTTCAGTTTTAATAACAGTGTAAAAGTGCAATATTTGGCAGTCGTGCTCATGTGTTTGTCTAATCTTGTTGCACAAATCTATAAGCATATTTTCCACGTTGTTTTCTAGTGGTAAATCCATCTTGCGTGCACTGTCGGCCCATGACCCCCAGCGGGAAACAGCGGCCAGTCGGGGCCGACTTCATGCGGTTTCTGCCCATGTTTCTGTCAGACAACCCCAACATCAACTGTGGAAAAGGGTAACTGGAGCTCCGCCCGAGTGTTGAGCTTGGACTGGGAACAGCACGCTCCCTGCAGGCTTCTGCGTCCTCACAGCCGTCCCTTTCTCTCCGTTACAGAGGACACGCAGCCTACGGCACAGCAGTCGAGCTGTATCCTGGGAACACAGGGGTCGGGGCCACGTACTTCATGACCTACCACACCATCCTGAAGGAGTCTCCGGACTTCATCAAGGCTTTAAAAATGGCCCGCAGTCTGGCCAGCAACATCACGGAGACCTTGGGCCACCGAGTGTTCCCCTACAGGTGCTTCCTTTTCTAATGCAGGGGCGAACTATATCATAACGGGGTCGCGCTGATAAACGGCTGCTTGGCTCAATGTTCAAGGATATAGTGCAGGTCATGAGATAACCACAAAGTAAACAATGAGTGAGCACAAACATAGAGAGCCTGTCCTTAGAATTCAGCTTTAAAGCGCACCACCATCATCAAGGTGAGGAAACACATTGAATTCCTAAAAAGGATTTTAACTTGTTGAATGAACACAAACGGTTACATTTCTCAAATTCACAGTAGTGAATCATTTTGTATTTGTTTACATGATACCCTAAACTATTTCAAAACCAGGTTTCCACTAAAGATTACTGACCGAGATGCACTTTCCTCTCTCCCAGCGTGTTTTACGTGTTCTACGAGCAGTACCTCTCCATCGCTTACGACACAGCTCTGAACCTGAGCGTGTCCTTGGCCTCCATATTCGTGGTGACCACGGTGCTGCTGGGCTTCGAGCTGTGGGCCGCCGTGCTGGTCAGCATTACCATCGCCATGATCCTGGTCAACATGTTCGGCGTCATGTGGCTGTGGGGCATCAGCCTGAACGCGGTGTCCCTGGTGAACCTGGTCATGGTGAGGGAAGCACTAACGGGGTGGGGGGGGGGGGCTCTGAGCGCGTTCCCACTCGCGCTGGTTGCTCACCCGTCTCCCGCCCTCTGCTGCAGAGCTGTGGCATCTCCGTGGAATTCTGCAGTCACATCGTACGAGCGTTTTCCGTCAGCATGAGGAAGAACAGAGTGGAGCGAGCTCAGGAGGCCCTGGCCCACATGGGGAGCTCGGTAAGTCTCAGCGTTACCTCGGACCTCAGTGTGAGGCGGTAAAATTACTGATCAGTGCTACAGTTGTTTATCAAGGAGATTTCTCATCACTGGTTTCTATTTTTTGGACTTGTTTCTTATCATTATTATTATTATTATTTACAGATGAATCCCCCAAAGACAGATAGTAACTAGAAAAGCACTAGAGAGCACAGACCTCCACCACACAGCTCATTTCCTCTCCTATTGTAACTTTCACCCAGTAATCCGGAACATCACCAAAATGGAATCATTTATTCCCTCTTTCACCATCAACATTTCCAGAAAGTTTCATTAAAATCTCTGATCACTTTTATTTTGCTAACAGACAGATTGATAAACGCCAGCCACAGCCAGGTGGAGGCTCTAACTGAGAGCATGCCGTATGACAGGACACGCCCATTTCTGATGTTGACGTGGTCCTGGAGTGTGTTTCGTAAACCCAGCTGTGGTTTCATGTTACCGTACGGGCCTGTTGTTGAGGGGAGTGCGGCCAACTTCACTTCCCTGTTAATAAAAACGAGACTGATCTGAAGGTGACGGCCGTTAAGATCGGTGTATTTATCTGGATATTATGTTATTTGGGGGGGGTCATACAGTCTTGAGGTCCGGTAATGGCTGTGCTCTCAGAACCAGAAGAATGTGTTCATGTGCCCGTTTTGCAGCCGCCCACTGCTTGATTCCACTGAACACGTGCCTTTGCAGGTGTTCAGTGGAATCACGTTGACAAAGTTCGGGGGGATCCTCATCCTGGCGCTGTCCAAGTCGCAGATCTTCCAGGTCTTCTACTTCAGGATGTACTTGGCCATCGTGCTGCTGGGGGCCTCTCACGGCCTCATCTTCCTCCCCGTGCTGCTCAGCTATGTCGGTGAGTGCTCGGCCACGTCTCCAGGAACAGCTCTGGATGTCGGTGTTTGTGTTACGCTATTTGCAATGAAACACGATCTTGCGTCCCACAGGTCCTTCGGTAAACCGAGCTAAGGTGTTTGCTGCTAACAAGCGTTATGCTGGCACAGAGAGGGAGCGCCTCCTCAAATACTAGCAGGCTTTTATAAACAATGGTCCTCTTGTCTGACGGAAGGCGTGTGGGCGTGCGCACAAACGCTCTCTGTGATTACTGACAAGCTCACCATCGATGCGTGGATGATACTCAGGAATACACACGGAAACGGGAGCTTCAGTGGCCTTGTCAGACATGTAGACACTGAGTATCCCCCCACCTTCCTCATCTGCCTCACTACAGGACCAGCATGGCAAAATAAACAGATTTAACACCCACTTAACAGCACCGCCATGATGACGCCCAGCGATGACCTTTCGGAATGAGGGAAACTAATACTGGATTTTTATACAGATACAGACTTTTGGGATTATGTTTTCTTTGGTGGGACTTTTGTAGAACTCTTTTTGGGGCACACCACTGAATGTGGATGACAAGTATCGTTATTATTGTTCGCTATCTGGCACTGATGTGTGCTATTACCAGAGGCCCAGAGGTATTTTCAGCCTTTCTTAATGTAACCTGAGCAGATACCAAAGTATTTGTTTGTGACTCTGGTCACCAGGACTCAAAAGCTGTAACATTCAAATTCTCCTTCTCATTATCACTTTAGTTCTACATCAGACGCTGTTGATGGAACAAAAGCATCATTTACGGTTTGATGTATCTGAAGTGCCCTTTTAAAGTTCCCACTTGACTTTTATAAATGTTAAAAAAAACGATATGACGTCAGTTTAGGGACATATTGATGCCAGCTGTAAAATGTCCGTGAATACTAACAATGTGTTTTTTATTGAAGTGTAAATGATGCAGTGTGGAGTTACTGAACAAAACCTTTCTTGCACCAAGAAGAGATTAAGCTTTACATTTAACTGTAAACAGCGCACAGGATATCAGATTAGATAATTATTTTATGATCTATAATATGTTTATGCAGAATAAGGTGATATGAGGTGATGATGGTAAGGTTCATTCTTCTGATTCCTATTCCTTTAGATTGTTCCCAATATTTTAGTGATTATTGTTTATTAAACATGTTTGTCTTATAAAACTGACCCAGGAATATTTTACCCGAAGAGGCATCATCAGCACCGTTCCTGTTTTCTTCTTATTTTGTAATTTTTTTTTTTTTTTTTTATGGAATGTAAAAAGAAATGTTGAAAGATTAAATGAAATGGTAAAATGTGAAATGGAGCCATCGAGTCCGACCAATGGTTAAAACCCAAGACTTAAATACATTAACTCTTATTAAATATGAGTAAACTAAATAATCTGTCTGCTTCCTTTCTTCTCTTCCACGGTATGACTGAGTTGTGTTCTTTTATGTAGTTCAGTTCAGATTATAATAGAAGAAAATGTATCTTTTGAATGCCAGATTTAACATCTGGAGAATTATGCAGTAAAAGAATGAAGATGTCTCTTAGAAATCAGAATAAAGTTAAACACACCCCTCTTTTATGTACATTGGACATGTCTGATACAGATTGTAATCTCATATCCTAAACTTGGAGGTTGCGTGTGTATTGTTGATTAGTGCCTCTGGTCTTGGTTGTGCTGGTGTATTCTAATCAACAGTTTTACTGTATGCGGTGAACCCCGGTGTCATTACTCGGGCTGGCCACAGGAGGGCGCCCGAGCCCATGTCTTTTCCCAGCAATGGAGTGGGAGTGACCTCCTTTTTGTTGTCTTGAAATAGAAACATCCACACACACACACACACACACTTTCCCGTGGGTGCAGGTAGAGCAGTGAAGCAGAGAAGAAGGATGCAAATCTTAATCTCCATCAAAACCACAAAGGCCATCAATCACTTTCACCCAGTTCAAAGGTCAATGTCAAACGGAGAGCTTCCTTTGTGTGTTTGCATATATGTGTGTGTGTATGTTCTCTGCCTCCGGCTCCATGACTTATTCATCTGCTGCCCTTGTGAGACCACAGGACGGTTCTTTGAACGCAGCTGATGGATTAAAATATTAATTTCCTCTGCAGGCCTGTCGCGCTGCTGCGCTGAGACATTGTACAGGTTAAATTCTGTTACGTAACACGACTGATCTGCCACCATCATTCACTGTGACACGTTCACGAACAAACAAGGGTGTGTAGTAAGGGTGTGAGTGAAATAATAAATTGACCAGCTGACAACATGATCATCCTACATTTTTTTATTTAATAAAGCTTAACACAACACCACAAATCTGTTGCATTATTATTGTACTGATTAATAAAATAGCTGAAATATCGGCTAACTACTGCAGCTCTCAGTAAATTAGGATGATGAAAGAGGGTGATCCTGCAAGCTGAACCGAATTACAATAGAAAAATTAAAATACATCTCAGCTTACCCTTGAAACGTTTTGGATGATCTTTCCTTTAAATCTTAAACTATTCTGTCTCTGTTCTGCTAAACCCATTAAAGATCTCAAATAAAACGAACAAACGGGGTTTATTTTCTCCACAGATCATTCACGTTATTGCGCTGGAAACCAGATACACCGCCCAACATTTCCAGCAGCAGTCTTCCCTCGTCTTTTCTCACACACACACACACACGCACACACACACGCTTGTCCTTGAACTCACATTGGGGCCTCCGTCTCTCTGAAGCCCGTTTCCCCTCTCAAAAATCCATCAATAAATAAGTGTGAGAAGTGTTTAATGTCTGGCCGGCTCTCCGGTTTTCTGTTTCTCTGGGCTCGTCTGTCTCTGAGCTCGACTCTTGGACTGGAACAAAAGGGATTAGGTGGCCAGGTCAAACCTGAGGAGAGGATTAGATTTTCAGCCCCACCTGCAGAGCGTTTACCCCCGGCGAAACACACTTTTTTTTTTTTTTTTTTTTTCGGTGAAGTTGGCCGAGCTCGCCGGGACCGTGCGGGGAGCTCGTGTTGATGTCTGCGTGGTGTTTACCACCTCCAGTAAAAGCCCTGAGTCACAGGATCATGACAGGAAAGGGGGCAAAATGCAGCTTCAGCCAATTGTTATTTTAAAGGGAAGGGCAACAGACCTCCGCTTGCCCCGACGATGGTACACATAGTTTCACAATGAGGGTCACTTAGGTGTGAGCAGGGCTCAGGAAGGGCTGTCAATAGAGCCTTTTATGAGGTGGCGAGGGGGGAATTAGGCTGTCAATGGAGGGGACTAAGCCATGTGCCCACGCTGGGCCCTGGCTTGTTTGTTTTGATGGCAGCACGAGACTGGCGTGACCGCAGGGCCTTGTTTACACTGGATGTATGTCAAGCAGGAGAGCCCGCTCTCCACCACATCAACCCACCTCTGCGATTGCATCAGAACCCCATCTGGGAACACTGGTTTATACTGGTGGAACTAGGGTCAACTGGAGCTGCTGGTTACTCAGTGATGTCTGGGGTAGAAAATGGTGATCACAACTTGGCTTCAATCGCACAGCCAAAGGTTAGACTTCGTGTTGTTCTGAACGCTTAAGCGCATTTAAAAGGGATTTCTCTTCGCAGACACCTCGTATGGGGAAAAAAAACAAACAAAAAAAAACATAATGATGTCATGTCATAACTGGCTCGACCTGATGTGAAGCCCCGCCCACACACGTCGCCTGGCAGGTTCTTTCACTCGACCTTACGAGGGCAGAGATTTCCCTTTAAGTTGCACTTAACCGACCACCGGAGCGCGTTTGGAACGGACGCCTGGCCGCAGCCTCAACCCTTTCGGGGCAGTCGAAAGCTGGAAAACCTTTTTTCCTCTATAATGCACGGCTGTGTTGCCATGGCAGCGCGCACAGAAAAAAAGTGGATGTTTATTGCCTCGCCTGTTACACTTTGGCCGGTCGTTCTAAGAGCAAAAAAAAAAGAAAAAACAACATCTTAGACTCGGGACGGCCGTCAGCCGAGGGAGAACAGAGGGACGCAACAGGCAGCCTCCTTTTGATTGAACAGGCAAAGCAATTTATTTACAAAAACATACACAGATGATGACGTTTCCTCACAGATTTCCTCATTGTGCATTTTATTGCAACGTCTTTGGGCTAGCCAACAGAACTGAAGCTCGGTAATTAAAAGAGAAAAAAAAAAAAAAAGAGAACAGCTTTAACAAGCACAATCCAAGCGTCTCCTCTAAGAATCTGGTTTGAAGTTGTGATGATTCGAGCTCAAACATGATCAATACTCGCAGCACAATACTGTCTGATCTGATCTGGAAGCTTTTTAATACTCCGATACCGTTTTAAGGCGATTAGGAAGAGAAGACGACACAATGGAGACGAATGCCGAAGAAACGGAGGGACGCTTTTAAAAAAAAAAAAAAAATCTAACGGTGAAAATGTCCACTCCTTCAAGTCGCCGCAGATTCAAAAGCTTCATCCATTTTTCTCTCGCTGCTGGGGCTTCAGCTCCCCCCCACCCACCAACACCGCCGAAGGGTTGTTTGTCCACTCGTTTGCTTCGAAAACGACGTTCCCGAGCCGATGAGAGCACCGTAAATGTGCCAGCGATAAACTCTAACATAGAGCAGAGGAAATGTGACTGATAAAAGTGGTTCTGGTCTCCTCGAGTCCGTAGAAAAGAAACGGAACCCCTCGTGGGAAAATATCGAGTTCCACCTGTGTACAAACGCTTACTGTAGTTTATTATTTATCGAGAGGGGCCGCGGAGCCCCAAAGTGACAAAAAAGAGTCCGGAAAAGTCCGTTCAAAGGAGTCCTGCGATGCTTCAGAAGGCAGCTTATGTTTCAGTGAAGTCCCAAGCCCCATTTAAAAAAATGGAAAAACAGTCCGGCCCCCCCCCCCTCCTTGGTATCACAAAAAGTGCACTTTTAAGACGATGACTGCTGCTGAGATCGTTTTCCTGCGGGTCGGGGGGGATCAGAGCGGAGCTCGGGGAGATGAATGAAAAGCGGATAAAAAATAATGTTACAATCACCTTCAAAGCTCTCTCAATCAACAAGAGAAGTCTAAAATATACACCGAGGAAGGGAACCGTGCGCTTGTGCAGCTGAACCTTTGCTTCTGGAGTTTATGTGATGATGATGATGATGAAGAAGATGAAGAAGAAGAGGGAGAAGAAAAGAGGTGAGGTCGGGGCGCGATGAGATGAGAGGTACCGTAACCGGGGGGAGGGGGCGACGAGGAGGGAGACGGTACGATGGGGCCGTTCAGGAGGAGAGCCGGGGCGGCCTCCCTCCTGACGGAGCACCAACGCTAGGAGGTCTGCAGCAGGCGTCTGTAGTGGGGCATGATCTCGTGCTCCGGCAGGTGCAGGTTGAACTCCAGCGCCACCAGGACGGGGAACTCGAAGGCGATCAGCTCCCGGCGGTTCACTCTGAAGCGCTCCTCCAGCTTCTGCAGGAGGAGGAGAAAGGGGGAGGGGCTTAAGCCTCGGAAGACTCCGGTTTGCCCCGCGACACTTTTGCGCAAGAGGAAATTCCTGTTTGGGCAATTTGGCTCAACCGCTGCGGAGGTGAGGCTGGGAGCCTCAGCGCACACGTCACTGGGTTGACAAAGCGAAAAAAAAAACCAACCTATTTTAATCAGGAAAAGAAATCTGGAGGGTTTTTTTCCCCCTCTGATGACAGAGATCTGTTTGTTCTCAGAACGATGTTTCTACCCTCAGAGGCTTTCAGGTTTCCAGCGAATGAAAAGCCTTCGCCAAGGTTACCCTGAAGAGCTGCTCAGAAGAGGAGCGCTTTCCCCACGACGTTTGACAGTCGCGTTTTCCCTTTTGGGGGTTTATTTTGCATTATAAGCCGCAGTTCCTCTATTATCTGCGGCCTCACGGCTTCAGCATCCTGCTGTCTAGTAATGAAACTCAGCGTGGTTTAGCTTTGATGGAAAATGTGCCCTGATTCACCTCTCTTCTCTGTAAATGAAAGAAGCAAAACGTTTTGCTTCTTTCGGGAGAAAAGTGGCCGATGAGGAAAACCAACGCGTCTTTCTTGCGTTTACTGTTGCCTTACCTGAGATTTCCCTCTTGTTCAAACAGAGAAAACTTCACCTGAGTTAATTATAATGCAACAGACAACAGCGCGGTGTCACGGTATAAACCGTCTGGATGGTGCACTGACGTTGCACTTTTTGGTTCCTCACTTTCTTTTCACTAAATAAATAGAGAAGGTGATCTACAGAGGCTTTAAACCTCATCACGTTCGCTATTTTTGCAGTACTGGGGGGGGGGGGGGGGACTCACATCGATCAGGAGCTTGACCTCGTGCTTCTTCAGGTCACCGCCGATCTTGGCCGCCAGCAGGACGCACGCTCCGGCGCAGAGTTTCCGGTTCTGCTTGTTGAGCTTGCCCTGAAGAACCAGCTTTTCGAAGTAGACGAACGCCATGGCGACCGTCGGTTCCTCGTAGCCGCACTCGTCCTGGGCCAACTTCTTAATCTCCCGTTTCAAGCTGCAGACAGAGCGGGAGGAGGACGAGAGTGAAACGGGACAGTCCGACGGGGCTCGCCGCCGCCGCCGCCATACCTCCGGATCTTGCTGAGGGTCAGCCGTATGTGGGGGAACTTCTCCTTGAAGGTCTCGTTCATGTCCTTCTTGAGGTCAGAAGGTTTGACGTATTCGATGACCGTAGTCTGAAAATTAAAAAAAAAAAAAAAAAACTCAAATTTGGTGGTTTGGAGCTGAATTGTTTTCTTAAACTTCTCTGTGTGCTTCTCTTTACACCCCCTCCCAAATATTCATGAATCAACTCTCGCGTGGACGCAGACTGAAGAGGGTGATGAATAATTTCAGGAAATGACCTCATTCTACTGGAGCTGGAGAACACGTCTGCCATAAACCTCATAAAAACGCTTGTTCCGTTGGGCCCGGGTGGACCTGAACAGGCAAACTGGTATAAAACCAGTTCCCGGGAGGAGGCCGACGCCCGTTCGCCGCCCGTGGACCGTCGGCTCCGCAGCTGGATTTGTAGCGGATGGGAACGCGCTTCCCGCCCGTCGGATGTGTATCAAACTGGCAGCCTGAGCAGCAGCAGCGCTATTGATCCCCGATGAATAAAGAGGATTTCTCGCCTTCAAGACCATTTCAAGGAAAAAGTTCTACTTCACCCAAATGCAAGTGGCTGCCTTATCCTCTGAAAATGAAGCCTCTCTTCTGAGAAACTTTCCCAGAATCCTCCTCACCAGCGGTGGACAAACAGGCTCCTTCCATCGAATACATCGACCATTACTCATAAACGCCGCGTTTTTGATTTCGGCCCAGTTAAAACAGAATCTTCGGTCCTGACTTCCAGGCCGCTGGTGCGTGACCAATGAAATTGCTGAGAATCGACCGCTTCCAATTCCCGTAGGGGGCACAATGGCCATTGTTGTCCCCCGCCGGGTTTTGTAATAGTAAGAAGACAAAGAGACACAGAGTCCGGCCTTGACTGAACATTTCAGCTATGTCAGTCCTTGTGTATTCTACCAGCCTCCGGAACAAAAACACAACCCGGGAAAGAATGAGGAGGGGACTCCAGGCGGCTTTGTTTGCATTTCTTTTTCGCCCGCTTTAAAACATCCCAGGTTTTTTCCCAGAAGCGAGCCAAAGCGATCGGACAACAAGCCGGGCGCGGAGAGTCCCCGGCGGCCTCCCGCCGCACTGGCAGAACGGTCTCCGCTCAGACCCTACGAGGTGGATCTGTGACCTCGCTGATTAAACCTGTCAGAAACATCAGCCCCCCGACTCCTCCGAGACGTTTGGAAATAAAAAAAAAAAAAAAAAAAAGCTGATAAAATTCCAGAGGATTTTCTCCTTTAATAACAAACTATCGGAGCAGACAAACACTTCCAGAGTGTTGTTATTGTTATGTTTGGAGGCGGTGGGAAAACTGGCTACAAAGAAGGTCAGTGACGACAAAAATAACCTCCGACAACGAGCATCAACAGTGAGATAATGAAGAACATCTTAGGAAAACACAAAACAACAGAGGGTTTTTTTGTTTTTTTTTTGCGGGGGGTCCTAAAGACAACAAAGATGCAGAATACAGCTGGTGCCGTTTCTCACCATGTAGGAGGGGAAGATGAGGACCCTCTTGTGTTTGCCACAGGGCCACTGCGGGTCGTCCAGCAGGTTGGGGTCGTACTCACGAAAGTCCCCCAGCTCGTTGCCTGCAGGGGTCAGAGGGCAGAGAGCGAGGGTGAGGGGGGTGAGGGTGAGGGTGGGGGCAAGGGCAGAGGATAAGGGTGAGGGAGAGGGCAGAGGCTAAGGGTGGGGGTGGGGGTGAGGGTGGGGGTGACTGACCCGTGTCCAAGCTGCTCTGGTTGCTGTTGGCGCGGCCCAAACTGAGGCTGCGGTGGCTGGCGTTGCGGGACTGGGCGAAGGACGAGGTGGAGTCGATGGTGTTCCTCCGGCCCCCCAGCACGTTGGTCGGGTACAGGAACTGGGTGTAGGAGACGGTCTGCAGACAGAGCAGCTACAGCCTCAACACTTTCCTCGGACTGGATGTCGGAACCCCAAAATGACACTACGCTTGCGCGAATCACAAAATCACTGGAAACCAGATCCTGCGAATGCATCAGTGGACACATTTAAATCTTAGCTCTCATGCATCTGTTATGTTTGGCATCAGCTGACAACAGAAGGAAAAGCGATAACGCAACAACATGACTGGATGTGCAAGAACTAGGGTGGTTTAGAATAGATGAGGTGCTTTCCGTCCCGTGGTGCTACCACGCGTAGCCGCGCACGACAGATTTTGTTTTTGTTTCCCGCCGGGCCGCCGTATGCTCCCTCACCTTTCCGTCGGCTCCCAGCTCCACTCCTTCCAGCCCGATCACCATCTCCTTGGCGCTGACCCCTCCAGACGGATGCCTCTGGCGCCCTCCTTCCAACTTTACGTCCCTGACGAGCACAACACCTTCAGAGATCGCACCAGCGCGGCCGCTCGCTTCGCCTCCCCGGCGGCTCGCCTCCGCCTCCGCCTCCGGGGGCGGCGGCCCGCGCTCCTCCGCCTTTCATCCGCCTCAAGTCCTACCAGCACCTGACGCGAAAGGTCAACGTTTGCCGAGAAAAAGCGGGCGGTTGTCTGCCCGATACGCCCTCCTGCTGTGGGAGGAGGGCGCCTGGAACGGGTCATTTCTGCGTTAGACGGCTGCCCGCGGGAGCCGCAACAGCAGTCTGAGCCCTCGGAAACACAGCAATCTGAACAAAGTAGGACGCCGCTAATTAGATGTAAAGATATGCTTTTTGGCTTCGCTTCATGTGATGATTTCAGGTCACTGGAGGCTAATGAGCGTGTGCGGCCGCGAAGCAGATTACGCGTCTGCGGTGCAGTCTGCCATTGCGCGTAATCGTTAGTTCCTCGCTGGCAGCAGCAGGGCGCTCGCGTTTTATATTCACACTATCAAAACTGAGATCACTCCCGTGATGAGAAGCAGAGCGGAGGGACTGGCTCCAGCCGCCAAAGCGCCGGCGCACGCTCCCAAATCGATTGCGCTCGCATGCAAGCGGGCGCATTTTTGATTCAGTTTAATGTGCAAACTGTCAAATATGCACCGTGGTGAGACCATGACGCGCCCCTCCACCCCCACCCCCAAAGCTCCCGATGAGCACTCTCCCTGGCCTTGCCCCCTCTTTCTGCCCGAGCACACGCCGCTGCGCGCCGTCTGATGATGTGTACGGCCGATCTGCTTTAATGAAAACAGCGTTATCTGGCAAACGGTCACGTCGGGACACACTGTTGACAGATGCGCCAGAGACACGAAAATCCCCAGACAGCAGACGTCTCGCAGAACGGCAGGAGACTAAATTAATAAAGAAAAAAGGAAGCTTTCCACAGAGACATTGATTTTTTTTTTTTTTTTTTTTTCTTAGAGGAAAAAAGAAAACAACCTTTTTGTACGGTGTTTAGTCTGAAAACAAGGAAGAATGAATGGGAATTATAAAAGAAGCTGGGAAAGTTTAGCAGCATGCAAAACTGCATTGTCAAAGCGTTATCATTTCTGCAAAGCGCTGAAAGTGTCTGGTCTTAAATGAAAAATAAAAATAAATGAGAAAAGACCATCATCTGTTGAACACTTTATATTCCACACGAGGTGGTCCTGGACAGGCTGGCTGTTAATAATAACCCCAAAATCCTTAGAGTTGATCAAAAACACTCATTGTTGTTCCCTGTGAGGAGGTTTAATTTTTGGATTTGACTTCATTTTAACCCATTCGTGACCTTCAGGTGCCCCAGGACATCAAGAAATGCTGCATGCACAACTGCAGAACATGCATAGTTGAAGCAGAGAAGCCGGCCCGATGGTGTGAGTTTGATCTCAGAACCATGTCACCGTGATGTTACGGCCCTCAGTCGTGTCCTCGATTCATCAGATTTTTTTTCCAAACGCGTTTGTCACGTTGACTTTGACCAACATTTTTTTTTTTTTTTTTTAAATGAATGCTGCTCTCAGAGCGTAGAGAACCGGAGCAGCATGCTGACAGCACGAAGATGAAGAAACAAGGGAGAAAACTTAACCTGCCCCGTCCGACAGAGGTTAAAGATGGTCGGGTGTGACGTTGCTATGGTAACTGCGATATTCTAGTAGTTTCAGTGAGCATAAAAATAATACTTGCATTTACCAGCTATTTTAGACTATTTTGTTTCATCTAGCCAAAATTAGGTTTCTTTCTGTGTCTCATATTATCTAAAGTCCTTTTTAATGACCTCTAAAACCCCAAAACTTCATGTGAGCGAGGAGAGCAATGAACTGGGATAGACCAGAGCTAACAGCGCTTTGGCCAGGGGCGAGGTCTCCTTCGCTTTGCAAGAAATGTAAGGCTTGAGGCACTAAACAAACAGTCGCGAAAAAAAAAAAAAAAAGAAGAACCAACACAGTTTTCGTAACGCGGCAACAGAAGCTGCAGCCCGTCACAGTTAAACACAACACCGACAACTAACGAGGGTTCTACTGTTTCCTACGGGCTAATGCTAGTGCTAAAGAGCCAAGCAAATGGTGGTTGCAAGTCATAAAAACTGGGCCGACTTCGAAAAAGAGGAGCCAAAGCCGCCGAAGCCGCTGTGGAAAAACAGGACGTGAGTGCCAAGCATGAGGCTATAACACGACAGAACCCACGGTTGGTTAACGTAAAACTGTGCGGCGAAAATGCATCCACCGGAAACAGCCCATAGCAGTGCAGGCACCAGTCAGAGAGCACATCCACAGAAATAAGAGGAACGAGGAGGAAACAAGGGGGGGGGGAATAGGGAGCACAGGCTGGAGGAGGTTACGAGCTTCGGCATGCTGGAGGATACATACCCCGCTTGGCTACAATCTCGATAGGGCAGGACAGAAAATACACTATAGAAGGATCTTCTGCCACTGATAAGGACTATCCTATAAACACAAACAAATGGCAAACAGGCCAATCAATGTGTGTCCGGCAAGTCCCACAGATCTGATGTTGGAACAGTAAAAGGAGGGAAAAAAAGAGAAAAAGCCGGTTCAGAATGCGGCAATGCTTTCATGGTCTTGGTTGTTTATTGGTTGTTTAAGTGAAGTCTGCGGCGTTCCCGAGTTTGAACCCAGGGTGGGGGGGTTTCGACTATCTCAGGGCTGTTGGTGTGGAAGTGCGACATGCACTTGCAAGGGGCGTGGTTCTACTGCGCCAGAACCAGCGTCGAGGGACAACACGTGTAAAGACCAGAACTGATGACGTTGCCTAAAAAGGGCCACACGTGTTTGATTACAGATCAAAGAGCCGCCCCTCCTTTGTCGATGTGCTTCGGTCTGGACGGAAAGGCGTTATCGCCGACGGAATGTGTGTCGGCGCGCGGGTGCGCTAATGCGCGCTCGTGTAAACTGCGACGTTCTGGCATCAACATGGCGCGGCGAGTGCCATCACAACTGGGGGGGGGGGTCAAATGTAGGCTTTAGGCCTTGGGATGAGGTGGTCCAGATCAATTTGTTGAGAATCAGGACGGAGGAGAGCGTGGAAGCTCGCTCGCCTCAAACGTGGCGTGTGATGTGAGAAACTCCGGGCTGCCGTGCATTTGACAGGGCCGCCCCTCCGTTATCCGCCGGCGGCCCCTTATCGACTACCCAACGGCGTCGCCGGGCTTCGTACCTCCCGTTGCGTATATCGTGTTGCCTCATGTTCTTTATGAAGTGGATCTTCTTGAAGCTCTTTGGCCGTGGGGAGCCTGAGAGGGTTCGGCACCTGAAACGCGGAACGGAGGTGTGAGTGGGAGCCGCCAGTCAAACGGGCCACGCCCACCTCCGGACGGCGTCCCTTACCTGCGGAGGGGAGCGTTCTCCTCGATGTCCTCCAGCGTCTCGAGCGAGGAGCGCTGAGAGATGAGCCTCCGTCTGGGGGGGGGATAAAAGCGGAGAGGTTAAACCAGCAGCAGACGCTGGGCTTTTAGAGCGATCTGTACCATCCCAACCTGGTTTTGTTTGTTTTTTTTAGCCCAAACAGGCACACACACGTGCACAGACACATGTTGATGGGTTGATTAGATGGAGCAGGACTAAATCACACTCATCCCAGCACAATACCTTAAGTGCTATGAGCGTAAAAGCCAGAGTACATCAATTTTCCTGATAAACAGGAGCCTTTTAGAGTAAAACAGCATTCAGAGCAGCACATTTACATTTCAGAGCAGCCTCCACCTCGACCTGCTTCACTTTCCCTCATTCATTTAAAGCTCTATGGATGAAATCGAGTTTACGCAGGAATGTAAGGCTGAAGAGCCCCTGATATCAGAGCCTCTAGAGCAACCCCTGCTGGTAGGTTGAAGAACTGTTCCGAGGCTCCTCCTCTATCGTCAGAGCTGCATTACTGCAATAAAAGTGACTAAATTCAGGCTGTTTTTGTGCACCTTTGACACAAACAATTCATGTGCGTGGAAGCGTTGCAATTCCTAGGTCATTTAAACTGTGACTTGCCCGATATGGAGGTATGACGCTATTTTTAGAATTCTGACTGTTTCTGCCTCACTAATCCAAAGTCTGCCAAAACAGTCTCACACCAGACATGAGACAGTCCTGTCCTCAGGCAAAGGTGCTATGTTCTGGTAAAGCACCCCTGACTCATCCAGGTGTTAACAGCAGCTTTAAATAGTTTTAATGATGATACATTAACTCAGCATTAATACCTACACAGACACACACACACACCCATGCATATGTGCATTTTGTGAGTTTCTTTCACTTTAAATTGGATTGGATTTTAGACCATTAATCAGAGGTGACACATGGCTGACAGCTCCATTTGCAAGCGGCTGAGGGGGGGGCAGGGCAGGATGGACAGGAACTCAATACTGTGGCTCCTCTGCTTGCTAATGAAAAGGGTAACTTGTGCCTTCTGACAATTTTAGTTGTATTTTGTTGAATATAGTAAAAAAACTTAAATATTCTCATGTAAATTTATGTTGGTGGACACTACAGGTTAACACCCACTAATGGAACAAAACACGCGTGAATTCTGTGGAAATTAATAAAACAAACATTTTCTTGTACATGCTGTTTCAACAACAAGTCTTTGGGTCTGAGATATTTCCAAGTTCAGAGTTGCTATGACGATAAAAAGCTGAATGTGTGTCATAGACTTCATTGGGATGCAACTGCACAAAACTACCAATAACGACATTAACTCATCTAATGGTTATAAAAGTTGTTTTTAATCGACTACTGAACCAGGTTTTTTCAACCACACAAGTCTTCTTCCTTTAAGGAGGTTTCAATTCTTTGCTTAAAACAAGGCAACATCTAAGCATCTCAAAATTCACATCACGACCCTCCCCCGAGGGGGGGAGGGGGGCTCAAGGGGAGGAAAGACAGGCAGCCCGGCGCAAATCTGGTTAATGAACAGCAGAGTGTGAGGACAGATTAACAGAAGATGACGACGTCTGAGGGTCTGAATCAACACAGCAGGAGCTGAGGTGAGTGTTTACCTGAGGAGATGAAGCAAATGAGAAACCAAACGACTGCGGCGGCTTCAACGTTTAACGAGCGGCCGCGGCTCATCCGGGCCGCTGGCGGGCACCGATTGCACTGAAAGGGTCACCGTGAGGGGCCGTGACCTGCGCCTGAAGGTCAGACGTGAGTTATCATCTTACATCATCTCCCATTATCAGCCTCCACCAGCTGGACACTGACAGGACCCAGAGCTGAACTCGTTGAATCGGTTAAGAGCTCCGGGCTGTTTCGGTTCATTCAACCAGCAGTCAAATCCAGTCACTAATGGCACCAAACGTCTAAACTGATCCAAAAGTGGACACTGGCTCAAAGGTCAGGGTGATAAGAACAACCACGATACCAGCACTTGGGACAAAAGCATGACTCCAGATTGTAATTGGCCCAGAAGTTCCATAAAATAACGGAGGGCCGATCCTGCAGTCGGCCACCAGAGGGCGACGGCCAAGAGCTTTGCATCAGCTAAATCTTGAATACGTTGCACGAGCACAGGCCGTAAATCTGCCTGAACGGCGAGGAGCTCCCAGAACAGGCGTCACATCTGCACGCTCTGTTCCCGGACTCCACATCTCTGGCAGCAATGCCCTGAAATGTCCTACCGATGAAGGTCAATTTGGCCCGTTCTCACTCTCGGAGGTCTGAGGATGCAAGCGAACAAAACAACTGACCTAATCTGTTATTCCTGACCGGAGCCTGACGAGGGATAGCCAGTGGTTAACAAAAACGGGCGGACGCCGACCTCTGTCCTCTCTCCGAGACGAACATTTTGTAACTCTGCCAGCCCAGTAGAACATCCACGGAACTGTCACCGTTCTTCAAAAATCATCCACCAGTTTTCCAGAGGTCGTGTTTGCAGGTCACCGATGAAACTGCGAGGACTTTGATCCGAGCGGCGCCGGACGTGTCTTCAAGACAGAAGATGTTTTCCAGGCTGCTGCGGATCCTGGAAACAACAACAGCGGCCAGGCCACTCATTCACCCCATGCACGGTTCCAACAACCAGAGTTAACCCAGCCACTTTCTCCTCTGTCTGACATGAACGGACTTCAAAGAAGCCTCCTGCACACACGGCTGTAAACCCGCAAAAGCGTCCGCGAGTATCTTCACTTATCTTCAGCAAATATCATTTCTGAGTAGGAAGCCCGTGCAGCATACATGGGCTAATGCTACTGAAAACAGATCCATCCTTTTGTTTTAAATCGCTCCAAAAGGCAGAGAAAACCTGAGTAATTGGAGCTAAACAATGAAGCTGTAAAACTCAAGTGGACCATTTAGATGAGGAGATTACGATGTTTTGGTGTTCTTTGCTGAAAAGCCTGAGGGAAGCATAATAAGCTACCCTAGTCCTCAGATGCTCCCCAGAGTGCAAATGAGACCAGGAAAATAAATGAAAGACGGCGCTTCAAGAAACAAGAAACACAAATTTATGCTTGTGTGTGTGTGTGTGTGTGTCTATGGCAGCAGCATAAATAACACTATTAGCTGTCTCGGGTCAGAAACTGAACAAGATTCCACCATCCAGCTGGAAACCTGAGGAACACATGCAACATTAAATCTTAAAAAATTACAGGCCCTGGAAAAAAAAAAAAAAAAAAATCACAATGTGTTTACTGAAAAGTCCACACACACACACACACACACACACACACACACACACACACACACACACACACACACACACACACACACACACACACACCAGGGAGGAAAATGTAGAGGCCTTACATAAGCCTGTAAATATGCCAACCGTGACCTCAGAGAACAAGAATCAACCTCATAACCAGAAGTATGTGACCCTTTAGCAGGAAAAGCTCCGTGGGGGCCGTCGCAACGGTCTGGGCCGCTCGTTTTCCATCCGCAGCCTCCGCTTCGTCATGCTAAAAGACCCTCGTTAAAGCCCCGTTAAGTGTGCGACTCTGCACTGCGGGGGCGGGAACAATAACCCGGCTTTGTTGAAACTAAGCGAAACAAGCACACGCGGCCGGGCGGCAGCCGCGCGCGCGCTGCGCGCTCCGACCGTGCCTACGCGGCCACGCCGGTCTGCATTTCTCTCCGCGGCGTGCGCCGCAGAGGACAACGTGCTGAATCACGGCGGGCTGCGGTTTCGTTTTTTTTCTTTCCCCCGCAGAGCCGAAACGAATTTGTCCACCGCTATCGCGCATCGGCGATCGTACGAGGACGCGGTCTGAAGCTGCCTCAGAATGTCGGCTTTGGCTGCACTTCAGAATCGCAGCAACTTCCTGAGTGGGTGCAGCGTCGAAGGCCAAAATGTCTGGGGGGGGGTTGGAAGCGTGTTTCTGATGCCTCTGGGAGAGGAAGCGGGAGGACAGAAACAACAGAGCGGAGAGAGCCGGGGCTGCCCCCCCCCTGAAGCTGGGCATCCTGCTTCTCCCAGCCGGGGTCTTCTGGGCCACGTTTCCAGCAGCTGCCCCCCCCACCCCCCTCGGAAAACAAGCCAGGCACTGTGCTGAGAACGCGCGCCCGCCTCAACAGGTTCCCCGGGATTCTGGGCGGACGTCCTCGGAGCGCGGTCCTGACGTCGGGCAGGGCGAGGGCCCCCGGCTCCAGGGCGGGAAAAGCGGACCGAGCCCTCTCGGATGAGACGCCAGGTACGCTCGGGCTGCGCGCTAAGGCTCAAAGACCTGGACTTCCAGGCCCTCAACCCCGGGCTCGGCGCGGGATTTATGATCCGAGCGATATCCCGAGCGGACGCGTGCGCCCGTGGCAACATTTGGAGACGTCGGACGTCGTTTTACCGTCCAACGAAGACATTTACGCGCCGGTCATGATGCAGTAACAGGAGGAAGTACGGGGACCCGCTGGGCCAGCGCCCATGAATCAATGAGCTGTCACTGATACGTAAACTGTGTAATAATAATAATCTGTGCTGGCAACAGCCCATTAAAGATAACAAAGTAGACACACGCCGGAGCGCTGCTGCTGCTGCATTGCAGTCAGGACGGTGCAGCTAACACACACATTTACACGGAACGTGGGCCTCGGCTGATGCAGACTGACCGCCGTGTTCTCTGAGGAACACGGACCAGGCGCATTGTTGTTATTTACACCGCTTTAATGTTCCTGAAAAGGGCTTTAATGGCTCTTCAGGCGAGATTGTTCACACAACGGCGGCCTTCAAGGACATCAAAGATCCCGGGCTCACGGTGACAACAGGTCCGTGCAGCGCTCAGGGAAACGACAGCTTAATTACCCAGCATCTGTTGAGGGAGGCTGTGTGACAGCACTGAAACCTGAGCGGGACGGAGCGGCCACATCAAAGTCTCTAATTGGTCCTCTGGACACCAGCGGAACACAAAAGTTCTCAGTCAATATTGTGTCTAACAAGGTGTCTCTGACAGAGGATTCGGACTCTGAAGAGGGGATGTGACAGCAGGCTGTGACAATAAGAGGACGATGACTGCAGCTGACAGGAGAAGCTCTCCTGTGCGTTCTCCTGCAGCCCCTGAACTCTCCTACAGCCCCTGAACTCTCCTACAGCCCCTGAACTCTCCTACAGCCCCTGAACTCTCTTACAGCCCCTGAACTCTCCTACAGCCCCTGAACTCTCCTACAGCCCCTGAACTCTCCTACAGCCCCTGAACTCTCTTACAGCCCCTGAACTCTCCTATAGTCCCTGAACTCTCCTCCAGTTCCTGGACTCTCCTACAGCCCCTGAACTCACCCCTGACCTCTCCTCTAGCCCTTCAGATCTCCTCCAGCCCCTGAACTCTGCTGCAGACCCTGAACTCTCCTATAGTCCCTGAACTTTCCTCCAGTTCCTGAACTCTCCTGCAGCCCCTGAACTCTCCTATAGTCCCTGAACTCTCCTCCAGTTCCTGAACTCTCCTCCAGCCCCCGAACTCACCCCTGACCTCTCCTCCAGCCCTTCAGATCTTCTCCAGCCCCTGAACTCACCCCTGAACTCTCCTCCAGCCCCCGAACTCTCCTCCAGCCCTTCAGATCTCCTCCAGCCCCTGAACTCTCCTACATCCCCTAAACTCTCCTCCAGCCCCTGAACTCTCCTCCAGCCCCCGAACTCACCCCTGACCTCTCCTCCAGCCCTTCAGATCTCCTCCAGCCCCTGAAATCTCCTCCAGCCGCTGAACTCATCCCTGACCTCTCCTCCAGCCCTTCAGATCTCCTCCAGCCCCTGAACTCTCCTCCAGCCCTTCAGATCTCCTCCAGGCTCCTCCGTCAGCTGGATGTGGAATCAAACCAAAAAGGTATCCACATGGAGCGGCATTCCTCCGTTTTGTGTGAGCCGGGGTGTCGAGTTACAGGATGTTTACAGAGCGGAGGGGGGCAGCAGGTGTGTGCCAGGCTCTGAAATGACATCCACTAAAAATAATTTGAGTACATTTGACAAAGTGCGCGGCGGGAGCGATGTGCGTGCAGCTGAGTTTCGTCTGGGTGGAATCTAGGTTACAGCTCCACAGCTGTTGGACGTGGGATCAGACTAATATCTGCCCTGTGCAGGCCCGCCAGTGCCAAGCCTGCAATCACCTGTATGGGGTAAATATACAGACCAGTGGACTTTATCCTCCTCCTGTTTATGGTGGAGTCCAGGCAGACTAAACAGTTGGCTGTAAAAACACTGGCCCAGGTTTGATCATACAGCTTTTCTGCGCATAGACTGGGAAGAAACGGTGGTTAGTCATGCAGAACGGTGGGGGGTGGGGGGTGTCAGCTGGAGCTGGCTGCAGGACTGACTTCCTGACTTGAGTTTTTTTTTTTTTTTTTGGGGGGGGGGCACGCTTGTTCCAACCAAAGCAGCGTGAGTGACCTGGACGGTGCACACCATGCAGAATAAGCCGTCTTTGAACGCGCATGCCCCCCCCTCCACCAAAATAAAAAATAAAAGAGAGCACCGGTTACCTCGATCTCTGCAGCTCTATCGCGGAGTTGGCTATGTGTCCGCCCTCCAGGCTGAAGTTCTGGGAGGTTTGCCTGGAGTAAGGGGAAGGCAGGATTCCCTGAGTGTACGTCTGCAGCCTCCCCCTGGTCGAGGGTGGCACCGCGGAGAAAGGCGAGCTCAGCGCCGAGGACGCCGACGCGTCGCCCTCCGCATCCGCGCCGGTCGGGGCGGCCGCGGGAGCCGTCAGGGCGCCGGCCCGGCCGCCGGGGACGAGGCTCTGGCTCCCCAAAGCGAGCGCCTCGGTCGCTGCGGCGACGGCCGCGGCGCCGGAGTCCGCGGCGGCGGCGCCGTGCGCCGAGCGCTCCGGAGCCGCCAGGCTGTTTCGAGTCCTGGTCTCCAGCGAGATCTCCTCCTGGGTCCGATTGTCCGCATCGTACTGCACGGGTCGTCCGTCCAGGGAAATGTTACTGAGGAACGACAGCGCTGCCTGCCTCCTCTTGGGGTCGATGCGTTTCCGCGTATGCTCGATGCTGGAGTGCTTGATCTGTAGCGTGGCTGTGGATGCGTTGCTGCTTGTGGCAGCCGCCATGGTCCGCGTCCGGCGATCCGAGTCCCCCCCCCCCGCACCGGCGAGCTCACCTCGTTATCATGGATGTGGAGTTACGCGCGTCTGTGTTTGGTGAATGGCACTGTCTCTCTTTTAACTACATGCGTTTATCTGGGTGAAAACAGGGAGGTCACGTGTGTGCAGTATTGTGGCAGCACAGGGAAAATTTGGACCAATCGGCTGTCAGGAATGTGTGTGTGTGTGTGTGTGTGTGTGTGTGTGTGTTTTTCCTCTTTACCTTTTCCTGCCGCCGCTGAAGCCTCCACTCTGTGAAGAATGTGCCAACATTCCACAATCTCACGCACGCACGCACGCACACCTCACATCTCCTCCAGAAATACACCAGAGTGATAGAAACGGTGTCAATCTGGAGGCAGCAGCAGCTTTTGCCTTTTTATTTTTTAATTTCTGGCGCTAGAAGTTAGTGTTTCCACACTTCTTCACGTTCATGCATATCAGGCAGCTTTATACTCGTGTTCACGCCACACTTGCACGCAGGTCGGAGTTAGAAGGTTTTGTATTTATTGAAAATATCACATTTTTCCTGTGGCGGCCGTCTCTGCAGAAACAGCGACACCTGTCGGCTTCTTAGCGAAGTGCCTCTCGCCGACTGCGCCACCTGGTGGTGGCTCTGTGTAACGGGGCGGTGCCGCGGGTCTCAGGAACCTTTTAGCCAAGAACCAAGAAAATATTTGAACCATCAAAATATTTGTGCCAGTGTTCAATCAAAATCGAGATCTTAAAGTAGATGTCGTGATAAGAGAAAATGGAACAAACCATCATGCGCCTGTTGTTTTGTCATGGCAGCCTTATCAGTGCATGTTAGGGGAAACACAAAGTTTTCATTCTTCTTTCTTATCATTCCCTCTTATCTGCATACATGCATTACCTAAAATCCTTTACCCAGCTCCGTTCTTCGTGATTTTATGTGCGGACAGTGTTGACTGCAATCAAAATTCGACGCACATGTCTGATAAATAAATAAATAAATAAAAATAATGACATAATTCAGCAGCACAGTTCATCCACCGTAATTGTTCCAGTATCAGTGAGGTCAGATTGCGTGGAGTCATCTTGTAAATATTTATTTCCTTGTCGTACAGCAGCTGTCACGGTGGACCATGCCAGTAACACCTAATATGAAATCACTAGGATTCTAAATGCATCTTGTCCCAGTACTTTGGAAACATGGCTCCATCTTCAGGCTGCTTCGTTGAAACATCTAAATTAATTCGTCTTTGCACCAAATATTTGATAAAAACGTGTTAAATGTTTTGTAGATCGCAAGTGCTGTTTTCCAACACTAGAGGTCAGGGTTCGACCTCGTATGCTCCCTGTTCCTCATCACACAACAGTGACCGACTGACGTTTATGAAGGGAAGGCGCATCATAAATCATTACAAATCTGCAGTAGTTCAATTCCCTGAAGTTTATTAACTGACACAGAGGGTGTTTAATAACATGTCCCATCATTTTGGAGCTCGTGCTACTGAAGATCACAGGTTCCGTATTGTGAAGTCAACTCTTTCCATCATGATTCATTTTCGGCGAAACTGAAAACAGGAATCGCTTTGAACAAAAGATAAATGAGCCCTGCTCCTTTCGTATTAAAGCGCGTGCAACGGTAAAGTTCTTACGACTGCAGGCCTCTCTGGCCCCTCTTAATCTGTGCGGCCCATCAGACCTCGCAGCTCCTGCTCTCGCCGAGCTTCCTGCGTTTGTGTGAGGTTTCCTACCCACGGAGCTCTTTAGCTGCACCTCATTGTCGGGCTGCATGCAAATGACTCCGCCGTTGCTTCACAGTGATTAAAGGCAAACATGCCAGCGCGCCGTCGTAAATTTTCAGAGCAGTCGTGCCGCAATCTCTCAACGCACGGAGCATTGTGTCGTAGTGCAGCGTTTATGGGCTCTGGTTGTGAAAGCACAAATGTGAAAGGGAAAGGTAAGAAGGTGCGTTGTGGAAGGCCGGGGGCAAAGGTCAGCGCCGACGGTGGGGAAATGCAGCTTTTGGCTTCCAAGTCCGACTTTAATCACGTATTTATTTCCCTGGGAGAAACCCCCGTCGCCAGCGTATCCGTAACGTTTCTGTCAATCCCTTTGCCTGGGAACGCTTTCACCCTTTTGTTTTTTGTGCCGATGGGATTTTGAGGCATCGCAGGGGAAAGCAATTAAAATGCCTGCCAAGCTATTTCAGGGGTGCTAATGTCACTCCCTGCCTTAGTTGGGCTTGCTGCAATACGCTCTTTCCGCGCACGTCACCGCTCACACTTAGCTACCGAGAGCGGAGCGCGCCCTCGTATAAAATCCATAATCCGCTCTACGTTTGGAGAGCCACGCCGATTGTTACGGTTCCAGTCAACACAGAAGTCTCCCGTGTTCCCCAGTGGAGAATCAAATAAATCAACATTAGCACCCGGGGTCAGATTAGGTGTGTGTTGATGAAGGATTTAGATAAGGGCAAGTGTGTGAGGCCAGTGCGGAGCGCTCGCAGAGGGACGGCTCGTCTTAATGGGATCGCGGCCTTATCAGAGAAATCAACAGAGCTCACAGAAGTTCACCCCGGTTTAGACCGGCTCATGGGTCACCCTTGTTGCACACTGTCCACCCAGCAGGAACTCACAACAGAGGCTGTTAAAGGAGGACTCGCAGATGACGCGTTTTTTTTATATCCTAACTTTATTTCTCCCAGTTTAAAGTTAATGATTTATGGATTTCTTTCCCATTTATTGTTGGCGGACCTACATCAGAGCCCCGAAGGTCTGGCTTTGCAAGTGGGGACTGGAGGAAAGTGTGTCAAAAGAGCATCAAAATGACCCAAATACCCAAACCTCCATCACTCGTTACAACTACATGTTGTCTTCTCCTGTACGCAAAAAACCCCCCAAAGTGTTTAACCGGTACGGAGGGAGTTGCATGTGGCGTTCTGACGTCACGATAAAGAAAGACGCCCAGGGTATTTCTTAAAGGGAAGACTGGTGCCTGTTTTTCCTGACACAGATCGATGTCCCGCCGGAGTGCCGGTGCTCCGTGGTCAAGAGGGCAGGGCTGATTGTGGCTGAGGAGGAGGAGGAAGGGGAGGGGCCTCCGCGCGGTGGGGCCTGCGATTGATGACTCTGTTACAGGTCGAGGAGAGAGAGAGCCCACCCGTGTGTCAGAGCCCCCCCCCCCACCCCCACCCCCCCCCCCCAACATCAAACATGCCGTATTATGTTGATCTATGGAGATGGCTGGGCCGCACTTTCAACTGAGTCGGGCCAGGTCCATCAAAGGATTTATCTCTTCACAAGATTAAAGGGGGCCAAGGCGTCTGCCACACAAAGGCTAACTCTGAGGGTCAGCCCGGGTCCTGAACTGGGAGATTTACGCCGAGACAGCCAGAAGAAGACGCCTCAGGCTTGGTTACGTCCGTCAGCCTGTAAATTTCGCTGGCGGTTAGCAGGCTGACGCTCGCATCACGAGCGTGGCACCAGTTGATCAATTATCCATAAATATGACTTAATCGCAAAAAAGACCCCCGTACGTGCGCACGCACACGCACGCACGTGCTGTAAATATCCAGCAGAGAAAAGCAGTAAACTATGGTCCTACAGTTAAAACACATTAGCGCATACTTTCTGTCAGACCAGAGTTAAAGTTATTCAAAACCTCCTTTATATTTCTGACATGTTCCTGGCATCTTTCAGGATTCCACAGCGATGACGAAATCACTTTTGGAGAACATTCGGCCGCTTTTTTGTTGCTCTTTTTTTTTTTTTTTTTTTTAACATTTCCTTTAAAATAGCACGGCTCTGTAGTTAAACGTGCGCAGGGATATCTGAGCTGCTTGTGGCTGAATTTATGTCACATCCAGTGACTTGTTCCTGTTGCTTTGACCTTTGCACTCGGTGCCGTTCGTCACTTTGTAATGTTTTTAGTCTCGGAATGCAGGCCTGGTTCATTGCTGCACTTATTGTGAGACGTTTGGGATCATTTGCCAACTAAATGCAAAAACAAACGTAAATATTGGTAGAATTGCATGTGAAAATCAATGATTAACCGCGTCTGAGACTGTAAATGTCGTATTCTTTTTCCCTGTGCTTTGTTCTTGCGCACATGAGCCAAAACGCTGACATGAAAAACAAGTTTGGCTGAGAACTTCCTACTTTTGTTGTTTTTGGGGACAAGTTTGCTCCTTTTAGGCACGTTAGTGACTGTTTTTGGTAGCATACTTTGCTGTTTTCCGTCTGTCTCACAGTGAAAACACTCATTTATATTCAGCTGGAATGGAGTGGGTGAGAGACACGGAGTAGACGGGTGGTGAGATACGATCGGGAGCCGTAAATGCGATGATGGGGGCTCTGGCAACACGGAACGAAACAGTGTGTGTGTGTGTGTGTGCGTGCATGTGGGGAGGGGCGTTAAAGAGAGTTCAGGCCAGAAAGGGTTAAACTGGGGTAAATACATTCATAGGAATGCAGCTTGACATACCGCGCGATTCATTTCAAATAGGTAAAGTGTCTCTTACACAATCTGAGAGTGTTGGGTGATGTTACTGCGGGGGGGGGGGTGTGGAGGGACAGTAATGATAAGCTGAGAAGAAATGGAAACTTCTTGTTACACACATCTCCATAAAACCCACCCGGGAGTTTCGGCCCGCTGTCCTTTGTCTTGTACACAAGCCTGGTGATAGGCTGCACCTGAGCTTTTTACTGCACTAGTTCCCGAGGGTTAAACACCAGAATTCCACATGTTCAACTTTGGACACATGCAATGAGGAAATATCGCTGTCTTTATTCTTTGTGCGTGTGTGTGCGCGAGCGTGCGCGTGCGTGTGTGTGTGTGTGTGTGTGGCTGTCTGTTGACCTATCTGTGTTACACCTATCAGTATTAGCACAGAGCTGCTACGTGCTGCAACTGCCAAGCCTCGCCCATAGTGGGAGGGGAGTACAGGGCAGGGTCAACGCTGTGCGAGCCAGAGGAGACGCTGTGCCTGGCACCGCCGCACACGCACGCACACGCGCACACACACACACACACACACATGCACCAGATAGACAACCTTGGGAATAACAACCCAGCAGAACAGAATGTACATTAAAAGAGGCCGTCTCTTCTTCTTCTTCTTCTTCTTCTTCTTCTTCTCCCTCCTACTCGTTCCTTTTCCTGCACTTTCCATCAGGGAAGATTAAAAAAAATGTCGGCCATCGACAGAACGGACTTGAACATATGGACTAAATGAGGTTGTTTGCCGTGTATCCCCCCGCCCTCATTCCCAACAGCGCAGCTCGAGCGGCCCGCACGTCGTTTTTACGGTCATGTTTGCTCCTTAACGTTTAAGGGTGTTTAAAGGTTGAAGAGCAGTATGCCGTAATCACGCCGCCGCTCCCTCCCTCCCTCCCTCAGTCACTGTCAAACAGGCTCAGATGGAGGTCACATGGTCGGACAGTAAAGTGGGAGCACCCACTGCAGACTTTTATTCCACGTTAAATGCCCTGTTTCAACAACGCACCCCACGAGTAGCAGATGGGGGGGTCCAACGAGCACTTTTTTACAAGTGCTGGCGTTTGCTCCGCTGTCCTGCAGCAGCTGGAGGATCAGCTGCTGATTCTGAGAGCTTTTGGGGGGGGGGTGTTTTCACCTTCAGCTCATATATATATGACGTCACCATTACTGATGTGAGCGCATGCTTCTGTTTTTAATTTCTCCTGTTGTTTTTATCTGCTTTTGACCTTTTTTTTGGAGCAGATCCAGGATAGGGTGAAGGCCGGCTGCAGCCCCCACCTGGATGAGTTGCGGGCTCATCGCTGGACCCTCTGAGGGTTTGGAGGGCTTCGGGACCTCGCCCAAGGGTATCTCAGCAGGGTACTGGCATCTGTCCTGATAACTGACATGGGGGATTGAACCAAGAACCCTCTGCTTCTCAGCCCAGTCCCCGACAGACTGAGCCTACGACTTGTGTTTATTCATCACCTCATAGCCACCATCAATCCCCACAACCTTATTAAAATCCCTTTTTTGAGCCATTCGTGTAGGGTTTTTAAGTTTATGGCAACTCACTGACGTCTTCACTGTCTGTCTGTAACCAACGGAGGACAGACGGTTTCCAAGAGGCCATCAGGACGTCTGGGAACAGAAATTCAACCTTTCACTGTGACGCATCAGAAATAGTCGAGTTCAAGTGCAGTTAACTGACAACGGACAGAGAAACGATTGAATGACGTGTAGGATTTAATCAGGTGAAATATGTTCAGATCTGATCTTTCAGCAGCTCATAAGTCATGTGAGCGTGCTGTGTGTTCGCGAGGCAGACCTGTGGGTCAGGTTGATGCTCGCGCGTCAATCAAACATCGAGGGGGCGTGGTTCTGTGCCGCTGCTGACCATAATTTACTTGTCAAGCACAATCGTTTCCCCGACTTTCCCCACGGGAGAGTTCCCACGTGTTTAGTGGACGTGGTTTAGATTCAAACAATAACAGCGGGTTTCTTTTTTTTTTTTTTTTTTTTTTTTTTTTTTTAAACCAAACATGAAAAACATCAGCGTCCCAGATGACCTTCGACCTTTTAGATTGCACTTCCCAGACGCGCAGGTTTCGAATCAAATGAAGACACGGCAGCCTCTCCAGCGGGAGACGTCGGCCGACGCGTTCCCGAAGGCGCCGGCGTCAGGAGTGCAAACTCATCAGCCGATCCCGCGCCGCTCAGGACCGTCGACCGCGTCTTCCTGTTATGGACCGAAGTTGCCGTTGATGAGAAAAGGGTTGAGGGGGAGAAGAGAAAACACAAGCGGCGGATTTCAGGCATTCTACAACGCATTAGGTCATGAGAATTGGAACCCGTGCTGTTTAAATGATGAAATGGTTCACCAAAGGGACCTCGACTGAGGTCCGCACAATTGGTCACCAAGAGGTCGTCTCCATCCAGGGCCAGAGGAGGAATGATAAATACGCCTGACTCCACACAATTATTAAATTTCTTCATTATGTTGTTTCTCCTAGTCCTCTGCAAATAAAGTCGTTCCGCCGAACATGAGCCCCGTCCTCGTGTGGGAATTCGAATGTGACGGACGCGCCATGAGCGGCGAGGGCCAGAGAACGAGAGGGGCCGTCGCCAGACATCGGAGCTATTTTTGTTTGTAGAAATTCAGAAGTGGGCCTGTTACCCTGGAGGCAGCTCGTGTTTTCCATATAGCTCAGCGACTTGGCAGGCCTCGGCAGGGGCAGTTTCACATTGAGCCCCCTCCCGACCCTCCCCTGCCTCTCTCTCTCTCTCTCTCTCTCTCTCTCTCTCTCTCTCTCCCTCTTTGCCCCCCCTGCTATTCTGCCTTCCTCCCTCTATCCTTCCACCACCACCCCACACACACACTCTCACACACCCCCCCCAGCAGGAAAGCGCTCGTGGCCCGCAGTGGAGACAGCCTGACTGCGCAGGCGGCCCAGCAGATTCACTGGAGATAAGTTTGTGTGCGTAAGCTGGGCCGCGACCCTTGGCAGCAGGACATTGACCAGATCCTGTCAGCGAGAGGGCAAGAGCCGGCCTAGCACCTCTCGCTGCTCTGCCCCCCCCGCCGCCTCCCCTGTCCCACTGTCTGCATGCGTGGCTCCTTCCAGGGAGCCCAGCAGGGCCCGCACCAGAAGACAGACCCCCCACCCCCCCACCCCACCACCGCCCCCCGGAGCCGGGGCTTTCCTCTGGGACCCGGGCCTCCATCCTCGCTGTCCCCCGACACCTCCTGTATGCGCAGCAGAAGGTGCCAAAAACACACTAACACACACAGTCAAAACTCCCACAGGCACACAATGGGTCCCCAAGACGACTTCCCCCGGCCCGGGGAAAAGATAATGGACGGCGGTGTGTGTGGCAGAGACGCCGAACCACTTACGAAAACACAATCCTCCGCGCTGAATCAGCGCGTTTCGGGTCCTTTTGTCTGCGCAAAAAAAAAAAAAACAGCTCCAGAGGAAACACCTCCGCTGGAAAATGGACGATTTGTCACATGAAAGCGTAGCTGCTGCCACGACCCGCGTGACCGCGGGAGAACTCCGAAGACGTTCCGCTGAGCCGAGGGCGGAAGCGCCGCGTCCCGATAAACGCAGCTTAGCGGCCACGCATCCCAGTTTGCCAGGCGGTACCAATGACTTCCTGTCCAGCCCGAAAAGGAGCAGATGAAAGACCTGGCACGACTTGAAATGCCGGCGGGAAAGTATTGTCAATTTGGGGGCTTTGAAGTACAGATAATGGGGCTTTCACTAGTTTTTATCTCCTTCTGAGACTATATATAAACCAGGCTGCACTGGTCAGCGTCATTTAGCTCTTTCCAGCAAACCAGTGGCCAGATCAGTGTAAACACAAATCAAGCACAACACACTTAAAAGGCCGTGCTTCAGCCGGCCACAAATCATATACTTAGGATCAAAACTAATATTTATCTAGTGCTGATACTGCAGCAATTTCTGTCAAATGCACTCAGCTTTCAAAAATAAAATCGCTTTGAATCTATTTACCTAATATTTAACGTTCAGCCAACGTTTCCTTCCAGTGAAATAAACATACGTTAAACGGCGCTGATCTGGCTCTGAGGCAGCCTTTAGTCTGCAAAGTTCGGAGGATGTTTGCCCGTAATGTCTGTGATAAATATGATGTACGAGGAGAAAACAGCGGGATAAAAGTCAACATAATGACTACGGCATGTTTTTTAGATTTCGTACTTGAAATATCAGAATCATTTGAAGAGGTAGAGGCTGCGCTTGAGGTTTGTGTTGTTGTTGGAGGGAGGTGGAGATGATGACATGCAATCATCCGTTCACCGCTGTCCCGATGTAGAAACCGTTGAGGTTTCTAAGTCTTCAGTCTGACTGAGTGCAAAGTGAATGCGCTTGAAGTCACTTTTTACGAGAAAAGCAAACGTCAGTGTCAGCCTCCACTGTTTTTTTTCCTGAACACCAACTGTGCTCCGTAGCACGTGGACTGATCACATGACGCTGTAAATACGAGCGTGGTTCAACGCTAACAGGACAAAAAGGGCACAGTTGCAGATTGGTGTGATTTTGAGTCTAATGGGAATAATGCGGTTTACGGCTAATTATAAACATCTCAACGGGAGCAGCATGCTGTTTTCTGTTTGTGACCCCTGGAACTACATAACGACCCCCCCCCACCACCACCACCACCACCACCTCCACCACCACCACCACCACCTCCACCACCCCCACCACCACCTCCACCACCCCATTCACAGAGAAACAATGAAAACATGTTTCAGGTGAACTATCCCTTTAAAAGTCTTACACCAGAATGAGATAGTACCCACTGGATGCGGCTTATATAATTAGGAGATACTGATCAGTGTTATCTCGACACTCTGAGGTGGTTTCCTCATTATTGTGGACTATTTTCTTCAGCCATTTGTGACCCAGATCACCGAAAGGAGCATGAACCCATACCTTCTGCTCTGAATCACAGCCTTCCACTAGAGCTCATTTCTCACCAGACAAGTGACTCCTCCACACCGAGCAATAAGAAGCTGAACCCAGCTACTCATAGCTGGAAGGTTAAACCTAGTTTGTCATCAGATTCCAGTGGGAGGGAGGGATGGAGATGTTGTGCAAAGAGCAACCAGGCCTCCTCACAGGCAGCATCTCACTCCTACTGGAGCCTCTTCTAGGAAATGGCAGCAGAAATTCCCTTTGAAACAAGAGGCTTCACCTCTTTCGGCACTCTCCCTCCTCTTGTCCGGCGTAAAATTGATTGGGTGGCAACTTAAAAGCATCATGTGGCTCCACCCAGAACGAAAATATTCGTAGTTTTTTGGTTTTTGGCAAGTCGTTCCATATCATTTATGCTTCCCTTTGACACGTTTATAGTTCCCTTAAGTTCGTGCGTGACATTTGCTCGATGAAAATCACATTGTTACACAATAGCGGGTCAGCACAAGCCAGAGATTAAAACATTTCTGACATTTAAATGGTCAGAATTATAAATGAAAACAAAAGGCCAGCTGAGGAAAGAAGATGGAGGATAATCTCTCTGATCCATAATAAATGTTTGACTGATGAAATCGATGGGGTTTTTATTGACCGTTGCTATGCAAAAAACACTTGTTCAGGAGAGTTGCCTTTTTTAACATTTTTCATGCACTTTTTTGCCGTTTCCTGTACAAACAAAGGCAATATTGCAGATCTACATTGCACCAAAGCAAACATTCATTTCTTCCAGGGTGTTGGCCCACCTGATCACCTCACTGTGAATCATTTAATTCACTGTGAATCACTGCATTTCATACTTGTCTCCCGGCTATCTTACACAGATGCCGCAAAAACAAAAGCCGAAACAACCAAACAGCACAAATGTGCCGCGCGTCCAAACCGACAGTCTTCTGCCGTTCTCTGGATTTCCGCTCACATTGCTCAACATGGAAGGGGCTGTGATCCAGAGTCAATATTGTCATAACATGATTCACCCTCAAGATTCTTCTGCGCACTGGCAGTGTTGAGACTATGGGGGAGAATAGTTTAATCACGAGGGTGCTGCTGTGGCTAGCTTCACTCAAAACAAGTCTGTTTGTGGCATTTTATGGGGATTGTATTAGAATACGCTTGAAATAAAACTTGTTTTTAATCATGTGGCAGCATGATGCTGCACTTGTTAGTACACAGGTCTCAGCAGGTAAGTGAATGGCAGTGAATGGTGTGTGTGTATATAAATATAATATGCCCTGTTTGATGAATAACTTTGTTATATTCAGAAAAACATTTAAAGAATATGTTTTAGTTAAATGGAAAACATGTTAAAATGATCTATCGATGTTTTCACAATGGAGATTGGTAATTTTGTGCGACTGTGGTGTTTCTTGAGTAATTTGGTACGGAGAATATTTGTCTTTGCATTTCTGTTGGTGGTCCTCATCGCAGAGCTATTAATCTTCTTAAATCAGCCTCTTTTGGGGATCTGCATTCAGTGTCAGTCTGCGTTACAGTTGTCATCCCGTGAGATGGTGTCAAAAGCACTGTTTGGCCCTGCTTTGTTTTCTGCTGTCATAAAAATGAATGGGGCTTTTTATGAGACACTTTTTCTGCTATAACTCACGCCCTTCACTTCAATTTACGGTGTAAATGACCGTGTTCTTGAGGGAGAGTTTAGTTACAATTAACAGCACCCAAAGAAAGCACTCTGTTCCATTGATGAACGGATACCTTTTCTGTTCGGGGGCAAATCTTTCAGCATGATTACATTTTAAAACATTATTCAGATGATGTTGGACTAATTCCCAGATTAGTTATTAATTTTCACCACAGGTATTATACTGAGAAATAAACATTAATTTCATGCTAAAAATGGAAAATGTGGCTGGTGAAATACCTTAAAACCCTTTTTTATTATATTACCAGGAAAATTGATCACCATCTGAAGTTATATGAGAAAAGTAATGCTCATAAGGCTGTAAATTTAACATTTATAATCAAATGTTTAAACATAAATGAAAAGAAATAAATGCAGAAAATTAAAGTGATTAAATAGGTTTAAAACCATGAGGGATAGTTATGCTTTTACATATTTTCCTACCTATCTAACCCTGTAATTCATTCATGAAAGATTCCACCAGACTTATTAATCAATCAGAATCAGTATTTGCTTATTTCCTTATTTTCCTGTCTTGTGAATAATGTGATGTGTCTGTTACTAACTCCTCAAAGCCATTTAAAGGCATCCCTTCAGGCTCTGGTGTGGAGCCCGTCATGAACACATTTCCACATCAATAATGAAGAATATCCCGACAACAAGGCAATTGAGATTTGCAAAGCTGCTGGCTCTCGGTCCTGCCGCCAGCAGTCATTCAGTCGAGCCTATGCATCAAAACGCGGACTGACATCAACATCCGCTGACTAAACGCAGCGCAGGTAAAATATTGTTCTCGTCTGTTTACCTCACACACCGCCTCCCCTTTAATCCCTAATCCCCCTCTGAGCCCTCAGACAACACAGGCCAGCAGACCCATTGTATGGAATTCCAGGCTGCTCTCTCAAGGTGTGTGATTAACCCTACTGTACATTCGAGCAAACATCACATCAAAGGGCGCCACAGAGGGTGTCTGAAGGCAACAGGTCAGCGCAGGGTGAGGGGTCAGATGCAGGCTGGCCACGTCGGAGGAAGCAGGGAGGAATGCCGGGTTGGCTGAATTCATGGCTCGCCGTTCCTCCGCCCTCAGCCGAAGCCCTTAAATCCACATTGCTCCGACGCGCCTGATGGAGAATAACGGCGAGCAAATTAATCAAAGGTGTGGAAAATGCGGCTCAGAAACATCGGCGATGTCGGGGCATGTTCTCAGACTTATTTGTCTGACATTCAGGGGCTAAAAAGTTACACATTAGAGAGACGGCGGCGCTGTCTGTCTGACTGCGTCGCTATAAATTTCTCCTGAATGGTGAAAGCACAGAGAGACACAATACATTCAAGTCATGTTTTAGACCAACGTGACATTTGGGTTTTGTTTTTGCTGCCATAATTCACATTTCACACAATTGCAGTGATGAATTCGCTCCCTAGCACCCTTTGGTTAGACGCACGCTCCCCTGCGTGCTGTTGCACACGCGCATGCACCCTTGCCTTTGGTCATCATTCGCGCTAACTCTGCTGCTGACTTTGTGTTTTCTACCAAAACAGTTTCCAAAAACACGGACAAGGACAGGGTACTCCTGGGCGTGTCCTTGGGCTAGGCACGCATCGATATGATGTTAAACGTCTCGTCCAGACTAAAGACGACGCGCTTGGCGTTTATTGCCATGCGGTCCGCCCACGCTACCCAGACAAACTCGAAAACTTCGCCTCAATCACAAGCAGCGACAACGGCCGCCAACGAGCTCCCCCGTGAGAGGGAGTGATTCTCCTCACCAGTGGGGGCAGCCATTTGGTCTATCTCATTTATGAGGGGAACTTGGAATTTCCAGCAGCGAAGCTGACAGGACTGAACACTGTGGACACAATAAAGCAAATATTGCTTCATTTTCTGCCGCTCTCGCTCCCTCACCTGTTATTTAGCAACATGCCCGAGATGGAAATGGCCCCAGAGTGTCGTGACTCTTCGGAGCGTGTGGAACCCAGAACATTTACCCGACATGTGAAATGTAAACTTGGGACTGCAGAACACAAACAGGGTCAGGGTGTCACACTCTCATTGGCTATTATTTCTTTGCAAATAACACACTGGAGGGCCATGAGAGCCTGTGCATGAAACTCCAAACTTTATATAATCATGAGTGCACTTCACTTAAAAGAATGCTTAATGCACAGACTTTTGCACAGTAGGAGGAATTCTTTCATTCACCCAGCATTTTTAAAAAAACCCTGTTTACACTGAAATTACCCATTATGATTTTCCTTAAAACAACTTTTCCTTAAAAAAGTAGTAGTACTTTTCCCTGGGAGCCATAAGGGGGCGGGGCTGTGTGCTGGAGAACACTGATTGGTGGAAGAAACTTGCAGCTTCTGTATCCTTCCTGCAGGCTTCACTTCTTTTGATGCTTAGTCATTTGGAAAAAAAGATCAAAAGAAGAAAAGCTATGAGAAGTGGATGGACGATGAGGTCCGGGCTCCTTACCATCAGGTGACATCACGTGCACATACCAAAATGCGCCATGCTAACGTCATGGGCAGCTCATTCACTGACTGGTTGCAACAAAACCGGTCGCACACATTGTGCTGCAAAAACAAAAAAGTATCTGTGCACCTTCTGCCCCTTTACATCAGCCTACCGCTGTGAACCCGAGATTGTGTGCAACAGTGTGTGGCGAGCGTGAGCTCCAGCCAACAAAGATCTTCCTCCTCCTCCTCCTCCTCCTCCTGCTGCTCCCGCTGCTGCACTAATTGAGTGATTCAGAACAGGGCTCAGACATGCTGGCCCTGCGACTCCAACTGACCGGGATATTATCGGCGGGTTGTCAGATGAGGGTTCAGAGCAGCTCGAGAGGAATGCAGCCTTTAACAACAAGCCAGCAACAGACCATCTACTGCGAATGCAGACCCTCAACCGACCCCCCCCCCCTCCTTGCTTCCCCAAACCACCACAGGCCAATCAGTCAACAGGGCCCCGGGGGCCCTTTTCAAAAACAGTCACTCTCTCCAAGTAGTTGAGAGGTGCCAGAGCTAATTATAAAAGAACTATTGATGTTCTAGCAAGGGATTTTGCTACATTGCACCAGCCCACTTTGTGTGTGTGTGTGTGTGTGTGTGAGCGAGAGAGAGAGAGAAAGAGAGAGACAGAGAGATAGAAAGACGGAGATTTATGTGACAGGAAAGTTATGCTTGACAGACTGTTCAATTAGCCGTTTAACAGGCCTCAGATACTGCAGAAGTCCACGTTTAAAAAAAAAAAAAAAAAAAAAGTCACTACAAAGGAAATAAAAACACCATTTTCAGCCTTTATCTTCGCTGTAGTGAAAATCAATGAGTCAGCATTCTCCACACTGAGCTGCCCACCGAGACAATCCGACAGTTATGGGTCACACCTCAACATTTTTGCCCCCCAAAATCTGCAGTTTGTTTACCAAAAGCAAGAGGTCAGATTTGAATTCAAAACGCGCTACATCTGACTTCTGACAAGACTTCTCCTCCGACTCAGATATGCGACAGCCAATCAGAGAGCAGGAGAACAGGGCTGAAGGGAAACAAGGGATGATGGGAAAGCTGAGCGGGTAAACGTGAGTGTCTTGTGCTTTAAATACCTGGTGAGCGCCGTGTCTACAGACGTGTGCAATATTTCACGGCACTTCGTTATATATATATATATATATATATATATATATATATATATATATATATATATATATATATATATATATATATATATATATATATATATATATATATATATATATATAATATTTCAGTCTGGGACTGAAGAGGGACAGAAGGACAGAGGGACAGAAGGACAGAGGGACAGAAGGAAAGAGGGACGGATGCACCAAGCCAGGCCGTGGATGTAAAAATGAGCGCTTAAACCATCAGCTCAGTTTCAGGTCATTAACTTCCCAGTGAATCCGCGCTCACCCCTGAGTGTTGCCCACTTTAAAATAATGTATTTATGTCCAAACTGCGAGCGATAAGGGGGTGCAGACCGGTGACGGAGACAGAGAGCAGAGTGACGCGCTGCAGAGCCAGAGACTTCCATCCTCCTCCAGTTAAAACAACAGTTGCTTCCTCGGAACAATCGCGCCAGCTTTCGGATCCAAGGAGCCATATTTACTTTGGTATGGCCCGCATTTCTTTCCTTTAAATGATGAAATGAGAAAACACAGCCTGCGAAGACGTGTGGGAGAGGGAGCGCGCAGTCTCACTGCGCATGCTGGAGGAATGGGTGCAGGGCAGAATTCCCCTCATCCTTTCACTCTCTCTCTCTCTCTTTCTCTCTCATCCTTTCATTTTTTGACCATAAAAGCTTTCTATCCGGTGAAGTCATACTGTCGGCCCAAGAGAGGCTGCCAAAACGTGGGAGTGCTGGATAAAGTGGGAGACAGAGAGGGGTGGGCTGTGGGGGGGGGGGGTAAAGGCAAAACAGAATTTGTCTTTACTTGATGGTGTAAAGACAAAAGACACGATGTGCGTCCGCGCTCTATCCATATAGCTGGGTTCATGACCAGTGTTTAATAGATGGGTGACGGTTGGTAACAGGTCAGCCTTTACGGTTTGGGAACAGCTCCCTCCCCTGCCCACAGGCCACGCCACACCTTCTGCTGCGGGGTTAAATAAATGTTAGTGATGTGATAACCAGCCTGTTTATTGAGGGGGGCCTCGAGCAGGACAGCTAGTAGGCCTGCTTGGATTTCCTCTGCTGATGTCACACCACCAGCGAAGCGGGTCTGCAGCAGCCTCCGGTCACACGTTCGCTTTCAAAGTTTGAGAAGGAAAGACCTGAGACCGTCCGCCACCCAAGAAGGGGGAGAAAGTGCAGGGCTCGAATTTTTCCGCTGATAATGCGACGGAGGCGTTCACGTTGCGGAATGCCTGCGCGGACCAGGGTCCACGTAGACTTAGCATGTAAATCCAGCAGGTCTGTTTAATTCACAAATTAGACACATGTTTTTGTTCTTCATCAGACTGCAGAATGACAGGAATCCAGCCACTTGAGAACAACGCGAACCCAACGCATTCAGCCGCAGCTCAATACATCCACGTCACCCCGCGCTGCCAGCTATGATCTCAGAGCAATCGTCAAGTTACTCTGAGATTTTTTTTTAATGTGTAAGTTAATCAGTAGTGTGTTCATTACTTCGTTCCTGTATGAAGCAGTCCTATACGTTTAGAAAAAAACTGACCTAATTTAGCAGAAGTCCAGTCAGCTGGTGTCAGAAGTGAAAGGCAGTTTGAGAGCAGTGGCTGTTTTAAGGGGATTTTAATATGAGGACAATAGATTTTTTGTAACAGATGGACTTCAGATGGAATCTGCTGAGATCGGGATGTTTTCATAAACTGACTGATTGTGATGTAATGAGTCTATTGAGGGAGGTCACCAGACACCTTTGACTACTCTGAGGAAGTTAAACACGTCATGGCTGCAACTGGAGAGGATGAATCCCCACTGGAAATCCCTCAAAGACCCGTAGGAGGCCACGGGGTCAAATGGTTCTTCGGAGTCTTCACCAAACTGCGGACCCTGAAGGCACCGTCCACCGTCGCCATGAGCCGCGGTGGGGCGCGAGGTCGCCTCTCTGCAGCGGGTCCCGGTGGGTCCGAGTAACCAAGAGAGAAAAGTGCACAGGAGGAAATGAATGTCAGCACAGTTAATGTTCTCTGTGGCCTCTCACGAGGTTTGACACCATTAAGGCACAATGGATGGACTTCCATTTCACCGATTTCCATTAATGTCACAGTTAACTTCACATTATAATGGAAGCCAAAATCATTTGGTTGCGTGATTTATTGAAGATCAGAGCCCCGCTCGAACATACCACAGAACAATGGATGACATACACCTTCACTCACAGGGTGAAGAATTTCACTTCCCACTCCGCTCTATTCTTAAACTAGGCCAAACTCTCTGAAACACTCCACCTAAATCCCCGCTTTAAAAATATTCCACCAGTTTTTTTTTTTTTTGTTTTTTTTTGCGTACACGTACGTCTTCACTTTCTCCTCCTTTTTCCTGTTTCCCAGTGAAAAACACAGAGGGTGAGGCCTGGAGGTGAGTTTTGGTTCACAGTTGAAAAGGGCGCCGCAGGAGGGGGGAAAAAAAAAGGGAAAAAAAAAAAAAACGAAGTCATCTGGCAGGTGTTCAACAACTTTCTGCCTTTACGATAACAGCCGAGCCGACTCCACTCTTTGGGATTCTTTTTGGGTAACTGGCGGCAGGCAGATATGAAACGTGTCTGCTGTCAAGGCCAGTTTGTCGGCGCTCAGACTCCTCTGCTCAGCCTTCACGGTCGCAGCGAAGTCAAGCTGCAGCTAAAAGTGCATTATCTGCGCATGGAGCGCAGCCAGCCTGTAAAATAGTGTGGTGTAAGTGAAAGCTTGACCTCATAACTGTTTAGTGTTAATACTGCAGGAATTCACTGGAATCTTGTTTTCACAAATGAGGACAGGAAAGGGTAACGGCGGAGGCATAAATCAGATTCTTTTTTTTTTTTTTTTTTTTTTTTCTTCCTCCATCTCCTCAGAATATGTGACTGTGTGAGCGAAATAATAAACATCGCAGGCAGAGATGGATGTCGGATGAGCCTGACCAAGGGCACGTAGCCGCTACTCTGTGCCCTCGGCCAGGCACCTACCAGCCCCGCAGTTCCCACATTAACTCGGAGGGGGAAGCAGGAAGGGACGACAGACATCATTTCCCTGGGATCAAACATTGTTGCGGCGTACATTAACACCGCCGATGCAATCTGCACCGGCACCAATAAGTGAATGTGCTGAAACCGGGTAGCCTTTTGAGGAATTTCCTCCTTTTAGGAGGAGCGGGACAGATTGGCCTTAATTAAAGGGGGGGGAAAAACAGGAAGTTTTAAAGTCACGTCTGTAATTAATTGGTCGGAGCAGCCAAAGGGTCTGCCTGGTCAGGGGAGCTCGAGGAAGCAGCTCTTCGGTTGTGCTCAGTCACTGGGCTGAGGTCACGTTTAAAGCACTGCGTGCTGCTGCCATTTTCGAAAGGAAACCTACAAGCTGGAATTTATTTTTATAGCTGTTGCCAATAGTTCTGTTTTTTCCTCCTGGAATGTTTAAAAACTAATGGTTGAAAAGGGGGAGATAGCCATAACACGCTAATGTTCATGAAGCTTCTCGTTCACCCGGGTCATAGTAACTTTTTCAGGTCTAGAGGAGAGTCGACTGGACTGTTGACCAGTTTCTTTCCACAGTCCAGTCTGTCCTCTAGAACTCAAGGAATCATTCCGTCCTAGTTTTACAAACATTTAAGTTAAAACGCACAAACTCTCTTCCCTTAACCTGTTTTGATTCTGCTTTTTTCTTTTGCAGAATCCTTATTTCATAACAACTTTACATTAAAAAGCACAAATTTGCCTGTTTTCTTGCTTGTCTTTTTGTTCCTGGCAGCAGACAGACAGTTGCTGTGGATCATAATTTGCTTAAGTTCTAAGATCTACATAGGATAAAATATATCCTAAAGCCAAAAGTGTAATACACAAAATGCCTTTTTACTGAGATGAGCTGGTGACCCATCCAGGGTGTTCCCCACTGCTCGCTGGGTTCAGTCCCAGCACCCCCACCACCCCGTTAAAGGATGATGAAGCAGAAGATGGATGGACGGACAGACAGACGGACGGGCGGGGGTGGATGGATGGTAGGAACCCCTTAATTGGTGACCTGTGGTCAACATCTCAGTCGAATCTTTATATCTTTGCATGTCCTGGTGCGTTTCTTGAAAAGTCTGAAAATATCAAAATAAAAGGATTTTAAAATCTCAGGGACAGCAATTTTGTTTTAGAGATGCTTAAATTACTTCAGGACCCTGGCCAACATTTGAACGTTCCTTTACTTCCTTTGTCCTCTACAACCTTTTCAGCATTTTAGAGAGAAACCCATAAGGGTTCAAATAACGACTTTGTTTATTTTAAAAAAAAAAAAAAAGAAAAGCATGAGGCTTAACATAACAAATGACATTTTAATAATAGTCTGTCACCTCTGTCTGGGAGTCATGAGTCAGCCTTGTATTTATTTTAGATGCTCATTTGGTTATCAGAAGTTTTTGCAAGAGGTCTCAGTAAAGAGGCGCCCGATCGCCATGCGAGAGGGGAGCCTCACCGCTCCATCTGTCAAGCGGCTGCATCCTGCTCTTCATCCCCCGCCTTCTCCGCGGAGCCATCCAGCTATCTTCAACTCTATATCTAAATTTATGACATTTCGAGACTTTGGTGAAGCAAGCGGTGTTTACACAAGCATACCTTGTTCCGAAGCTCTGAAGTTTGAGGCGCCTGCGTTGCATTGTGGGTAGGAGGGCGTGGTTAAGTCCCGCCATCCCACTCTGTAGCCCTTGGGTGACCCAGATGACTAAACCTGTGACTGCAGATTCTCCAGAAGTCTGGAGAGTTGAAGTCAAAGGGCTGATAGTATTCACGACGGAATTGTTTCTCATTCGCGTTCGTCCAAGCCAAACACAGACGAAAACACAAGCACGCCGCTCTCGCCCGTCTCTGCCTCTGGCTTTGTTTCTGTTCGTGTGCCTGTTTCACAGTCGAGCCTGCTATCCCATCATACATCATCAGGAGGGAATTTGTTCTCCGTGTCAGGACAGTGATTAGCGTTCTGCATGTTGACATTCGCGTAATTGATTTCAATTGCGATGCGGCGACCTTTCTGTGTTTTATTTTCAAAGGCCAGAGTTCTGACAGGAGTTCTAGGGGAAGCGTTGCGTTTGGCGGCGAGCTGGGGTTCCCATAGACCGGAGCGCTGAACCTTATTCGAGACTCCTTGGACTCAAGGCTGGCTGCTGGGTAGTAGGAGAGGAGAGATCGCTGTAACCTCGCACTGAACTCACAGGAATCTCAGAGTACTCTTTGGATCGCAGCGGCAGAATACACTGATTTAGTGGCTGACTTTCAAAGCCCAGATTCGTAAAGTAAAAGTAGTAACTTCTCTGCTGGAGGGTACACGCCTGTGTAATGTCATCATGAAGCGAAACAGACTTACAGTATCACAACTTTCACTTTATTTCTGCAAATTTAAGCAGCATGGAAAGAAGAAATGGAGGATTTGTGGTGTTAAACCTGCTCTATATTTTACCCACATGTAGCTCGTTTCCAGGGTTGTAAATATAGTTTCCATGCTACTACTCTCATGAATCTTATCCGATGTTAAATCTGTTGTACGTCTGATTCACTACAGCAGTATCCAGCTTCAGCAGCTATGTCTTATTTTCTGCCATTCATGAAGACAGTCTTAAACTGCAGCATCTGTTATGAAAAATGACAAGCCAAACTGTAAAAGAGGGATAAAAGAACAGTATTTACTTTCTGCGGAAGTGGAAAAATAGAAATACCCACAGCAAATACACAATTGCACAATCAATACTAGAGCAAATGTACATTTTACATTCCACCAGTGAGCAGCTCACCAGATGACTAATATTTAACCTTATTCACGTAGCATCTGTTGCAGTCAAGATCGTCTACAGGCGCTTAAAAAACAAGTTGTGTTCACATCATCTACTGTACATAATGACATCCCTTATCTAACGGTGCTAGATTTTAGTTCTATTGTAATCACACAAATACCATTAAACCTAAAAAGGGTTTTAAAAGATTATTTACATCAGTCCTAAATGCTTCTGGTAGAGATGGATGTCAACAGAACAACACGTGTGCAGACTGTGACAAAGAGCTCGGCATGTTTCAGAGGAAAATCACTTCAAACATGCCTGTGTGATGAATGCTGTTGATTTGGCCCTAAACGCGGAGCAACTGAACAAAAAGATTCACTCCCCTCTAATGTTTGCAGAGATGTATTTCCCGCACAAGCACGGAATGCCAATGTACAAGAAGGTTATTTATTGATTGAAGCGATTCTGTGATACATTCATTTCGAAAAAAAAGAGAGAAACTAAATACTTCAGACATTTCACACATTTCTATGAGGAATTGCTCTAAAAGCATGTCCAACTATGCGATTACATCTCATGGTTGCACTGGGGTCACGATGAGACTTCAAAATGTAGATAAAAAAAAAACCATAATGAGTAGAATGCTCCCTCCCATTATTTTCTTTTCTTCCACTTTCATTTTTTTCAGCACTACAACTTCCTGGCTTTTTTTTTTTTTTTTTTTGGTTAGCATGCTCTGACTGTGCCCCCCCGATTTTCGCTCGTCTCCACCAAACGCATCATTTGTTCCAGCTCTCCACCTCCCCTGAACACACTCCCACTGTTTCTCAAAAAAGAAACACCATCTATAGATAGCAGCGTGATGTAATCTCTGTACGAAAAAAAAAAACAAAACCAAACAAAAAAACCCAACAACCTCACTGTCATTTATTGTTTCTGACAGTGCTGTCACCTCTACGACAGAGTTTTGTCCTTGTTGGTTATGAATTACTTCCCCTTTTGTGGAACTAACTCCCAGTGCTGTAGAACCGGGAGGGTTTATGGCTTAATGGCGGACGTGGGGGTTTTATTCTTCCTCATACATTCGTCAACAGGTTTGCAGAGACGCTGAAAGGCTCTGTGGACACGGCTTTGTAGGCAAACGTTTGGCTTTCTATGAATATGACAGGCTGAATAATAACCTTAAAAACAAATGGCTCCTCCTTCCATTAAACATCTTTTGTTGTTGCTTCAAATCTGCTCCACAAACAGGACGGCAGCCGTGCGCTCAAGTGCTTTTTTTTTTTTTTTTTTCTCCCAGAATGAGCCGCCGTGTCTGTTGAGGAAACCCAAAAGGGCTGAGTCAGAGATCCCATCTCTTCCGGAGGCCGGCGCTGCAGCGTTCCCCTTTGAAAGGGCTGCAATGGAAAGATCAGCGGGCATCTCCTGGGGGAGCTGCTGGGCCGCGCTGCGCTGCGGCCCCCGCGGCCAAGCGGCCTGCAGCCTGCCGCCGCCGGGTTCGAGCGTGGTGTTTACTCTGAGAGGACTTTAAACCCTGCGCGGCCGCCGGGACCTCTGCCTTTCTCCCTCTTTGTCTCGACTGCAAGCGCTCGCTTTTGTGCGAGCGCGGCTGGATGTGACCCTCAAATCCCGATGAGAGCGCGGGGAGGATCTCTGCGCTGTTGTGTTTATATGTCCTCCCTCGCAGCGCCATGGTTACCAGCCGGACTGTGCCAAGGCAGGACCACCTCATAAATTCACAAACTTATAAATATTTGCTCGTTTTGAGTTCAACACTAGTTTCGATTTACACACCTAGAGGTGCTTTTTTGTTTTATCTCCGTTACAGCTAAAGGGTTTTAGGTAAATCACAAGCAAAACAGTATAAAAAGCAACATCTTGGGGGGGGGGTTTATGGCTGTATTATTCTAATAAAAATGGTCGGCAAAATGAAAGGAAAGGCCGTGAATCCGGCTGTTGCGGAGCAGCACATTCCTCCACACTCAATAAACCCGCTGAATCAATATATCAGTGAGCAGCCCGATAACACGGAGGAGCAGCGCGAATCTGAGGCCTTTCTGAGATCTCCTCAGGTGGTACTACTCGTGAGCCACGTTGGCTGTAGCACAGTAAACAGTGTGACGGCACGCCGAGCTGCGTCCTGTTAAAGAGGACGCGGGGAAACGGGTTTGACCATCCAGGACAAACAGACCCGGGAAGAGAGTCAGCTGGATAAGGGTGTAATTGTACATCTGCAGCCATTACATTAAAATAAAACTGAAATGCTGTATTTGCACCTGCTGTTGTTTTTTTCTTTCTTTCTTCCTGCCTTCCCTTTTACTTTCATTTAGGGAGGGCAGAGCGATACAGTGTTGGTCAATGCCTCACACAGAAATATTTCTGAGTGATAAGACGATAAAATACACGGTTCTCTCAAACACGGGCTGATTCTAAAATCATTCGCATCACCAGAACAATTTATTGGAACCGAATTTAAATAATTTCTTTAAAAAATAAAACAACCAGACAAAAAAAAGAGAGAGAGAAAGAGAGAGAGAGCTCAAATGAAAAAAATATTTCAAAAATAAATAAGTTCAGAACAGATGACACAAGCTTTTGGGAGGAGGCAAGAAGCCGCCTTATTTCTATTAAAATCCTAAAAAGATCATTGATATTCGACTCTGCGTGTCACCAATACGTCTGTTTACTTGGATTGATTGAAATCGATAAGATATTGGACTCATTCCTCCAGGCTGTCACTTTGAGCCCCACTCTGTCATTAACCCTCACGGCTGCTCCTGACATGTGATGACACGACTTTGCTCAGAAATGATTTCACACTCTAATTTGAGCATCAGCGATCCACCAGAACATTCCTGTTCTGTGAGAATAAACGCGGTGTATGGTGAGTCAGTCTAGCGCGGCTGGCTGTTCCCTTCTGCGGTTCGTCTCTTGTAACATAAAGGTCAGCGTGACGTTGTGACGTTTTGTTCAGATAAGCCGCCCAAGATGTTTTTTTTTTTTTTCCTTCTGTTTTTTTTAACTTCTGCTTTGACATCAGTACCTTAATGCTACCTGACAGCAGAGATCATTGATATACTACACCCCCCGAAATATGTCTGAAAGATATTGATTATTTGCTTTTAGTAAATAATTAACAAAAAAAAAATAAAATCACGTAATGACATTGCCTTTCACATACCCTGTTCAAAGTAGTTTCAGTCAGATACAGTAAGAGCTTTCAAAACGTGCAGATTCAACACTACTGTTCTACAAAAACAACCAGTTATAAAGAGGAAAAAAATACAATAGAAAAGAAGACATTGGGTTAACGTCTACTCTATATTGATATCTTTATTAACAATCATAGCCATGTTTTCAACAATGGAAGATTTATAAATATTTTTTTTCTTTTTTGATTCATTAACGTTGTCTTGGCACTCGCTGCGTAATTCCAGTTGTGGAAAGAAACAAAAATTTAAATGTCCTTCGGGAATACAGCACTTTATGATGCAGTGGTATCCAATCAAAATCTTTTTTTTTTTCTTTTTTTTTTCTTCACAGAGGAAATCCGTTATGTACACGATGTCTTTACTTTGAGGAACGCGCTCTGGCTCTGTGCCGTGAGATGGGAGAGATATCAAGTGCGCTGCAGGTCCACGAAAGCATCCAAGGCAGGCGGGCTTGATTGATCCCTTTTGTGTTTCTTAAAGCAACGAGATCTCCGAGGTCTCCTCCTGGAGACCAGCTATTCCACTGCAGGGAAGGCCGCCTCACCCTCCTCTCCAATTCTTCCTGCGTCGGCTGTGAGGAAGGAAACTAACATTTTCTCTGAATACTTCCGTGCTTCGTGGCATCCAGAGAGAGGGGCCGGGGGGTTCTGCTGTCCTTCCACCGTTCGGATGCTCAGGCTAAGGCCATGGGGCACCAGTGTTCCCCCCTCACTGAAGCTACGTCTGAAGCCTGGGAGAGACCCACGCTGGAGTACAGGCCATCCTGCCCCGGATACTTAACTGCAGGGCTGGAGCCCGTTCCCTCCCCGGAATTGGACAACACAGACGAACTGACCTGCAGGAGCCGAGATGAATACAGTCAGCAGGGCTGCATTTTTTTAAAAAAAATTGAAGTTCCTTGTGATTGTATTGACATTTGATTTATTTTGACTGTGGGTTGTGATTTATTCACTAAGGGATAATGTGTGTCACGCAGTGAGCTAATATCAATCTATTAATCAAATATGATATCAACGCCTGACTGATGACTCAGATGATGACACATTTATTAGTATTATCATTATTATTATCGTCATCATCATCATCATCAGAGCATTAATGAGCATCCGTGTGATCCAAACACAGCTGCTGCATGTCAAAATATTTAAAATGTGACCCTGCATCAAGGCCGCACTGTCTCTAAAATAGAGAGCATAGGTAATATAATAATTTCCTGTGCCGTATCCATTCTGAAATTGTCATTTTAATGACGCATTTCTTCGTCTCCTTACCCCTGAACCTTGTCCAGATGGAGAGCTTGTTTTTGAGCAGTCTTCAGAATTAGATGAAGATGTGGATGTGGGAGTCATGGAGACTGAGTTATTTCCTGAAACACATAAAGGTGAAAAATCAACACGAATAATTATTTTAAAAAATTAAAATGACCTTTAAATCGCCTTGTGAAAATTAGATATTTTTAAGAGATGAAGCACCCACCAGATGAGCCCTTTGTTTTATTCAAAGTTTTTGGTTTTCTTTTCCGTGTTTGGATTCCTTCTTTCTTCATCGCCAGCGGCCGAGGCACCTGCGAGACAATTTTATGGAGAGAGATTATTGCCATTATCTGAAGCCGAACTGAAAACGACCCGCAAGGTCTCCAAACTCACCCCGTGTAATTTTGTGTAGAGCCCACACGCGTTACACACCGGTTCCCCCTCCGCGTTCCTGCGCCACAGAGTGGTGGTGCTGGTTTGACAGTTGGCGCAGGACAGACCGATTCTCCTGGAGGTGGACTGGAGAGAGAGAGAGAGAGAGAGAGAGAGAGAGAGAAAATGTCAATTAATTCAAAATAATTATAAAAGTACGCCTGTGATATTACCGAGCTGAGTGCCATCTTCACCTTCAGCCAAAGAAAATATTTTCAGGCACACTTCACTAATTCAACTCCATTCATTCCCCATTTTCTAACAATAATATGAGGCCTATTAAGAACTGTATTTAACTACCATTTACGCACAGGATGTTGGCGTTCGGAGTCCATAAGATTTCCTTGTAGAAACTGTGCGTGTAGCTTAACGTTTTAGATTTATTTAGACACAGTTAATACCTGTCATGGTTAATAAAAATCAAACGTTTGTGTGTTTGTACTAAATAGGTCCGTCTGTGCATGAAATACTTAAAATACATTGAAATTTAATTTAAGACAACCTATCTAAAGTAATAGTGATCGCGTTTGTTTAAAAATGTCCCACGGGTCCCCTTTTGCGCTCGACGCTCAGCGGCGATGTTCTAGACAATTAGGCAGGAAATTGAGCGGCTAAGTGGCTCCTTACCGTCCTTTTCTGTGGTTTAATTAATGGCCGGCTGAGTCCATTCATTTTGCTGTAAAGGCCGCAGGCGTTGCAGAGAAAGTGGCCGGTGCCGTCGCGCCTCCACAGCGGCGTGGAGATGGAGCCGCAGTTGACGCACTCCCGGCTCTCCCCCATGTCGTCCAGGATGTCTGAAACTTAACAAACAAAAGCAGAATTGTCAACAATTTCACATTAATTGAGTACAACCGCGTCAAAGTTTCAGGGTAATTTAGCATTTTGGCTCAATTATTTAATTTCATTCTTTGCTCGCCGTAAAAAAAAAAAAAAAAAAAAAAAAAGAAGTGCGCGCAAAAGTAGCTCTCTCTGAATTTACGCGTGAAATTTCCCAAAAGACTTACAGGAACAACTCAATCGGCTAAACTAAAAATATATATTCTATCGGTCCATTAAAAAAAAAAGTAAAAGTTGATTTTTGCTTACCTCCGTTGGGTCCTCGAATCAAGGGCGCGCCCCTGCTCTGCAAGGTGTGGAGCATGGTGTTATCGAAAGGTCCTCCGGCCCAAGGCGAGGGCAGCTGGGACAGCTGTGGTGCGACATAAGGGGAGTACGGGCTGGCGTAGGTCCCGCTGAGGGGCCGAGACAGGCCGTACTGGTCCCTGCTGCTGACGTTCAGCGTGTTGCTGTAGCCGCCGTCCCTCGGCGTCCCGTTATTCATGGGCGGACTGGGAGGGTAGTGGAATCGACTGGAGGCGTGCGGGCTCCCAGTGCTGTACGAGGGGCTCTCCGTGTTGGACTGGGACCATACCGAGTGGCTGGAGACTGCGTGGTTGGGCTGCGCGGAGCCGCTGGCCTGCAGGTAAGACAGACTGGGTATCATGGAACCCACCCTGGAGCTGGGGACGTACACGGGGGAGTTGGGGTTGGAGTGCATGTAACCGCCCGAGGAAGAATCATATCCAGTCTGGCTCTGTGCGGCGGCGATGGCCAGTGTTTGGTACATGTCGGTGGGATCTACCAGCAGGCCGGTCTTGTGCGCTCCGCCAGGGAGGAGCAGTTTGCCGCCCTGATCTAAATCCGTAAACAGCGGGATGTCCTCGGCGGTGGTCAGGGTGTTGTTGTGGTGTCCAAAGTGAACATAGGAGTGTAGTGATCTGCCGTCCGCTCGGCGGTGCCCCAGCGCGTCAAGGTCGCTCGGAGGAGTCCTGAGATCATCCGAGGCGGGTCCGTCCCTCCTGCTGTCACCGGGCAGATACGTCTGCTCAGCCGGCGACCCTGGGCTGCTGGACACTTCTCGCTTGACCATGGACCAGCTGTTTTCGCCCAGGTCCATCCAGGAGCACTTTCCATACAACGTAGAGGTTAATAAAAAAAAAAAATCAACAGGGGATGCTCTACCCTGTCACGGAAAGAAACGAGAAAAACAAAACAAAGAAAATAAAACAGGAGGAAGAAAATAGGATTTTACGCATGTGATGCAAAGTCAGGAATGTAAACCCGCCCCGCGAACATCTGGACAGAACGGCTCCCTCTCTGGAAATCCACCGCTGCCGTGACGCGTTTTCATCTTTACAAACATCGCTCGAGGGTTCCCCGACACCCTGCGAACCCGATTTTAATTCGAAGAACTTTGACTCCTGTCGGCTCCTAGTCCAACCAAAGCGCATCCAGCCCAGCGACTGCCATACTCCCATCGGGCGCTCTTAAGAGGCGCCGGATCCGTATATGTCAAATCTCTGTCCTCCCACCCACACACACACACACACACACACACGCACGCACGCACGCATGCACACACACAAGTAGACACACATAACAGATAGGAAACAAAACGCAATATGTCTTCACAGCAAAAGAGATAACACTTTGATAAGGCCCAATACAGATAAGAGCCGAGAGGCAGGCTGGGGCGATAAAAAAAATACCCCAGAAATGATGGTGTCGCTCCTGCGCTCCGCGACCACCGCGCCGACAGATGTTCCGAGGCCAGCTGTTGCGCCGCGACGGAGAAAACTTTTCGAGCGGCGGCGAAGACGGGGAGGGAAGAGCAAACGTACCTGCTCAGCTTTGTGCCATAGGTCGCGCACGACGTTCCCAATAGTGAGCGGCCGCTTCTCGTGGAAGTACTGGGAAACGCTGGTGCGCTCTGATGAGGTTTAAGAGAGGAGGCGCTTCTGGTGGCGGCGACGGAGGGAGGCGGACCAATCATGTGAAGAGCGAGCGGCTGCGAGCACGATGGGGGTGCCAGCCTATGAAGTCCTCCAATCAATCACACGAGGGGGGGGTAGCGAAGATTGGATCATGTCCGAAAGAAGAGAAATGAAATCAAAGTTCTGAGAAATTAAATCAAAGTATTATTATTATTTGTTGTTGTTGTCGTTCTCAACGCCACAATTAATGCTGTTATTATTAATCATACCATTCGGTATTTCTTCCCAAGTGTGCTGTGGTTTCATTGGATGTCTCTGTGTTGTTTGGTCGGATTTACTTTCCAGATTTTAGAAAAAATGAAATAGCAGGAATATTTTTTTGCTGCTGCTCCCTCTCTCTTTCTCTATTACATCACAAACACTCGTTATTACAGTCAACGTGTTGGAAATTAAATGCAATAATATCACGAATATTTAAGTATTTTAAAATCTGCTCTTACTAGCGCCTGATTCGGTTTTAACTACAGAATAGAATGCAACTTTTCAGCGATGTCCATGGACCATATTTCCAAGAACACTGTATAAACAGTCTAATATAGTTTCCTGTCAGCATTAACAGCCCTGCTTTTAATTTCCTCTGCCGTTCCAGTCGCGCACGCAGATGTCATGTCCCGCTCTTTGTTGATTCTCGCCTCTATTTTCTCCGCGCTGATCAATAAATCTGCCCCTTAATCAGTTTACTTAAGTCGGACGCCCTCGCTCGGGACTGAATGGCTTCAGTTGTGCAGCAGCACGAACCCTCAGCACGCAGCGTCGCTTTGAAGCGCGCTGATTCGCTCAGCCACAATATACATGTGTGTGTGCGTGCGGTGTGTGTGTGTGTGTGTGTGTGTGTGTGTGAGGTGATCAAAAGTGGCGAGGTGTCAAATCGAATCATTCACTCATTTACAGGTGTGCTCGTGTTCACGGAGGTTAACAAACAGTTGATCACATTCACGACCATTCAGCAGCTCTTTGTGTCTGTTTACATTTTGTCTGGATGGACTCCAAAGATCTACCACCACCACTACTACTACTACTACTACTACTACTACTACTACTACTACTACTACTACTACTACTACTACTACTACTACTACTACTAAGCTTACATTTTTAAAAACATCCATGCTGAAATTACGCACAAGTGTATTCCCTTTACTGTTCCTGACTTCGGTGTTATCAATGATATCGCAGCTCAGTAGGACTTTTGCTACATTCTTCTTAGTGTAAATGTTGATTTACAATCACTACAATGCTACAACGACCGTGCCTTCTGTTTAAATGCATCTCTTTAAAAATCCCGGCTGTTATAAAAACTGATAAAAGGCCACTTCATTTGTCTTTTGTCATGTAGATGGTTGGCTCTCCGGGATGGAGGGGAGTCTGGGGGCTGTTGTGGATTCAGAACTGGAGCCTCGCCGCCGCTCAACTTCCAATGTTGAATGAATTCAGCATCTTGTGCTCGTTTTTGGACTAATAGGCGCGTTGGTCCTCAACCATCTGGCGGACTTCTGAGAGGGCTTCTCAGAATGTTGTTTTATTTTTTCTTTTAATCAGGGGGGGAGTAACCAGAGCCCTCGCTACTGTCCCCCCAGGGCCCGTGGTCTGTGGGAGCGGTTGTCAGGGAGGTGCGAGAATACAAAATCCTGTTGTTTTTCTTCTTCTCCTCACGGCCACGTCCCCCCCCCCACACACCCCCCTCACCTCTCTGTCTTGTGTCTGAGCGCCTGGCCGCTCGGTGTTGATGAATGAGGTGTCCTCCGCAGCCGTGTCAGAGGTGTGCTGCTCGGACACTGGAGCCTGGGAGCGCAAGTGGCAGGACGCCGCCCTGTCTCCACATTTATCCACAGACGGTCAAACAGTGACTGAGACAACCTAATCATCTTATCCCACATTTCACTGCAACATAAACAGTTTGTATTTGGAGCCCGAATATAAATAAGGCTTTCGTAAAGTTCAGTTATATTATTATTATTATTGTTATTATTATTATTATTATTATTATTATTATTATTATTATTATTATTATTATTATTATTATTATTATTATGGGATAAGACAGATATTTTGTTAGTTGCATCTTGGTTTCACGATTGCTGCTAAATTTCAGATTTTATGTTTGGGTTTATTGACATAGGTAGGCCCCTATTAAAAATCGGAGTTTGGACTTAATTTTTATTTGACAACGAATTTCGATGATTTTCGGTATTGTTATTTAGGAACAGCAACGACAATAAAAATGACATCCGTTTTGTCATTATAAAACAATAGCGAGATAAAAAATAGCACTTTATACCTACATTCTCTCAGTGGAATAAAAGCAAATGCACTGGTTGAGTTTTACGAAGACGTTTCGCCTCTCATCCAAGAGGCTCCATTGGTTCTTATATCATAGAATATAGTTTATTTTATACCTACACTTGAAAAAAGTATTTCGATTAATAATATAGAGAAGCTTATCTAAAAAAATATCTTCGACATCATAAAATAATAATATCAATATCAACAATAATAATAATAACAATAATAATAACAATAACAATAATAACCTTTTCATTTTTACTCCTTGTATTTCGCGGAGAGGAGCGGCCTGACTTTTATCAGAATACTGTTTGTTTCTTTCAGGAGGTGTGCAGGATGATGGTCGACCCTCTTCAGGTGTCACTGGCTTATGTACCGATTTGATAATGATTATCTCCGACACTCCAGCTCTCGGTAGAGCTCCATCCTGATTAGCCAATACCGCTGGAATATGCACCAAGATAACGCTGCTGCGGGAATAATTCAGTCTTACTGGAAAGCGGGAACCCCTCTTCCAACGCTGTGACGTTTCCTCTGAAAGACTCGTTTCACAACCTCTGCTAATCTGCTCTTGGTGGAGCAGCTGAAAGAGCATTTTTCTTTTTTTTTTTTCTATGTGATTTTCGATCGGGTAAATGTGCCTGTGCAATGCTGCAGTTGGCCTTTTTAAAGCAACGCTTTTCTTCTGGCCTTAAAGTTCACTTCGTACCAACAAGGCAGGCGCTGTAAAAAATAATTCCTATATAGTTAAATAATACACAAATTTGCACATTCTCAATTTAAATATTCATTATTTTGTATAATTAAATCCTTAGGACCAGCTGAAATTGCATAATGAGCAACAGGACAATAAAAAATAAATAAAGTTTTAATGATGGCGCTAATACCTTTAAATATAATTGAAAACACGAGTATTTGATTATGAAGTCACTCAAAATATTTAATTTATTGTGGGTTAAGTAGGGCTTGTGGATTTTAGTGGATTTATTTAAACAAAATTCGCTTTTAAAATTGTTAATATAGTCTGTCCTCATTTCAAACACATAATTAGAGTTGGGGGAAAAAAAATCCTAACTGTAAAGTTTTAATACTTTCTATTATGTTGAATGCATTTATTTACTTTGTGGAACTAAACTAATAAATGCATAAATCCCTTTTGGTCACTGGATGATGCACCAGCTCAGGCCCAAGAGTTCAGCCAGAAACTTTATGAACTTCTGAAACCACTTCCTGGATGTATTCCCCTCGCTGAGGCCCAGCCTTTAAAACCCCAACAAAACTATTTGTTCTGATTTTTATGGAAGACACAGTTAACTTTTATACCTGTTTTCTCCCCGACTTCCACTAAATGGCCGCTCTTCCAGGACTGCGGGAGCAAAGCCTGCTGGGAGGCCCCCAGCATCAGGCTGTCCTGTTTGAAGTGGTAGATGATTAAACGGGCTGTGACAGGTGTAAAAGCAACCTTTGTCATTTTGGACGCGAATCGTCCTTGCTTCCCGTGGCTCACCCACAACGGAACACCCGGCTCACCTGCCTGTGTGTGTGTGTGTGTGAGTGCGCGTACGTGTGCTTTCTGATGTTATTGATTGATCACAAACCCATTTTACTGTAGAGAGCAGACAGACATGAACGCGCAGTTCACATGTTTACATTTGCGTTATTACTTGTGCGTCCGACGGTGGCGGACTATCAGATACACGGTGTCACATCAGTCTGACACAGGCGTCAGGGCTCGGTTTGACCCCTTCTCTTAACTTTGGCTCTAATCGTTCAACAAGTTCCATTTGTACCGCTCTTGTCTGCATGTGGGAAAAAAAAAAAGTCCTGATATTACTGATAGTACTCGTGTTACATAAAGATTTAATGGAAAAAAAACCCAAAAACACATGCGATATTTCATGTGGAGACAAGACAAATGTTTTGCAGGACAAGCAGCGAGCTGCGATATGGAGACTGTGACGTCTGAGCGGAGGTGATTACACCAGGGAGACCAGAAGGAGAGCATCATCGTGACCACTTTCTCATTTCTGAGCACTTCAGAGCAGGAAAAAAAAAAAAGAAAGAAAAAAAAAAACTAAATCCTGGTCGGGAAGCGCGGCCCTTTCAGTTGCATCACGGCTGAAATCGCGGCTTCCTGAAGCCACCAGCCGACGGGTTTTGGGGGAGTTCAGGGAGCTGCGCTCGTTTTCTGCTATTACTTTTAGTCCCAAGTCAAAGAGGAAAGAGCTAGTAGTCAGATAAGAGGCCCCTTACCACCACACACACACACACACACACACACACACACACACACACACACACACACACACACACACACACACACACACACACACACACACACACACACACACACACACACACACTCCCCATCCATCATCTATAAATCTGTGTTTAAAAGGCCGTCAAAACAAGATAAGACAGAAGTGTACAATTCGGCGTACTTAGCCGCTAATTGTGTTTGTGATATGAGCGGTGTAACTCCTGCTGTGTGGGGTTTGGGCTCTCTCCCCAGCGTCTCAGCGGGCGGCGCTGCCCTGAAGCGCTCCTCCGGGTGAAGCTCCCAGGCCGCCGGGCCGGCGCTGGAGATCAAACGCGCTGCGGAACGACGCCTTCTTCTTCGGAGATTCCGAGGCCGGTGTTATTGTTTCCACGCTCGCATCTCCGTCCTGCGGAGCCAGGACACCCCCCCCACCCCCCCGGGCCCCCCCGGGCGGTGTGTTTTGTCTCAGGAGGGAAGGTCAGGTCCGTCAGTACGCTCTGTGACTTTCCCCTGAATCAGCTGTTTGCAGGACCGGCCTGAGAGAAAGCAGCCTTGGGCGAGAGGTGACGTCACTGATAGCGGAGCGGAGACAACGCGGAGGCGAGTGGGCGGTGGCGGTGGCGGCGGCAGTGGCGGTGGCGGTGGTGGGGGGGGGGGGTTCATGGGCCTGGCACCGGGCAGGAGAGAGAGCGTGGAGGGAGCAGCTGGCAGACCTTGCAGGCCCGCTCGGTCTCTCAAGGTCTGCGGGGCCAGAGCTGCCGGGTGAGAACAGAAGAAGGCTGTGTGCTGAAACTGAAACAGCCCGCGCTCACACGTGTCAACAAGACCGCAGAGGCCACCGGGGAGGCCGCCGGCCCGGGACATCGACCGGGCGACGCAGGCTGCTCAGGGTTCCAACCCAGCTCGGCTGATCTGTCTAATGTTCACCCCGGACCGGTTGAGTTGAGACTAAACCGTCTGAGGTGAGAGTATGTGACAGTGGTTTTAGAGTTTGGGGAGAAAAATCGAACAGAATTTAAAGCAAAGTCTATTTACGTGTATAACTTTCACCCCATTGTTCACACTGGATTAACCTTAATAACACCAATTCATCTATAATGATTTATTATATCATTGTGGTTATGCAATCAAAATGTCCCAGGTATGCTCTCAGGCCTGAGGTTTGGGTACATGATGGTGTACGAGCAGGTACACATCCCCAGATGTCATTCATGCAGGTCCCACGGCTATTGGTCGGTTTGGCCTGCTGGTCGCCTTGGCAACAACCTAGAGCTTTATTTTTCATTTTAAAAAATGCTGCAGTCCGGCTCAGCCCCCCTACGCTAATGCGCTGGAGAAATCAGGGGAAACGTATCTCCAGGCAGGAAGCCTTTAAGTTTTGGCCCTGGCCTTCTGTAAATAAGTCCTTTTCTTTCCAGGGGAAAACGTGTCCCAGAACTTTTCAGCCAGGAGAACAAATAAGCCCTCTGGGATCTGATAAGATTCGAGCTTCACTCAAAGGGGCCTGGAGCCCCACCAGACGGGGCTGAGTTAGCGGAGCACTCGTCCTTCCGCGACTCCGTCGTTCCCGTCGCCTTCTCCTCCGCTCTGGGCGGCTGCCAGACAATGGAAACACTGAGACGTGAGGTTCCACAGCCTGCCGGAGCTCTCTCTCTCTCTCTTTTTTTTTGCGTACGGCAGCGATACGCAGCCTCCGGCAGCACCGGCCGATGCCTCCGGGCCTGCTCGTATCCCCCCGCAGGCACCCGCGACCTGAACCGCAGAGCGACATTTTTCTGAAGGCAGATCATCCTTGTGTGAGCGCAGCGAAGTAAAACACAGGCGCTGTTGACTTTCTCCGGTATCCGACCCTCGCAGAGCCCAAGGCCATATCAGGGCAATCTGCAGCACGTACGTTTAAATTCCTTATTGTGACTCCGGCTGTATGCCCCAACAAAAGGGACTGAGAAAGACATGGCTGGTCTGACTTTCGCTCCGGCTCGCTTCACAATCGGGCCCCCGCTTCCGTTCAGTGTCAAAGTCACGTCCACATTTCACAAGAATGCCGTTATCAAAAGCGGAGTTCTGAGAGCGTAATGTACGTTTACGCCGAGCGCGCGGACGCCGGTGGAGCAGCGGGGAGCTTTCGGAATATTTTGATGGCTAGTTTGAGCGACGTTGGGAGCCCACGCGGGCAGACGGGAGTCTGGGGTCTGGACGGGCCGATAACGCCCGTGACTCACTGAAAACACAATGCTGATGAAGGAAGATGGTGGTTTTAAACGGTACCTTCAGGGTCCCAGAGCCCAGTCTCTCAGTGGAGGGGGGGGCATGTTGGCCCACAGTGTTCCAGGGATTTAAACCAACAACCTTACACTCGCAAGTTCTCATGCCTCGGCCAGCGCCGTAATCACTCGACATTGCCTCGCACTTGTGTGTCATTAAAGTTTGACGTCGTGGAAAAATAAATAAATAAAATGAAAATCTATAAAAAGAGAGCGTTTTCCCGCCAGATTGCCTGGGAACCGTTGCTGGGGGAGAAAAGAATCGTTTCTGGAAAATAACAACATGACACATGAATGTTCCCGTGTGAGGAGCACATCCAAACGGCTCGCTTTCGGGCGTTATTGAGAATAAATGCATTTATCATTGATCCAGAGGTGTGCATGGAATTTAACACAGGTGAGGAGCACAATGTGTACCTGGTGTACCAACGCTACAACGGTGATACATTTATGAAGGAATATTAAATATGTGACTAAGAGCAGCGCTTATCTGGCTTTACCGTGTTATAAATATTACAACATCATATAATCGCACTGCTCTGACTCATTCATTAGTGTCTTCTACACTTTTACCTTTTGCCCCGCAGGGTGAAGTACCCCCCAGCAAAGACATTTCCTCGTAACTCTTGCACTGTACATATTTACGCCCCGCCGCTTTATTGGCCGAAAGGGCAAAGGTCAGCGCCAGGGTTGCTGAAGAGACCGAGAGATGGAGGGGGACGAGTCCGTGTGGGAGGGAAGGAAGCAAAGAGGGATGAATGGAGGGAGGGAGAGGAAGGAGAGGAATGAATTAAAGGTGGGAGGCTGTTATCTGACACCACGTGCGGCGAGGGCCGGGGAGGAAAATGACAATTGCAATCTGCGATCTGGAGGCAAGCACGATAGATTTACCGCACTATATTATTATTAAATATGATCCTTTCTGAACTGCAACAAGGCAAAGATTGTGATTAATGGGTAATCGAGGGGCACCCAGAATCCCCTAACAATGTAAATTGACTTTTGTTTCCCAATTCTGAAGAAAAACAGAAGAAAGACAAATATTGTCCTAATATGGATAAAATCTCTGACATTTAACCTTTTGCAAATTTAGCATCTTGCAAACATGCAAAGCATACATTTAATACACATTTATTAACCCGCCTGTTTTGCTTTTGCAGATTTTTTTTTTTGAGAACGTCACCTCTGCTCGTACTCAAGTGTGAGTTTTTTTTGGGGGGGGGGTTGCGACACTGGTCGAAGCCGTGTTGTAGTAGCGCATACACACCTATACAAATACACACCTATAGGGGGTTCTTACCTGGGTCTCAAGAGCAAAAGGTGCTAATAAGTAACAGCGTTATATGGCTGTGTTAATGGTTAACGTGGGCCCTAGACACTGTGCCCCCGGCCCAAGCACCTGCAGCCCCTTTTACAGACATCACCCACGGAAAGAGCAAATAGTCGGAATGCTCGATGGGCGCATCAGTTTTCCACGGCCGTAAATCATAGACGTAGTGATCAGTCATCATCAGTACGGAACGATTAATCATCTTTTTGAGGATGGGATCGCGCTCTTAGCTCAATGAAAAGCCTTGGAAGCGGATGAATATACTGCCCAGTTTTGCTCGTTTCTCGTCTCTTCCTTCCCGCCGCGAGGGTCATATTAACAGAAGAGAATACTATCTGTCCACTCCCACTCCCCCACACGGCCTTCGGGCTTCCCACAGATGAATATTTCACAAAAACTCCGGTGTCAAACTCTCAGAGCCAAAACCCTCCATTGTCTGACCGAGTCCGCACACGCGTGTACACACACACCAGCCTGCACCGGCATGCATACATCCGTACAATAAAGCCTTATACAAACGCACGTTTTCTCCTCCCTCAGCTGCAGATTAAAAAAAAAAAAAAAAAGCAGCGGCATAAAAGCCTAATTCAGGTCAGGGCAACCTGGTGGTGACCCACCAGGGTCTTTCTCATCCAGCCGCTTCTCTCAACAGCTGGCCCGGCCGGCCTCGCCTCCGCTGCCAGCTGTGCCCATTCGCACGGGCGCGCGCGGGGCGCTCTGTCAGCGGCGGGCCGCGTTTGGGCCTCTCTGGCGGGTGCGAAGCCTTCTCTCGCCACCATTTTGTGGCACGGCGGAATTGATCAGGTCTCAAAGTACGAGGGCCCGGCGTGAACGTAATGGCAGTGACATCCAGAGTGCACATAGCAGTGTTAATGCTTCTCTATCCGGGCAGTTGGGTGTGTGTGTGTGTGTGTGTGTGTGTGTGTGTGTGTGTGAGAGTGTGTGTATGCACAGTGCAAACAGAACCTTGTACCGGGGAGGCTAGGCCGGAGCACTCGGTAGTGTAAAAAAATCTGGGCTAATGTCTGTTTCTCTCACTAAATTGTTTTTTGATAAGAGAATATCTGGAGATAAGTGCTGTTGCTGTCCTATCTGAAAACCGGAAGCCAGTTCGATAAATCTCTTCTGTAATCTAATAGTGGCCTCGGGCAGTAGGCACCACTCAGAGAATACTCCCTCCCGTGCTGGGCTGAAGAACAGCGAAGTTATCTAAACTGACGGCTTATAAAACCTGAGATCTTTACGCTCGATGAAAATAATCAGCACTCGGAGAAAGTCTGTGAGGTGCTCCCTGAGTCTGGTGCACATGATGACCATCGCCATGATCCAGATGTCATTTGGAAACAAATTTATGGGATGTAATTGAGTCTTAATACCAATATTAGTTCAGCAATGTTGATATTCCTTGTGAAAATAGGCGATGGTTTTCAAAAGAAGAGGGTCAGTAATCAAAATAACTGGTCTTATAGAAAATGATCAATTTACTATGAATAAAAGAACAACTGTTTCTTATGAGCCCCAACAGGGCATCAAATAAAAATATCCAGTATGTAAAGATGTGCTGAACTAGCACCAGATTTTTACAACATAATAAATGCATATATTTATAGATCTTGCAGGATATATCAATTTGGCCCTGGGGTTCACTGTTCTTTCTCTGGAAATGATTATTTTGGGGAAAGAAGAGTCTTCGAAACATCCAATTAAAATGGTTTGTTAACAGAAAAAGTTCCAGCTCATAAAACATATTGTGGAGTGTAAATGGTCCAAAATGTTCAAAACAAAGCTCTTATTGGATTCACCAGTGAAGAAGAACCTGATGTGAAAAGAGGGCTTAAGCTACGTGCACATGACAACTTACTAGCTGATTGGTCTAAAAGCGTGGAGCGTGAAGAGGCTTAAATGATTGTTGTTATGTAAAGCATTGATTTAAACACACACACACACACACACACAACCTGAAATACTTCAATCAGTCCCACAGAAATGTATCACCCCCCTCTTCACTCTTCTCCAGATCTTTTTCTAGGACAACAGTTTGAGACTAGGGTCCCCCCCCACACACACACACCCCCCCACACACACCCCGGTGACCCCAGCTTCCAGAGGTTGGTGTTAAGTAAACTTTGTCAGCCACCCAACGACCTCCAGCAGAGAGCTGTCTCCCTGCTCATCCTTGGCATTCCTCTACCACACCACCTCCCTGACCCCCCCCCCGGCCCCCTCCTCCATCCGTCCATCGCCTCGTGTCCTGCTCTGTGTCCCAGCAGCCCATGCGAGCGGCTCCCGTCTCCTGGGTTGGAGACAGCCTATCAGGGGCCTCACGTCATCCGTCTCCGGGGCCTGACTGACAGGCCGACCTCAGAGATTACCGGCTACTATCAGAGCGCGCGCGTGTGTGTGTGTGTGTGTGTGTGTGTGTGTGTGTGTGTGTGTGTGTGTGTGTGTGTGTGTGTGTGTGTGTGTGTGTGTGTGTGTGTGTGTGTGTGTGTGTGTGTGTGTGTGTGTGTGTGTGTGTGTGTGTGTGTGTGTGTGTGTGTGTGTGCCCTACTTAAGTGGATGCTCCTTTCTCTCTCCCTAAAGCTGGTCAGGAACTGAACCTCCTCTGGGCTCCTGAAAATCTGATGTGGCCATTTATCTGTCTGCTGATTGGTTACAAGGTCTGCCTGGACAGAACGCCACACAGATATCATCTGACACGGTTACCGTGGACACGGAGAGGAGAGAGAGAGAGCGAGAAACCCCAAACCAGCGGCTCTTTGCTGTAAAAGGTTTCAGCTGTCCACCAAGAGGGTTTCTGACAAGTCGGCCGCTATCACTGCGCAGATGCTGCGTTCCCAAGCTGCGAGACCTTCATTTTTGATTATTAACAGGAGCAGAGGTCAGGCGTCAGCTGTGGAAATGAAGGTTATGAATATTCCCAACCGGTCGATGCCTCCCGAGTTAACTACAGGGTCATTCGTCATGAAATAAAAGAAATAGGATAAAAAGAAAAAAGTTCTATGAGACCTCAATGATAGTCCAGTGATCCAACTCTAGGGATAACATACCTGTATATTAAACCTTTATTTACATTACCATGCTTCCAGCGCTTCACCTGAAGGAAACTTTCATGATGCAACTGTGCCCCTTTGCAATTATTTCAACATATTTTTGCTGTTTTCCCGACCGACTCTTCCAGAAGCTTCTGGCCTTTTCTATTTATTTAAAAGAACATTCTTTTCTCTGTGCCAGGTGGTGTGAGACTGGCGAACTCTCAAGCCCTCGCCACCCGTCTCCCTAGAACACGGAGCCCTGGGATATTTGTGTATGGCGTATTGATTTGGAGGTACAACCCTCGGCTGTAAAACAAAGATAAAGAAGTTAGGCATTAACTACTTTTTTTTTTTTCCAGGGGTCAATCTGAGCTCATTTCACATAGTTTGAACCCACATGGAAAGGAACGAAGGGGGTAGAGGAAAAAAAAAAAAAAAAAAAAAAAAAACACACACATACACCAAAATCCCTGTGCTGGACTCTGAAATATTGATTTTTCTCTCTGGAAAAAAAAAAAAAAAAAGGCTCCCTGCAGTCGGCGTTTCGAGTTCATTTAGGGCTGCTGCATTCCTGTCTACTCCCCTCCAAGGTTACCGCCAGCCCCGGCGGTGGCCAGCACCTGTCAGATGTGCACTTGTTTTGTAACACGGCGCCGCCTCGCAAAACGAAACGAGGGGAACTGGGTAAACTCCGGCACGGGGGAGACTCCACCTTATCTCGGTTCGCAGGGATTTTTTTTTTTTTTTTTAAAGCGCTGAACTTTCTACTCGCATGTGGCTTCGTCAGTGATCTCAAAAGCCAAACCCTCCTTTAGGGGGCCATCACCTGGCTCCATGCTGGGAGGAGGAGGGGGGAGGTCTCACCGACACCGCCTTGTTTGTTTAGCAGGGAGCTAAATGTGATGAGGTCTGCACTTGTTGATCAAGGATCCCTGCCCCATTGTTCTACATACAGTCCTAAAAGTGGGAAATTCGTCACCTCCTGAGGGCTTCAGTATTCATTTCCATTGATCAAATCCTCGTATTGATGTTTTTTGGAGATAAAAACAGTTGGAGCTGAGTGCACGCGTTCCTAATTAATGATGCCATTGTAACCATTTCAACCCCCCCCCCACATCAGTAATCTGTTCAATCTTTGCATGAAAAGCACTTGACAGTTTACTGCCCAGGCAAAGGTTGGACCTCTACAGTTTTATAGAATTATTAAGTAAGCAATTATGATAACCCACTGTTTTAAAGATAATAGGACGATAAGGTTCTGCCAAACACACACTGTAGTTTGCCCTGATAGGGACGATCCTCCTGAGGAGAAAATCAATATCTGCTGCACTCGGGCCGCTCGCTCCTCTCAGAGTCTTGAGTGTTTATTTTATCCGTTGAACCTTTCAGGTTCTGCAGGATCCCAAGAAGTAACAGCTATAATCTTCTTTCAAAGAAAGTAAAAAATAAAGATAGACGTTGCGGGTTAGATTGTAATGACCCTGCCTGGCTAATGGCATTTTATCAAAGCTCATAAACCTTGAATGACTATATATTGATAAAGGCTGTTTAAAGTGTCATTGGAACGATAACATTTGCACTGTAAATGTGGCTTTCAGCCTCCAGTCACCAGTCACACTGGGATAACACGGACAAGCACTGGGCCGTAAACATGAGTTTAAGGGTGTCAATTACCAACATAACAATGCAATTCCTTTCCAAAATTTGCTATTATTTTTAAATCAGACAAGACCCTATCAGTATCACTGATTTAATGAGATAAAAATAAGAAAAATAATTTAAGTACATGTCTGGGCTTGCTTTAGTTATGGTTTTATAGCTGCACTTCTAAAGGGAGGCCTTTTCTTTTCTTTATTTAACGCTCTCCCAGCACGCACAAGCAACAATCAGCCTCTGTGAGAGATATAGACGAGTGCTTTGACACTTTGCCCTGATCAATATCAATAAAGCAATCAGCGTGTCAGGAACCTATACGTTTTGAAGAGGGATCCGCGCGAGAGGAGTTTATAGCTTTACTGTAGAGGTGGGGCCGTTGTTTTCAGGAACATCACCCATGGAAACACGTGTTTGTGTGGCATTTTGGAAACGTCAAAGTCAAGGCTGTGACATCATAAAAACGCCGCATGTTTATTCTTTGCACTAAGAGAAGCAACATGGGGGATTTAACCAATGTTCACGTGGTTGAAAGAATGCAAAATAAAAGGATTAAAAAAAAATAAAAAAAAATCAGTGAAGCTCAAAACCTCGACAGGCCTTTCTTCTCTCTGCTCCTCCGAGACTCCCTCCAGACAGCCAGGTTGCACTTTGCCCGGTACGACCATAAACGGAGGCAATAAATGCAACTGGACCTCTGAACTGGGTGACGAGAGAGAAAGAGAGAGAGAGAGAGGTAGAGAGATAGGGCAGGGAGAGGACCTTCAGACAGTCAGCCATTGATTTCTCCAACATGGAAGGAAAGCCCAAGCGGCCAAAACAGATGCAGAGGAGTATTTCTGTCTTTGTCTTTATCTGCTCAGGGTGAGAATTGATGGGTGCAACTCGGAGCAAACAAACAATACATGATAAGCATTTAAAGCTCTGAGTAACGGGGAACAAATACGTATCAAACTGCTAGAGCTTTACCTGAATTAGACTCTAAAAATCAACACAGTGAGGCTCCGTAAATATGTATGCAGATGACTTTATATTATATTTACATGGGGAGGTCATGAAAAAAAAAACCCATAAACGATTGTGAGGAAAGAGAGGTTGCAGCAAGACTGCAGAAGAGCCGCACTAGAATGTACTGCCATCTGCTGCTGCGCCCTGGAAGCTGCACGCTGACGTCAGAGCTGCACCATAAATGCGGTAAGAACGTCTTCATAACTTTAGAATCCTCTCCAAGGGCGGCAACGAGTCCCCCCCCCTCCTCTCCCCCTCCCCTCCCCTCCCCTCGGTGGGACGCTGCTTCAGGCAGTAGATAGATGTTTGCATGCGCTGCTCAGTGATCACAGGGCAGATCTGAGGCAGGGTCACCATCCTTTTTTTTTTTTTTTAAACCCCCCCCCCCCCCGGTCTGATCATCGCTCACACTGCTCTGCAGGGGGTACAATCCATCTCTATCTGCCGCTCAGTCGGGCCTGCTTCGCCAGGACACCATCACTCGCACTCCGCGGGGTGGCTGGTGGATTAGCTGACCCCCGGGGAGTGGGAGTAACAACCCCTGCAGTCCAGTCAGCAAATGCCGCAGCGGAGCGGCGCAGCTGAAAGTGGCAGCCGCGGCAGTCGGCGAGCCTCTCCAGGCTCGGGAGAGATAGCGGCGTCTCCAGCGCCCCGACACTCAGTCACTTTGATGGACAGGCGGCCTGCGCCTGACGGTCAGTCCTACCAGCGTCTGCTCGACTCCCTTCTTAGATTTTAATAGCTCATCAAGTTCATGAGGCGGTCAAAGGCATGCGGACATGCAGACGCTTAGAAAACATCATTAACAGTCAAATCTGATCAAATCTTGTGTAATAGGTAGATAGACACGAGGATATGGATGTGGGTGCAAGTATTCAACCAGGCGGACCAAACTCTTACTTCTCCTGCATTCATTACAAAGTTAAACCAGGAAACAACAGTGTATCACCATGGCAACAGCCAAATGCACAACAGGCAGATTATAAAGCTCAGCTTGATTAATAATTAAAACAGTCAGACTGTAAAATCTTTTGTTTGAGATTTCCCAATGCACAGTTACGACCAAGTTGATCCAGCTGTGGCACAGACCTGCCTCCCCTTCCCAAACCACGTATCTGCGGGTCAGGCAGTACAGGAAGATCTGGCTTCTGGCCACAAGCGTCGTCCAGCCAGACGTAGATCCCGGGGGCAGGTAGCGCGAGTGCTGCGGGTAACCGGATCTGAGGCGCGTGTCAGTGGGAGCAGCTGCTGCCTGCGAGGAAAGCCCCCAAGATGTCCAGGTTATGAACGATCCAATCAACGATCCCCGACACAAACGGCCGTTCTCGGCACCACGGAACGGCCTCGCCGCCCGCCGGAGCAGACGCATCGCTCCAACACCAGCCTCTCGCTCCCTCTCTCTCTCTCCTCTCCCCCGGGCGGCTGCCTCGACTATTTTTCTTCTCCCTCCGCCACGATTAGCATAGCTGACCTATGGCGCGCCGGTGCCGAGTCATTATTAGGTGTCAGCATTTTCAATTACCTCACACCTCCCATCTCTGTCTCCTCTGTCAGGCAGACGCCGCACAGCAGGACAAAAGCAACAAAATGCTAATCAGCCTCCACATCTGAGCTCCTCTCGCAAAAAACAAACAAACGAAAAAAAACAAAAAAAACAGACCCAGTAAAGAACAATTCTGTAGAAAAACACTTTTACCATCCCGTGGTTCAACAGGAACTTTATTTCAGCTATATGGTTGTTTTAAAAGCACTTATTAGCAATACAGACTCAACAGTTTCCATGATAGCTGAACTATGACACATTCATGCCAAAGAAAGGACTACATATACTCTTCCAAAAAGACAGTTACAAGTATTGAAAATAAAGTACAAAACAGGTTGTTTTTTTTTTGTTTTTATGATCATCAAAACAGGGCAACACTACTGTAAAGCATATTAGTGCTTCTCGCATCAAGTGTTATCATCAAAACTGTAATTAAGGGGGGGGGCAAACATCCACCACCGCGTCTCTACATGGTGAACTGCCTTTTAAGAGGGCGCAAAGGCAAGTTCTGTCTTTAAAATTCAGCAGCTTTCCTCCCAAATAAAACATTTATGACAACAAAATGTTTTTCTTTTCATTCTTTCTTTTTTTTTTTTTTTGAAATACAACAGACAGACCGAGGCTTTCTGAAAATGATGTCCGGGAAAATGCTTCTATTGACAACCGCTTAAGAAAAAGACAAAAACATATTAATAAATCGACATCTCGGCAAAGATGCCGATCATTAAAATCAAATGTTAAAATCAGAGCAGGTTGAAAAGTGTTTTGAGGCTACGTGTCAGAAAGGTGGATATATCTATCAGTCCTATTTTTGGGCAGTATTACAAAATAATTTATTCTACATTTAACTCTTTGTGTTCCAACAGATTGTATTCTTTAGCTCAATTTTCATTTAAGAAATGAAAATAACCTTAAATAAAAATGGAATACAGTCCCTATCCCCATATTTTCTCCTAATACATTTTTGGAAGCAAACTGTCGTTTGTCGGTGATAAATGATGGCGATGATAGTTGGAAAGAAAAATCAGTCTGTACAGTTAAATATTAATTTCTGATGAAATCGGATTTTTGAATGAATTTTTTTTTGTGCACATCAAGGCAGAACAGAGCACAGAAGCGATGTGTGCTCATGTTTGTTCTGAAACGGGTAGCACAGAGAACCAAAATGCGGTTGCAACATCCTTCTTAGAGAACAACTTACGGGTGTGGTGGCCTTACCTGGCACTTACACAACTTTTTTTTTTTTTTTCCTTTTTAAATAAATGACCTCATCTGGACCTCTGCAGACTGTGCAGAAACCAGCCTTCACCCAAACTTGTGCAAAACTTCAACGGCGAAAAACAGTCAGCACACGGCGTGTCACGAGAGCAGAACCGAACACACTCACGAAGCCAGAACACTCAATAAACCTTTGACTTGTGCGAACATTTACGTCACAAACTTGCATTTGGAAAAAAGTAAAAATCCACGTTTGGGGGGGGGGGGTTCTCCCGAAATCGGCACATGCGTACGCGAGAAAAGACAGTAAAAGTTCGCTGCTGTTGGCGCTCGACTTCAACGGATGGACAAGAATTTTACATGGAAAGGTAACGGGCTGACCTCTGAGTCACCTCGGCTGAGCTTCTGGATTTGCTGTGCTGCACAGAGCCGTTCAAGGAAGAAACTGATAAATGGGACTTGTCCCGACAGCAGAAATCCAACCATCGAAACCTCACGTGTCGAATAAAAACAGTGATAGTGACAAGCGAGGGAAGGGGGGGAGACGGGGAGAAAGACAAATCACCGGTGATCAAAGTGTCTTTGTGGACGCGGCCGGGCCGCGCAGATGCGAGTTCGTACGTCTTCATCATCCTCGCGTGGTAACAGAAAATCCGTCGGAACACAAGCAAAGCATTTGTGGTGTTGAGTAAGACACCTGAGGACGCCCTTGGCTGGCTGACCGGATGGCATCAGGATGGTCGGGCAGCGGCAGCCCGTGCGATTGTGGCTCTGCGGGAGTGTTCGCTGAGGGACAGAAGGTGTGCTGCGGGGAGGTGACGAGGCGCCTAGTAGAGGAGGATTCTGCGCTCGATGGCTTTGCGGCAGATGGGGCACTCGCTCATTCGGTCCCCGCACAGCTGGCAGGTGCCGTGGCCGCACATGAAGATCATGTTCTTGAGCCGGTCCAGACACACGGGGCACATGGTCTGCGGGCAGACGCAGAGCAGCGGTCGGTGCGGGGGGGGCGTCGCCAGAGGCGCCGGCGAATAAAGAGCGACGGGGATCTCACCTGCTCCTTTATGTCCTGGAGCTGCTGCTGGAGTTTTTGAACGTCGGCGTTCACGTTAGTGTTGTCTTTGTCTCGTTGTAAAGCGGGGATGTTTCCGCTGGCTGCGTTGGCACGACAACAAAAGAAATGTGCGGGACGAAAAAAAAAAAAAAAAAAAGTCATTCAGTTACCAGCCTAAACAAAATATTAACTATTTCCCCGGTGGCCACATCAAACCTTACCTCCTCATAAAGATAAAACATACTGCCAATTAAACTGGGAGGCCACCGTGCCAACATTGTCAAACAAGCCAATAACAGAGATATACTTGAAGACAAGCGTGGGACATGAATGCTGTGCTACTTTACTGTATCTCTGAACAATTGCCATTTATAACAAAACAAGTATAAAGATGTGATCTTTAAAATCTATTATCCCTTACAAACCTGACAGCAGCTCTCACCTGAAACCAGGCTACTGCTGTTGCCTCTCACTTATACAAAATCATCAAATCCTCCATCAACTTAGAGTCATGCGAGCCCCTTGTGTTGTTCTGAAATCAATAATTTTTCTTTGGGTACCTTTCAACAAATGATATAATCCAAAGCAAATCAAAACCCAAAGGAATCTTTGCACTTAAATCGTTTTATATGCAGTAAGAACAAATAATGTGTAGTTTATGAATATATGCAATGTTATAAAAGAGAAAGGGGGAGGGGTTAAGGGGAGGGGGTGGGGCCAGGGCAGCATTGTGGGGACTCCACTAAGGAAGGGGATTATAGATTTATACTTACACCAACTTAGTGCCAGATTGTTGGGCTGGAGAAGATCCTGCGATCCTCCTGCCATAGTGTTAGAGCTCCCTGCTGGGAATAACCAGTCACATTGTTATAGCAGGAGCTGTCCTCAAGAGTCCAACAGCTGGACGGAGGACCGTAACTACGCACTAAATGCTCTGAGGGAGGTTCAGAGCAAGAATTTGAAAAGAACAATAGGGAGTCTGAAAGAGTACTCAGGTAAATAGAAGGAAATGGAATATAAATGGAAACGGGCAAGTCATTCATTTTTGCCTTCAGGACATGCTGAACTCTGACATCTACACACGTTACAGTTATAGTTACATGGTGAAATTAAGCAGCTATAGAAACATGAATTTCATGCACGGCGTTTACTTTCTAAAAGACACCAACAATTTAAGTTACTAGATGGAAAGGAGAAGATTTTTGCTGCCCCTTGCATGAGTGTAGGTGTGTGTCTGTGTTGTCAGAAGTAAAAGTTAAAATTGAAACAGGTTAAAAATGAAAGCAGCAAAAACAGTTGGCCTTTTAACACAAGATATGGAAGAATTGCTACACTAAAAATAAGGTGCAATAAAATTAATGATAATTTAGAAATAAAAGATGAAGTATGGAGTCATCAACCCTTTTTAGGTGTTACTATAAAAATCTCTATATTACTGGTTCATTGTATTTAAAATTCTAACATTGCTGTATGTACATTTATACTGTTAATTTGTATGAATGATCATATCTATGATGTATTTTCTAACAATAGTGTAAGAAGTTAGAATAAATTAGAAATAGATCATTTTGGCACTACAAGCTGATTTTTATATTTTATTGCGTGGTATGTCAGCAACTCAATCATGGAACGATACCTGGGGCTAAATCTAGATCATTTGGAGCAAAAGTTTCCCTCAAGATCTACAATGCGTGTTTAATATGAAACAAAGAAGAGCCTCATTTACTAAGCTACTGGCTACTCTCACCATTTTGTAAGCATTGCAAGCAGAGGACAATTTGGTGTAAATGATGTGATCACAATGGATGCAAAGATTTAACTTATATGAGGACAAAGAAATCAAATGTGTAAGCAAGGCAGCAACAAAGCAGAAGAAAAATATGGATGAGAGGAAAGGCGCAAAAAGGAGGACTATCTTAAAGAAAAACTAAGTGCAGAAACAAAAGGGAAGAAAAAATTCACTCACTAAGGCCACCATTATCATCATCATCATCATCATCATCATCATCATCAGCGGCATCATCCTCCATACCTTTCCCTCCACAGCAAAGAACAAAAGGAGTGCGGCGTTCCACCACAGCCCGGCACTGTACGCACTTCTTCATGAGGCTGGCACAGTCTGGACAGATCACGACACAATTCCATGAGTGTGGATCCAGTTATTAACGGAGACGTTGCTCTCCCATGATCAAACACTTACTCTCACAAGCGCACATGTGACCACAGGGCTGGAACAGCACGGCTGCCTTTTTGTCAGAGCAGACGACGCACTCCTCGATCTGAAATCACACAAATAATTGAGCGCCCTGGTCAGGCGCTTGACTTTTTGACCTTGATATACCGCGATCGGTGGGGGCGCCTTGTTACCTTAGTTCTCGACTGGACCTGATCTTTGCAGATGAGACACTTCTTCACGCGAGGGGAGCAGAGGGAGCAGGTAGCGATGTGTCCGCAGGGCCCGAACAGCGTGTCCCTCTTCATGTCGGAACACACCATGCACTCCTCCAGTGACTCGATGTTGCTGTTTAGAGACGGGCTGCGGGTGCCCACCTGGCCACTGGACCGTTAAGAGTCAAACAACAGTACGTGTGTGAGAGCAGAACGGACTGCAAACGAGACAGACTGGCAGAAAACAAGTCAGACAGCCAGGATTGGAACAAAGAGGAAAAACACGCTTCCTTTCACCCTTCATTGTAACAACAAGAAATCGTTAATCTTCCTAAAGTGGGGCCTCTTTTGCTTTGGTTTATTCAGGGGTTATTAGATTTTAATTTATTATAATGAAACAAAAACAATCCTGAATGTCAGAGGGTATGACATAAAGAGTAAATAAATAAAATAAATAAGGTGATTATAAGTGTTTTGTCACAGCGCACATAGAAAATTATAATCTACTGGTATTATTGGACTGTCCAGATGTTCTCCATATTTCTTTATTCTGTCCAAAGTGACTCAAACACGGAGAACAGGCTGCTTGTCCCCGGCTCACTGTTTAGCTAACTCATCGTGCTCCATCTTTATATTCATCAGACATTGGAATCTGATTGATTTTTCAATCTGACTCCTGGCAAGAAAGCAAACTGGTTCATTTTTTAATTCCAAAATGTCAAATGACTCCTTCAGGGGATCTCTACCTGCTCTTCTCTTTGTGGCATTTGGCCAGGGCCTTGCAGAGGCTGGGGTCAGGACACAGGTCTAGAGGGGACTGTCCCTTCTTGTTACGAATGGTCAAGTCTGCTCCGTTGGCTGCCAGGAAGCACGCGATGGATGCTGCACTCTTTTTTTCTGCCCCCTGGGTGCCCAGACCCATGATTAACTGCAGGTAGGCAGGAAGAAAAGAAAAACCCATCAGAGTTACATTCAGCGTACAATTTAAAAATTTGATAGGAAAATCAGTAGTCTGTAATTAATCTCTTTGAAGAGTAACTACATCTCGTAATATTTTCACAAATTGTCTCTGATAATTAAGCTGCCGCTTTTTCTGGTGTTTGAAGAAACGTAGCATTATTCATTCGTGATTATCTAATCGAATAGCATTGGAAACAAGCTATTGTACGATGACGAATGATAAAGCCGCGTGTTATAAGATTTTCATATTCTTATCAAGATCTATTTTAACAGATTTTTATTATATCACTTTAAGGAACTCTGAGGTAAAAAACCCTTAAGCTGGGAGGCTGATAACAGGTATACATACAGTGTTCTTGGAGGGTTCCCAGGGCTCCAGCTTGCTGACGTCTTGCATATCTTGGAGTTGTCGCAACTGGGACAGTGTGTGGTGACGCAGTGCCTCGTGAAGCGGTGTGTCTCCATCCTTGTCCTGCACATCAAGCTTGGCTTCTGCCCGCACCAGTAGCTGGTGAGAGAAGCAAAACTACATTTAATGCACAGAAAAGAAATCAGCAAAAGTCAAACCATTTGGGGCTGATAATGGTAACGCTGTACTGAAAATAGTGCTGAGAATGCCATGCATACGAACGTTATACACCAATTATGTGCTGCACTTCTTCATGCGTCCACAAGATGGCAACGTAGCAATCCCAATCTGACAATACGCCAATTTACAGGAGACTCGACCGCGGAGAGCCTTCTTTCTTAGCATGAGTGAGAAGCAAAACTACTGTAAATTAGATGTGCCAACGTTAATGGTGTTATCCCCTTTGGTATAACAACAAGATGAAAAACTCAGAAGAACAGATTCTAGATTTTAGCCAGTGTAGGGGGAAAATGTTGAAAGGGATGATAAAGGAGGATACAAACATAAAGGGAGCACTAACCCGCACTATCTGGGTGTGTTGACGCTCCACTGCCAGATGCAATGCTGTCTGCTGGTTGCCATTCTGGATATCTAAACTGGCATTGCCCTGAGAAGCAGAATCAAAAGACACATTAATGCACAAAGCCTTACACACGTACCACTACAATAAAAATGTGTTAAGATGCAAATTAAATCACATAAAACCTTTTTAAAAAAAGAAGAACACATTAAAACAGTAACAGCCTTTACTAAATATTTGTTTCTTCAACCCTGCAGAACAAACAAGTTTTACGCCAAGAAGGCTGAGAGGAGGATGCATCCAACAATAATGCTGCATCGGCCTCCATTTCCAACTGCGAAACACCCCGACTGAGGAGATGCAGAGGAAGGATAAGCAATGTAATCAGGCCTCGTGTGAAATCACCAAATAAGAGGACTGACAGACTGGCTGACAGGAAATCTGCAGTGCACCTTGGTGTGAGCTGCAATTTTCGGAGCAGAAAGCTGAGCCAACACTGAACTGGCCCACTGCGGGGGCTTTCAGGGTGTCCCTTTTGAAGGATAACTTGTACAGAGTGCAAATGTTGTAGCAATGCTGCGGCCTTTCCTTGTATCTCAATTAACCCAATTCCTACTTGGTCAGATAGCTTTTTCTGTGCGACGCTTTGACGCTTTATGCTTCAGGGACATAAACCTGCAATCTCAGAAGGGAGAAAAGTGCAGAAATCTGTGATTGCAGGAGGAAAAGGAGGGGGGAGGAGTAGGATGTGGTAAGAACCCAACAGCACTAAAGAATACCCCTAAAGGTCCATAGAACCATATGGATTTAATAAAAATAGGCGTTTATGGTATTTTAATGTGCTGTATAGCTTACTAGCTGCAGGGCACTGCAATGGAAGCTTCACTTAATTGTCTATATTCAGGGAAACTATGTAAATGCAGCTATGCTCCGAGTCCTTTAATGGATGTCACTTCTATGTGATCGATTTCAGGGTAAGGGGGCGGGGGGTGCTCCTGTGTGGCTACCTGGTGCACCAGCAGCTCGGCCACCTCCACGTGGTTGTTGAGGGCAGCCAGGTGCAGCGCTGTGTAACCATCGTCCTTCTTCTCATCTACGATCCAAGGCCTTGGAAGCTTGGATAACAGCACCCGCATTGCACTACAGAGAAAAAGGAAGGGAATGTCAGAGATATGGATTTAAAAGAATACAGGCAGAGATCGTACACACAGGCACTTTATGATGTAAATATGACATTCTCCACAGCAATGCCTTTCTTTTTTTTTTTAACTTATACTAGCCAGGTATCACCTTTTTCTCTGTGGTCCTCTGCCTTGGGGTACTTGGAAATAAATGTGGTGTAAATTTTACTGTTTTCAGTGAAATTTTGATTCAACATTTGAATCAGGTAAAAGGAACATTTTTGTAGAGCTGAAAATAATACAAGTCGAATTGTATTTAGCTGTAAAATCTTCACATCAGGAACTCCAAAATCATTTGTGGGCTTGAATTGCATCCGACTCTCAACTGCGCGTTTTTACGAGTAAACATTGTCTTCATGCTACAATCCTAACAATCCACCCAACTGAAAAACAAGTCTCTCAACTCTTCTGAGTGCCAAATGCAGATTGCACACAAAACAATATTTTTAGACTGTCTAATGAATTAATCTCTAGGACTTCTGAAGTGAGATATAAATACAACTTTTTAATTTGTCCAAATACTGTGGAACTGCAGGAAGATGCACACACGAACAGTTTTGCATTTCATCTGTAATTAGGTAAACAATGCGCTTTCACTTAGAACTGAGGCAGCAAAGCGGGACACATAACATCTGACCTTGATTAACTCTGAATAATCATGCAGGGCATATCTTTGAACTGCGACAAAAGCAGCCAGCTGATTCTACTCCCGCTCTGATATGGCAAACAGCCACCATGGCGCGTTTGCAGCAGGGCAAAAAGGTTCTCTAAGAGAAAAGGGAGGAAATGGGTTCCAGCATAGAGAAGGAGGGGGGGGGGTGCCTGTGAAAATCAATGAAAACTGTTAACTATTAAGACAGAAAGAAAAATGCAAGGCAACATGCTGGCAAGTTTGCAGTCTTGGGGTAATCAGTACAGCTCCTTGCTCCAAGGGTTTGTTTTTTTTTTTTGCATACCCTACTGACAAAAGGCTGAGAGAGCGTCAGCACCTCTGCACAGAGAACTGGGGCTGGTGTAATGCTGCAGTGATGAACAGCGCAGCACACTGATCTTAGGCTCCTTCTCTCTCTTCCTCTCAGTGCACAGAAGCTTAAGCACACACACACACACACACACACACACACACACACACACACACACACACACACACACACACATGCGCATGCACGCACACACACACACACACCTGCATTGCTTGCAGCTATCTTCAAGGACTTAATGCAGAGGAGCGCTGCTTAAATACGATAGCAACCACACCCGTTTCCCCTAATCTCACGCGCGCAATATGTTGCCTTTGTTAAAAAGAATTGTTTGCTTGCACACATTCACAATCTCAGGGAGGTCACTACAGTAATTTCATCCGCGGCATTCCCACCTGATAGGAGCTGAGACTTCCAGACAACAAATTATCACAGAAAAGACCTTGCCACCTCGCATTCTCGCCTGAAGCAATATCATAAACCTTATTCTCAGTGGTTCAGCAATATACTTTTTAGTTTTCCTTCACATTTACACTGATAGACAATGATGGACTGCAGTTTTCTTTACCCTCGCTAAATCTCTTACCAATTCCTGGCAAGTGTCCCACAACAAGCCTTTGTTCATTTTGTTGCTCTGCTGGTGCAATACGGAACATTTGTGTTATTGGCTGAAATAACTGGCCAATAAATCCTTGTCTGCTGTGCTATAGGGTAGACCGGCACCTTGTACTGGTGCTAGGCACGTGTGTGGTGGTCTAGAGAGCCCCTTGGAGTTCAGACTGACAGGCTTCCTGCCATGGTGGGCAAAATGGGAGGACATTAATATTAATGCTCCATACTGGCACTGCTGCATTGCAGTTAACCTATTTACTGTAAAGGAAGAATAAACACATGAAGTTAAAAGAAATATAATGGTTTTGCTTTATCATATCTTCCAGTGAAAAAATGACAGGGAGGTTAATTCTCAAGGAGGTAAAAGACTAATATAGCGTGACCAATGTGACCTTCACTGTTCATCTACAGGTAAGGGTGGGAAATGACAGAGGAGAGTCAAAATGGAAGACAATGGAACTGGGTCACCCTGTGAGAGATCTGAAGAATCCCTCAGGAAAGCTGCACAGTCTGTCATTGACCAGCATGCTCTCGGATGCCCTCGGTTCTGGATGTATCTGTATGATGTTGTCTCTGTTTATAAGACAGTGGGAGTATGAGCGGTTGCAGTTTCTCTATGTAGTATGCGAGCTGAGACAGGGCAAGGAGGGAGCAGTCACCAACAAACATCAGAGGAATTGCTGCTATGTTACAGAAACAACAGCAAGAACATGCCTCAAGAAAATGAAATATTAAATAAAATTCCTACTGGCAAATGACTGGTCTTCCACCCAGGAGTGTTTAAAGTCGCACAGGCAATTTAAATTTATAGAGAGGACATGGGTGTTTTAAAATCATGCATCTTACTAGTTGTATGATATCCACATTTGTAATGTTGTAAAAATATGGATACATGCCATGCAATTTTTCCTCCATAGCAACACAAGTTTCATCTTAGAGGCAAAATATAATAAAAAAAATCTACTGGAATAGCAGGCAAGTGCGATAGTCAGTAGACATGAACCAACCAAGAGGGACGGCATCAATAATGTGCAGTGTTTTGAAATACTGAACCGCAAATCAATCACAGCACACCGACTTAAAATATAACCTAAAATATAACCTATTTAACTGTGCAGAAAGATGCACGTCATAGGAATCCTTAAGTCAGGGATACTTTGATTTGCACTAGCATTATGATGTATAGTGGTGGTAGTATTTGAAGCCAGCAATGCAGTGGAGTGCTGAGGAAAAAAACCTTAGCTTGCGCTGCATTGTTTTTTAGGGGGTGGGGGTGGAGGGGGGACTTTTCATTACCATGCTGCAAAGAGAATAGTTTCCCTGCAATGTGACCTTCCCATGCCTGCTTGTACCTGAGGCCCCTGAATAAGAATGCTTTTAATAAAGACAATTTGCATAAAGCGGGAAGGAGGAAAAAATAAAAGTGGTGCATTTTTATGATGCTTCGGTTATCGCTACAGCTACTCAACAGCTACTTGAGGCTTGAATATTGGGGGGGCATAAGTGCATTTACAAACATCTCAGCTCATGCTGTCTAGCTGGGAAAAGGGTGGAGGTCTACAAAGGTTTAGTTTTAATTACAGAGATTACAGGCTTCCACGATTCATACCAGAAGATGACGAAAAATAGTGTAAAGCAGTTTAAATAGCCAAAAGACACATTACAGTTTCCTCTATAAATACTCAAAATAAAAATGCAGATCAGATACATATTATGGGTTTTTGTGTGTGAATGTAAAACAAAAATTAGAAAATTGTTATTGAAATAATTAACATTTTACAGAGAAACCAGCCTGAATATTTTCCCTTTGGCGGTATATATCCTATGTCACACATCTAGTATATGAGAAAATCTCCACCCAATGAGATGCTATGGGAACCTGAACTGGGGCCTGACAATTCTTCAATCCCTACAGAAACCTGTGGGCTCAATATATATTTAACGAGTGCAAAGAACAAAGATTCTATTGATTGATACAATGCCTCACAGCATAGCCAGCCTTAAGAGGCAGCTTTACTAATACATATCATAGGTATTGCTGCTACAGAGTGTCAGGCAAGTTAGTCTTTCAACAATCTTTGGTGTAGTTTATCTTTAGGCTGTGTCTTTAGTGCATCCTTCAATTTCTCTAAATGTACCAATTAATTTTACTTCAGCAGTCCAATTCTTTGCCATTATGTATAATTCTGTAATTTGAATCAATATTAATCTTTTAGGAATAACCTAAATAACATCCAAGGGCACCGTAAACATTGATAGCATGTACCTAATAATATAAACATGTACTTTTTATTTCTACTACTATAAAAAGGAAAAAGGATTAGAAAGTAAAAATAAACTACAACGGCTTCCATACAGAGGTGTGGAGCAGTAAATAGGACCAAGGAATTGACTTTGGGTTGTTTAAAATGATGGTAAATCCAGCCGCACTGATGCTCCTTCGATCGGCAGCCGCTTGGCAGTGTGGTATACTGTCACCATACAGGCTCCCATAATCTGACCTGTCACTGCAAATCCACCACTGTAAATCATTCCTCACACTCGGTCCTGCCCAACTTTCATTCTCACAGTGAAACCTTTATAAGCTGGAGCTCCCTTTACACACAATACGGTATTAGGATAGCTGCCCAACAATTATCTTCCACAATGTTAAACCAGAACAACAGCACAAGAAGGCTGCCATATCACATCTAATGACTCTCAATTCAGCACTTAAGACTTTGGTCACACATTTAGGCAACGACGCCATCACAAAAAGCCTGAGTGATAAAGATCTAGTGTTTGTTGTAGGAAAGGGACTCATATCCCCTCTTGACAATGGAGACAGCAAGCCATAATGTCCCAGAGGGTTCAGCCTGTTAATGATACTGCGTATAAAATGAGTATACATTACTTCCTAATAGGCATTGTGTTCCACACAAATATATTTTAAAGCTACCATCAGTCAGGTCACTCGATATAAAATATGCTGCCAACATCAAGAGTATTTTGTCATTTATGCTTTATCATTGGAAGTTTTCCTCTGAGGTGTTTTTGAAGACACAGTCATACAGTACACACCCAAATTGCAGCAACAAGACTCCTCCTCCCCTTGACCTGTCATACTGCATTTACATGGAAGCCCCTGACTTCGGTGTCTGCATGGGTTACCAAGGTAACAAGGTATGCATTATTCAAACGCTAAGCTTGGTTGAGATGTGAACATTGATCTAGATGTGTCCCTCAGAGTACATTATGGGGACCAATATTGCTGCGAATGACAATAAGCATACATGTTTGGTCATGGGTTCCAGAGCAGAGATTCTGCACACAAATATTTCAAACATTGGAAGATAATTTTGAACATAGTAATGCTGCATTATTTTTTTTAACTTTTTTCTTTACAAAAACAGGATCTATGTTGATGCTAAATATTAAATGATTTTTTTTTACCTCACAGAAAAATTGCAGAAAACTCTCACTAAAATATGTGATCTTGAATAAAAGCTCAGAGCTCCTCAATGAAACACACTGCAAAAAAAAAAATCTAAATTTCATTGATTTATTTTCAGGTTTTGTCACGTAAATATACATTTGCTGTAGTGTGAAATTTATTTGGATGTTTACATGAGCTAACTCTGCTGAGGTGCTTATCGAGATTTCAATAAAAATGTCATCACCAATTTTAAAGTACCATTAAACACAAAAATGAATTCTATTAGTTATCCCATAACACAAAGTAAATAGGTAAACTTGAATTACTTTAAAATGAGGGGAGAAATATTAAAGATGCTTGCCAGCTGTGCTGTGCATGTATATCACCTCCTCTGTCATATTTATTACCTGCATTGCTGAGACACTTAAAGTGCTACAAATAAATCCTGCTCTTTCGAGGTATGGCAAGTAGGAACAAACTGTGTCATCAGTGCTTACATAGGCAATTTAAACTCGTTACTGTGTATGCTATATTCACTTTCCCAAAAGCTCTTTATGTCCTTGAGTCCCTTTAGTACAGGACGGAGTTCTTCCTTCCTTTCTCCCTAACCCATTTCTCTTTCCCTTGCATCTATCGTTCCCTGTCTGTGCTATCCCCACTTCCAGAACTTCCATCATGTGTTGTAACAGCACAGGACTGCCAGGACTCAATGTTTCGGCATGTCACAGGACGGACCATTACGACATGGCTGAGCTTAATACTGGCTTGAAGCCACTCTGCCCAGCCTTGGAGGCAAGCATAGGCATTGTGATTGGTCACATGGGCTTTGGGGGTTGTATTAGCTTGTCCTTTGGTTGATCTTTTGGGCTTTTCCCAGCCCACACAGAGAGTGACTGTGGGCTTCGGGGATTGGACAACATTTCAATTAAGTCCCTTTACATACTGCAGCAAAGTGGTGGCCAAGCTTATTACCATGGAGCAGTCACTACAGTACATTTTAATAGTTACCAGCTTGTGCACTTGACTATCCTCGTCTGTATTAACAAGTAGATGTACGAGTATTTAAATAAATAGTGTTACATACTGTATCGCTGCACATTCATCTGAGTGGCTCTGTGGGTAAACAATGAGAGGGAGCAGTATTGACTATATTTATGCCTGTACGCAAATGGCTTTCCACACATATATAGCCCTGCAGTGCACAGGCATCCGTGCGGTCTGTAAGTCACTTAGCCGTAACATGCAGCTCTGATAAGGCATGGTTTAAAAATATCAGAGGTTAAAAAAAAAAAAAACTGAGAAGATTCCCCTGCAGTGAGGCTAGATTGAACAATGGGCTGCTGGATCAGAGTGTCTGGCTGCTACTGGCTTTCCCTGCAAGCACCTAGGTAGGCTGCCCCATTCATAAATCACATTTATTCCTCCAAGCGCTCAGCGGTCTCACCTCCTTATATGATGCAGTGTTTAAAAGGATGAGGAGGGAGGAGCACAGGTTACTGGAAAAGATTTGATGGGCAAGCCAAAGTAAGCACTGGGATAGGCCAAACTGATGACTGAGCATGCAGAACTTTTTAAAATCAGAAACTGGGCATACTGGAAAAAGCTTTAAAAGTGCAAATCATCATTGCCGTCCCTCATTAATAATTAAATTTTGCATAAATGAACGACTGATCGACAAAATTAACATGATATATTTTTTATGCTCTCTTCTTTTCTTACCGATCTGCATAACAGTGAAACCAGTAAGAGGTATAAAACTATACACCTGTGCCATGCTGTGAAATCTGACCTGTGACCTTTAATGTGACCTGCATTTTGATATTTTTGACTACTATGAAATGATGTGGGATCTTTCTAATAAATATGGTTTTAATACATCCAAGAAATCTGACAAGATACATGGTACCGCTTGGTGCTGATGCCTGCAAAATGCAAGTTAATATGTTACCTCATCAACCTTGTGTTTGCTTTATTAAATCTATTAAAAATTATCTTTGGATTGATGGTGAAGATGAAGTTTCTGTTTTTAACATGAATCCAAAAATACCCCCCCTTTGCATAGATTAAAAAATCTATGCAAAGCCCTCATCTTCATCTTTAGTGGAGATGTTTTCTTTTCAGTTTGAATGAAGATAAATATGAAGTGCTCACACTGAAACCAACCTGTACCTCCCACTACATCCAATAATGACATGCACATCTCTATATGTCGACCCTTTCTTTACCGATTGATTAACTGCTTTCCTAAATATTCGAGTCTGTGCTATTAATCATGGAGGCAAGATGTTAGCTGGGCTGGTGAGTTTCAAGGCCTGATGGGATATCAGAATGTAAGTGAGATTAAATTTAATGGGTGGGGAGGTTGCACACACACACGCTAGATACTGGTTGAGCAGATACAAAAATACACAAGGATCATCAATGGAGATAAAAAAAAAAAAATGATGTAGTGAATTAACGTGTGCCATGGGTTCAATTATAAACAAAATGCACCTCCACAACATCCATTAAATGTGTGTAAAATTGATTGAAAAAGAGCTGCATTAAAGTGTCCGCTGTGAGAGGAATAAGGGTAACTGTAGAAGCAGAAGCGGCTCAAACTATGTTGAGTGACATGCAGATGTAGAGATAACAGATGGAATCACATATGTAGCTATAATTGTGCACTTGGTTAAGCCATGTAGAGTCAAGTTTTGAGCTGACAGATCAGCAGCTTTGAATCCATTCTCCTTTGCAAATAGCCCATTCTTGTAACAGCTGTAAAGATAATGTAATTGAAAAGCTATGAATTGCAGTCACAATACACTGTATAAATGGCACATTTAAATCTAAGCAGAATTATTACCATCAAGAAGAAGGCCTCAGGTGTAGCAGAGTGAGTGGGCAGAATGGGTAAGTGCTTTATAAAAGATGTATCATATCAATGGCCAGAGCTTTGGAGGACAATTTTTTTATTCATGACAATGTTCTCACAAATATCTATGTGGGTGAGAGTATTTCAGAGATTTTATCACTACTAGAATGACCAAGATTTTTTCCAGGCTGCTCACCTGAAAGGTGGAAAAACAGTGGCTTACACGCCCGGGGGGATTCTCAAGTTAGTGAAGTTAAAGTGTGAGTTACAGTGGCCTATAGAAGAGATACAGAAGAGGATTCAGAATATAGACAAGGACAGAGGAAATGAAAGGAGGACACATAGGACACTGCTTTCATTCACTATAGATGTGCAGTGTGATGAGACCAACTAATTATACAGATTGCTCAGTGGCTATGCCTTGGGAAAGCCTGAAAAAGACACTTTTAATGAGAGCATAAATGGAGAAAAAGCATACAAAAGTTTCAGTTTCCTAGATTTAGAAAAATAATATTTCTTGCTGTCCAACATTATTTTCAGTTCTTAATGTTCATCCTCTCCCTCGTCTCTAATTCGTAAATCTGTAGTTATTTTAAGTACAGAGGTGAGAAGACTGAACCTCTACCATAAGCAGCAGGTTCAAGCTCTATTTAAAAGGAATGACAGACACTTAGGGGGTATCAGATGAGGTGGTGAAGTTAGTGGTGAAGGATTTAATGTGCGGGGGGATACAAGAATATACAACTGGAAGCAGGATGGACTACTTTATTTGGAGCTACTAAAAATAGCACAGCAAATGGTAGCAGGGGCTAGCTGGCCTAACACTCTCTTTCCAGGCTGGTGGAATCGATAGGCAGGGGAGCCGTGCAGAAGGCTTCCCGGAGCCTGGAGCCAACAGTTGCTGAGGGGGGACATGGAAGGGAGGTGGGTGGGGTGATGAGGAGCAGACTAGAGTGGAGTAGAGCTTGAACTATTTTTTGCACTGCTTGACTAAATATGGTCAAGGAGGTGGTGAGACAAGACACATGAGCAGGCCGGCAACAGGGGCTGAAGCGTGTTTCAAATGCTTGGCTTCCCACAAAGTGCTAACTATTTAGTGAAACCCTTGAAGCTGTGGGGTAGGAACCCACAAGCTCTGTTGCCTCTTGTTCTTCTATGCTGCCAGTTTATTCTTCCTGTGCTCTCCTCTCCAGACAGCACATTTATCGCCACCATTTTTTTTTTTTTTTTTTTTTTAAAAAGGTGATCATTGCAATAATAAAGGATGCATAAACTTGTTTAAAGATTCACAAGTGAATAAAACAACAAATTGCTGTCCGCCAATATACTCCACCTTTTAAGGCAATGGGGCTTTGCCAAAAAACTAATCAAATTGCATAAGTCATGATTCTATTGTCTTACACCATGGATACCATCTGTTTTTAAAACTGCTGTCAAGATTTGGCTAAACATTCAGTAAACTTCCTCTTTTAAGCTGCATTTCTTCTAAGCAGGATAACGCTCAGGGGCAGCTTGCGTGGAATAGGGGAAAACCAAGTTGCTCTGCCTTCTTCGTCCAGAGTAACCTGGGGCAATTTCTCCCCATCACAATGCGCGTGATGGAGAGATGTGCTGCAGATATTTTCATGCCGCCTCCCTGCATCTCTTCTCATTCCCTTCTCCCTTTTATTTCCTAAAGACCACTAACATCAGCTTTATATCACGCTGTATCACGGCTCCGACTTTGTTTGTATGGGAATGTGTGTCCAAATGTGTGCCCTCTTTCTCGCCGTTTCGCCTACTCCTCCTCCTCCTCCTATCCTCAACCCGCCCACCACCACCCCACACCCACCCCCCCCAATCATAGAAGCTGATTCAGCGAGTCGGGCATGCACCAGGCACACACGATGGCTGCAGCATCTGGAGCGCTCTCTAGGTCATTATAGCGCTCCTCACCACAGGAAACGGAGGAGAGGAGGGGACAAGGAGGAGGAGGAGCAGCTGAGATAAAAAACTGATCTGACAGGTAATATATGCACTTCCTTCACTTTCGGATGGAGTTTAACCCTAATGGGCCTTGACGTCTCTAGTCTTGTACCATCCCTCTCTCCCCTTTGGATGCAGTTATTAGATGCATGGTTGTCGAGGAGGGGGAGTGGAATGTGCTGTGCTGCTGCTGCAGCTGCTGCAGCAGCAGCACTAGCTTTGGCACTGGGACAGAGCTGAACCACACAGTACCTTCAGCTTCTCATACTCTTGTTACTTTTGACTCATAAGAGGGCAAAATAAAGGGTTTCTTTTTTTAAAAAAAAAAGTGCAGAGATAAAGAATAGTCAAGAGAAAATGGAAGAGGGTAAAAGGGAGGTTGGGGAGTTGCTATGGCCCACATGGATTTTAGCCCTGCACTCTATCGCTCTCATCTTGTTCTCTCTCTCCCTCTCACTTGCTCGCTCGCTCCCTCCCTCCCTCATCTTGCTCCCTCTCCCCCTTTCTCTCTTTTCCTCCCGTGTTCCTGGCACTGGCCGGACATGCTGCTGCAGCAGAGCTCTTTGGCTCATTAGACTTCATGTTTGCAGCCCTGCTGATGTATAACGATGGACTCGTAAACTTAGACCTGCACTGGTGTGGGGACAACTATCCACAATTTGCCCTCTGTGGCCAAGACCAAGACATTTTCGTCAGCACGAATAAGGATACTAATTGCTTGGACTGATTGTTTAATTTTTTTCTTTTCGTTAAATATTTTTTGTTGTTTCTTCTTGCTCTTACTTGTTGTCCACTTTTAAATTTATAATGAAGGGCAGGGGAGGCCAATGCTATACTTAATAAATTTGAGGTAAGTTTGACAACACGTCACACTTTTGAGCCTGAGGTTGGCTGACTGGTGTGAAGGATGGAGTGCGGTGACTAGAGCGATGACGAAGCATCAGAATAATGAACAGCGGGCAGGTTGGTGGTTCTTAATAGAGAAAAGCGGATTGACAGCACACAGCTGTGAGAAGTGTATTAAGGCAGATGTGGGTGGGGAGGATGAGGATGGGTGGGAGGGGATATTGGACAGCAATGGTTGACTGTGTAGATGTGTGTCACCAGCTGAACCCACAGCACTTAGGGTAGTAACCCAATTTCCCCTCCTCCTGTAACAAACTGCTACAGACTAGGCAGGGCATGCAGGGCACACACGACTGCAGTGCTATCACCCAAAGCACAATAGCCGCTGGGCTAATTTGCTGGTTCACATACAGGATTCCCCCACCCCTCTCTCTCACTCGCCCTGCCGAGTAGCTGTGACATTTCCTAAATAGGACGTCACACCTTTAGAACCAGGCTTGACCACGGTCGCCTTTGCTTCAACTTTTCAAAATTCCCACTCGAAACCAAATTCAAAAATCCTAAATTGCTTTTTTCCAATTACTCCGTTATAATTACTAATCCTCCAAAGTTCCCCGGGCCATGTACTAAGCCATTTAAGTTGTTATCTGTTGTTTGCTTTAGCACCCAGCCAGCTGACCAGCTGAGACTAGTTCAAGGCAATGTCAACATGTGGAATGTGTTGGGCAGAGGCTATGGTTCATTAGAGGCAGTTCTCGCCACCATGCCAAAATGGATATTGACTCGCCCCAACCAAACAACTGCTCCCACAGCTAACAGGTGTAGTGTGATGAAAAGGCACAGGAAGTGGACAAAAAAAGACCATCGAAAATGACTGTAATAGAGGAAACACGTATAGTAATGATGATGTTAGGTGGGATGGATTGTGGGGGGCACGGCCTGAGCCAATCCACAAGTGCTGAATCGGCATTAGCGCCTTCATGTGACCTATGGCCTGCCTCTGTGCTTAAAGCCCAAATCCCGCTCACAATAGCTTCCTGTTCCACTTGGATCACCATCGTTTTCAAACATCAGCAAGCGCACCAGCTGGCCATTGGGGACGTTGCTGACACAAGACAGGCCAGGGACAGGCAAGTGAGACGGGGTATACGAGAGAGCGTAGACACGGGTAGGAAAAGGATATAGAATGTGGGAGTGAAATACGAGAATTAGAGAGTGGCAGCGACAGGCTGAAAGGAAAGTGGGAGGAGGGACGTGAACATTTGTAGCACGACAACAGGACTTATAGGTGCACCCCTGCTCCCAGGACACAGCAAATGCTCATCACAAGTCAAGGTGCAAGTAGAGGCACTTCACACCGCGGACGTTCTTTTGAGGAGAACACTTCCCTTTTTCTACTGCTGCTCCCCCCCCCCCCAACCCTTTAAACAACCAATCAACATTTTTCCTGGGAAAAAAAAAAGACTATATCTACAGGGAGCTGTATTCCTTCTGATCAGCCTGGTCTCTGCTTTGTCTGGAGGACAGCCGGGGTCAATTGGACATATGACTATGGTATGGACCGCAAAACTTCTACTGTGTTCAGGGGCGGGGGGACTGGCTGTTCAGCCTTACATGGCAACCGAATGAAAGCCTTGAGTGTTGTACTGAATTTACACTCAAAGTCACCTTACTGTGCAGACTACCATACTTGGGAGAGAGAACGGTGAGGAAAAATATTCTGCTCGTAACTTTGTGACCTTGGCTGAAAGGTGAGAACATTTCATACCTTAAATTACCTCCTTAGTGTACATACTTCTTTATGTACCCATATGAACATATGATAACTATGGAATGTAAAGAAGTATGTATTCTTGGTGAGGTGAAATCCTCATTCTGGAAAAAAAAAAAAAAAAGATGTGACGATTGAACGGCAGCGTCTAAAGATGTTTGTGCTCTGCAGATCATTTTTACGTTTGTAAACTCGGTCTGACAAAAAGTAGCCAAAATAGAGTGAGAAGAGGGGATGAGGGAGGAAAGATGAAAGTGTGAATGTGAGTGGTAAAGCTTGAGCGTTAGCTATACTGTCTCTGGGCAGTCTTACTGCAGCACTGATTGCTGTAGGGAACTTGCTGCTTTCTCTAATCGCTTGCTGTGGCCAATAAAGATCTCTTTCTCAAGACATGCTAACAAATTATTCAGGTTATTCTTAATTTCTTATGATGCAAGTTATCATAAAAATGATCATTATTTAAGCATGCCATGTCAGCAGCTTCAATCTAGTTCAATTTTAGACATCTGCATCAATTACGGGCAAAGAGCCTTGTGACATCACCATATGAACAGGGCCTCCTTTCATTATTGGATCATTTTACTGCATTACAGTCGCTGACATTCGGCCAGCTGCAACTTTGCACCAACTTCAGCGGGCAGTGAGAGGTATGCTAGACCTACAGCTGACCATTAATACCATAAGCTCTTCCAGTGATTTCAAATGGCTTAAAAGGAAAAGAAAGCAAGGTGGACTGGATGAAAACTGGTATTATTGGTATACTTTGATTTTGATGAAATGCAAACAAAATATTAGGACACAGTTGCTGAGTATGCACAATAATTATGTGAATTTAAACTTTTGCCAGTAGGCTGGTACACGGTTGCCCAGTCATCTAATGTATCATATGTTAATAAGCTCGTGTGTTCAACTATGACTCCCTTTTATGCTACTGCCATTATCTAGACCCCCCAACCTCGTGTCAACCTGGCTGCCCCGTGCTCGCCTCCCTGTCCCTGATTCCTGCTTTCATTGTTCATGTTTGCTATGCTTGCCAAAAGCTTTGCTGCACTGCATGGCAGTCAGATTAGACCATCAAAAGTGACAATGCAGGATCAGGATCGACTATGGCCCGTCAGCTGATTCTAATTGTTCGCTGCTTCAAACAATTAAAGGCAGAACAGAATATGGACAGGGGCGCAGAGGGAGATGAAGTGAAGTTGGGGTGTGGGGAGAAATTTGCATGGCAAGCTGTTCATATCAAACAATTGATATTATTTAGTTTTACAGCTGTGTTCCCTCTTTTTAATATCCGTGTTCCCTCATTGTTAATATAGATATACTGCTGTGCTGAACAAATGCAATTAAAATGCAGAAATGTGATTTGTCTTATTTTAAATAAATAAAAATAAACCTTAACATGTAAGGCATATCTGCCCAACATTCTGTCTATCTAGCTAACTCTCTTTTCTGTCAGGCCATCAAAGGTAGGTTGCATGGCTTACGCTGCATGTTTCTCTCGGGCCCTCAATAGCATTGACTTGCTGTCTGAGTGACAAACACAGCAGATGCTGACATTATCAAATGCCCAGTGCCTGTCATGCCCCTTGCTTTTTGCCCTATTATGGCCCTTAGAGGAGGTGAGCAGTCTGGCCACCTGACTCTGGCTGACTGAGAAAGCGTATCTGTAAGTGTGTGTACGTGAACGTGCGTGTGTATGTTACAAATAGACTTGCTTCTGGTGGGTCATACCAAACTGGTGCTATGGTGACTTCAAGTCTACCCACAAGCAACTCAGAGGAATTTTTAAATGAAAAAAGATAAAGTAATACAAATACAAACAAACACTGTAACAGTAATGTAGAAAAGAAAAATAAAGCAAGCAGTATATGATTTTTACCTTTGGATAATTTTGTTGCTGTTTCTTAATTAATTACAGAGTACAGTGTATTATTATTTCATGTTACTTTCATGCTAAAGGGCTTTTTTTTAATCACCAGGATTATTTTGTGTTACCCTTATTGCAATAAAATGGAACAATGAGAGACTAAATAATCCAGCCCAGTCACTGTTCCAACAATACCATCTACATGACAAGACAGGCTCTCGGACTGAAATATCTGGTTAAAATTAATGTTGTGACTTGACACCCCCGAGTGCTGCTGTATGAACATGAGCGAGGGCGTTCATGTACTTAGTTATGTCTCTGCATTTGTCAGTTAGCCGTTTAGGTGACCGCAGCAGCACTGCGCCTCCAAAAGGCTCCATCTGTCAGAGGCTGTAATTGCTTCATGACTGTAGGACATCTGACTCAAGTACACTGCCACAGATTATTATTATCCTTTATGCAGGAACTGTTTTTTATTTTTTTCTGCTCTCTGCAAAGGGGACAGGTGTGAAATTTGGAAAGATAGAAATGAGAATAAACTGGATGCCTGGTAAGGCACAAAAGAAGACACTTTGTTTTAGTTGGTCAACTGTACAAACTGTGTGTTGCTGGTGACGTGCTATATCCAGAGTGGGTGCAAAAAGCATGAATACAAAAATTAGGGAGACAGGAAAACGTCTTTTTAAAATGTTTTTTTTTTTTTTTTTAAAGAATAGCCTTTACAACATTTCCCATGTCTGTCTTTGAAACACTGACTCCACAATGCTTTGCTAAAGCTGGTAAAATGGAACCAAATCACCTCTTGAATGGATTTGGTCCCCTTCAACCAGCTGTAGCTATGCTTTGATGACTACAGGAGCTTCTGCCAACTTCCACGCGATGACAACAGCCCTTTTCACGATGTTGACACGTTTTCATCCATCGACATGATCGTCGTATGTGGAATTAATTTCATGTTCAATGCTTTTTCAATGCTCTTGTCTTGATGAATAAACAAACCCCAGATTCAAAACTTTGGTTTGGTCCAATTTTCTGAGTGACTGTCACCTCTCCGGCTCAAAGTAGTTTGATATTCTGACCGCAGGATGACTGGTTCAAAAATAGCGGTGGGGTTAACATGCTGTGTGTTCTAGTTTAGCAACACGGTACTCACATATCTGTAAGAGAATGCGCGGCTGTCTTTCTGAGCTTCGGCTTCTGACACCGGCTGCAACAGCCAATTTTAGTGTGGGGATGAATTAACAACGAGGAAGAGAACAATGAAAAAAAAAGCCAATGGGAACTCTGAGGGCCCACAGCAGCAATGTAAAGACTACAGGTAGCCATTAAAATGCATGAAATGTTGTACATTGACCAAACAATGTGCACAAACACAGTCTTTGGGCTGATTCCCTTGAAGCTGCCTGCTGTGATGTTGGACAAGTTAAGGTAGACAGCAGCCATGTGCTCAGGGGAATAGGAGCAGAATGTGGGGATCACAGGACGGACAAATCTCACACTCACTGTTTCTATAGGACAGACACATCGACTCCTTTCAAAACTCTCCTGCTCACCTTTTCGACAAATTTGGGATCTCATAGCATAATGAAATGATCTGTTCTTTTTCAAGAAACAGGCAGTACAAACCTCCAATAATCAGAAAGAATGTACTAGAATTGTCAGAGGAAATGTCCAATACCTGAAATTAATTAGAGAATTTGTATCGAGCTAAATTTGATAAATCAAGTCTTTTTTTTCTAAAATATATACTGTTTTCCTGTGGACCAATGACCATGAAATCAGTTTTGGTAATGAATGAGCCAATAGCTTACACTATGGAAACCTCAGCAGAGAGTGTAAAAAATGTAATTCGAGTGAAGTCACCCATCAAAATGTGTAATGGCACATTGCAAGAAATCTGACAATTACAGGAGGAGGACAAGAATCTTGGGAAGGTGACACGCGAAAGGTTACAGATGGACACTGCAAGACTTGTTTGGAGCCCGTTCATGAGTCATCGGCCATTAATCATATTGTTTACAGTACTGTAGCCGCTACTAGCTTCTAGCTGCCAAAGGGAAAGACAAAGAGACAAAACAGGCACCGCTTCAGGACGGGCTGCGGTAAATACACAAGATGTTGACTTTCCGAGAGAGTGATAATTGGTTTTAACACCTTTTCAATTTACTTCTAATTGTAACATCCGACCAACTATCTCCAGTATGAGGAAATGTCTTCACATTTTGTGTGCGTAATAAACAAGCTGAAAAATGTGATACATAGCTCAGTGCTAGAAATTCCTTCAAGCATTCAATCTAAACAAATGCGTCTCTGTGATGAAACAAATACCAGACAAGCTACATTCACTGAAACCACGAAGACTTTTAAGGACTTTCAGACTGCACCGTCTTCCTGATAAAACAGCAGCTCGGGTGTGAAATAAAACTAAATGTGCAAACTGCAGGCAGTAACAGGGATCCTTCTTGGAAGGCAAGGGCGCACACATGCAGCATCCCTTATACAGAAAATACTGTATCGCAGCACTTTTGGACACTTAATCAATGAGTGCTGGAGCAGCTTTCCACGGTTTAAACCTGGTTAACGAATATACCAAAGTAATTGAAATTCACCTTTTAAATTCAAACAATTCCCCTCAATGTGACCTTTAAAGCGTTTTTTACTATTTCTCAAAAGGCTAACATTAAAAAGAGAACATGTGAATAACTATTAAACTATAGAACGATTGTGTCTTTATAGTGCACCACTAACTAAATTTATTCCCTCTCATAGTCAATCTAGTAAAGAAACAAGGGATGAGCCGCTGCATCAGTCTATTCTGTGATGTCATTCGTTCTGCAGGTGAAGGGGCGTGTTTGGCGAGGCTTGTAGGAGGTGACAGGTGTTTCACAGACCCCTGACCTCATGTCCGTTAGTCCTTATGCCCACTGAATGAATGCCAAATAATGGAAATGACATTTGGGATAACTACACTCATTACTTGTAATACACATGCTGGAGGAAGAGGTTGCACAATCTACAATGATTCTGTCACCATCAGAAAAACACATCTCACTGCAGGAACCTGCTGCTTCAGACCAGCCTCTGCTGACTGGACTGGGAAAACAAGTGTACGATGTTCAAGCACTATAAGCTACACTAAAAATACAAGATAAACGCCTTCAAGGCTTCAAAGGTTATTGAACGTTAATTTAAAACCACACCATCTGTTAGGGAGATGGATGACGCATATAGGACTGCCATAAACTCGTCAATGCCATAGTAACACAAAATCCAAGAGCACATTTTAGAGTAAGGTGAAAAGTAGTCAGAGAGGCAGTGTCCACTCTACCTATTATCTACTACTTAAAATATATTGGATACGTTTTTTACAGCTTGTTCATTTTTAAGCTAGAAAGAATCACAAAAAATAGAAAGCTTATGTTGAAACAAACTAAATTAAAAGATAAAATGTATCATTTTATTTAAAATCATATAAGAAACGAATATTACAGCTAATATATATTTGTGAATGCCAGACATAATTCACAATTATTAGTCATGTTTTAATTGAGACACTACAAAAACATATGCACAAACCCATGTGAATGATTATTATTTTATATGTCTCTGTCTAATTTATATTAAATGTGATACTTTTGTGGGTTTTAATCAGATTTTTGAGAATAAAATTTCAGCAGCTCATACTCTCCTGGACATGTGAATGTGAGAGTGAAACAAAGTCACATACCTGGGGTTTCCTCGCAGGGCGGCGTGATGCAAAGCATTGAAGCCATTATTGTTGGTGATGGTGACATCAGCACCAGACTCCAGGAGAACTGAAAGCATGTCATCTCTCTTCTTGCTAATGGCATCATGCAGGGGAGTATCCCCTTCGGAATCCTAAAATAATGTGTGTGTTACTTTTGTGTAAACCTAAAATCTCTGCTAGCATTTTAATACATTGTTAATTTTGGAGATTTCCTTGGTAAATGAGAGATAAATACCTGGAGGCTGGGGTGGCAGCCAAAGTCCAGGAGAGTCTTGACCACCTGCAAGTGGCCCTTGTTGACAGCTATGTGTAATGGTGTCTGCCTCCGCTTGTTTCTGGCATTCAAGTCTGCACCACCCCTCTGCAGCACCTCGATGACGGAGCCCTCATCACCAAACGCTGCATGGTGCACGGCGCGGTCTCCATCCTTGTCCTGAATAACAATCAGTGGACGTCAAACGTGATACAATTACCAGAATCATACAGATGCATGTGAATGAGTTGAATTTAATTAAAGCCCACCTCAGATTCCAGGTCCACATTGTGTTTAAGCAGCAGCTTCAGGACATCCACGTGACCATTCTGACTGGCTGCTTGCATAGCAGTGTGTCCAGCACATTGCCCATTCACCTGCCAACGGATCGAGAATTTAACTAAGAATGTGCCTGTGGGTGACAGCGCATTTCATTTGCAGATGTGCTTCGACTAAATTACTTGTTCTCCTGAGGAAAAACAAGAGTGGTGAGTGTATTTAAACGCATTGTGTATGGGCATGAATGGCTAGAGTGCATGTTTCATCATCAACCACAGACATGCAAAATCTCACAGCATAAATATTAATGTGGACTCCTTCAAGAGCCTCCAGACATCTATTGTCCTGGCAGCAAATCACTTGCTGAAGCTCAGTGTTCTCAACTTCAAGTAAATAATTTCGCTGAAAGGCAGGAGGGCATCAGGCCAGCTTTTACTACTGGCACACATGCACGCGCACGTTCATTCTCTCCTGCTCTGAATGACAACAATGTTGCACCCTTAACATGTACAGTTCTCAGGAATCTACAGAGCACGTAGGCTTTTATCCTTGCTAACTCGTGCAGCATACCTGATTAGAATGTGTATCGATATAAAAGCCTCTGCAACCATACAGGTTTGCATAGCTTAGATCAGTTGTAGAGGAAACGGGTGCAAAAGTAGACAACTCATGTTCTTTGGTGCCTCCTCTTCACCCTGCATTAATGCTTTTCTGGGTGAGTTTGGCTCAAGAGTGGGAAAACTGTTTTTTTTCCCTGGACCTTGTGATAATACACAGAAAAAAAGCGAAGAACTCATATTTGAATGTAGCCAGACTTTTCCCCCAAACCCTAATCTTCTATGAGTAAACCCAACTGCCAATTTCTTAGAAAAAAAAGAATAAAGCTGTGTGCCGAACACTTACATCCACATCTGGCCGTTTTAAGATGTCCTCCACCTTAGCCAGGTCACCGTTGGCTGCTGCCTTTACCAGCTCCTCAGTGATGTCTCCGGACTCTTGTGTCTCAAATAGCTTTTTCAGCAACTGAGACAGACGTTCTAATCATGCAAAGGGTGTGGAAACATAACATTACAGAGTGTAGATGACAAAGGCAGAAAGAATGAACTGTCTTTATTTCAGCATTGCTACCTCCAGAGGCGTTGCTGACAGCAGAGCCAGAGGGGGCGATTTTGGTGACAGCGGCAGGATTGTATGTCCAAGAAGTTCCACAAACCTCGACCTTCAGGTCACTGTCTGAGTAGATCTGTTGAACGCGGCCCACCTTTCCAAGGGTCTGTTGGAAAATGATGGATACGCTTGTGATTGCTGACTTAGGGCGATGTTCGGTGTAACGCAGCCAATAACAGGCAGGGGAACAATGAGCGCGTTAACACAAACAATAAATGACCGAGTGGAAGTACGGATAAAGAAGAGATCGCAGCAGTTTAACAAACAAGCGCCCTTTGTGAAGCAGAAACAAAGCTTGTGGCAAAAATAATGGCAATAATAACTATAATACCCATTTCAGCTGTGTTGTCATTACTCACAGGATGAGTACTTACAAGAAAAAAGACAGATAACAACGCTTTATGTGGCTTCATCTGTGCAGGCAATACGCTCTAAAACAGACAGGGCAAAATGCTTTCTTCTTCAGAATCATATCTCAATCTGGGCTATATAAGAGAGAGGTGCTTTAAGTGTGCCGGGACTGGGCTGTCCAAGAGGATGCCATCAATAATCGGGATTGCTGCAGTAGAAGCAGCAGCAGGCAGCAAACAGCCGTGGTTAGTGATCAAAGCTACAACCCATCTTGGGGGTTTAAGGCTCATTAGCTGCTGAGGGGGACCAGTTTGGCAGGGACAAGTGGCATATTGGAGTAGACTGGAGTTACATAACCTACGGCATGGTGCGCTGCAGTGAATAACAGAAAGCAAAGAATAAAGAACATGCACACACACACAAAAAGAATTAGTAAAACAAATAATTCCAGCCACCGCAGAGATAAAATAATTTGAAATTGTGCTGGAAAAACCTAAAGATTTGAAACAGGTGGATACATTTATGCATAAAGAGTATGCATCTGTGTTTATCAGCCTGTATTTATAAGACAAAATTACAGGGCAGATTCCAGGAACCCAAACAGCTTTACTGTGCGAGTAGATAATGTCATATGTCATATGGATGCTGATCCCCCCAGTAACAATAACAACTGGTTTAGTCTTCTGAATACAAGCGTCTTTCAGACTTACCGGCAGCATCGCCTCAGCCCATTCTCCATGGCCCCTCTGTAACAGCTTGATGCGGTCGATGTCGTAGCAAATCTGTACCAGGTCTCCCACATGAAACTGGGAACTGCCTCCTTCTGCCCCAGCTGCTACTTCACCACTGCGCACTACATTGGCCTTTGTCAGTACGGCTGGGTTGAAAGTCCATCTGTGGATACAGACATTTAGATACACATCCAAAATAAAGACAGTTCAAATCTGAATATTCTAAAATTGGGTAGGTTCATTCTGTCTCACCGGTTGCCGCTGGGGTACTGAACAACGATGTCATGATCCTCATCAATGCCACATACTGTTCCAGTGGTTGTGAGTGTCTCAAACATGCCGTCAGTCCATCCACCGTGGCCATGTTGGAGTGACTGAACGATCTCAAGGTCTAAATCAATGTTGACCAAGTCACCAATCTGAAGACCGCCAGGATTTCTGTTGCCATTCTGCTCCCCTGAGAAATAATGGTGAATGGAGAGATTCTTATTTTAAATCTCAGGGGGGGAAATACTACAGCACTTTACATGCATACATATCATCCAAAAGGCCAACAAAACAAACAAACAAAACAAAACATAAAAAAGCACTTCTACAGTGGAATCCCAAAGCCATAATTTATTAACAATAATACTGCAGTGTTAAATGCATATATAGAATTCATTTTGGGTGGTCCAAGTCCCGAGTTACGCCAGGATGACGAGTTACTATTTAGTGCTGCCATCTTGTGGCCAAAGCCGGGATTGTCCCAATGCCCTTGAATTCACTGCACCAAAACAATAGGTGAGAAAAATGGTGCAATCATGATGTGACACAAGTTCGGCTCACTTACCTAAAACAGGACAGTGGTCTCTGTAGAAGGTCCCCCCTTTAGCATCCTGGACACATTTCAGGTCAGACTAACAAAGAGAAAAGATGACAGAAGAGACTTTTATAATCTTCTTTCGATTGCACAGAGAAAGTACCCGCGTACGGTGACGATGAACAACAATGTAGAACAAGAGCCACTGTGGCACAAGCAGAGATAATTCTGAGGTCAACGTTCCATGGAACAGAACCAGTCCCAACAAATTAAATCTCAAGTTTTTCCCCACTGTGCACAGCCTGAAGATGTCTTTTAATTTGCATCACTTTTAATTTAGTGTAAATTCTGTGCACACAGCAGGCATGCCAAAGCTGGAAAAGGCCTTGGCATTTACAACACACTGTCCAGTCTGTAGTGCATTTGTATTTAATTGGGCTTTTAAAACAAGGCAAAAATAACACGTTCACACTGGGGGCTCTGACTGACGCAGTTCAGCAGCAGATGCTGTGTAACCTTGTGATTCGCTTATTAGAATAACAAAAGACAAATCTGCTCTGAAACCCCAGTGCCTGATTGGTCCCTTTCAAAAAAAAGAAAAGGAGCTCTCCACCAATGAGGACAAAGTTTCTCATCCGAGACACGCGTGCAACTGCTCCTGCAACAAGAAGAACATACCCCTCCACAAAAGCCGTATTTCCCCCATAAAACCCAGAATGGACAGCTCGTCTTTATCATGCAGATATCTCCCCTTCCTCACTCACGATGGCTGCGCAATCCCAACAAAGGCTCGCAGAGAAGAAGGAGGAAAAAAAAAGCTGCTTGGTCGACAACAAAAGGCACCTGACCGCCAATCTTTTGAGTCTGAACGAGAGGGTCAGTCTGGAGGTTTGCTCACCATTCCTTCAAAGCCAACTCTGTACAAGTTCTTGGCCCCGTTGTCCCACAGAACGTAGGCAGCACTGTGGGGGCTGGCTGCACTCCAGTCCTGGATCTCTGTCACCTGTGGAAGCAGAGGAGGACACGTCAAACCAGGCTTCATAGTGTTTGAATAGAAACGAAGATGAAATGAACGGTTTCAGCTTTTTAAGGAGCAGCAGGAGCTGCTTCTGCTGGATTTTGACGGGTGTGAAAAAGCGTGTACAATTCGCATTAATGTTTATAGCTGCTGAACAATTAATCTCACACTTTAGATAATGGCTTTATGCATTCGCTATCAGTATTTCAACTGAACTAATGAGCTGTCAGAAAGCGTGGGTCTCTTTCTTATTAATGGAAAGGATATGATCTATGTTCTTGGCTGGATTTCGTGAAGGAGGCAAATTAAAGGGGAACATAAACATGATGTAACCCTGGGAAAAAAGTTTTTAACTAAAGTTTTTAATGGTTTTAAGGGTACCAATCTACACATGCTGTCAATTTCAGTTGGGCCACTTATTTTTCCCAAAAAATTGCAATTAAAAAAATAGTATATACAATAATCAAGAATGAAAATAAAACAGTCTCCCTGATGACCCCATGTTGAGTCTCATAAAGTGCAGCTTATACATCGTTTTGTCTGTTTAATGCCAGATGTAACATGACCTAAGGCATTAGAATGCATAGGCTCATTAAAAAAAATATATCAACTAATAAATTAAAAAAAAAAGAAGAAAATAATCTCCCAGCTGACTGGAATGTAGTTGGCAGTCCAGTAACTGACCCGTATTTATTTGCCACTGACTAAGAATAATAACCAAGAATTTAAAACATCTGACTGCGGATTGATGTGGTTAATGCTAAAAAAAATTGAAAGATTAAGGTTTACAGTCAGTGCTAAACTCCCTGTACCAGATGGGAATAGTTACGCAGTTGAAAGCAGCGCTGTGTTTGTTCACAAAGACATAGAAGCAGTCAAAAGACTGACAGGGTTCGCTGGTAATCTACATGCTTCAGTTAAGACTTTCAAATCTTTCGCAGTCTTCTCAATGTAACGTACAACAAGGACTAGCATCCTTGTCCCAGTAAACATAAACATGTCTCAAAGTAACAGTCCATGTAAATGTATAAGCTGTAAAAATAAATTTTGTAGTGATCCAAACATCAGACTAAAAGTGATTAGAGCAACATGAAGCCAAAGACAATCATGAGTAAGAGCAGAAATATGCAATAAGGCATGAATTTAACTTGCAAACTGCTGAGACTGTCAGATAAGTCTCTGCGCCAAGGGAACAATATACAACTTTATTGGAAAAGAAAATATTCCATAAGTCAATTCTGTGACAAAAGAGAAGGAAAGTCAATTTGTTCCATTATTTTTAGGCCCCTTGCAGGGGTAATTGATTCAGGGACCTTCATAGAGGCAATATTCACTTTAAACTAATAGAACATGTGAGTTGTGATATGCAGCTGCATTTTTCTGGAGTCTCGTGCTTACAGCCTGAGAAAACAGTCATCAAATCTGGCATTAAACTGACAGGAGACTTGAGCGCACTGGAGTCTGGACCACATTAAAAGACAGACGCTCTTCAACGACACAGAACAAGTGAACAAATGCAATCTCCTTCAAATGCTTCATTATTGTCGAGAGATCTATTTTAAATCCAGAATCAGCCTAAAAGGCAGGAAGGTATTGTAAAAATAAAAAGGAACAGGAACAGGAAGCAGCTGCATGAAACAAAGTTACATTAATTCAACGTCAAGAATTCATTCAAGAATCTTCCAGATAAACATACAACCTTCATAGTAGGCATAATTTTTTTCTCAGAATATATGATTAATCTTTGCCAAAAACATAAGCATGACTTTAATTATTTTCCATTTTGGTAGGGTAACCAGAAAGGTTTCCATCAAACTTTAACCACTGTGCATGAATATACTTAAAGACAAATAAAGGCTTAAACAACGACATTTGCTTATTTTCTTAATGATATTAACGATATACTTTCCACACACAGTGTGTTCAAAAGGATTATTCCTGAACCTGTGGCTCTGGGAAGGTGATGAAATCTGCATTTCTTTCCTTCAGGGACACCCACCTTTCCTCTCCTTCCATTGCCTCCATCTTGGTCTTCCCACTGCCAGTCCACTCCTCTTACAACACGGCCTCCAGTGAAGATCCCTCGAGCTGTGATCTTCTTCGACTTGCGACGTGATTCCAAAAGCACTCTGCTCAGATTTAAATAAGAGAAAAAAAAAAATTGAAATCAAAAAAGACAGTATTTGTTTCTTTATTTCTGTGTGGACAATGCCATCTTAATCTATCCGGCATTGCTATTTTTATGTTCAAACATGAATGAGACATCAACTGTAAATATCAAAACATGAAGTGATAAGTCAGCAAAAATGCTGTTGTTCAAACTTTTTAGCACCGCTGCTTGTATGAACAACTATAAAGAAGAAGATAATAAACATCTAACAGCTTTCCAGCCATCAAACAGGAGCCTGAGCCATGAGGGCAGCCATGGCAGCTGGACAGTGGAGGTCTTCCCAGTTCAAACAGATTGTGACCCACATCTACCTTCTCTTCAGCCGCCCCGACTGTGGTGTAACAAAGCACCCACCACCACCCCCCACCCTCATCACAGCATTGTAGGCTGGGGCGAAAACCAGCACCCATGGTGAATTATGCAACGTCTGTCTCGGGGGAAATGATTCTGAAAAGCTGAAAAGGCTACCAGCTGTTGGGACCATGTGTTCTTTAACAAGACAATGGTGGCTGGCTAAACTGGCCCTTAGATTATACATCAACAGTGCTGGCGAGGGTTTTGTCAGTGTGCATATTTGTTCAACGTCCAAATAAAGTTGTTTATGCCCGTTTTGACTTGACCCTGTCTGTGCATGAACCACTGTAAATGAGGAAAAAAAAAGTTTGTGTTTGAACAGCCCACAAAGAAACAATGCTTTTATTCTTGTGGCGGTGACGAATGTTGAATTTAGGACTGGACTGTGAGCCAAATAAATCTATGATCGTATGTTTTAGCATCATAATTAGATTCTTGGCTTTAGATGAAATAGGAAGCTTTGCAAGTCTCATAAATTCTTGGAAATCTGGCCAAATTCCATATACAATATAATAATAATTATTATTATTATTCTATTCTTCTTCAATCTTAAAGTTGAGTGGTTGCCAGGCAACTGAGGGACGTGGAGTATAGAGACGGATTCTGCCTCCCCGTTATGGAGGATGCATAAACCTCCTCTCCGTTAATATACAGATAACAAAGGAAGGCCCACTTTACATATCTGCACTGGGGAGATTGTATCAATGTTAGGTGTGTCTAGGAAAAAGACAACATTAAACATTGCTGGGTGACCAACCTCTCACTGCCTGGGGTGGTGATCCTGTAGAATCTGTGTCTCAGGTGATGCTTGTCTCCATGGTAACAGGTTGTACAAAGGTCATAATTTGTACACTCAGCACATTTCCACCGAATACCAATGATGGGCTGCTGACGACAGGTGTCACACATGGTTCCATCATGCTTGATGCCTTAAGGGGGGACAACAGAGCGGAAATAAAGTTTATTTTACCGTCGATCGCGGCTAATAAGTAACGACGCATTAACTGTGACTGGCAGTAGATACAGCGAGCCTTATTCAGACTGTGTTAGTGGGTAAGAAATACAGATATTTCATCGGGATGAAAGCCACATTTAATTTGGTAAATACAAAGAAATACGCCTTTAATGCCTCCTGTGTCGCGTTGGACAGCAAAAACACCTATCTTAACTCCTTTGTTAAATAAATATCAGACAATATAAATCATCCTTGATGGGAACTATGCAGTCAAAATCTGTGCAAGATATTTGTCGACCTTGCACATGCATATCTTTTAAAAGTCTCCCAGAGCTGGGCGGTGACTGAGAGCCGATCTGGCTTTAGCAGAGACAATAAAGTCGCTTACACACCACCTCAGCACAAGAGCACAAGAGGAGTGCAAGAATTCACCTAGACACGCTGAAACTTCAAAGCAACTCACACACACGCGCGCGCGCGCACACACACACACACACACACACAGACACACTCTCAAAGTTACCTGTTGGAGCACTGTCCAGTATCCTCACGTCGTAGGCTCCGGAGCAGCGGTAGTTTGCGGCCGTCCCGTTGTCCCAGACCACCACCACCTCCTCGGGGCTCTCGAAGCTCCTCACCGTGCCGACATGTCCTTCCCCCCCGTCCTGCTTCCCCCACTTCCAGTCGGGTCCGCGGACCACTCTCGCTCCAACTCCTTCCATCATCGCCCGGTTATTTCTGCCGGTGGTCATTTACAAAACGATTAAAAAGAACCTCCCCTCCCAAAAAAAAAACCCACCCCCGTCCCCGGGTGCTGTGGCCGGAGGGCGGCGGGCTCGTGTGGACCGAGAGGCGGGTTGAGGCTCCGCGGAGGCGACCCTCGGAGCCGCTAGCGCCGTTAGCAACCTAGCCGAGCCCCCCCCACCAACACCACCGCTCCTACAAAAACACCTCGAAAAAAGACACCGGCTGGTTCCAGGCCGACGCCGCCGCGGCCCCCCCGGACCCCGCCGGGATGGTGGAGCATGGAAGCCTGTCGGAGAGCTGAAGCCGGCGGCGGACGGCGGCCGACAGGGACGCCCCGGAGCACTTCACACACAACAATGCCAAGTTAGCGAGCTAGCGCGGCTAGCAGGAGGGACCTCTGACGACTCACGGCGCTGAAGTTGGCTTCCGAAACGACGCTTCCGATCCGGCGTTTAAGGGGGGGCTTAAGGGGAATTTAACTTGTAGCGATGAGAGACGTTTTAGGGACGTCTTATATCATCTTACACTTCCGAACCAGTTATTTCATAATAATAATAACAACAATAATAATAATATTTTTAAATATATATAAAAAGGGGAGATTTCACAGCATTTTACCTTACACAGAAGCCATAAGACCAAGGCTCGATAAAAAAAAATCCACTAATTTTAGAGAGACTATGGATGATTAAAAACCAAGTTTCAGATTTGTAAAACGCCGGTGCAGCCTAAGCACAGCTGGGATATGTTCCACCCTATTTGTGTTATAGAGAACTCTGGCTGTAGCTGTCTGACTGATCTTTTTAAAAATCATTATAGATTAGCGCAGATTTGATCAGTCTAGGTGTTGTGGTTTGTGAAATCTCCCTATTAAAATGGAAAGTTATTCTAATAAAACAAAACACTCAGAAATGCAAGTTTGTCTCAGATCACGTCATACATTTCCTGGAACTCCCAAAACAACAATAATCTATACTAATGTGTCTAAAACAGAGGAGCTCTCTCTGCGCTTCAACTTAACTTCCCCTTAATGTTCCCCTTGTCCGTGTCGTATGCTAACTTCAGCGTGTTTCCTTCCTCGCTGGGGAAAATGTAGACTTTTTCTTTTGGACAGTTGTTCCCCCTTGTTCGTATCACCCGCGAAATTCATACTAAATGTTCCCCTTGTGACTCAGAGATGTTTCCCGGGAGTCAACTTAGAGCGGACGTGTCGCCATTCTTGTCAATCATCGTTTGGTTTCGGCGGAGGGGCCACTCTCTCCGGAAACCAACGAAAATCCCCGAAGATGACCCGAAGCCTGGAAAACAAATCGGGGGCGCGCATCCGTGCCCGCGCAGTTCCCCATCATAGACTCGGCATGTTTAACTTTATGAACTTAACGTTTGAGATGTGCTAGACCCTCCCCCCCCCAAGCTGTAAAATAGGTAATTATTTACAAGAGCAAAACGCGCAATTACAAAGATGAACTAAGATTTTATTTTAGAATGTATTCCAATAAATGCTGCACACGTGAGCATGTGATTTTGTTGCTGTTTATTAATTGAGGTGTTCCAGAGATATTGTTTATGAGTGTTTAACGATAATAGCCAACTCTACAGCCCGGCGGGCCTTAAAAGAAAAAAATCTATCACTTAATAGAAGAGGAGGCTTCAGTAAGTTCTATCGAATGACTTTAAAATCAAGATAAGATTTCTAATCATAACACAAACTGCACGACATTTTTGAGATATATGTTTTCACACTTTATTCTTTTTAGGTTAGACTATAATTACATACTTTTGAAGCATGTACTACAATGGTATGGTGCACATCCCTTCTGTGGACAGCAGAGGGCGACAAGGAGCCCCGCCTGGAGCACCTGGAGCAGCGCCCCCTGGCGGCCGCTCCGCTGGTGGGAGGGAGCAGCGCCCCCTGGCGGCCGCTCCGCTGGTGGGAGGGAGCAGCGCCCCCTGGCGGCCGCTCCTTGCAGCTGACAGCAGCGGGTCCCCTTGACCGTCTCCTTCACAGTGGGCTCTCGCACGCACGCACGCACAGCCGACTTTCCACCGAGCTGTCGAAACCGAGCTGTTCAAAACAGGGACCTTGCAATGATCTCGCTGGACTTCGACTTCAACATCTTGACACGGGATCTGTCACATTATCTGGAAAATCAAGTGAAAGTTGGTCTGTTCGGTTCGGGGGTCGGGCTGTCTCTGGTGCTGGGCTTTAGCGCAGCGTACACCTGCTACTATTTAATCTCGGTAGCGAAGGTAAGAACATCCAAGAGCCTGGCATTCGTCTGCCCCCCCGTCGTAATGCGCGTCAGACAGTCACGGAAGTGTGCGCGATGCGCGGCGGTCCGCCCGGCCGGCGCTTTTGCTGATGCAGGATTCGATTATTCTGCATCTTTCCACCGGCGAGAGGCAGCGCTGACATGTGCGGCGGCTCCAGATGCATGGCATGCACGGCATTTCTGCAGCCGGCCCTGCATTAAATCAGCCAGTGCCGCGAGGAAAATTGCAATTATGTTCACATCGGTATGGATAAAAGTAGGCCAACGTGACTGTATAATGGCTCGAAAAGCCGGTAGAAGCGTCTGTGTAATGCCAGCTAAGCGGCTTTTATGCAATAATAATTTCGCTTCTTGACCGTGCATGTGTTCAATATTGGCACAATTATGTGACATCCTATTTAAAGTGTTTAACCATGCGTCACTTTTCCAGGTTTAAATGAAAATGTATGCAACAAGTCAGTGTGCAGTATGTTGTGGACACTATGTAATACGTTTTTTTATAATGCAAGATTATTCTTCTTGTTATTATTATTGAACTTTGAATAGAGAAATCTTTGAATAGAGGTTGATGAAAATCTGCATATTTACTGATTCTGCATTGAAATGAAATTTTAGAATGACTCTTGAGACTGAAAATAGGATAAATCAATCACGGAATAAGGATGAAATCTGCTGTCCGTCAGATTTTCCTTTTAAAGCTTCAAATCAAACATCACTTGTAGCCAGAAAAGCGGCTTCAAATGTTGCTCTCCATCATTTTAATTCCACGTTTGGGGTCCGCCTCGTCTGTGTTTCTGCAGAAGCCGCAGCTTATCTCTGGAGGTAAAAAGTTCTACCAGTTCCTGAGGGAGCACTGCCCCGTGGTGTCAGAGACCTACTACCCCACCTTTTGGTGCTGGGAGAGCCGCATCCAGACTCTGCTGAGACCCTTTGTCACAGCCAAGCCTGGAGTTGTCTACAGAAAGTAAGTCCTCCCTTGGTACTGTGCTGTCGCCAGCAGACGTGCTCGGCCTCTGAAAAAAATTGCACCAGAGCTCCTGAAAAGGTTTGAGTCACAGAGCATCCGAAAGCATGGAGTTGACCTTTGGCACAGTGGTTTCAGGCGACAGCTTTATAACGGTCAAAACACCTTCACCAGATCTTCTGACCCACAGTGAGAACCATCGGAACATGCTCAATCACTGGCTCTCTCTCTCTCTCTCTCTCTCTCTCTCTCTCTCTCTCTCTTTCTTTCTTTCTTTCTTTCGTGTTTCACAAGTAGTAAATGTCCAAAATCCCGTTGTTAGGCAACGCCACAAAGCCCCCAGCAGAAAACACAAAACCGTTTCATTGTACATTATCCTGAGGATTAATTGCTCCGAACATTCACCCTGTAAAAAAGATTAGTTTTCTAATAATACTAGATTACCTTTTTTCGCTACTCCTTCAAACGCTCATTCTGAGTGCACGTGTGCTCTAAAGGGGACGCATCCGCCCTCGTAGTGGCCAGTGGTAGCGAACGCGTCTTCATTGAAAACTTTAAATCAATGAAAGGTGCTTCCCGTCATCTGCCCAGACGAGTGAATCATCGACGTAGTCGTTCGTCCGCCTTCCCCTCCAAGGACGCTCTCCAACGCTCCCCTGCGTTGCTGGGCGCTCCTCGCCGGGATGTGTGATGTCACACTCAGTGGAGTTATTATCACGTATCGCCTCTGGGGACAACAGGGACCCCCCCCCCCCCCACCCCCACCCTCACCCTAGTCCCCCCGTAATGAAGTTACCCAAGGTTGATGCAAGGGCGTCCCCATCGGAGGCTGCCCCATTTACCCCCCCACGCTGCCCCCCACGCCCCCTGCTCCTGGGTGAAATTCCACTCATCTTGTTTTCTGAGTGGAGCCTGAGACCCCCCCCCCCGCCCTTCCTTTCTGCTCTCGCTTTGACTCCACTCAGGTGTGTATTTCATGCCGCTTCTGTAATTTCATGCCTGCGTGTGCGGCGCTCCTACGATGACCTCACCTGACGGGCGCTTATAGCCCCGCTAATTGATCAATCATGAACACCGATCGCTCAGGCTCCCCCCCCAAGCCCAAGCGTTTCTGTTTCTTTTCCCTCTTCCCTCCCCCCCCGATAACGGGTCGCGAAGAGGCGTCTGAGCGGCGTGTCCCGCTCGTCTCTGCAGTGAGCTCATCAAGGCGGCGGACGGGGGACAGATCTCGCTGGATTGGTTCGACAACGACGACAGCCCCTCCCACCCCGACCCGGCCACCAGGCCCACGGTCCTGCTGCTCCCCGGCCTGACGGGCACCAGCAGAGAGTCCTACATCCTGCACATGGTCCAGCAGAGCCGGGACCTGGGCTACAGGTAGGTGGTCTTGGCCTCGGCCCAGCGCTTCAATCACGCGGCTACCCCCCCCCACACACACACACACACACCCCCCCCCGCGCCCACTCGGTCGACTTCGGCAGCAGCATGCTGATGCGGCTTTTTTACGTAACGGCGGCAATTAGGACCCCAGAACAAGTGCGCACATAAACAGTTCTGCTTTTGTGTTAAGAGCTGCTTTTGGAAGTAGCCAAAAAAGCATCGCAAGCTTGAAGAGTGCAGATGGAAGAGCCCCCCCCCCCCACAGCTCCCCTCTTTAAAAACCCGCTCACCGCGTTCCCTGCGCTCATTCCTCTGCCCAGATTCGGGGAGGGAGCTGGCAAGCTCAGCATCTTTCACCCCTCACCCTTTTCCGCGTTGCTCAACGAATTACGGCTTATCCCCCCCCCACCCTCCCACCCCAGTTCGAGCTTTGCAGCTTAGCTGAGACAAGCCCCCCCCACCTCCACACACACACACACACACACGCTCTTTTGTGCCACACCTTGCTGACGGCCCGCGCCGACAGGACCGACTCGCCGGGCTGCGTTCGATGATAGACGAGGGGAAAAAAAAAAAAGAGGCGTGATGGGGAGGGGCCCTGCGCTCTGATCGCCTCATCACGTCTCCGCTTTATTTATTGATCTCCGCTTTATTCATTGATTTTTTTTTGTAAAAACAGAGCCGTGTTTTCTTCCCCTCTAATGTGATGCATTTGGAAGTCGTCTCGTAATCCTCGCGCTTTGAGGTGAAAGGCCGAAGGCGACGTCCGACGGCCGCCCCGCGAATCCGCCGTGGACGGACGCGCTCTATAGAATAAAATCAGCTTATCGTGTCTAAATATTGATCCGGGCCTCCCTCCGTGCGCGCCACAATGTTTCCGTGTCTTCAAACATGAACTGTTGGTATCGCATGCGTCTACGATTTATCACTCTAAGGGTCCCGGGCATTTCCTCGGGGACCTCGGAGGGTCCTATTCTGCCTCTGAAGCGCTGTGTCTGGTACCGGGCCTGAGTTAAGAAAACATAAAAAAAAAAAAAAACATAAAAGAGATGTGAAATTTTTATCCTCGCTTTGTTTCCCCCCAGTTTGACAGAGGAGGACCTCAAACATGACCGCGGCAGCGGCGGGATTCACAGCAAACAAAGTCATTTATTTTTCTTGTTCCACATTTTAAACGCCATACTGAGTTGCACGTCATGTTTTAGACAGCAGTCCATAGTCGGACTCTCTTCCTTTAATCATGTATGTGTGAATGTAGCAGCAGTTTCTACTTAAAATGGAGCACGAAAACATTTAGCATCCATAAACACAATAATGGCGATCGTTTAGAAAAAGATTTCAGTCAGTCAACTTTTTTTTTTTTTTTTTTTTTTTTTTTTATATTTCATCCCGTTTTCTTTTCCAGGTGTTTGGTTTTCAACAACAGAGGAGTGTCTGGAGAGGTGTTGCTGGTAAGACCCACTTCCTCTCGCCCCGTCTGTTCAGAGGGAGAGCGTGGGACGCCCCCCCCGCCCGCCCCCCGTCTGGGGAGCCTGGGCCGAAAATACCAGAAACGTCCTCACACGGCAGGGATTAGGCCGCTGATACTGTGTTTTAACGCTGAATCGGGGGGGTTGGGGGGCTGGGCGTGCACGTGCTGTCGCCCGCACCTGCGCTCAATCCGACTCCTCCCGACCCGGCGTGTGGGGCCGACACCGCCCTCCTGAGGTTGAGGCCGCCGCCTCGGTTTGGGAATTTTGGAATTAGCAGGGGGGGAGTTTCAATGCAGGCAGGGGACCGCGATCGATCGGCCCACCCCCCCCCATTTTGCTGCCTGTAAATCAGGATCAGCGTTGCCGTGGCGGCAGCGGGGAAAAAAATAAAGGGGGTCAAGCGCGCAAAAGCATCACTTTCATTTAAACATTTGATTCTAGGTCATATCCAGAGTTTAGCTGACTAAGCTGCCTGGAGACAAAGTTTAATCTCTGTAACCTTGGCAGCGCGTCAACGTGGCCGTGGGGAGGGCGGGGCTTCTCTCCCTCACCCCCCCCCCCCCCCCACCAGGGCGACTGAGCCTCGGCGACGCTCTGAATGTCGCTCCTCCTCGTCCGCTGCGTGTGAAAGTCCTGCATTGTTTTAAGAGAATAGTGCTCGCAGTGCAAAGAACCCCCCCACACACACACTCACACACACACATACTCTCTCAGCCCCCCCCCACTCTCTCAGCCCCCCCCCACACACTCACACACACACACACACACTCTCTCAGCCCCCCCACACACTCACACACACACTCGCACACACACACATATTCTCTTAGCCCCCCCACACACTCACACACACACACACATACTCTCTCAGCCCCCCCACACACTCACACTCACACACACACATACTCTCTCAGCCCACCCTACACACTCACACACACACATATACTCTCTCAGCCCCCCCCACACGCTCACACACACACTCACACACATATACTCTATCAGCCCCCCCCACACGCTCACACACACACTCACACACACATATACTCTCTCAGCCCCCCCCACACACACTCACATACACACACTCTCTCAGCCCCCCCCACAGACACACACTCACACACTCTCTCTCAGCCCCCCCCACGCACACACTCACACTCTCTCAGCCCCCCCACCCTCATCAAGGACCACTCTGTGTGCCGGTCCATTTCTGAACCAGGCGAAAAAGCCCACGGATCACTTTTCCGTGGAGTTGTTTTCAAGCGCGAAGCCCCTCGTCTGCGCTTCCATCGGCCCACTCCTCTGGTGACCTCCGCGTGGGGGCAGGAGGGGGCGCCGAACACATCCGTCCCAATACCCTGAAACACCCCCCCGACCTTTTTGACCTTTTGGGTCTGCTTCAATCCGACGACCTTCTCCGGTCCTCGCCCACGTTGAGACCTCCCCCCCAGCAGATCCGGCCTCAGAGGCGTCTGCGTTCCGAAGGCGCAGTTTTAGTTTGCGGTGAGATGGAAGCGGAAAGGGTGTTATCGGGTTTGAATAACGCCACTTGAGCTCTTTTGACCGGAGGGCCTGACATGAAAGTGACCCCCGTTGTCCCCCCCCCCAACCCTCCCCAAGACTCCGAGGACCTACTGCGCGGCCAACACGGAGGACCTGGAGACGGTCATCGAGCACATCCAGAGGAATTACGAGGCCGCTCCCATCATGGCTGCCGGAGTGTCCATGGGCGGGTGAGTTTACACCCCCCCCCCCCTTCAAGCTCGGCCCTCCCGCTGGGGCCCAGTCTGATCCCGCCGCGTTCCGAACCTCTCCCCTCTGCGTCCATCAGGATGATGCTCGCCAACTACTTGGGCCGTAAGGGCCGGGAGACCTGCCTGAAAGGCGTGGTGGTTTTCTCAGCCGGCTGGGACGTGTTTGAGTGCACCGCCTCCCTGGAGAAACCCCTGGACCGCTTCCTCTTCAACTCCTACCTCACCAGCTGCCTACAGGCCTCCGTGCACAGGTCAGAGGGACCGGGTCCCGAATCGGGCTCCCTTTGTATTCGTACGCGCGTCGGCGTCACGGTCAAGTATTCGCGGAATGTCCGTTTCCGCCACCCACCGTCGCTGTTCTCTTTTGACCCCCCCCCCACCGCAGGCACAGGCCAGTGCTCGAAAAGTGTTACGACATGGATCATGTCATGAAGGTCGGGATTCCGCCCGCACCGCCGAGGCTCGCCCCCCCCCGCTCCGCTCACTGATGCGTTCGCTGTGCCCCACCACAGGCCAGGACCATTCGGGAATTCGACGAGCGCTTCACGTCCATCATGTTCGGTTACCCCAGCAACGACCACTACTACCACGACGCCAGCCCCATCCACAGGCTCAAGTCCGTGCAGGTGCCCATGCTGTGCCTGAACGCCGCCGATGACGTCTTCTCCCCTTCCCACGGTGAGCTCCGCGGCGCCTCTTCGGCGCCAGGTCCGTCCGTTCGATGCCGGTCAACGGCAGCGTGTAAGGCCCGGGCGGTTTCCTCCGCAGCCATTCCAGTGGAGGCTGTGAAGCAGAACCCCAACCTGGCCCTCCTCATCACCTGCCACGGCGGCCACATCGGCTTCCTGGAGGGGGTGTGGCCTCGCCAGAGCACCTACATGGACCGCGTCTTCAAGCAGTTCGCCAAGGCGGTCATCGAGCAGGGCAGCCGCCTCAAGGACCTCTCCTGATCACGCCGCAAAGCTCCTTTACTTCTCCTTCCTCACTCTCTCCCACTTCTATTGTCAAAGCTTTCCTTTTAATCTCGCCCCCCCCCACCCCCCATTTATGCATTCCATCCTCAATGCCTTCCATATTTATTCATCATTTGTTCCTGTTTTTCTCACTTTTGTTTCCCGTCCACTTTGGCCTTTTTTTTTTCTTTAAACCATTCCCTTCATCCTTCGCTGTATTCCATCCGTCCTTTCCTCCCTCCCCTCTCTACCTGATCCTATTCACGCTGTTTCCTTCCCTCTATTGACGTTCTTTTATCTCAACGCTCCAGTCCCTCCCTTTCTTTTTTCCCTCCCGCCACAAGCAAAAGAAAAAGAGCACTCATTCTGCTTTCAAAGGCACACCTCATATTGAATTCAACATCTAATTATTTCATACAGATAAGAAGTCATTGTACGTGTTCCTGCTATCAATAATGCTCTTATTATTGGGAATAGCAGCTCGTTTCACTGATGAGAAGCCGAATCTTGTGCAGTTGTTTGCTGTGGCGTACATTAGAATTCCAGTCTGCAGTACTCATGCCGGTAGGATTTTAGCCCTCAGGGATTGTCTTTCACCCCCCCCCCCATCTCTTTTATTTGTTTTCCGTTTCCCTCGTTTGTACGTGTAGGCGCTCCCCGTCCGTTCGCGCGTGGCAGCGGTCGGCCCGGCGGTGGGAAATGCGCTGACGCGCGCTTTGCGGGAGCTCGGCGGAGGGGAAGGGCTCGGGTTCGCGCGAGGTCGCGCGGCCGGGGCCGTCGGCCCCCCCCCCCCCCTTCCCAGCTGTCCAAACCCTCGCCTGTTGTCTCTCGACACCCCATTTTTGCTTTTCGGTCTTCGCACGCTCTGAAAAAAACGCTCGAACGTAGACGCGAGCGCGGCGCCGTCGTCTCCGTTCGGCGGAGCAAGCGCTCATACTTGCCAAAAAAAAAACCCGCCAGACTTCACCTCCCTCAATCACCCGCGCGCACTTTCACTTCCATTCTACCTTCTGACCCACACCAAACAGTCCCACTAAGGTCCAACTCCAAGACTCCATTACTGACAAAGAATGTCAATTTGCACTATTTTAGTTTTAGTTGTTCTATCACGCCTCTAATTTTTTTTTTTTAACCCAAGGCATCTGATTTTATCTCTAAGAAAACATAACATCCCGAAGTTTGAGCAGCGTGTCCTCAGAATTATGAGTTCATTTATAGGTAAACATGTTGGTGGTTGCTGTTGTTTGTCGGCTATAAGGGTGCTCGATACGATGATGTGAATGAAGTCACGCACATCGTAAAAAAAAAAACAAAAACGAAACGGCGGAGAGTGAGCGGTCACCGGTGGATGTTGCTTTACGAGATGCATCGTATCGCCGAGCGGAAGCCGGACCGCCGGCCCCGGTCTGTCACTGGGCGGCCAGCGATGATCAAGCGGGCTGGCCACCGCGTTTTGAGTTGGCGCCCGTCGGACCTGAGCGGCGGCCAGACTTTCAGCAACGCGCTGCATGGCAGATTTAGCCCCCCCCCAACCCCCCCCCAACCCCCTCCCCGTTTCCGTTTTATCTGCTCGGCCCGGCCTTCGTCCAGCCTCCCCAACCTTCCATCACCGCGCCAAAAAGGACATTTTTCTGGGTCTGTTTTTCATTTCGAGAGGACGCTGCATTTCTTGTTGTACTCTCCGGAGAAAAAAAAAATGGGCGGGGGGGGTAGAAATGATTCCGTTTAACGTGCAGCAATAATATTTGAGATTAAAAAAACAAAACGTGTCTCGTGTAGTAAGTCCTGGTATATGCACATTATCGACCTGAGTGTAACATGCTGTATTTAACCGATTATTAAACAGAGTCTAGGTCACATTCTGTGCAGTCTCCAGCAATGCTTTCTGTCTTGCTCTTATATTAGATCGCTCCTTTAAATCAATGGATTGCTTTTTTCCCGCTGTCACCACGCGCTCCACCTGTGGCTTTTTCCATTAGGTACTAGCTACCTTCTCGCAACCTTGAGCGGGGCAGGCCGTCCGCATGCCGCGTGTGTCACTTCAGGGTCATGCCTCCTCTCTTATTATGTGACTGTGGGGATTTTGGTCCCCGGAATGGGCGCACGCACACGCATACACACACACACATGCACACACGCCCAGAGGCTTAGCTGCTGATAGGATATGCATTGCTCCAGTTGTGGATGTGATCAGCAGTAATCCCCTGAAACTCCACTTACCTTCACCCCCCCAACCTCCAAATAAGCTCACAGACAGATGAGCTTTGCTGCGGATTGTTTGTGGAAGCCAGAGAGTAATTAGAGTATCCTGCCAAGAGGGAGGAGTCATTTTCTGCTGCTATCCATCCACTTTTTTTTTTTTTTTTTTTTTTTTTGCTGTTAACCACAGTTTATTCCCAATCAGGGTCACAGTAGGTGCTGGACTCTATCCCAGAGGTTGCTGGGCAGGAAGCAGGGCTAGATGGAATGGAACCCTAATGTGCATGTTTTGGGAGTTGCTGGGAGGAAGCTGGAATAGTCGGAGATAAGATGCAAAGACAAAACAAACTGGAAAGTTCTTGCAGTGAGGCGTGGGACTGTGCCAGTCACTGTAAGACTGCAACGGGACCTGAAATCCTACCTTCGTTCATGCGATAACGTGATCTTCACTAAGATCAACCTCCGTTTTATACAGAGGGATATAGTTAATTTGTATTTATTAAACTATTGTCTGTCACTCAGAGACAAAGAAAGGTCTCAAAATTAACTCATTCAAAGTTTTCCTCCAAAATAAATCATGTAATGTTTAAAACTTTTAATAAGATGTAGTGAGACAGTCTCTGAGTATACTGATGGAGTCTTGGCCTTCTCTCTTCTTTCAAGCACACAGGTTTCTTAAATAAACCACTTGGGTACACATGAAATCCTCAGACATAACTCCCTTGAAGCTCAATGCATTTTCTTTTTTGTTGAAAGGACAGATATGAGGCGCTGGGATCAGCATGCCAGCCCAGAAACTTTCCTGCCCGCAGTTGGCTGAAAATAGCCTCGAGTTATATCACACAGGGGCTGTAGGTTGATGGAAAGTGTGCTCTGATATGACTTTACAGTAGCTGAAATAGTACTGTCCCTAAGCTGTTAATGCCCCTGTGCAATGAAGGCAATGGAGCCATTAAAGAGCTGTCCCTGCACGTGCTGACAGGAAGGTCATCGTGAGGGGTCACAGCAGGGGGTGGGGGGTGGGGGGGGGGCAAATAACGGGGCAGGAGAACAGCAAATGAGCACAGATGTAGATGTAGAAGGAAAAAAAGCAGCCACGAAAGGTTTATTAATAACAGGCTGAGGGCTCTTCCAGCACACTTGGAGGGGACAGAGGGTCAGACTGGAAAACCTCTCGACTGTACGGACATGTCTGGTGTCCCCCGGTTACTGGTCCCTGAGGGGGTGTGGGTTGCAGTGCTTTTTTATGGCTCCCGTGTTGAGGTCAGGTTTAACACCAGGTCAAGTTGTAGCCGTCATGTATCTAAGAGACGAGTCTGTTTGGAGAAGCACGTTATTATGGACGTGTTTATGAATATTTTCATTATTACTATAATTAGATTATGTATTTGTTGGATACATTAGTTTGATGTTTTTTTTTTTTTTTTTTAATTTCATGTAGTCCATCATGTGTTGTATTCATACCCCTTCGCTCAGTGCTGGGACAGTGAACGCAGTGACCCTGGTTAGGAGTAAGCAGATCATCGTAGATTGATAACTCAAAATACACACCCACAGAAAGACAACCACAAGAAGGACTGAAAGAGATATTGTATAACAAAAGCCCAGAAATTGCATTTTATCTCAAATGTCAATAAGCTCTATTATTAAGAGGATGTGGGAAAATCAAGAGGCACCGTCAAGGTGCACGACTGGAAATAAAAACATCTATTAAAAGACATCCTGTAGCGTACAATTTCCAAGCAAAAAGAGGGTTGGCTCAAATACCATGTCGCTAACCTCTCCCTGGATGAAGGTGAGGCAAAAACCCCGGGAGGGGTCACTGTGGAGCTTAACCCCAGTGACCTCTCCAATCCTCTGATCCTACGAAGGCATCTGTCTACATGAGCAACAACCACAGCTCCTTTATGGCAGCTGAAATCTATCCTACCCATCTGTGGCGTTTATAAATATCAAATTAAAAACCCAATGTGTGAGGTTTTTAATAAATCCGTGTGCTTATGCTTGTGGATGGTGGGGGGGAGGTAGATTAAAACCACGCAGACCACGCAGAGAATTTCAGAATCCATCTTATTACATTCGTTTTCCACAACAACAACAACAACAACAGCAATGATGACAATAACAACAACAGCATGGCTCTAATGTCACATATTCACAGCCTGCTACCACAATGGCAAACATGAGGTAGATCTCCCAGACACCAAGGCGACCACTGGGCTGCACATGGTTAATAACACACACTTGAAAGAAGATTGTGACAGCAAGTTGCATATTAAGTGTTTAAATTACTCAACAATAGACAGGTTCTATGGATCGCTGATTATTTTAAGTGAAGGCTTTGCTCACCGGTCTCATTTAAAAGTGGGATTTTCTATGTCTTTATTTCCTTTTCAGCTGGCAACTTGTATAGTGCAAGTTCACATTCCCGACCCCCAAACCCAATGACATTCAGTAGATCTAACAATCATTCTTCAGGTCTTGTGCAAAGCCCTCGTGGATGTTTTTTTTTTTTTTTTTTTTTCTTAGGAGGACGCGCTCGCTCGGTTAAAGCGTTAAAGCGAGCCCATCGTGCAATTAAATATTACACTTCAACATCATCAGTCCAAAATGCTTGTCAAATAAATAAGAATCCCTCATGGACGTGATTTTCATTTTCAATAAAAATACAACACAAATACAGGAAGGAATACAGACATTTGGTTAAGGATACACCTAGGTAGATTCTTCTTGCCATTGCAACATGACATAAAATGCACAAAGCTATGATGACCAAAGTATGCTGGCAAAAGTTATACAGGACTTAAAAAAAAAAAAATCATCAGTAACCATCAGTGGTCAAGGGGATAATATATTAATAATGTAAACAAAGCTTTCAACAGTACAGTAGTCCAAAAGCAAATTACACTTTCTTTCTTCACTCAGACAAAAAAAAATGCCTCATTGAATAGCTTCTTCATTCTCATTGGTCAAAAAAAAAAAAATGTTACCAACTTGAGCGGTGACTATGGGAAATATCACTTAAGGCATATTCTTCAGACAACCCTGTGCAGAAACATATAAAAACATTCTACGTTCAAGTATATGAAATGGTCCGGTCAGCTACTTTTGACCTTATTTAAAGCTTTTAAAACATTTATTTATTAATCATATTTTACTTTATTACCCTTTGTTTTCGCGACGAAAGATGGCAGCCTTATGGCCGGCGTGGATGGTAGCCAAGCCCTCACTGCAGAACCCGGAAGTGGGGGGGGTTGGGGGGTGTGTGTTCCGACAAGAGGCGCGATCCCACTCGCAGCCGGGAGCAGCGGATTTGGCAGTGGATGCTCTGCGGCGTTCACTCGCGCGCCATGGCTTAAATTAGCACGGGCCTTCGCGCCTGATTGGTTCGACACTCGCGGACTTGGCAGCCACCGGTTCCACGCTGCCCGCTTCGTCTTTCGGGCCCCTTCGACATTCTTGACACGCGGCGTTTTTGACAAGTCTTTGGACGCGCTGGCGGTTGAGAGAGAGACGCCGGAGCGTCCTCGTTCTTAGGTGGCGCGGGAGAAAGAGTGAGTCCTTTATATGCCGGCTGAAAGGCTCCGATCCCTGTCTCCACGTGACCTTTTGATAGTCTCTGAGCTTCCTGGAGTACAACGGCGCCGTGAGGGAGAGGCAAGGCGAGGTGCAGTCTTTGGTGCCGATGAGTTAATGCCATAAATCATTACCACAAGTGACCTTTCTTGGTTCTCCCTTTAAACCCTGAGATAAACAAACGTACCCATTATAGGGCACACTGACAATGTCCATTCGCATACAATCATCAAGAGCAGGACAATGTCCCCTTATGCAAAATACAACAGCACAGTTCAGTTCCAGCTGTGCCCCCCCCCCCCCCCCCATTCGAGCACAAGTGGAGACGAGTCCGAATACGAGCGAGTACTGAGCGACGCACCGGAGGTGTTAACTGGCCGGGGATGTCCACTTCTGGGCCCCCGCCCTGGACCTCAGCGTTTGCTGCGCCCTTTCAAACGTGACTTCCCGTCAGAAAGTAGAGGGGCCGGTCCTCGCTGCAGTTTGCCGTCTGGAACTCGTCCCGCAGGCGGAACTGCCACTCGTCCTCCAGCTCCAGCCGCACGATGGTCTGACGCAGGGAGCTCCGATCCTGGCTGATCACGCAGAGGGTGGAGCCTGCGCACCCGGTACGAGCCCGAAAAACAAAAAAAAAAATGAAATATGAAAAGGAGAGAAGAGTCCGAGCCCGCCGATCAACACCGGGAGCGCCGGCAGGGAAAGTCCATCTGCGCTGACGTGCACTGACCTTTCAGGAAGTGGAATTTTTTGAGGAATCCGGAGACGACGAAGGAGTCACAGAGGTACAGGAGGAGGCCGCTGAACACCAGGCCCTCGTGTTTCAGGTTGGTGGAGTGTGGTCGAGAGTTGATGTAGCACACAGAAATCTGTGACAACAATACACCCCTTTTCCATCAGTCCCACTCAAGTGAGGATGACGAGTTTACTTTTATGTAATGACCCCCCCCCAAAAAAAAAAAAAACCCAGAGTGAGGCTCTAATGATCTCTAATGAGTGCACTTTCATCTTTACAAAAGAAGGACAAGTATGTAATGGTTCATTATTTGCATGTGTGAATGGATGCAGGTCAGAGTATTCTGACCAAAACCCGGCTTTTATAAACTTTGCTGCCATTTGAAGTAAACAGTCTGCAGCAGACAGTAGAACAGCACGTAAAAATACATAAAACATTAGGGTCAAAAAGGAGGCTTTCAAAACGAATTTGGCTGACTCAGCGGGGGGGAGATCTTCCCCTGCTTTTGGCTGAAAGATTCAAACAGCTCTAACCTCTGGGCTGATGTTGAGGAAGCTGTCGATGGACAGAACCGGGTTGGCTCTGTTCTGGACAGCCTTGGGAAAGAGCCTGTGGCTGCAGCTCTGCAGGAAGCGTTCCAGGAGAAAGTGTGCCGGCGCGTCCAGGAGGGTCTGCTCGCTGTCGGGGGCACAGACGTACTGGGACGGGCTGATGGGAGCAAGGTTTCCCATTTCCTAGACAGAAAAGAAGCAGTTTTTTGGGGTTTTTTTTTTTTTTTGTTTTCCATGAACAGAACACAAAGGAAGACCCACTCCTGTTACCTAAATAGATGAAGCTCACCATTAACTTTGGTTTCACCGTGAAGTCTTTGTTCCCTCCGACCGGAATGTGTTTCTTCATCAGACTGAAGTAGTTGAAGCGACACAGCTGCAGCCCGCTGCTGTTCACCCTCAGGTTGAAGTCCACGTCCTCACAACTATATCTGCAAATGAAAAACAAACAAAAAACAAACACACAATAGCAGAACGGACAAACCGTCAGACGTGGCCGACTCCCGCGCTCGTCTCCCGACTCACCGGTTAAGGTCGTACTGAACGTTCTGCGTCAGGTCCACGTTGAGCATGACGAAGTCGTGGAGGTGGCACCGACTGAAGGGCTGGCTGTGGCGGGCCATGCCGCCGCTCCACTTTCGAATCCCGCACATGGCGTACTGGGAGATCTTGGGCGTGTTTTCCATGTGCTGCAGCACCGTCTTCAGCGACATGTTGGCGACGGCGGCGTCTCCGTCTGACGTCTCCCTGGAAAGACGCGGAAAACGAGGGGGGGGCTTCACTTCTGACTCCACCGAGCGAGGGAACCCGCGACTCGGAGGGAGGTCCTACCGGCTGTCGGCCGAGTGGTGGCTGTTCCAGAGCACGCAGGAGTCGTCCATCACGACGACAAAAGGCCACACGTCTTGTCTCTTGACGCTCTGCTCCTCCAGCCGGTTTCTCTCCAGCTCCAGGTTGTGGTAGGACAGCTCTTTGATCATGAATCGTGCGGCGCCTTTAAGAGAACGGTTGAGTCTTTTGACTGCTGCCGTGCGCGCACACACATCCCTAAAGTTCGGGTATCTCGAGTGCACCGAGGACGGAATGACACGTAAAAGATACAAACAGGGGCGGACACTCGACTCCCCGACTGTTTATTTGAGTCAGGCCGTAATAAAACGGCTCCATTACAAATCAGATTATCCTCCTCTCCTCTCACACAGTTAACCTCGTACCTCCTTTAAACAACGCTATCTGACTGTAATAGAGAGTAAAGGTTCATGAATGCCTATCAGTCACGGAGAGATAGCGCGGTGTCACCGTGGGCTGGAAACGGAATGCAGCTTTTCCAAGACCATCTTTCTGTTTTGCTCACCGACTCCGGCGCTGTTGAACACGGGAGGCAGGACGAGCAGGATGTGGTTAGGCCAGTACTTCCTGTACAGGGGCATCTCGAATTGCTTGACCACCAGGATGTGCAGGTGCGGGGCGCCTTCCATGGCGTGGTAGAGGTTGAGCAGGCCGTGCTCGTGGCGTCCCGTGGACGGGGTGAAGATGGGACTCTTTAAGAGTGAAGGGTCCTAGAAAGAAGCGACCCCCCTGAGCATCTTTACTCACAGACTCACAGCTTACTTATAAAACGCGAACCCTAAACCCACCCACTCAAATCGCGCGTGAGCCGATTAACAAGGTTGACCCGCAAATCCTTTGACACGGGAAACGTACCTTGGTGGAGACCAGCGGCAGGCGCATGCTCTCCAGCTGGCTCCCCTGTTGATTGAAGGCAAAGTGCTGCTCCTTGGTTTTGGGAATGATGAACTGGAGCTGGACCTCCTCGCCCAGCATGGACGAGCAGAAGGTGAAAGTGTGGAAGCTGCACTCTGACAGCTGAAGGCAAACACACACACACACACACACACACATGCATCAATAACAGCGGGTTGGGGCGTGCGTGCGTGCGTCCGCGCGTGGAACTCAGCGAAGGCGCGCGGCGCTCACCTGCGCAGCAGGGCCCGCCTCGCAGTAATGCTGGCACTGTTCGCAGTGATGAAAGGCATTGTGGGCCGCGAACCTGGTCAGACGTATGGACCTGGTCTCTCGCTTGGCTGGCGCGTCTCCATTTTGCTGAATGTCTTCAGATAGCCAACAAAAATCAGCCATATTGTCAACGACACTTTTAAATCAAACAAACCGCTCATGTAGTGAGTCTGCATGAGTCAAGAGGAGTAACTTATTGAGCTACTCACGTTCAGCGCCCCTTTAAATTACAATATTTAGTTACATTCGGTCTGTTTCTGCTGACCTTTTGAGACCGTCTGCGTTCTTTCTGTGTAAACAGGACTGGTCTCCCTGAACTTTGCGTCCTTGGGGTTCGCGTCAAAGGGAAGCTTTCGAATCTCTTCAATGTCGGGCCACTGGGTGTTGACCGGGGCCGTGGCCTCGGATGTTTCTGGAGACGAAAACACAAAGGAGATGTGATTATCTGTCGTATTCACCAGGGCAATATCTGCAATATATTAAGCAGAGGAATGTGAGACCTTCCTCCTCGTCCTCCTTCTCGTCATACACATCGACCTCCAGCAGTCTGATGAGCATCCGGAAGAGGATACGTAGAAACTGAAGGTAGGCGCCGGTTTTTCCCACCTACCAAAATGAAAAGATAAACATATCTCCTATTAGGCGACATCAGTCCACCGCAGTGGATGTCTGTTGTATTTAGGATGATGCAGCGCTTTACCTGCGGGGGTCCGCTGAGCAGCAGACGCCGCGGGTGCGCCGCAACCGGAGCCTCGTAGTCGGCGTGGTGCTGCCTGGCGGTGGTCCACTGGCGGTAGTAGGAGCTCTGCTCCGCCCCCTGCAGGTTGGGAGTAATGACGGGCCTCAGCGGACTGCTCCAGGCCACGTCGGCGTGGGGCAGCAGGGAGAAGGAGCTCAGCTGGGTCCCGGGCTCCCCCGACAGCAGGTTGTACGCCGCCCGGGACATGATGACCGTCCGCGGCGACACGCGGGCGGGCTTGGGCTCGCGGCCGGTCTGGGTGGACTGGCTGGGCTTTTGGGTGGAGGAGGAGGAAGGGCAGGGCGAGGAGGAAGAGGAGCTGGAGTAAAAAGAAGGGGGGGTCTTGGACGCTTTGGAGGGGTTGAGGACGAACTGGCTCCCCGGGGAGTCGCACTCCTGCTTGAAGCCCCGCGTCAGGGTGCCCATGTCTGAGAAGCCTTCAGCGGGACAGGTGGAGGTGGAGGGCTTCTGCAGAGACACGTCGGAGGAGCTGACGCCGTTCTCCGCCAAGGAGCCTGAGCGCACGAAAACAAAGCAGTCGATAGGATAATCCTCATTTTATTTGACGCCGGAGACCATGTTTCTGTCTGGCTGATTGAATCCCCAGACTCACCAGAGGCTCTGGTGGCTGCACTGCCGTTGCTCTGGGGTCTTTCCAACTCGTCTCCATCGTTTGTGGCCTTTTCTCCATCTGATTCGTGAGGGGCCACAGACTTGGAGGGCTCCTGCACCACGCTGAGCGACACGTACGTGCAGGCCAGGCCCACCTCCTGCTCCAGGGCCGTGCGGGTCAGGTAGCTGGAGTCTATCAGGCGCAGGTCGCTGTATTTCAGAGACCTGGACGGGTAAGAGATTTAGATTTGTTAGGTTTAAGAACCTTGTGTTCTACTGGCTCCAGTAGCAGAGAGGGACTATAAAGGCATGTTTCCTGGAAAAATTGTTTTCCTTAAAAGATAGGATATTTTTGTGAGTAATGACGTTATGATCACACCTGGGAAATGTTTCGCCGAGAGGATCCTTCCCAGTGAGGATGACGATACAGGGAAGACCTTCCAGATCCTCATACGTGTGTGGTACCCAGTCTTCATTGTCACAACCTCTCCAAGCCTGTATTGAAAGGCCATTAAGACGACATGATTTTAAAAGGAATAAATAAATACAATTAAGAATTATTTCTAAAATAAATTTCAATTATGGTTAACCGAAACATTTTGTTTTTTGTTCTCACCTTAAGACGGTTTATGAAGCCTCTGTGCAGGTTGAGCTCGGTCACAGGACTTCCCAGCAACACGGCGAAGCAATAGCCCAGACCCAGTTTGTCCCTCACGTCCTCCAGTCGCTCCCGGGCGAGCATGGCCAGCTGGAGCGACGGGACGCGAACAAGCAGCATGTGACCGCGACCCCGGGAGCCCTCTCTGCTTGGGGCGTTGATGAGGTCCTCGACCATGGCGAGGGTCTCTGGGGTTATGTGGTCTCTCAGGGACGGGGTCGAGGTCAGAGCCATCATGGCCTCGGTGTACTGCTGAATCAGCAGGTAGCTGCGGATCACCATGCTGTGCAGGTGCGGATGTCTGCAACGAGCATAAAACGCACAAATGCGGATCACGTCTCAGCGCACAGGCGCGACACGCGTGTAGGCGCGTGTGAGATTTGGGGATGAGTAGCAGCAGCCCTCAAACCAAACTCACCTTTGCAGCAGCGTGTGGACCATCATCTCGAAGGCGTCGTCGCAGCGCAGGATGGGGCTGGCCACGCCCCACTGCAGGGAGCTGCTGTAGTCCCGCAGGCCAAAGTAAGCCAACTCCTGCTCCCCCTGCTGGGAAAAAGATCATTACTGGCTGATGGAGGCAATTTGAGAGGGCTGTCTGACATTTAGGAGCACACACAAACACACACACACAAGATGTTGTAGCTCATTTATCTGAGAATTTAAAAAGTTATCAAAAATTCAATAAATGAAAAATCTTTTATTATTAAATTACACAAATGATGGAGGTAATGTTAGAGTGCGTGCTTTCTCTGAAATCTCATATTACATGTTCACTCTAATCATCGGTGTAAGTGCAGATGACAGCCACCAGGTGGCGCAGCTGGAATACAACGGCCCATACCGACTGCTTTAAGTGTGGATTTATACACAATGGGTATTACAGGGATGGTCATTTTCCTGGGCTTATTTCTCTCCATTCTTTTTTCTTTTTTTCAAAAACACTCACCAGACTCTCACTGGAGGGCCAGTGAACTTCGTTGTGTATGCTGATACGTGACTGGCGGGTCTGCAGCGTGTATGGGAAGCAGCTGACCTGCAGGACCAGGAGGTTCATGGCATCAAGGACTTCCTGGCAGTTCACCACACGGTCAGCCAAGCCCTGCAGCTCGCCGTGGCAAACAGAACCCGATAATGCACTGAAAGAAGAGGACAGAGTGTTTGTCACCTGCCACAGTCCCCCCACACACGTCATAACACAACTGCTGTCCACTCATCATATAAAGAATCCAGGGGAAAATAGGAAGTGACCTATTTCGAGCTTCTGTAGTGAAAAGAACCTTGAAATGAGCAGCTGCCACATGTACAGCATGAATTAAAAAATAAAGGAAACTTAATGTGCCCTTTTGAATAAACACTGAAGTAGCTCTTTGTCCTATTTTTGTCCACACTTCTCTTCAAAAAGAAGGCAAGGTTAAGATGTGCAGCCATAACACCTCAGGTTTTCAATTTTTAACTGTCAACACGCTCGTGTCAGCAACTTTCCATGTTTCTGGATCTCACCTTGTGAGGTCGACATGTGAGTTGTCATGAATGAGAACAAACAGAGTGTACGGATTCTGTCTGACTTTCTTCATGAAGGCTTCCATCTTGGGATGGACGTCGGCATCCAAGCGCACCACGTACTTGTCGGCTTTCTGATGGGCGGAGATGCCGTCTTCGATTCCCAGATCCACGAGCACCCCTGCAAACGATTTGTCCAGATTATAACACAATCGTAACGGGAAAAAAAAAAAAAAAAAAAAAAAGAAGGGGAGAGACTGTCAGAGGCAGACCTGATTGTCGGATGCGCTGTGCTGTTTGGTGAACGAGAATATGGGACGGCGGGACCAAAATAAGAAATTCCACTTTACAAAAACGACCCATGTCGAGATTCTGGGTCCCTGAGTCAGCGATGGAGCAGACCTGAGAGAGGAGGCTCCGCGCCACACTCAGCTGTGCCGGATAGATCTGAAAGACTTTATGTAGTGGTTCCGCTACAAGAGCACGGGCGGGAGGGAGATAAACAAACACAGGCGTCAATGCGGGCGCTGAGAATCGCTTCCTGAAAAAAAAAACGGCGAATATCGATCGTCGCTGTAGCAGCGGGGAACACAGAGAGCAGTCTAACCTCTGTCGGACAGCGGTGACATGCTGGCAGCCTCCTGGGAATGAATATAGTCAGTGACATCGCCCTGCAAGGGCTGGATGACCTGTCCCTTCCGTCTGCGCTGGTATCGCACCAGCTGCTTGTCTAGATTGTCCCCTGAAAACAAGCGATCACCATAGTTACAGACAGGCCTGCAAAACGGCTCCGCACAGGTTTGAAGCAGAGGCCAAACAGTGGAGACGCAGAAGACCGGCATGTTAATTCATGCATGCTGCTGCAATTCCATAAATGTGAATCGATTGTGAATATAGACAGGCTGTGTATATGTGAATATGCTATATATAAAACACTATCAATGCACAGTACAATAGGGTTTATGCGTGTCACACTCACCCAGCGATGTGGTTTTGAAGTGAGATGCCAAAACGCTGACTTTACCCGTGATGAGCTCATAGCTTATCTCCTTTAAAAACTCGTTTGTTGTGAGCATCCCTTCAGCTAACGCCCGTGCTTGGTACTTCCCTGCGGTCGACATGCCAACGATTGTTACAAAATCAGGGAGAAACAAAAGCAGCGAGTCCCGATTGCGCGTTCCGCGTGCTCACCAAAAACAAGGGTGCAGAACTCGTTTCCGCTCATTTTAGAGGCACATATGATGACGACGTAGGTGGGCAGGCACTTTTGGTGTTGGGGACCCTCGGCGAGAGAGCGGAGCGACTCAGAGATCCCCTCACCCAAAGAGTTATGGGTAACCACCACTTGAACGGTGCCCCCGGAGACGCTTGCTTCCAGCCGGGCCAACCAGGGCAGCTGGGATGGCGAGATGACAGGGCCCCCGGGGCAAGAGAGCATGGCCTTTAAAATGATCTGCTCCAGCTCCTCTCTCAGAGGAATTTGTTCCGAGCCTGAAAGAGAATCAAAACATTAAGAAACCTCACGAGAAGTTTTTAAATAATGTCTGATATGCTGCGGTGATGGACCCAAATGATAGTCACGCTATCAGCGGGGGTATTTTCATATGGATTTATGTGTTATGTCTCATTCCAGTTCAAGTTTATGTTACTTACGTAAACGCGCAAGATACTGTAATGTAAGCAGAATCATCGTCTCCACACAGAAAAGCTGGCTGCTGTTGATGCCCAACGTGTCCAAGGTCTTCTCCGTCAGCTGGTTGCTCTTATAGCAGCTGACCAGCAGGGGGCTCACTACTATATCCCCGACGTTCCCGTAGAAGTATGGTAAAGTGCCATGCCCTGAAAACCAATGTCATCGGACCAAAAACTCAGGCTTAAGATAGTCAGAAATAGGTGGGAATTCAATGTGTTTATCCATTTGTTTGTTACTATATATATACGGAGATCAGGGTAACACGGCGGCTGGTACCGATGAGGATGACAGGGCGAACGCCCGAGGAATTGAGCAGGTTGTCGGGGACGATAACCGTCTCTCCAGCGGTGTAGGGTAGTGGCTGAATGACGGTTGTTGCAGGTGGCTGAGGGGAGGACACTAATACAGACACTGAAAGAAAATCAATCACACAACACCGCTCCTTTAGCTTCATTTCTGTCATCATGAACATTTTTCATGTTGTAGTGCGGTTGTTTGAGCTTTTAGACTAGGTATAAGAGTACTTTGATACTTCTAAGGGTTCTATTTGGATTACTGAGACATTACAAATTAACAAAAGAAAATGAAGACCGACAATTGATTTGAAATGACGGTAATAACCTGCATTTATAATCCCAACATGATGTGGTTGACATTTTCCTCAATCATGTCATTTTTAAAATAATTTCTGCAGCTCAAGCCTTCCCTGTCTCCATGGAGATGCTGAATCAATCATCCATAGCGAGACGGGGACGATGGCGGCATATGCATCTTAACAGCAAAACCCTGCGCTGGCACACCGATTTGAGCGGGAAGACGTGCGAAAAAAGACCGTTTTGGACTGACCAGGAGAACACACGATCGGCCGGATTGCAGGCACGGGGACGGCTGTTGGTGGGACGGGCACCAGCGAGTTAGGGTGCCAGCTCCGATGGCGCTTCTTGGGAGGCCCCGAGTGCATGGTAAAGGACCCTGAAGTGAAAACACAGACGCCCAAAACCAAATCAGAATGAAGCCATTTTCACACAGGAAATCTTTCTTCAGGTTTGGAGCCACTTACCTGGGCTGTCTCCTAGTTCGGCAGTGCGATATCCCTGACTTTGAGCGCCTAGCGAGACCTGGGAGGGGCTCAGCAGGGGGGGGCGGCCTTCAACACCCAGCCCGTTTGGCGGCCCGTTCACCCTCAAAGCAGTCGGTACTGAAGGCGATCACAACCACGGTTAATACCGGAATCAATCAGGCACGCGGCTCTGTCAGAAAGCCTCACCCAAAAGTGCTACTGTGAGAATTATGCACGCCCAAAACTACAAAATGCGAAGATGTTTGAGGGGAAAGTCACCTACGATCCCTAATAAATAAATTAAACTTTTTATTTGTCAAGGTAGAGCAACGCAAAAAGCTAATCAATACTGAGAGCTTCTTATTGATTTCCTATATACGAGCAGGTATCGCCAGTGACCACATCGGACATTTTCCAATCCCATATCCCCAATGTTTGCAATATGCTAAAACATTGATCGGTGTGCGTAGCCTTTTCCCGTCAATATCACAACCTTGTAAAGAGGCTAATGGATAGCAGGACCTTAAAAAGTCATTACAGTGAGCCTCCCTCCACTATTGATTAGTGTGTAGACGTGGGCACACACGTGTGCGTGTGTGTGTTTGTGTTTGTGCCGAAGCGGAGCAGATGTTAATCTTGGCTCTAAGGTCAGTGATTGTTCTATCTGCTAATGCTCACACCTTTTCTTTTTTTTTTTTTTTTAAGTCACCTGTAACTAAGCAACACATTTCTCAGTCAGGAATGTGGCGCCTAATAAATGTTTCCAGTAAATTAGATTGAAAACAGAGCTAAATTCAATCTTAATGCAGGTGCTACGGGAAGGGAGCCAATAATGCAACCTGGAGAGGCGAAGATGTTTGAGGGGAAAAAAGAAAGGAGCCAACTCACCCAGTGGTAGAGTTTTTCCATTGCCAGGTGTGGAGGCCAGAGGCTTGAGGAAACTACTCTCGCGGCTGTAGTCCTGGTTCCCGAAGAAGACGGAGGACGCCTGTGCCATTCTGGTGGGCGGAGACTCTGGAGGGAAATGATTCATCGTGTCAAATGTCTAAAAGTCTCACATCCTTGTCAGGTCCTTTTAGAGATGAGACGCAAGCGCTCCTGACAGCTCGGATCACCTCTTCTCTGCCCCCGAGCGTCATTTATCACCAGTCTTAATGTGGCAGGGGGAAAAAAAAAAAAAACGAAACAAGACAAGCTTGTAGACACAGACAAGATCTGTGTCGACGCACCCCTCCAGATTCAGAACAAATCAATGCTAATAAACTTTTCTATAAATAAATAAATAAATAAAAGGAGGGGTCAGAGACAAATGACATTTACAGTTGTATTATATGAAGAAGTCATTCTGGGCCTTGTTTTCGTGACAGCGACACTTTATTGATCTGCAGACTTTAGGGGATTTGAACCTGGCAGCCAGCCAGCAGAGAGAGAGCAGTCTCACCTGAGAGGGAGCGCGGCGAGGAGCTGTGTCCGCTGTTGCCTCCGTTCTCCTTGCTGCTGAGAGACGACGCCGTGCTGGGTTTGGAAGTCGAAGCGCTGCTGGAGAACTGACGGGTTTTACAGTCTGAGAAGACACGGAGACACGTCCGAAACTGTGACACGCGCGCTCTTGTCGATGTGCTAGGAATTGTAGACTCTCCTGCGGGAGGTTTTTTTTTTTTTTTGTTTTTTTTTTTTTTTTACCTTTCCAGCAGATGAGGGGTCCTTTGCACAGAGCACCCTGAGTGTTCTTGACCAGGTAGTATTTTAAGTGCTTCTGCTTCTTGGGCTGGGTGGATAACTTCAGGTTGATGTGGTTTGAAAACTCGGTGAAGTATCTGAAACCCTTTTCTCCGCAGCCCACACAGTTTCCTGAAAACCCTGCAGGGGACGCAACAAAAGATGCGATCGATGGAGTTTAGTTTAAAACTTACTTACAGTAAAGGCCACAGTCATTCATCCCGCTGGGAGATTTAAAAGAAAAAACAAAACAAAAAAAAAAAAAAAAAAAGCGATGCGGACAGTTTTCTGCCACCTTCGCTCTTATCTGCGATGATGAGAGCACACTGACCTAAAAGTGCATTTTTCCCATTCTCATCAGGCAAGAAGCGGCGGTCCACGGCGCACACCAGGATGTGCTCGGGGACGCTGGGGGACTTGGCGCCGACCAGCTCGAAGCCTGCTGGGACTTCGATGGGCTCCGTTGTCATGGAGACCATGCGGATGTCTTTGCCAGCCTGACAGAAACCTGAGAAGGGGAAGCGCCAGAGGCAATATTAACTAATACAGCGTACGCAAAGGCACCAAGGTCTCCGATCTGCATGTGTTTAGCAAATAACGGGAGTCTTGTGGCCCTTCTACCAGGTAAACATTCTGTATTTACCGTCCTGGGTGCAGCAGCCATCTGGTGGTGGGGCCTGTAGGTAAGGGAGGGGTGGGCTGCTGCTGTCTGAGTCATCCTCCTCCTCCAGCTCCTCCAGGTCGTTGGAGGAGTTGCCATTTATTAGGCCGTGGCCCGGTGGCTCCCTGCCATTAATCTCAACTTTGGTCTTCATCTCTAATGGACAGTTTAAAAAAAAAAGAAAAACAACATTTCAGTTATTTTTTTAGAGTTAGAGAGTAACTTTAGAGAAATGGTCTTTTATTTTGAAAGGATCCTACCTTCCACTTTGCCACCAGGATATGGTTCTGGATCGAGGTAAAGCTGTGTGAAGATAGGCTGCGGATCTCCACTGCTAGAACGCAGCGAGGCCTCGATAGAATTGTGGAGAGCCTCTTCAAATCGAGCAGACTTTAGCTGCCCGGCATACGAATTCCCCATTATCTGCCGGAGAAGGGAGAAGAGCGAAGGATGCACGGTCACGTTGGGGCTTTCAGAGGAAGACCGCTTTGTCTCTGAAACTGAACCATGTCTGTTGCATGAAAGGCAGGCAAGCTGTTTCTTTTCTTTTCTTTTTTTTTTTTTTAAACAATTTTTTTCATTGAGATATTTGCAACATCCTGGTTTTAATCTGCAGTCAGACAAAACAACCTCTTCAAACGATGGCAGACAAAGCTAATATAAAGCTGCCCTGTTATTATCTCTCCTCTGATAACCCGGCGCATGTGTGCCATGGCAGCCTAAACACAGCAGCCAAGGCCAGGGGCTCCCCTCCGACCACTCTCCCTTCTGTCGGCTGGTGCCTGCTCTGCCCCCCCCCGTGCCCCCTCCAACCTAAGTGTCCATCTCGGGACATCTGCCGAGGTCGGCCGCGCGGGTGGCAGCTGGACAGGGAGCCGAGTGCGTCCTCTCAAAGAAAGAGGGAAGGAATTTGTAATCCCCCCCCCACGCGTCTCTCAATGCACTGAAAAAGCTGATCAATGACACACGCTGCTGCGCATTCATCACGGATCAGAGCTCCTTTTGATTTGTTTGAAGATTTTAACTGTTTTAGGACTAATCTAATAACCAAAGACCGAGGTGGGGGGTTTGGGAGAGAGAGAGAAGAGGGACTGCTGGTTGCTTTCCAGACACACTAGTTTGTCCTGTATTGCCTTCTGTGTTTGTCCCTGGATCTGGTTTGACTTCTGCAGACCAGCGCTGTGGTCCCTCAACAGCGGGGCAGGGGCCTAGATGGGAGACTTTAGCTGTTTTCGATCAGCTAAAACTCTTCATTCCAAATTCGATGTGGCTTTCAAAAGACGGGATTCAATTCTAGATGTGCCATTCTGGGTGAAATTCCAACATAAATGTAGATTTCAAAATAAAGCCTGAGTAATTCAATCAAAGAAATCCTCAAGGTCTCAAAGAAATTCTCTACTGGTTAAGCTGGTGGCAGACTTCTTTCATGCAGGACTCCTCTTAACAATTGCTTTCAATATCGATTTTTCCTGCAGAAGATTTCCTCCTTTAACTCATGAACTGGTTTGTCGAAAAATGCGCCTTTAAACTTAATTACGGTATTTTCACCCCTGACAGATTTAAACCAAGAAAAATGGGACTGGTCTACGAGGGGCTTTCCAGAGTGTTCACCAGAAGGAGTAAATTAAGTAGTAGCTGTGAATAGAAACTGTCTTTTTTAATCAGGAAAGTGAGTTTTGCTCGCTTTAGCTCATTGAATGTACCCAATTCACTTAATTAAGTTTCAGTGTAAGTCATTCAATTCCACTGCAATGTTGCAGTGGCGTCTTTGGGACACAGAGAAAACCTGACCCAACTGATTCTGTGGATAACTGTTGGGGTGGGAGTGGAGCGTCTCCTCCTAGGTCTCATTTTACCCGTGCCTGGACAGGTTTCAGACCTCCTTGTTTACCTAACAACCTTTCTGGGGAGGAATCTGACCAACCCAGACAAAAGGCAAGATTAACAGTGCCTGACTGTGCTCTTCAGCAGATAAGGAGCTTAACGGAATGAAGCTACAGTATTTCTTGCTTAACTGATGCCGGAAGACCGCTGCGTGGCCAAACAAAGGTGGGGGTGATGGTGGCGGGGGGGGGCGATTAAAAAGTGCCTCGGGGTGTTTTTAAGCAGCCGCTGCCGGTTCGATTGTGAAGTCAAAGGAGGCTCCGGAGGCCACTTTGACCAGCTGACCCTCAAGCCTCAGTGGGCAGATTTAGTCATTAACCTCATGCGAAGGTCAGAGGTGAACTCTGGGGATGACCTTTCATCACCTGCGTGACTTAAAACAAAGCGTGACTGTTGTTGGCGGGCGGGGGGGGGGTCGCTTAAACGGGCGTTTCCGGGTGTGACTCAGGTGAACGCTAAGGTCAGTCGCAGTGGCAATGGGATTGACGTGTGTGTGTGTGTGTGTGTGTGTGTGTGTGTGTATGTGTTTCAGGTGCAGCTCAGTGTCCTGCTGGACGGAGGCTCGGACATAAGGGGTGAACTCCGCAGCACAGCGGAGGGTTAACGGTCAATGACCATCAGCTAAAAAAAGGGGGACGCCTGCGCGGTTGATGGTCGTTGGTCAGTCAAGGCCATTCCTCAGCTCCTGGGTGGCATCGACAGATTGCAAGAATGTGACCCCCCTCCCCAGGGTCTTTCCTCGAAGGGCGGAACACGAGAAGACTCCGAGATAAACTTACGCTGTCGGACTGTTACCAGGCGTGAAGGGACGGGTTCACCTCTGCTACATGCTGGACGGCTACCACTCGGCGGGAACTCTCGGCCAGGATGTTTCACTCAAGACGCGGAGACCTGCGGGGGAAGGAGGGGGGGAGGCTTTCAGTGACAGTGATCTCACGAAACATGATCAAACATGATATGACTTCCAACAAGGTCTGAGGGAACTTGATTGGTGTTAAAGATCTTTCACAAATCTCCTCATTCGAATTGTTATCGCTGCATCAACAAGCCTTGAAAATCATCGCCTATTAGTTGTAAGGGTTTCACTCAGATCTTAGCTGATGGGGTTTAATATGCGAGATAATAGGTTTTAGATCACTACACCCCAAAGAGCAGGCCCCTCCGTCAAAAGAATGGGCCACTTTATGGTCACTCAGACATGAAGAACGACTCAGACCGTGGGCATATGCACTTCGCCGTTCCAGAGCTAAAAGGCGTTATGTGATGCTAAAGCCCCGGGGCTATTTTCATCCAACACAATTGGGTGTTGTAGTTTGTAGCTGCGTTCACAGCACACAGAAACCCAAGCCTGAATGGATTTGTCAGCTACTTTGACCCTTTGACAAAGTATTGTTTAGCCACTCAAGCTCTGATAGAAGGCTGCCTCCAAAACAGTGACTGACACAATCTACTCTGTCATCATTTCGGGCTGAGTGGTACTATTCTGCAAGAGGGACCTGGCCAGGGGTCCAAGTCCTCCAAATATCAAGTGTACACAAGCTGGTTCAACTTGCATTCATTCGCCACACTGGACCTTATTTTATAAATCATTAGCTAGCTTGATCACCACTCAAAGCAAAAAGTCTGTAAAGTCAATATGTCAAGCACCTGTAGCCCTTTACCTCTCAGCCATTGATTTTCTTATGGAACACAATCTTCAAAAGGCAAGATAACTATATTAGAGTGAAATGTGTTGATGGGGTGAAATGTGCTGCAGTCAGAAAGAAACCCGCTTCGATTCTTATCTACTTGTGAGGGGCAATGTGAGGGGAGGAGTCAAACACAGATGAAGATGGACGTATCCATGCAAGCCCAGCCCAGCCCGCCTAATGGTGGCCTGTTTTACCAGTAATGACATTGGAGAAATCTATTTAAAAACAGCTTTACTTTCCAAATTCTGCATTATTCCAGACTACAGTTGGGAACCTGTGGAGGACTGATGCTGTAAAACTACAAACCTAAGCACCCGGGTGGTTTTGGTAATTGTCTGCATATGGCATATATATATAATTATTTTACTAAAACTGGAGAGCATATATTTTTAAAATATCAAATAAGACAGAGAGAAACATGTCCATTGTCAATAAAAACACATAAGTAAGCAACATATAAGGTGACAAATCTGCATTTGAGGCTGTTTAAATTTACCCGAGGCTGATTGGCTAAAGCGGAAGATTGGGTAGTCACAAGGTTTGATCCCTTTTAATATAGTAAACATAATTCATTAAAGGGAAAAGGTTCCATTTATTTTTATGTCAAATATTTAAACACCAGAAAGACAGTTATTTTGCTTACGCCTCCCATAAACACCCTCAAGGCAGACAGGCACAATGTAATCCACATTCCATTCTTTCTTACTGGTTTGTGATATTCTGAACACTTTTTTAAAAATGGATATTTTGTTTAATTCTGCTGGAATATCTGAGAAACAGCGATACAAAAATAACACACATACAATAACATTGTCCATGCAGATAAAAGTTGTATTGGGGTTATTTAAAAACAATAATAACAGTGCTACATAAAAGAAATCTAAAATTCACTGTAAGTTAAGTTCCAACTGACTAAATGATGCAACTCTTCATTTATATTTATCCATTTTTACTTCAGGTATTAATGAAAACGTGATAACCATCTTGGCTGTTTTCACCTCATTGTTGCCATCTTAACATTTTAATTCCGTGGCACCAGTTGAAATGCAGGGAAGCGCTCAGAATGCTCTTAACATTAGAAAAGCTACAGTGAAAAGACAGTGGCCATCAGATATGAGAGATAGGGGGATGGGGTGAGAAGTGAGGTGGTGGGGGGGGAGACAAACATCTCTCTGTGTTCTGTAAATTAGGTGCTAAAAGCACGTCTCTCTAATGCTGCAAGGCCACGTGTGTCACGGCGAGCGCTTTGGAAAGCTTTTACGATACCTTCCATGACGACTCGACCCGCGGATGAATCTCCTTGATCCAAATAAAATAGATCCCAAGCGTGAGTTTTTACCTCCTTCAAAAATAGTCCATCATGGGTGCAAGAGAAATAAATAAATCCTGGTAGAAAGAAGCTGCAGATATCCAGGCAGCGTGTGGAGTTTCACTCTTCTCTGGTACGTCTCAAGTCACCTTTTCTCATGATAGAAAGAAATGGGAATCCCACTTTTCCCCTCACTACAGCTGGAACCCTCCCTCTCTCTCTCTCTCTCCCTCCCTCACATGCAAACACACATGTAACCACAGACCCCTCCCCCTATTCCCCTATGCCCTCGTCTGTCCTGTGCCATTTGCCAAGAAGGGAGGGAATCCACCGGGGGCTCATTCATCTTGGCCCTGCTGACCCCCCGCGGTGAATGATGCTCTTGGAGACCCAAAGACTCGTGGGGATGTGTGTATCTTTGTGTGCGTGTGCGGACGGGAACAAAGGAGAAACCCCGCTTTTCCCTTCGGCCACACATCCACTGCGCCCTGCCACGCGTGACCCTCAGCGTGTGCACAAACCGACTGCGGGCGCTGGGTCAGGTGGAAATGTTTGAGGAGAGAGCGAGCGTCCACATATCAGACTTTCACTCTCCCGACCTGCTCCGGCTCCCTATGCCACACCCTCTGTTTTTTTTTTTTTTTTTTTTATTGGGGGCAATTTAGCGGCCAGAGAATCCTGAAAAACGGGGACAGAAATACCAGGTCACTTTGAGTGGCCTGTCCTCATAGCCTTGCCCTGGGTTGACCCCTTGCCAGGAATTTACCCCTGCTGTAAATACCACAAGGGTCTTCTGTTCAAAATAAATAGAAATGCACCAACAATCAGAAGCGATATCAGTGATGTTGTAAGCATCTATTTTATGTAATCATATAGCATCATATTAAGTATAGTGCTCATAAAGTATATATTTTTTTATATACAGTATGTGTAATTTACTGTGGTCCAAACATTAAAATGTACACTACTGGGGACTTTTAAGGTGTTTGTTTTCCGGGTGACTAATTAATGTCAAGTAAAGTTAGCACGGATTTGGCAAGTAAATATTAGTTCTGAGTAAACTCACATCTACTTGACAGCAAAGAAAATGCCCTCACCATGACCACAGCCATGAGGTCTTGGGTTCCTCTCATGTATTTTCACTCATTCATTAAGACAAAACGAGGTGCCTTTGAGCATTTTTGTCCTTTTTTATTGTTTTTGTAAAATACTCGCTCCCGGCAAATGTGAGAAGCTTTTTGGCGTTTGGCTTGATTCGAGTTTAAGCTCAAACCCTCCAACAGTGGAACAAAAACACATTTTCTACTTAAGGGGGCTTTAATGTTTGCAGTAAATGCTCCGAATATAAACGCCCCCTTCACTCGCCCACTGAGCCGTGTGACCGATGTTCCAGTTCATTACCACAGGCACAGCCGACAGTTGTTTTAATCAAGTTGTGTGCAGCTTTTCACACCTCCTCTCCAATGGTTATATTAGGCTACAGTCAGTGTGACGGTGGCTATAAACCACCACAACATCCAATCGGGGCCTTCATTAGCCCTTACAGGCTCATTTTGCTTAATCAGACACATTTGCCAAAAGGATGAGCCTGAGTTTAATTATGAAAAGTGTGATGTTGATGTTTTAGAGTATTTAGGAAAGAGACCTGAGTCTAAAGAAGCAGAATTGATACATTTAGTTGATGCCAGTGTTCTAAATTAGCCACTTCTACAATGATCAACCAGAACCACAAGTTCAACAAGGGGAAAAGAGCTGTCAGTGTGATTTATCCCCGAGTCCCTGACTTTGACGTGGGCTGTCTTAAATAGCCCATTTAAAGCGGAGATAATGAGTAAACCCGGCATTTTGTTAGCCCTCAAAAGACACTGTGCGAAAAAAAACAAAAAACAAAGGAGTGTGGATTGAATGGTAGCCCGCCCCTGAGCCCATCCTTCACCGCTGCATTAAAGTCTCTGACAAAGGGGAAGTATCCCTGCCATGGCCACCTGAGGAAAGACGAGGCACATGATCAGCTGCGGGGGTTTCCTGGGAGATCTTAGGCTTAAAGTCAGGGGAGAGGGGCTCTTCCTCTCTTATATTTCATAGGGGACCACAACAGTTTCTTGTCTGGACAACCTTACTATGTGCATGTGACATGTTGCATGTGATGCGTTCATTAAGAGGAGTGGTTTCAAGGTTCCTCTCAGCAATCTGACTACCATGTGTAACAATTTGGGGTAAAGAGTTACCTTAAATGACCTCAAAAAATGAAGAAAAAATTCAAGTCTCAGGTTTGTTGGCCTAATAGATTATGATAACATTGATGTGTGATTTAAATGAATAATCCTTTCAGGAATATCCAAATAAGGTAATGCAGTGTGAATTCTGAATATTCCACTTTTTTTTCCATCATTGAACATATGTCATTAATGCGTAGAATATGTAAACGGATTTTCTGCAAATTGCAAATGTATCGTTAATGTGTGCGAGAGTAAGTTGAGCAAAACCTCCTCACCAAACCAACCCGCATCTGAGACAAGACGGGGAGTCTGGGTTAGTTCAGGACACGGAGGTTTGACCGACAAAGGAAGCAAGAAATGAGCTGATTATCGGGTGGGCAGGAAGCACGGCGAGCAAGGCGCTAATTGGCACGTCTGACTCTTATAATAAGAAAACAATCCTGCCCAAAAAACAAATTTAAAAAAAACAAGGCCGCTCCCATGTGAATTTTCCCGCAACATAATTCCCCTTCCCACCCGCTCCACGCGGAAAGCTCGACGCCAAGGGTGCGAGGACTCGCGCTGTTGTTTACTATCCGGGTGGCAGTCCGCGGCTCTAATTTCCTTATAAAAGCCCCGCAAGCTTCTTCGAAATCCCCCCCCAGCTCCACACGTTTTGGGACTACCTGCTGGGCCCTGAAGTGCAAATCAGTGGTAGTGAGGATAGCAGATGAGCTAAGGTCATTCATGGCTTTCCAGTGGGCCACGCAAACAAAGGCCAACATTCCAGCTGAATGCCATTGCTGAAGTCGGCAGCAACACAGAAAGAGAAATAGAAGGAGTCCAGAGCCCAGTGGAGATAATAGCCAAAGGGTGTGTGTGTGTGTGTGTTTGTGTGTGTGTGTGTTCTAGAGGATTATCTGTGGAACTATAAAGTGGGGTGAACCAGGGTTTAAGACCTGGTGTGACCAGAGGGGATGGGGGCAGGGTCCCGAGCCCGAGGAGGGGTGGACAAAAGGAGCATTTGGGCAGATGAAGAAGTCATCATCATTAAGCCACTGGAAGTTTACTGTCCAGTTATAAAACTCATTTCAAAATTAGCAGTCAGGAGGGGTGGGGGGGGGGGTGCATGTGAAAAGACGGGAGGTTTGCAAAGGCCCCGCGAGGTGCCAGAGGGCGGCGCGCAGGGACTTGTTGTGGAACTGTAGCACTAATTCATTCGGGGACAGGGGAGCTTTGTGAATGGCGGGTTGATTAGAGCGGTGACCTTGCCACACACTCTGGCCCAGCGGATGAGTTTAAGGGCAAGGCATTTAACCTTAAACTGAATCCCAACCACAGACAAAGGCCAGCGTCATCTGACGGCACCGGACTTCCAAAGGAACGTCCGAAACCCAAAACAATCCTTGATTAAAATGAGCCGATTGAATGTTTTGGACTTTGATTGGTTCGAGTTTTTATTTTTAAAAGTAAATATGAAGGGGCGTCTTCCTTTGTCTCTTGTAAACAGACATCAACAATCTACTTTGGAGCTACTCTTGGCAAATAAAAACGTTATTCTTTGACTGTGGTTTGATTCATATTTCCTTTCCAAACAAAAATGTTCAATTCCAAAATCATATGGTAGCAGGAAAAAAGAAACTTCTTTCTTAAACATTTTTAAACAATTACTTTTCATATGTTGTGACATGCTTAAATAATGTAGTGCATAGCTTATTTACATTTTTTACTGGGGATTTTACTTTTGCAAATGTAAAAAAACAACAAAAAACAAAAAAATGAAAGATAAGAAAATATGCTTCAGGGAAAGTGATGGACTTGTGACCGTGTTCATGACTGTGCAATAAAATGATGGCCTGTCAATGAACCCGATCTGCATTTTACAACGTGGCTGTCCGGATCCAGCGGGGAGAGAAACGGGACTCTAATGCATTTATTGACTTATTCAGGGACACCATATTGAAAAACACAACAATTAGTTCTATTTCATACTGTAAAGCTGTCAGGGCCAGTGGTCAAACGGCGGTCAATGGCAAAGGGCATGCTGAGGGAAGAGGAACCTTCTTATTCTCCCACTGAGGATACTGAGCTTGCTGCACATCAATGATCTTAATAAAGCTTAAAATGCCTCCACCCTCCTCAGAGAAGCTTCTGCTGACATCTGGTCCACATTTAATGACTCATCCCAAACTAGATCTTTGATGATGGTTGACCAGGCCTTGTCCTGGCCATAAACTGTTGTTTAGACAGCCTTATTTGGTATGGGGTGTAAAAGGAGAGCAATGGATCACGTTGAGAGGGCTAACACAATCAAAACGTTGGCCCTTATCAGATGACAGGACGAGTAGAGGGGTCAGCTCTGTTTCCAGAAGCTGGTTTAAACTGTGCATCAAAAGAGATCTGCTGAGTATGTGACACTAATGAGGGGTTTCCAGATACCGTCGTCTCATCCGACGTGATCGATTTCACCGTGGTCTCCTTTTTTAAAGGAAAATTTGTGCCATATTTGTCCAAAATCTCCTGCAGGTTATTCCAAAAAAAGACCTAAATATTAGAGATGTCCAAGATTATTGGCCAATATGAGCATTAAAATGTAATATCTGTAATTACTGGTATTGGTTTCTGTGTTTTTTTTTAATGACACAACTTTATACACATATTATGCGTCAAACCCTTCAGCTACTTCTGTTCTCACTCAAAATGTTAAAAAAAGGAAAGACATGATCGTAGGTACCAAAAAAATGATGTTTTTTGGGAGTGGAAGCCCACATACTTTGGTATAGATTGATAACAGTATTAGGAAATTAAGAGATGGACAGTATACCAGATATCGGTAAACAAAAAAGCCAACATCAAAGATCCCTACTAAATAATATAGATTTAACTGACCCTTTAATTCCATCAATGGTAATCTAAGACCAGAGCAAACCTGTTTCCATCATTTGCTACAGCAAACAGAGGAAAGTACATAATAGATACTGATACAAAAGAGAGTTGAACCACCCAAGGTTTAGTAAAAGTTCCCACAACTGACAAACTAACTCAATTTAGCCTGACAAGGGGGCTCATGGAGAGGCCATAAGAAAGAGATCTGTTGTGTTTATTAGGCATCCAGAGAGAGATCTACCTTCCACAATAGGACTTCTCCTTTCTTTTCCTGCCTGAAAAAAGTTCCAGCCACCTTGAATCCATTTGAGTGACACCATGACAAAGAGGCTTCTTAACGTCCCGACGAAGGCGCCCCCTCCCCTTTCCCTGGAAACTTCCTTACGGGGTGATCAGATGTATCCATCATGCCCCCTCTTCCTGACCTCAGGCGGCACTGCTGCCTCGGCAGCAACCCCCCCTCACACACACACCCACACCCCCCTCCTCCGGTCTGTTTCCACATCTACTCCCTCACCCACCCGATTAATAAGCACCAGGTTGCCGTGGGTGACAGGACCCACACTTAAATCCCATCAGTCCTCCTTACTGTGTCAAGAGCCACGGCATCAGCAGGACACTTTTTGTCCTAATGGGACAATGGCGGCAGGTCCGGCCATTGTTGCGGGCTTGACCCTACACACCAACCTCACTGATGAGCAGGAGTGACAGTAGGTCTGGTGTACTTCATCCTGCTCTGATCCCTCTGAAGAATGAGGCGCTTTTGCCCAGTGACAGGTGTGGTGGTTAATTCAGGGCTCCCTATTGTGTCACCCATAAAGCATTGAGCTAGACATTGAAATGTGCGTTCATTAACTAAACCAATGTATATATATATAGTATACAGCTTTGGTATACAGATGTAGCTTATTACCAAAACTGCATCTCTATCCCTCCATCCATCCATCCATCTATTTCCTATCAACCATTTGCAATTCTTAATCAGAGCCATGGGTGGGGCAGGGGTCTGACCCAGCAGTGTGTGGGCAACAGGAAGGAATACACCCTGGTCATGTCCCAGTTCATCAAAGGACACGCACACTTACACCTAGGGGCACTTCTGAGTCTCCATTCACCCTATTGTGCATGTTTTTGGAATGTGGGAGTAAACTCTGTCTTGGTGTTGAGGCCCTTAAGCTTAAAAATCAAACCCAGAGCCTTCCTGCTATCTTATACATGCAATTGTACAAGGCAGCTGCGCTGCTCATGCGCTCTGTAATAGCGTCCACACTCTCTCTCTCAGCAAAATGTGAATGTCCAGATTGTCTGCAGTGAAGAAAATAAAAATATGGCAGCCAAATACAAAGAAATCCAGATGTACTGTAACATCACACCAAGCACGCATGCAGTCTCTCCCCCCTGAACAGGAATACTGAAATATGGATACTTGGACGTGATCATCTCTTCAATCGTTGAGGCTGTTTTGAGATCATGTGATCTCAGAAGCCGTGCATGTTCACCATGCCTCATCAAGGTCTTTTAGGGATCTCCATTTGTTGTTTTGTGCTCAGGTCAAATTACCAAAACAAAAAAAAATAGAAAAGAAAGAAAAGGAAAAGAAGGACAGCCATATAGGCTGTGCCTGGCCTTCAAAGGCTGAGAGAGAGTGAAAGAGTGAGAAGAGTGTATGTTTCACGAAGAAAGGGAGAGGAACACGGAGTCCTTGGAACTGAGGGCCGGGTCTTGGTCACCGTATCCTTGGACAATCAGTGACTGCCTATGGAACGCATCCTGGCTCTCTCCCCTACAAACCCTGGCAGCATCAATGCACGCTGACCTTGTTATTCAGCATGAACAGATAGGGAGGGTGAGAGCAAAAGCCTGAGCGTGCATGCGTGCGTGCGCATGCTTGTTTGTTGCATGCGTGGGCAGGGAAATTATGTGACGAGAGGGATGAGTGTCTACCTGCCTCTGCAATCTAAACAACACTAACTGTACAAGTATACATTATTTTGCATGATAACTATGCAAAAAAAAAAAAAAATAAAAAAAAGTTCATCTCAACCTGACATGGGCTACTTTCACTAAAAAAAAGAGAAAGAAATGAAAAGAAAGAAAAAGTGAAACCCAACCCAAAATTGAAGTGACTGAACTCTCCCTTCGGGCAACTGCTGGTTCCAGCCAGTTGCAGAGCACACGCTGTACTGACAAAGAACATGCAAAACTGCAAGAAGTCATTTCTGTCCAGACTCTGCTGAGGTTGGCATCGGTGTGCAGACAGGAAAACACAGCGGTACGCTCTGTGAGAACATACTGTTCCACAACAGTGCAGACAGCAAAGGGATTCTCAGCTGGATGCTTTCCGGGTATTGGTAGCAAGAATGAGGATATGACATTACTAAATTCTCTTCATGCACACTTCTGCTGTTCGTGTGATCTCACACACACACACGCACTCACACACACACGCCCACACAAATGGACCAATGCACAACAATTCTGTGTGGATGCCACAAATCTGTGATGCGATGTAAAGCCTCGGGGTGACTGGGGTTATTAGCCTCATTTGTTTATTGCAGCTGTAAATTAAAGAGTTCAACTCGAAGAACAAAAGAGTGAAATTCCTCCTTCACCTTGACATGGCTTCACTCTCCTGTGAAAACACAAGGGCACCGGGGCTTAATGGTGACCTTTTGGTGACTGGGATCCAGGAATGCTTCCTGACAAGTGACCCGTCTCATCCGTTTTCACCTATTTTAACACTCGGAACGCGACTTTCCAAAGTTCCGGGACTGTTACGAGGGGCTTGGATGGACTGTGCACCGGGCTCACGCTGTTGAGTCGGGAGATAGAGGGGTCACGGATAAGAACCCGCATGTGACGATTGGAGATATCTTACAGGAAACCAGGAAGTGCCATCTGGTCATTTTCCCCTCATGCATACAAACAAACACACACACGCACACACACACACACACACACACACACACACACACACACACACACACACACACACACACACACAAACACAGAAACAAATGCCTGCTCTGTGACAAACAGCAGGATGTTCAGGGAAGGATTTTTTGGCTGTGCACCTATTGAATATCCTGCCTTCCTGACTACGAGGTCGACAAATACGCGAGTGAAGGCATAAAAAAACATAACCCGATGCTCAGAAACTCGATTTAAGAAGCTGTTTGCGGCTATTCTTGGAGCAGATTTGCAGCGCCATCTTCTTTCTCACCACCACGCAGCCGGATCAGTGTGACGGAGGTGATAGAATTGTTCTGCTTCCTGCAGGTGAAACGAAGATATAACAGCTGATGGTGAAGGGCTTTGAGGAGGAAGCCCCACCCCCCACTGGAGGGATCAATTCACATAAATGGAGGAGGTCACAGACCTTTGACATCCCCTTTCAGATGGGGGAGGGGCACGGGCCTTTGTGAGGCAGGCTTTAATGATCCAATTGTCGACTTATGTCACGTGCCTTCATAACTTTATACAGTATTTACAGTGGCTGCCGTGTGGACTGAACCGTGAGGCTGAAACCACTAGAGTTTTGGATTTTTGTCAAAAGTTCTGCATCCAGCTGCTGTTTTTCCTTTTACTCTTCAACACTCCCCACATCTGTTTCAACCTCCTCTCCCGTCCTCAGCCTCCCCTGCTCCTCTCCAGACCTTATCTGTGCTTTCTCTCCTTTTATCTTGCCTTTTTTTTTGTGAGCTGGCAAACAAGAAAATCAGTTTCTAACATAAAGCTGCTGATTAATGTGTCTTGCTGACATCCAGCAAAACCCATATTGCATGTTGAAGATTACAGGGCAACAGATTAGGGTGTGAGTCTGAGCCGAAGATGCACAATGAGAGTTGGGCCGTGAACACAGGCAGTGCTGCTGAAATTCTTCTTCAAATAGTCTAGATTTTCAGTCAATACCAGGCAAAGAGTTACTTTATGGTAGCCTTAAAAGGGTTCAGAACCACCAGAATATTAAACCAGCCCTGCTGCATTTAAGTGTCAGAGAGACTGTGGGAAAAAAATATGACTGCACTTAAATCTGCATCAAATTAAATATTAAACAGTAAAGTGTAACTTCACAGGATATACCGGAATATATCTTAAGTTCATTTAATTTCACAGGACTTCAATGCTTTTTTATTTAATCAATTTACTGAAGATTTATATGATTCACTTCAGTCTTTTTTTCTGAAGTTTCTTTATATTCTTATATGTTTTTAAATGTGCTTTTTTGAGATGTCAGCAACAAGAAATTGGACCCAATGAGAAAAGCCTGAAAAGACAACCTGCCTAAAACAAATGTGTGAAACAATGGTGGCTATCTCCGTCATTGGGATATTGTCTCCTGTACCATCTGTGCTCCGGATCAGAGGGAAATCCACAATCACTCAGAAGAGGATCAAGAGGAGGCCAGGGTCCCGGCGGTGTTTTCGGTTTTTGTGTTTCTGTGACCTCAACTGGTATTGTGAATAATCCGTCCGGGCGGTTTACGCCAAAGATTTTCCCTCATTGATCAGAGTTGGAAACATATCCGGGGCAGGATGGAAGCGACAGGAGATGAAACCTCTCTGTCGTTGACTGGATTGGTAATCAATTGTTATGGATGCCTTTTTGTTATGACACCAAACTCCATTCTGAGCGATCTCACACACGTTAACATGTCATAACAGAGCGGCATAATTAGAGGGGATGAAATAATGAGATGGATGTGACTTTGTATTTTCTCACAAAAACACCCTGAGTGCCACACACACACACACACACACACACACACACACACACACACACGTGCGCCAGCAAATGATGAGATCTGATATGCTCCATGTGAAAGGTAATAATGCAAGAAAAGACACCAATCTGTTTCCCTGGTGACAGTTAATACAAATGATTTGAAATAGACATTACTCACCCGACCATCTTTCACCAGTGCCACCATCCCCATCACAGTAACACAACTCTGAGTTCACAAATCAGACAAAAATAGAAAGAAAATCATTGGCATGATGAGATAGAGTAGCATTTTTAAGTATAAAAGAGCATGTTTTGATGGTCATAGCATGTTTTTTGGGGGTATATTTCTACGAGATTGAACTAATATTACCCTTATTGGTTTATTAAGGAAATGAAATTCGGGTGATTCACAACATTTCTGAGTGCAGTGCACTTGTGTTATTTTTGAAGCCAACTTCAAATTTCCCTGGGAGACCCGAAAAGGTCAAGATGCCACATTCAAAGAAAATGGCCACCTCGACAGCTCGGGCTCTAGCTAGGATGAAGAGACGTCTCCTTCAGGAAAGAGGGAAACCTGTCCGAGCGGAGGGCTGACGTCGCGGGGGCCTTACTTATCTCCTCCCAGATTAAGTCCCAATTGTTCGCCACGAACAAAGGCAGCCAGTGAGGAAACCACTCCCCTCCACCCCCCGATCCCAAGGGCCAGATGGTCAGCGTTCAGACCCCCCCCCCACGACCCCTCTGGCCCTTGGCCTATCTGACAGGGGCTGCGCGTGCTCAGGGCGAGACAGGCCACCCAGCATAATCACAATCCGCCGCGCTCATGCGGAGCGCGTAATCACGTGAGGCCGGACTACCTGTGGGATTCAGGCGTCCCTTTTTGGGCGTTTCACGCAGGACAGCAAGGGCGGCGCGCGCGAGGGACACAGATACTGTCATGTACAGTTTGTCAGTAGCCTTTCACCACACGTGCAAGTAGAGGAATGCAAGCTTTGGGGCATAAAGGAGGAGGAATGGAGCAGGTTGGATGTAGTCAGGTCAGACTGGTTTGACTGTAATTACAATGACAAGCCACCAAATACATCTTCTGCTGCGTCTTATCTGATATGACTTTATCTTAACTGCTGAAGCCGGTTTCAACAGCGGCCCCAGGCAACTGCAACAGTCAAACGTGAGTGAGTGGCCTGCGTGGCCCTCACATACAGTAGACTTGACATGCTGTTGTTACCGCCATCTGTTAACAATGAATGAAGCGTTCTGCAGAAACATTTGCATAAAATTGCATAAAGAAAACTATTCTTTAAGCGGGTATTTCATTTGCTGCAAGACCCTTTCCTGCACAAAGTAGCTCTGCGCTGACCTCGCAAAACCTATTGATCTGTTGCTTTTGGCGACATTTCAGTGATCAGTTGGAGCAAATGTGAAGAAAACGACGGAAAGGAATAGGAAGAAATAAGCTGTTAGAAATGGGAGCATGCTCCAGGACCCACGCAGGGTTTTTTTTTTTTCTATCACCAACAGACTTATCAGGGGCTGAAAACCCAACTGCGTCTGAACGCAGACTCCGCAAAATAAAGAAACTGGACAAAGTTGCCGCATCATTCGCTTCACGGACAACGGGGCGATCTTCAGAACCATCGAGACTGCACTTGGGCTTTCTTTTTCTTTTTTTCCCTTCAATTGTTTTGATCTCTGATCACTTTACCGCGCACGGTTCTGCAGACACGAGAGCAGAAAATACCAACACGGGAAAAAAGTGCGCATGCATACCTTATTTCAGGCCAAAAGTTGGTGTTTTGCGGGCGAATGTGCGTCCTCGGTGCTGCCGCCGCCGCTGGTGTCGCTGGTCGCTCTGCGCGTCCGCAGCTGATCTGAATGCGCGCATCGCCAGGAGCCGCCAGGTGACGTCAGGATATTACTGTACTGTACACAGAGAAGATGGAGAAAACAGCCTGATCCCGGGGGCAGGGAGCAGCAACAGGGGGGGACTAAACAGTAAGCAATATACTAGGATGTAATCCGACTTTCCCGTCTGAAGTTTCCCATTTGCGTTTCCATTGTTTGATTCGAGTCGGGGTTCTAAATTTTAAACTGACACGGGGGAAAAGGAAAATATGTTACAATGGACTAAATTTTTTTCTCCAACATAAAACCGTCTGTGAACGATAATCCTCTACAGTGACAGTGACTTTCACCTGAAACCAGCACATTTCTGAGCGCCTTTAAAGTCAAGCGCATAGGCCTCATTATTCCGGTAAAGGTTGTAGAACAACGCCCCCTGTTGGACAATACTCTCAATAACAACAACAACGACATAGATGGATGGATGATGGATGGATGATAGATAGATAGATAGAGATAGATAGATAGATAGATAGATAGATAGATAGATAGATAGATAGATAGATGGATGGATGGATGGATGGATGGATGGATAGATAGATAGATAGATAGATAGATAGATAGATAGATAGATAGATAGATAGATAGATGTGTGGTGTAGTGTGTGTATGTATAGATAGATAGCTGGACAGATGGACACACAGACAGATAGACATACAGATAAAATCTGGTGTTAACAAGCAAAACTTTAATTCTATCTGACATCTCTTTTGTAAGCCAGGACTAAAAAGGAAAAAGACAAAATCTAAACAGTGGTGACATTTACTGAAGTATTCACTGTGGCACACAGTGATGTGAACACTTGACATAAACATGCCAGTGTAGCCAGCATGGCCTTAAAAGGCACACACCAAAAGGAATAGTAATATGTTCGAGCCTTTTTCACTGATGGCCACTTACTCACCCACTCAAAAATAATTAAAAATAGATATAGATAATTAAAAATAGATATAATAGCTGTGACAACCAATCATTTAAGCAATTAAATGTTCAAACACATTTAATAGAAATGTCTTATGTTGGCTTTTTGCTACCACGGTGAATCATCCTCCTTCATCACACTTTGTTCTCTGCATCCTCTTCTCTCACACTTAACATTCTCTCGAAATTATGTCTGTATCCAAACTTAGTTCTTCATCTGGGTCCTCTGCCATTGCTGTTCCGTCCTCAGCATCCACTTACTAAACTAGAAAGCACTCGGAGAGCGCAGACCTCCGCCAAGCGCAACAATTCCTTTTGGCCCCATTTATCACAATGTTAACAAAAATTTCAAAGTGATCCAGAATCCAGGATTTCTTCCCGATCACCCCCAAAATGAAATCAGTTCTTCCTTTTCACATTTCCAACAAATCCTGAAAATTTCATCAAAATCGGTCCTTACTTTTTGAGTTATGTTGCTAACAGACAGACAAACAGACAAACATTGGCAAAAACCTAACCTCCTTGGCAGAGGTAAATATCCACCATCCCTCCTCTGGATGTGTCCAAACCAGCTCAGTCTGAACTGGTTCTTGATCCTGTCCATCCTTCTCGCCTCTCAAATGAAGCTGAACACCATCCTGTCTGCTACCTCCAGCTCTGCCTCCCTCGGTGTCTTGAAACCACACAGCGTCGCTGGGCTGACTGCCACCTTCTACACCTTTACCTCCATGACATCTTTCTCCCACCATCTCAACCTGCTTTCACAGATTCCATAGATTAAAATCATGACAAGTATAGCAGTAGGGCACATCATTTGCACATTTTAAATGTGAAAGATTAGATTCAACTTTATGTCGTTGCACATATCAGAGGAACAAAATGCAGTTAGCATCTAACCAGAAGTGCTTTTGCAGCGTGTTAACCCCATGCACAGTAAATACGAATATACAGTATTGTAGTGGCTTGAGAACAAATGTACAGTAGATACAAATCTACAGTGTTGCAGTGGAGTAAATACAATGTACAGTATATACACACTGTGTGATACATGCCCTACATATATGTACCTATATGTGCACATATATATATATATACACATGTATATACGTACACATATACCCTACGCACATCCACACACTCATACATAGTGCAGAGTCTGATAATTGTTGCTCTACAGTATTAAAAATGAGTGGAGGAAAGAACTGCCTGAGAAAATATACTTCACAGTTGAGTGGCCAACTGTTGGTGATACAGGACCTGTACAAGAAGAGTCGATAAACCCGATTTTTTTAATAAAAAAAAAAAGTATAATTAAATTCAAAACAAACTTTGAGAATAACCTCGGGAGGGGGCGTGGCCTGCGCGGCGCATGCGCAGCGGCGGGCCGTGTGCAGCGGCTCCTCCGGGTGTTTGAACAGGAAGGCGGACATGTTGGGTCGACGCACCGTCTGCTGCCCCCCCACCTCCACCCCCCCGCAGAAGGACTAACACACGTCCTGAGACCACACGAACCGAGGCTCTGGATTCAACAGACAGCGGGAAGCAGGACCGTCTGTGTGTGTGTGTGTGTGTGTGGGGGGGAGGCAGAGAGAGAGAGAGAGAGAGAGAGAGGAGAGGGAGGGAGAGGGAGGGGGGGAGAGTTGACCGGGGTCGGCTGCGCATGGGACGCGGCGGGACGAGGCTCCGGGGCGGCCGACGCTCCGAGCGACTTCCCTCCACCTCTGCCCCCGAACTGTCACACTATTGTCGTCTGATGCGGCCCTTTGGGGACACGGGGACGGGCCGGGACTAACCTACACCCCCCCCTCCCGAGGACAGAGAGAGAACCCCCCCGCGCCCCTGGACCAGACGCGTTATTTGAGTTTTAATTGCCTTTTGTTCGGACGTGCCGCCGCTAAGCCCCGGCCAGCCCGCGGAGCACCGCTAATCTGCCGTCTTCGGAGTTGTTCACCGCCCCGGGAGACGGAGACGGGCCGCGGCCAGGAACAGGCATCTGGCCCCGGAAGATGAGGCTTTCGTGCGCCCAGGGAAGCCGCAGACGCCTCGTCGAGTGTGGAAGTTCGGGCAGAAGCGGGCGTTTCGTCTGAAGCAAAAGTTCACGGGGAAGAGGAACACTCGGCTAGCTAGCTACCGCTGGTTGCTAAGGCTAGCTAGCCAGACTTTTTTTTTCGCCTCGCCAGCTCGCCGCTTTTGTACGCATCACACCGACGACACGGGCGGGGACAATGTCTTCTGCGGAGAGCATGGATGTTCGGTTCGAGAAAATCGATGCCATGCTGACGGATCCGAAGTCGGAAATAAACACGGATTGCCTCCTGGTAAGTTTGTAGCTTAGCCGCGGGGATAAGCGGCTAGCCAGCCGGGGGGAGTCCTCCTCCTCCTCCTCCGAGCCCCCCCGAGTCTTTCTCTGACCGACCCGTCGGCTCAGGTGGACACCGACGGAATGTGGCGACCGCGGGGGGGGGGGGTCCACGTTCGTTCGCGTGGAGTTGATGTCAGGCGATCAGCCGCCACTTCAAAGCACTACTTCAAAGCGATCGATCCGTGGAAGAAAGCAACACACACACACACACACACACACCACCCTGACTGGAATAAGTCCCGATTCCACCTTGTTACACACGCATTATTCGCGTTTAAGCGTGTTGGCCCTGGGCCGTTAACGTGGCGTCATAGCTGGTAATAACGATGGAAGACGACCAGATGGCAATCGCGCGTCTTGACAACCCGGTCTGCTCCAGCCGTCGTGCATGGTGCTGACCGAAGTGCCCGTGAGCCACGACAGATGTTTGGATTCAGCCTGCTGCCCAGTGTCGTCTTATCAGCTGCTGCCGTGTGTTTTTTTTTTTTTTTGTTTGTTGCAATGAGGTGATCCAAGCCGAGAGGAAGTGGTGGCATCAGCACGTCCAGATGTGGTGATGCCATCACATCCAGATGTGGTGATGCTATCGCGTCCAGATGTGGTCCCCCTTGGTCCGAGGCACACACTGTTGATACCTGCAGGCCCCCGGCTGCATCTCCACACCTGCGCGCTGCTGGTGGTTTCACTGTTTGTGGCTGTCAGGACTTTGCCTCTGCTAGATATCCTTCCTGCTTGAGCCGTAAAACTCAGAAAACAAATTGGGTGGAAGATGCAAAGTAATTTCATTGCTGCTGCTGTGGAAACACTTTCCTGGGTGACGGTGACAGGCGTGGATGTTGGCCCAGTGGTGCAGAGAAAGATTTATAGCATGAAATTAAAATTAGCATGGATTATTGCCGGTATCTTTGAATATTTTCTTCTCGCCTGGGGCTGTTGCTGAAGCTTGCAAAGAATGCCCGGTAATCATGGGTTCATGAACATGCTACGGCACTTTATTTGTAACGAGGTAGTTGTTTTATGCATCCCTGGGGTGCTGAGGCATGTATTTTTACTTTTCAGGGGTTAAACATCAATGGGGCTTATTGACAATTGTCTCGAGAACTCTCAGACAAATATACCTCTTATGGAATGTTTGTTTATGCTGGATGGGGGAGAAAACACCCATCCTGTTGCAAAAAGAGGCAATTAAACTCACCTAAATGTGCACACACACTGCATTTTTAATGACAAAAAGCTGCAGAGACTGTTCTGCTGGCGCACACACACACACACACACACACACACACACACACACACACACACACACACACACACAAGGGTGTTGTTGCTTTTTTTTCTCCTCTTTCTGCAGTCTCTCCTGATCAATGAATGGAGGCCTTTAGCTCAGGCACTCTGTGCCACCATGCAACTCCACCCACAGTTTAATAAAATTCCACGCTAATCAAATAACCTCTTGTCTTTTACTGGCCTAGAGATCCCTTGTTTGTCCCAAAGTAATTCTGCCAGTGTGGAGAGAGTTGGTAGTGGGTAAGCCGTTCAGAGGTAGCTGGGTGTGGGCTCTGCGCTCGATTCGAAAACCAAAATTACGTGGACCAAAGACTCGAGTTTCTCAACGCTGTGTAACTCAAGGCTTGCTTGTCTGTGAGGAACGGGCTCCGTCCCCAGTCGGCACGCCGCGCCGCTGTACCCGGCTCTCGTAGTTTCACCGTCTTGTCTGACATGCAAGGTTATTTTTTTTCTCATGAGGACCCATGTCTGTGTGCTGCACCGTTCCACTGGCCTAAATTAACTGAATATTCCAGCAGAGTCACGCTTATCTATGACTGCTAAATAAATCCTGGTCAGAAAGGGGAGCACCTTATCTAGACGCCCTCTCCCCAGTCAGTCTGCTCAGAGAATTCCTGACATTGTCAAGCTTACTGACAATAGCTTTTGACACATTTTCCATTACAATTCTAAAATTGGAATAAATTCTCAATTAAGTCCCTTTAATGAAACGGAATCTCCTTGAATTTGGCTTTTAATTGTCCTTTCTTGCATTCACACCTTTTTTGCTTTCAGCCCTCTGTTAAATGCAGACTAATTGCAGGAAACTGCCAGGCCATTTAGTCAGATCTGAAGTCCCCGACTGAGTCCTGCATCAACATAGATTTGGAATTTACTCTGTTTTAGCATTGTTTATAATGTTATTTAAGTAAGCTGAATAACTAAATTAAAACGGTGCATTTTCCTGCACACTGGATTCATTGAACATACTTTACTGTCTGACAGTGTTTACAGTGAAACTCAATTACGGTGCACAATATTGTCTTTGTTGCTAGTAGAGGTCACTGTTGAGGTCAGGTCTTAATGAAAAGTGAAGAGCTGTGTGACAAGACCTTGAATCATCAACGTTTGTTAGATCCACCATCAGCTGGTCAAAAATACTATTATGAATGTGCTTTCAGTCCAAACATCCTCTGCTTGAGATGACATTTGCCTTTTCTTTATTGGATATAAGTATGAAAGAGCCTGGACTGGTTTTTGGCGACCTTTGCTTTGAATGCCATGTCGTCTCATAAAATAACTGATAAGACAGTAATAGAGTGACATGGATTTCAAATGGAAGTGAACGCTGCTGAAGAGATTTCACAGCAAAAGCCTCACTTTTACTTACTGAAAAGCAAACTACAACCCGGCACAGCTGATAGGGATCTCGGCTGGTCTGTGTATTGGGATTCTTGGACTTTTACTGCCCCTGCCTTCAGTTTTATGCTCAGTAACTCAAACGATTCTGTCTTTTGATTAACACTGAGTGAGTGACTCCACCACTGAGCTGTTTCCAGTGACTTTACCTCTGGAAACTATTGACATTTGATTGCTTTGTCAGCCTGCACTGTGAAGAGCTGTCCTGTCAGTGCTGCAGCATTTGGCTGAATGTGAGCAGGCTGTCTGCAATCACCCCAGCAAACACCAGTTAACCAGTTTGGTTAGTAGGTGCAGATGCTCTTATTTGTGAAACCTCTTAAAGCTGAAATTCTGAATGGCACTTCCATTTAAACCATGGTTTCATTTTGAGACAACTAAAATTGTGCAGAGAGCTAAAATGATAAACTATATTATGCCAATTCACTTTAATACTGTATTTGTGAGTTTGGGCAATCTTTAACCAGTCCTTCCACTATAATTTATAGTTGTGATCGTCCATCTGCATTCCTCCAACCGACGGTGCAGGCATGTGCTCCTAATTGATCTGTTCATTTAATTAGCACTTCAGTGATCAAATATTCTCACAGCAGACATCTCGAGGTTGAGTGTAGAGAGGACAGGCCTGCTCGAGAATTCAGCACATGAGTGCACACCACTGCTGGAATCACTGAGGTTTATTTTGACGTGGAAGCAGTTGTGACAGCGATTCTTACTCACAGGGACCTCATGAGGAACGGAAATGCCCCTGTTTTGCCGTAACTGCTTTGACTCTTGCTGACATTTATCAAGATCTGCTAGATTTGTTTTTTTTTTTTTTCAATTTCTTTTACTGAAAGGAATACATATGACCATAGAAGCCAAATATTCCATGAAAATGGGAAATAGCCAATAGTGTAATAGTGTAAATAATAAAAAAACTTATAGTTTATCAGGTATATCCATGGGTTCTGTAAAGGATCTGCATTGGTCTTTCTGAGCATATTCTATTGACACACCTTAAAGAATCTGGATATATTCCTCTGTTATAGGTATTTAACCCACTAATGCTGGTTTTCCTGTCGGCACTAAGCTCCTCGGACTTTCCCATCGTAGTGTTTGAGTCTAATAGGTGTAACAAGCTCTACTTAACAAGGCCCAGAAAAGTCAGCAGTCATTATCAAGCAGAAGTCAAGTGACCGTGTTGCAGAAACTAACGTGACCGATCCAGATGGCACATGGCGCTGAAATCGACCTTTCAAGCTGCTGTTTAACACAGCAGCTTCATTTAGGATTTGGGGTTGTCATATTTGTGACAAGGCAGCATTTGAACGTCGGGTTTAGAAGCAGCTGGATACGCCCGTTAGAGACTCTCTATGGCCACGACACCCGCAAATCATTCTAGAAATGAATCGGCCTTTCTCTTAATCCCTCCCATTAATATCCTGTAAAGGTCTGTGTTAGGTCTATTTCATTCCCGGTAGGGAAAAATATTTTAAAAGTAAAAATCAGCTAAACAGCTAGTTGGACTAGTTGCTTTGCCAGCAGCCCGTGCAATGCTAAGTTATTTTCCTGCAGGCCACACAAGCCGGCTCGGGGATGTGAGCGCTCATTCATTCATGGCTGTTCATGTGTCAGGGAGGGGCCGCGTGCCTGCTCGTTTGAAGTTGCACATCAGCCAGAGAAGGTGAAGGCCGCGCCGACAGTTTTCATTGGCGCGGTTGGCACGGGCCCTGTTATGAGCAACTAGTCAGGTACCCTGGAGCACAGAGTTACGCATGACATTCACGCTGTGGCCTTAAATGCCACCGCACCGCACGATCTGACGCGTGTGCACGCAGCCCGAAGTGAAACCGCTGTAGATTTGCATGGCAAATGGCTCCTTCACAGTTGCCCACATGTTGAAAGCATGTTGCTTCAGATGTGGAAAAGAGGAGACGGGCCTAACTGGTGGGACCACTGCACATGCCTTGTGCTGGCATGCAGAAAGGGGTGATGTGGCTGAGGCTCCCATGGAAATTTTAACTCAGACTTTAATGTCTGGAAAAGAGCTTGTGTGTATTTCTCCACCCTAAAGCTTAAAGAAATATTTCCTGTATGTCATGTCAGCCGTTGGCTTTTGTATGGCTATAATTTTTTTTAAACCTAATTGCCACATTTCACTTCATATGGTGAGACTGGTGGGCTTTAATGTTATTATTAAGTAATTCCAAGGATGTGTCACACACCAAAGCAGCATCAGCAGCTGAATATTTAAAAGATTTCTTAGTAGACTGGTCAATATAAATATTGACCAGTAGAATTAAATGTTTACTGTGGTAGTTGTAATTGTCTGTACTGATCCAATAACCTGTTTTAGGTTTATTTGGAATTGCTCTAACAGTTATTTCAGTGGCTGTACTAAACAAATCTTTGTTATATACCTGCACTAGTTCCTCTTTTGCATTTAGTTCTGCATGTTTAGAGTCACTATTGCCTTTTCAGGAACTCTCCAGCCCAGAGCATTCACTGCAAAGGCAATATTAGAAGTGCTCTAAATGGTTTCACTTCCGCAATTTTACTATCTAATCTCGTCTTCGTAAAAACGAGCGTGATATTTCATTGAAGAATAATCAGATTTTCTCAGGTGAGGGAAGAATTTTCACACTGAGAGCAATCTCCCGCCACCTCCAGCTGTCGTCATTAGTCACGGATACAAGCAGTAAAACCTGCACATCTCCCTGTCATTCGCATACACGTCAGGTGTAAATCTGTCTTAGTTTCCACTTCCCATGGCTGTAAACCGCGTCGCATGAAGCCTCTGTTGGATCAAAGATGTCCTAACAAGTCAAGCATGTGTTACTTTTTTTTTTTTTAAAAACATACATTTTCAGCTTTCTCCCAGATGGTAGATCAGGAGCTGATCTGTGTCTCTGATCTGCACTGGAAGACATGTGGGAGAGCCTCATTCGGTTCAGAGCTGGACTCCCAACTTGACTGATGAGATTTCAGAGGGTTCTCTTACAACAGAGTTTACACAATCTTAAATAATTAATTCTCCTTTTCATTTGTTGAAAGCTGAAATGCTCCCGAATGGCCAAACTCACTCTTGGTTTTATTGCATCAGCAGTTATTTATATCTGAGATTGAGCTGACGTCATGTGCACGTGCTGTAAAGCATCAATTACGACCATTGCAGCCTCATATACTTTTTTTCCAATTGCATTTCATAAATGTTTTATTCTTTCTGTCCCGCAGTGCGAGTTTTTCCTGGTCATTTTATTTCCTACATCTGCTGTTATTCCTCACCTCCACACTTCACGTGTATGTTCTTTTTTTGTATGACTCGTCTTTGGCACCACATTGTATTAAAATGCACGCCGTTCCCTCCCTTCACTTTTTGTCGAGAACTTGTTTGGCCACATACCTAAAATAGCTCTCTGACGTGTACGGTCCTGTTAAGGAATGTCACTGTGGCTGTCCAGAGTTCTCTGTGGCAGGATGTTATGCAAACGTGCACTGCAGAGCACAGAGCCTTGTGATTAGGGTCCTGAAGGACTCGCTTCTTTAGCTTTTTTTTTAAAAATTTTCCAGTGCAGACTGCGCTCGTGTGCTGGGGCCAACAGGACCCCCATTCTCCACCGTATTGCTGTGAAGTGCCCGCTGATGGGAAAAGTCAAACCTACTTTGAATAGGTGCGCGTTTAGAAGATCAGCCGTGTGTTTTGATCACCAGCCCCCTCATCACACACATGCGGACGTGAATTTCCAGATCTTGTCTGTTGAGCTCAGCCGTTTTGCACCCCCACGACCCCCCCCCTTCCTCCATCTATCTGTTTTTCTCATTCCCACCCATCCCAGTGGGCACTTCCTTGTTTTATGTCTCATTAAAGGGGCTTTGGCCCCCACCTCTGCTGCGGCGCAGAAGGAGCAGCGTTACTTAAGAGGATTCCTTAACATGTCTGAGCTGCTGATTCACCATGTGTCATTGTTTTGCCTGGAGTGCTAAAAATAAATAAATGATCATTAAAACAACAGATGTGATGAGGAAACGTGAGGGTTTTATGATAATTAGCTCAGAAGATTAGCGTTGATAATAAGTAGGGAAATGCTTAGAGAATATCAGAATGTCAGAATATGCACTGTGTCAACATTTTGCTCATGACTGCAGAAGCGTATGCATCAGAATATGCTAGTTTCAAACAGTTGCGGGTCTTTATTCTGGATTATGGAAGATTAGATTGAATCCTTTCTATCCTACTTATTATTCTGGCTGGCTGGTTTGAGTCAAGCATTTCTAACAATAGTATACTATGGCTCTAAACATTAATGTCAATTGATTTTTATCCATTTTTTTATCCACTTTCACATCTATTGTTATAGTATCTAATCAGTGATGGAAAAGTGTGTTTTATGAAAAAGATTGCTGTTGCTGTAATATAGGTTTAGGTTATTTAGCTTCACCATGTTGACGCTTCTCCTTTTCCCCTCAGGATGGCTTGGACGCACTGGTGTATGATCTGGACTTCCCAGCCCTGAGGAAGAACAAGAGCATCGACAACTTTTTGAATAGATGTAAGTGGCTCACGTCACAGTCCACCTCCGATGTTTTTTTTTTACTGTTCTGTGTTGGTATCTTCCTCTTTGACCATGTGTGTTCAGACCCAGTTACATATATGCCGCTTTTTGGGTCACTGCCTCGATGTAGACATGAACACAATAGGTGTCTGCTGGTTAGTGTCCCCAACAAAGAGGCTTTCATAAATGGCTGGTGACCCACATAATGCATATCGTGAGGGTTTCTTTTCCACAGTCTCACCAGATGAGGGAATCCCCCAAAACCCTACAAGTACTACTTAAAAAGCCAGATAGTCTTATAGATCTAATGAAGTGGCCAGGCTTATGGTCACTATGCTTAAAGTGGACTCAACAGTCAGAGTAGAGGATAGGTTTATGAGCTCTTCCCAGAATTTATTCTCAGACAGCCATGTCTGAGATGGGGTATATTTTGGGCACGTGCATTTTGTGACCTACAGAATTACATATACAGTAGTCAGACACATCATTTAAACACAACAGAACATACTGGACTGTACATTGTCTCAATGTGTGTGCTGTGACTGTATGTTCTCTAACCTAGTCTTTATTTTCATTTTTGAATAATAATTCTCAGCTGTTAAAGTTGGGTAGTGAAATCTGTGCACCTATTCCCATGTGGCTCACTCTCATCAGGTTATCACTTATCATTTTAGAAATATTTGCTGCTAAATGAGCAGAATGGAGGATTGAGGTTTGCCATTAGAGAAAACAGAAACCGCAAACGTATTTTTCAATGTTAGGAAAAAACATCACTGCTTCATTTCGGACAATCAGCCCCAGCTCTGCTGTCAGCCCTTGGGCTAAACATGCCATTAGACATCTCCTCAATTTCTCTTGCTACAGTACTTTTATGTGTTGCAGCCAAGTGTTGAAAATGTATTGACCGATGTGGATTAATGGACAAACTGTCCAGTAAGACGTCAGTCCTGGAGTGGCGTGCATCGCTCGAAGGGATTTTATCTCTGAGTTCCCTTCCCCTGTGCCTTTGTGTTCGTCATCCCAGTCTCCTCAGCTGATTTCTCCTCTTCAAATCAGGAAATGCCTTCGTACCTTCAGAAATGTCATGTTTATGATATTATAAATAATATAGAAATATTTGCAACAGGGCCAATATTCTGGTTGAGCATTATTGTCGCAGTCACCAATTTCCAGGAGTAATTTCCACCATTTTTATAGGAAAAGCCCATCCTTTGGTTCACATTAAACCTCTGTTCAATCTTTTAATCCTCTGGGAATTTCCAAGTGGGGGAAAATGCCTAAGGAGCCAGTACTTGGAGTGGAAATGACAGTGCTCTCAAATGTTTGTATTCCAATAATTCAGGCCTTGCTTTTTATTTTTAGGTCAGTTTAGTTTGGATGTCCCTTTTCCATGCATTTCTGTGCCAGTTATGACCCATGTGAATTGACAGTTTTCCCACTAGGTCCAAATGTGTCCTGACTGAACGCTGCTTCTCACAGCAGAGCCAGTGTTGTCCTCTGTTAAATATGCTTCTCCTGGACTGATGAAATCTCCATAAATAGCAAGATCTAAGAAGTCAGGGTTTGTCTATTAGCCTTTGTGCTCTAGTTGATTAAAGTTGCAAATTGTACTTTTGTAGCTATTTCACACTTTAAAATTGTTTTGTGTTTTGTGGCATCTAAGCTTTTAGCACGTATCACTGCCAGCTCCTTAGGGCAATTGTACATGTGACGCTGCTGCTCGCTGGATAATTTCATGATGAAATAGCTTTACGTCACATTATGAATGGACCAGCAGCACAGTGTCACATTTTCCATAGACTTTCAGGTCAGTGTTTTCTAATTTCCTGTGCACTTTTTTTCTTTTCCCTAAACAAGCTTTCTGTCACCTTAGACTGTGGGCAGAGTGTGCACTGTTTTAGATCTGAGCTGCAGTCATAAATGTAAGATGTCCTCTTGCTAAGACCCAGAAGTCCTGCTGCTCCTCTCAATTGTCCCAGGGATTACACCTTCACAATTAACGCAAATCCAAGTTCAGTCATCTGAGTTACATCAGTCCTCTGTCCACTAATAACAAAATCTTTGCCAGAAAGTTAGATGTAATATTTGATTTCAACATCTCCTTTGACCATCATGTCAAGAAACATCCCCCAGTCTCATCTGAAATCTCAGATTAATAATCATATTAAAACAAATCATGTTACAATCTACCCTGGATGAAGTCATCCGTGTCTTCATTGTCTCCAGGTTTATATCCCACACAAATACCACACAACCCCCATATCAGCCTCTCTCCACTCACTTTGTTTGGGTCTGGCCCTGGGTTATTTTAGTGAATTGTTGACACCAACCAGTTGTTCCAAAGTTGAGGCTAATTCCTAAAGTAGACCTTTGGCGGTCAGGGCCCCTCGGCTTTAGAACAACCTGCCTGAGGAGATAAGGCTGGCACGGGCAATGAAATCCCTCATGTCGTCTAAAAACACTTCTATACTTTAATTTTTCTTCTGTTGAAATCCTGGCTTTTAAAATGTGCTATATAAATAACTCTGTACTAATTGGTTTGATACAACATTGGCTGATAACAATTTGTAAGTGATGTCATCATATTGACATCTGTCTTGCATTTATTTTTTTCCAGACAAAGAAACTATTAATAAAATCCGGGATCTGCGCATGAAAGCAGAGGACTATGAGGTTGTTAAAGTTATTGGGAGGGGAGCGTTTGGAGAGGTACAACTGGTAAGACTGCATTTGTTTGTTTAATTAAATAATTAGTCCATGAAATCTAAGATTGCCAGTTTGCCTTAATAACATACCTAGTAATTTATTTTTATACATTATTATGTAGATCGTGTAAATTATAATGATTGACATTTCTTTACTTTTCAAGGTGCGGCACAAATTTACAAGCAAGGTTTATGCGATGAAGCTACTCAGTAAGTTTGAGATGATCAAGCGGTCGGACTCTGCTTTCTTTTGGGAGGAAAGGGACATCATGGCTTTCGCAAACAGCTCCTGGGTGGTACAGGTCTGTCAGAGGTTATCTCATTGTGCCTGTCCTAGATCTGTGGGGTTGAGACTTATTTTGTGCATCCTTCACCATCCCTTTTTTCTGCAGCTGTTTTTTGCATTCCAAGATGACCGCTACCTCTACATGGTGATGGAGTACATGCCAGGTGGCGACTTGGTGAATCTGATGAGCAACTATGATGTCCCAGAGAAGTGGGCACGCTTTTACACTGCTGAGGTGGTGCTGGCTCTGGATGGAATCCACTCCATGGGCTTCATCCACAGGTATACGCTTTGCAGGTTTGGTGCAGACAGGCATTGTTGTTCATTTCTAAACTGTTGTTCCCTCTCTGTGAGACTGGCCTTCGAGTTAATGTCATGTCACCTAAACATGGATCATTTTTGTTTTGTCTTTTCTGTGTGGTGCTCAGTAGGAGCCGTTTCAGTGGCGGGATATCATTTTCTATTTGTCTTCTCAGGGACGTGAAGCCTGATAACATGTTGTTAGACAAAACAGGCCACTTAAAACTGGCTGACTTTGGGACCTGCATGAAAATGAACAAGGTATCTCATGCAACCTCACTCAGTAAATGCACATTGTGAATATTTAATTGTGAATATTGCCTGCCGAGGTGCTTAAATTAAGAGTTCGACCTGCTTTCTCCATCAGGATGGCATGGTACGATGTGACACAGCAGTGGGAACCCCAGATTATATTTCACCTGAGGTACTGAAATCCCAGGGAGGTGATGGATATTATGGCCGAGAGTGTGACTGGTGGTCAGTGGGAGTCTTCCTCTATGAAATGTTAGTTGGTGAGTATTTGATCAAAAACTGAAGCCATTACTGTTTCTTTTAGTCTGTGGTCATCACAGTGACTTGACTCTCCTTGTTTTGTGTACTAGGTGACACACCGTTTTATGCAGACTCCCTGGTGGGCACCTACAGCAAAATCATGAACCACAAGAATGCCCTGACCTTCCCCGACGACAGTGACATATCCAATGACGCCAAGAATCTCATCTGTGCTTTTCTGACTGACAGGTTCGATGGTGATAAAGTCAAATTTAAAAATAGCTCCTATCATGGGTTACTGCTTTAGTTTAGGCTTTGATTTTTTTTTCTTTGCTTGTTTCAAGGACCCTTGGTGGAATGAGCCCGATACTTACAAACTCTTGCATGCTCGTTTTGATTATGAAAAGAACAGTTTTTGATGGTATTTCAGATAAAAAGTTGTTTTTTTGCTGACATTCACAGGGAAGTTCGACTTGGACGTAATGGTGTAGATGAGATTAAGAGGCATCCTTTCTTCAAGAATGACCAGTGGACATGGGAAAACATCCGAGACAGTAAGAATTATTATTTAATAATATTAGACAGTAATCATATTTTTTTGGTGCAAGGTAATTCAAGGTTCTTTCCATTTTAAAATGTGATTCCTGGTCATCAGAACTGTCACACTAGTGTAGAGTTTAGAGATGTACAGCTAAAACCAGGAGTTTAGTGGATTTAGATTTAATACTTCACAAGACAGAAGTCAGCACTTTAGTATTGGAACACCTCTGTTCTGCTGGCTGAACGCTCTTTTAACTGGAGAGAGCTGTGCAGTAAAACCTAAATCTCTATCTAGTAACTTTCTTTAAGTTATTTTCTCTTGTGTTTTTCCAAAGAACTAATATCTACTGTTCTTTTGTGTGTCACTCTCTGTTTTATAACGGTGTTTTTCTTCCTTTGTCTCTCAATCTAACCTTTACTATGATGTAATGTGCAGCGGCCGCCCCAGTCGTACCTGAACTGAGCAGTGACGTTGACACCAGTAACTTTGACGACATCGAGGAGGATCGGGGTGAAGAGGAGACCTTCCCTGTACCAAAGGCATTTGTGGGAAACCAGCTCCCCTTTGTAGGCTTCACATACTACAGCAATCAGCAGTAAGTCTGCCAGACATTGAACCATTTTACTTTGTTGTTAATGTCAAATGCACTTTTGTCATGGCAGAACTTTACAGCGTTTGGGAAAAAAATCCTTTTCTAATTTCAGACTATGCAATGGTTTTCTCTAAAAGAAAAGATGCGGGGTTTGTAAACTGCTGAATCTAAATTTGTAATGCGTATCCTTTTCCAGTCCTTTGCGGAAGCCCAGCGCTGCCTCAAAGACCAGTGACAAACGCGGCAGCTCTACAAAAGAGGACAAGAGTCATGTAAGTCAATGGTAACACTTATTTAAAAAAAAAAAAATCCTTCAGAATATTTACCTTCTGTCAGATGCTGATGATAATTGTCACTCATTCAGAATATCTCCAGCATGAAACCGTTTCTACAGAGATGTTTGTTCCTTAATTGTATAAAGGGTTGTTTATTTTCTACTTAGCTGGAGAACCTGCAGAAAAGGATCTACCAGTTGGAGGAGCAGCTTCACAGCGAGATGCAGCTGAAGGATGAGTTGGAGCAGAAATGCAGGTATGGAACACAAGTCCTCTGTTATTTCTTCATTTTCCAGCAGTTTAACAGCTGGACTATGCATGACACACAGTTTATGATCTGACAAAATTGGAAAAATAAATTGTCTTTATACATGGAAACAGAGAATTGGATAGAGTTTGGGGCTAATTTCTCAATTTGTTTTTTTTCCCTCCAGGTCATCACACACCAAGCTTGAAAAGATCATGAAGGAACTGGATGAAGAGGTTAAACACCCACACTGCTTCTTGAATTATTCTTCAAATAAGTCATTCATAATTTTATTATAATGAAAGATCATGAGAAATGACATTTACCCCAACATTCTGTTTCACAGGCAAATATTAGAAAGACTGCAGAGGCCAGTGTGTCTTTGCTGGAAAAGGACAAAATCATGCTGCAGCACCGATTCACGGAATACCAAAGAAAAGCTGACCAGGAGGCAGAGAAGAGACGCAATCTGGAAAATGAAGGTAAACCAGCACAGTCTACATGTGCCATAAAGCAAGGATACTCTTACTTTTTCTTAAAATTATTTTAAAGACTTTCATATTTACAACAAAGTATAAAGTGACTTGACAGAAGGCTTTTCAAACATTAACATTTCTGTTTGTGAGTTTGTGCGAATTTTAATCATGTCAAGGTGTGTCTTAAGTTGTGAAATAATGTGAAATCTTTGACATATTAATTTTCCATCTGGTTTCCAGTTTCAACTTTAAAGGAGCAGGTTGAAGATATGCGAAAGATCAGCCAAAACTCACAGGCCTCAAATGACAAAATTATCCAGCTGCAGAATCAGGTATCCGGTAGACACATGCACAGTCTGGATGTGGAGGAGGAGGATCTACGTGAAGTTTTACATTGTTTTTCCTCTCTGTTGTACAATAGTTGGAAGAAGCCAACGACCTCCTGCGCGCAGAGTCCGATACAGCAGCAAGATTACGGAAGAACCACACGGAAATGGCCAAGTCAATGAGCCAGCTGGAGAGCCTGAACCGGGAGCTGCAGGAGAGGACCCGTGCGATAGATGGAGAGAAGGCCCAGTTGGAGAAGGCAGTCCTGCTGATTCAAAGCACCCTGGACTCAGAGAGGAGGGACTACAGCCAAGGATCTGAGGAGATCAGAGAGCTTCAAGGTAAAGCAGAGAGATCCAACGCTGAAATTTCAGTTTACGTGGTAGTCAGTTGTGGAAATGGTGCGGAAGAATGGGTGCCGCGGAGGGATATTCATTTAATTTCCTGAAAGTCAAACAATGCTGAAAGACTTTTTTTTTTGGCTGTGCCACTCTCAGCAAGGATGGTTGGGTTACAAGAGGACAACGAAAGCCTGAAGCTCAGCCTGGTGAAAGCGGAGGCAGAACGCAGACAAGCCCAGGAGAGGAGTAATAACTTGGAGAAGGTGCACATAAAAAGTCTTACTTGTGCTGAAAGGCTTCTGCCACGTTCCTAAAAGTAAATCTGACTGTTGCTGCTCCCCATAGGAAAAGAACAACCTGGAAATTGACCTGAACTACAAGCTGAAGACTTTGCAACAGCGTCTGGAGCAGGAACAGACGGAGCACAGGGTGACACGGGCACAGCTCACCGACAAATATGAGTCGATTGAAGAAGCCAAATCAGCTGCCATGAATGGTATGCCTCCACCATGTCCCTGTCTGCTGCTTTTCTTCTGCTTTTCTAATTTGTTCTCTTTTTCCATTTATGCTACTTCTGTCTCTTCTGTTTCTTTTTTTCCAAGGTTTTTTCAAGGCAGTTTTTATTTGGAATTTAATGCCCAGTTACGTTGTTTCAGGTTTCTCAAAGTTTTGATACAATATTCAAGATTGAAAGTGTTTTTTGTCATATGCATAGTAGGAAACGTGTTTCCCTGTATAAGGAAATTCTTTGTTTGCTCACCACAATAACTGTCAGAGATAAAGAATAATAGATGACTAGTTAAGTATTTAAAAGCAGGATGTAGAAATATCAAGAGTAGAGAGAGCACCCTTGTCTGTCTCACAGAAATACTGTAATAATGTAAATATATTCTGATATATATAATATTAGCTGTTTAAAGGCTCAAGCAGGGATCTTCCACTAGGCTACATGTTTTGTCGGTTATTGTTAAAACTAGTAATTTAACTATTTGTCATTCATTGTTGTAATTTAGCGGTTCAGCAGAAGATGTCTGAAGAAATTGGATCACGAATGCGAGCCGAGAGCCGGGTAGTGGAAGTCGAGAAGCAATGCTCCATGTTAGAGTTTGACCTCAAGCAGTCTGTTCAGAAGATGGAGCAGTTGATGAAGCAAAAGGAACGACTGGAAGATGAGGCATGTAGCCTCTGTTATAACATTCACGGCTATAATGGCAAATACAGATCCTTTTTGACAGGTTGAGCACGTAATAATCTGTCATATTTTCCCATTCCAGGTGAAGAGCCTGCGAGTACAGGTAGAACAGGAGCTCAGCAAGCGTGCGCTGGCTCAGAGCGAGTTAAAGAGCCGCATGCAGGAGGTGGACCGCCTCAGGTGTTCTGAGAAGCAGCTCAAACAGGAGATCAACACGGCACTAGAGAGCAAACGCTCGCTGGAGTTTCAGTTGGCACAACTGACAAAGTGAGTGGCCTCCCTGCACAACAGGAGAGAATTTTATAATTAGAAATAAAATACTACAACTTGTTAAATAAGCAGTAATATTATAAATTTAGGACATAAAGGTTACTCAGACAGGTGCACTGTTTATTATAATCCAGCCGGCAGGAGACCACTGAGCAGTGGATTTCTGCATTGGACGGTAATGCTCTTTAAAAGTCAAGACATAAATTGCCCGACAATTGTGCTTATAAATAAGTACTATTATTCCAGCTTAGAGTGTGACTGCACCAAAGCTGCTCCCCGACCGTGTTTACATTAAAGGATTAGGGTTTACCCCGAGTCCATTTCTAATCCGGTTGCTACAGCCAATGTTGCTGGATTTCCATTTTACTACAGTGTTTAGAGGCACTCTTTGTCTCACTGGTTAAGTAGTCTTCTACTACTCTAACCTGTGTGCACACGATTATATTGACATGAAACTGCAGCCGATTCATTTTTGATTGATGTGTTTCTAGACAATATAGAGGCAACGAAGGACAGATGAGGGAACTGCAGGATCAGCTTGAAGCTGAACAGTATTTTTCCGTAAGTTCACATCTTAAAGTTCCTCTCCTACATTTTAATGCAGAATCGCTGACAGTCTCATTTCTTTCTCCCCTCAGACACTTTACAAAACTCAGGTCAAGGAGCTAAAGGAGGAGATTGAGGAAAGGAATCGGCAGGCGCAAGAGGCTCAGAAAAAGGTGCAGGAGCTATGCAGTGAAAGGTGAGTTTGGAATATGAAGAAGTACGAGATAACAGACGATCATTTAAAGGCTTAATGTTCAGTGTTATTATTTATACTATTTCTAAGTGGAATAAATGTAAAAAAAAGTGTTTTTTCTTCTGGACACAGGGACTCGTTATCTGCCCAGCTGGATCTGACGGTGACCAAGGCAGAATCAGAGCAGCTTGCCCGGGCTCTGCAGGAGGAGCAGTACTTTGAGCTCAACCAGGAGAATAAGAAGGCAGGGGCGAGACATAAGCAGGAGATTATGGAAAAAGATACTATTATATCACGGGTGAGCATAAGCTGTACACCCCCACCCCACTGCCTAGACACACATTTATGTTCACAGAGGGTCTCACTTCATTTCTAACTCGACTCCCGGTTAAAAATGTCATAAACTTTAAAACTTTCTGCAGCTCGAGGAATCCAATAAAACTCTAACCAAAGATGCTGAGAACCTCAGCAAAGAGAAGGCTGACTTAAATGAGAAACTTCAGACTCAAGAACAAGGTACTATTAATTTATCTACTGTGGTATCTGTGTATCTAAATACATCATTGTACTATTTATATGTCTCTTTTTGACAGAGTATACAGCTCAGAAAGAAGAGATTTCAAATACAATCAAGGCCAACTATGAAAAGGTCCTAAACACAGAACGGACGCTGAAGACTCAGGTGAACATGCTTTTTTTATACAAGATATTAGTAACAACCAGCAAGCTAAGGGCAGAATTGGAAATCAATAAATTGTTTTGACTTTTTAAATTATCAGGCTGTTAACAAGCTGGCAGAAATCATGAATCGCAAGGACATGAAGCTGGACCATAAGAAGAAGGGCAGCGCGGCCGACCTGCGGAAGAAAGAGAAGGAGAATCGCAAGCTTCAACTGGAACTTAACCAGGAGAAGGAGAAGTTTAATCACATGGCCATCAAGTACCAGAAGGAGCTGAGTGAGATGCAGGCGGTACGTTCGAAAGGTGTTGGGGTGCTGATGCCTGGTCAACTTAATCATTTTATGTATTTATTTATTTTTTAAAACTCCCAATTGTGTGTCTTGTGTCTGTGAACAGCAATTGGCAGAGGAGTTTCTTAATCGCAATGAGCTTCAAATGCAGCTGGACAGTAAGGAGAGCGACATCGAGCAGCTCCGAGAGAAGCTGAATGACCTGCAGCAGCGCATGGACAACTCCAGCATCACCAGTCTGCAGGCAGATGAGACAGACAGCAACATAGCAGGTAGTACCATCGTGGAGATCACCTTCAAATTTTACCACAACGTTGGTAATTTTACAGGGCAGATATATTTGGGGATTTGGATAATATTGTACAGGAATATTAGTTTAAGACGGATGAAAATGGGGAAACCATTTATAGTAATAAATTACTATAAATGTATTTATGACCTACATTTAAAACAACAGATTGCGAAGCATTAAAGAATTGTTGCTATTTGCCTATTGTGTTAGACCGGCTGTATTTATTAGATAATTTTATCTGGTAGATTCTACTGAGAGCTTTCTTTCTTTGTAAATACAAAACTTTCATGACATGTGTGTTACATGTTCACCAGGTCTGTGTTTCTATTTCTACTAATCTCAAATTACCAGGGGGATGCACAAATCAGAAAGAAATAGTTTTGTATGTTGGAAAAGAAGCTCCAGAAACTATGGACCTAAACAGGCTGCAGATTTAAAGGTTTTCAGCTTTTAGAACCTTGTCCTTAACCCTAACATTAACAGTAGGCTTTGTTTGGGTCTTTAGTTGGTTAAACTCCCTATTTTATCCAAACTGATCATCAATGAGAGATCATGCAGCTCCTCATCGTGTCTTGTTTTCATGTGTGCTGTTGTCTGTGGTTAAACCGTTCTCTCTTTATCCCCCTCATGTCCAGCTGGTTCTCCTTGCTCTCCCTATCTTAGTAACTTCTATTCCTTTTCCTCTGTGAGTAACTGAGTGGACAAGCCTCTCTTGCCTGGCCTGTGCAGCAGCTGTTGTGTGTTCCGTTGTCCCGTTGTTGATTTTTCTCGTATATTTTTTGCCAGAGGAGAGAAAGTCCCCTCCTATTGGTTAGCAGAAGAGGACACTTTTGAAAGAAGCCTGAAAAACATAATGTCAAATCTGAAAAACCAAATGTCTGACAGGCAGCAGCTATGAGGCTAATTATAATGTACAGACTAATACTGAAATGCTCACATGGTCAGCCCTAACTGTAACTTAACCACACCACAGCAGACCGTAGCATCTTTGCAGGCTCCACCCTGTGTGAGGTGAACCTCAGCACCTTTCAAAATGTGTCTTGAAACTGAAATCCCGTTGACAGCACCAGTGTGCTTCAAAAACTCTTATTTGTTGACTTTTATGTCATATTTTTGGCATGTTCACATAGAAGTACTGCTCGCTTTGGACAACTTCCCCCACAATGTCACAATCAGTAGTCAAGCGGCTTTAACTTGTGTTTTCACCTGCATGCATTTGACTTTCAACTAATTTTGAATCTATGTTCTGAAACCTAAATCCATGTGTTTTTATGAAAACTGAGTATTTATCGCTGATTTGGAGGAAGAAACTAATTCCTGATGCAAAACACCTCCTAAATGTTTACAACAAGTGTTGAAGTGATAAAGATTTGGTTTTTGTAAGAAAGATTTCTGTTCTTTCCTCATGCATGAGGGTGAGCAGTGGCATGGGATATTACACTTACCTCCTGTTGCTACTCCAGTGCAGTTACGTTTTGCAGATCTCCGTGAAGGCTTCACCTGTTATATTTATTTATTTAATTATTTATTTTAAGATCTGTGTCACAGAGTTTGGATTTAAATACTGCATGAGCTCTTTTCCTACAGTGCAATTTAGCTGTGTTGAGGTGTAATTTTTATCCGGGCTGCTTTTCAGAGTCCAGATTGGAGGGTTGGCTGTCCATTCCTAACCGTGCTAATATCAAGCGATATGGATGGAGGAAGCAGGTATTGCATTTATTTGTCATTTCCACTGCAACGTTTTGCAGCGTTGAGAATGCTGTGCCCAGAGCTTACGGACAATATGTGCGCCTTCCTTCCATTGTCCTTGAAATATTTGTAGTATGTGGTGGTGAGCAGCAAGAAGATTCTGTTCTACAATGATGAGCAGGATAAGGAGCAGTCCAACCCCTCAATGGTACTAGATATCGAGTAAGTATTTGTTGAGGATCTCTACGGGTTCGATTTAATGTCGTGACTGATGTCTAGTTTTGAACGATGTGCTTTCTCTGTGCAGCAAATTATTTCACGTGAGACCAGTCACACAAGGAGATGTATACAGAGCTGAGATGGAGGAGATCCCCAGGATATTCCAGGTAAAAATCCAGACCTAGAACGTCCACTGAGCTGTGCCAACCTGGGGGTCGTCTGCTGCAGAGCGGTGCTGACGTGTGTGTGTGTGTGTGTGTGTGTGTGTGTGTGTCTGTCCGTCCGTAGATTCTCTATGCCAATGAGGGAGAGTGCAGGAAGGAGGCGGACATGGAGACGGTCCTTCAGGGCGACAAAACAAACTGTCTCCCACACAAAGGCCATGAGTTCATCCCCACGCTATATCACTTTCCTTCCAACTGCGAGGCCTGCTCCAAGCCTCTGTGGCACGTCTTTAAGCCGCCTCCAGCATTAGAGTGTCGCCGCTGCCACGTTAAGTGCCACAAGGACCACCTCGACAAAAAGGAGGACGTTATTGCTCCTTGCAAAGGTAAAGGGCTCTTTGCAACAGTCAAAACTGTATTTATTTTTCTTTTAAAATCTGTTTCATTCACATTTTTGCACCTCTCTGTAATTTTAATTTAACATTTACGTCGTCAGTTTGATCATATCATGGTGATACTGCCACCTGTTGATCAGTGGAGGTTACAGCTTGATTGAAATTACATAACAGGCTTACCCACACCTTAAAATAGAAATAAAATAATTCGTAGTAGGCCTAGTCAGTACACCAGTGCTTGATTAGGCAACAACTGAATACAGTTGGTTTGGAAGCTAGATTTTTATGTGTTTTGGTTATCATCACTGAGATATCTGGAGCTCACGTTTCTGATATTTGCCTTTCTCCAACAGTAAACTACGATGTGACCTCTGCCCGGGACATGCTTCTACTGGCCCTCACCCAAGATGAGCAGAAGAAGTGGATCGGTCACCTCGGAAAGAAGATCCCCAAAACCCCACCATCCACATTTTCACGAGCTTCACCTCGTTCCATGTCCACTCGCTCCGGACCCAATCAGTCCTTCCGCAAGAACCCTAAAAGCAATACAGGAAAGCTGAGGTAACGCGGTTATTTAGGAATTATTTCAGAGTAAAACACGGTGTCATGATGAAGCTGTAAGCAGTTTGGTGTGTAATGCTCTCAGACGTAATTTCACCCACTGTGCTGGGCTAAGACGTGCTCGCTTCAGTGGCGTGACCTGCTGTTTGTCTCCTGTGTTGTAGCAGAGCGCAGTCCAGCCTCCATGCAGCAGACACAACATCCAGCACTTGTTGACAGGAACTTCAGAATTTTGTTCTCCTTTTTTTGTGTGTGCAAAAAAAACCCCAAACCCTTTATTTCTCTGTTACTGGTTGTTTCTAACACAAGACACTTCATGGTTGGTTGGTTGACTCCTGGGCTCTTTCCAGTTGACACTTGGGATTTTTCAAATTACCACTAATGTGTTGTTGGGTTCAGTGACTAATTTGCAAACTTATGGCTCTCATTCAAACAATCCATTTCAAAGGGTTTAAATGTTGCCTGTCATACACGAGGGAAAAGCTTTATTGGCGTCAGGTCATCTGTAGACTGGACCTCCTGGTAAATAGAATGAAATAGATGGGGATACTAACAAAATGACGATTTTTGTGTCTTTCTTTCACTGGACACCTGTCTTTCTTCTCTCTTTCAGTTAACCATCTGAACCATTGGGATTGTTTTGGACTCTTTTTTTTTTTTCCCCCTCCTTCCCTCATCTTCAAAAATGGAGAAACCTGTATTAGAATTTAAAATAACTAAAAAGGAAAACATGTATAGATGAAAAAGCAGCGCTGGAAAATTGCAGCCCTTCAGAAAAAGGCATCACGGGGCCTGATCGCGACCACCGGACACCCTTCCTCATCATCATCATCATCCTGTAATTCTTCGTGTCTACCAGGAGAGGGCGTATCTCATCGGGAATGGACAATGTAGCGTCATGAAGACCCATCCCCCCCACATTTTACCACAAGTATGATGGAAATGAGAGAGTTTCAGGGGGATTTGGGACTCCTGCAAGTATGTGTTGGGGTCAAGGTACTGTCATCCAGACATCACTGATCTGCAGTTGTTGTGTCTCAGGGGTGGAAAACAACTACTTTGTCATTTCTCAACCCAGGTGACAGATGCTCAAGCTAAATGCAAGCATACTTCTGTTTCCAGCTTTAAAAAAAAAAGTGACTGATGCCTTTATCTAATATCTCTGGCCTTTTTCTTTTTACTTTTCACTGCAATTCACACACCAGGTTTGGGACAAAGTATTGGGACTTGAGTATTAGAACTTTTTTGAGTATTGAGTGAGGAGCATGCAAGATCATCATTTAAATCTATGCATTATTTTTATTATAATTATTTTATTGCTCCAAGCCATAAGGAATATTCCATTATAATGGCGTATAGGAGTTCTAAAACTTAATGAATTTTTGTTTATTTGGTACATTGTCTCTGTATTTTTTTTTTCTCTTGCGTTGTTTATTTTTTTTTTTGTAATGTATTGCCTTACATTGATTCATAGATAAATGGTTCAAAAGGAAAACATTAAGTTAACAATTGTAAAACTGCACTGTTTGAATTGTAAATTATTTGTAGAAGACTAAACAGGTGTAGCATTTGGCCCACCTAGTGCCTTAACATTTGGATATTGATTTTACTGCCATATCTCTTTTTTCCCTCTCTGAAACAAGACAAATCTTATCTTCTTCTATCATTTGTTTTTTAAGGAAACACCACGTCTGTGGTTTTATCGGATCGTCTCTTTTTCTGGTTTGAATATATAAAAATATATATATTAGATTACCTCTTTATGGACACATTGCAATAACGTTCGACCAAACAAGATGGGTTCATTTCTCATGACAAATTTCGGGATGGTCTATTTAAAGTGAGTCGACCTGTGTCAGTGATTGTCCTTGTTAACAATCGCAAGTTGCTTCTCTAACACAGTAATGTCCCGTTAATGCAACCACCCCTCACAATGTAAATAATGAAAGAGACATGAGGAATAAGGAATACCTCTGTAAACGTTTTGTTTTCTAACTTTTTATTCAAAAAAACAGAAAAAAGAAAAAAGCACTGGAAATATGATCTACTCTTGTCTTGGATAATTTGCATGGTTAATTGCATTGGAGTCCGCACTGATGGATATGTCAATAAACATATCTTTATCATTTATTGTATACTCTTCTTCTCTCTGGGTGTGTGTTGTGCAGCTCTTATTAACCTCGTCGGGGTATAATCTCTGTATCGAATGTTTAAATGAATTGTTGAACATGAGGAAAAGCGTCCAAGGTAAGATTTCTGTGTCAACCGGACGGTTTTCATCTTTGAAGACGTTTCGCCTTCTCTCCAGAAGGCTTCTTCAGTTCTGGACTCCCAGAAGGCAGACTTTCATCTTAGTATAAGAGTATGTCCTGCATGAATGAGAATCTAGAGATATGAGGAAAAACATGCCAGCGCAAAATGATCAGACGATCCAACGCGTAAGTTTTTAAATGATGGTTAAACTCATTTCCTGTCATGCAAAATCATCCTGGCTGCAGCAAAGAGCGAGGCTCACCTACTCTTTCTGTTTCAGGGTTTTTAATTCTCTTTTTTTGCCCTCATCTAAACATAACCCTGCGTACAGCGGGACCAAACACATATTTGAGGATCTCCAGAGGGGGGCGGGGGGTGAGAGCGCGCCAGGGCGGCCAGCCGATGCCAGAGCGGGTCGATGAGCTCGCAGCGTGTTGTTGCAGCGTCATTCTGTTTGAATGAGGAGCAGACAACTCTCCCACACTGTCCCACCTCAGGAGAGAGCCGCGGAAACACAGGCCCCCCAAACATGCCGGTCTTTACAGGTACGCCGCCGCGCCGCCCCAACGCGGGCTCTGCCGGCGGGGGAAAAAGCCAGAAACGGGGACGAATGTTGCACTTGTTTCTCGCTGGGATGAGAATTTCGCTCGGCGTGCTAGCTTAGCCTGGTTAGCGCCGGAGTTAGCACGGTGATGGTAAAGGTGGTTGCCCGCCGGGGTTTGGGCCACTTGTGCGGCTGGCACGAAAGACAAGGGAGGCGAGGAAGGGACGGGGACGTGTTTGCGTGCTTTGAGATTGATTGCGGGTTTTCGGGGGAGTTTCTGGGACGGATCTCGTGATGCTGGCTACGCTAACAGGTATCTGACACCGCTAGCGCTAAAGTCAGCTCCCAGCACAAACTCAACGCCCCCGGGTCTAAATCCTGGCTTAAAGCGTTTCCCCGGGGCTTCCTTTCCCCGCTGTTTGTGCAAGAGTTTCCAGACTTTGGCCGCTGTTCTCACGGTGAGACGACAGGAAGCAGGTCGAGAGAGCTAACCCTGAAGCAGTCGAGCTTGTGAGTGGATGAGATGGTGTTAAAGCTTCACCGAGAACAACAACAAGAAAAAGAGCTTTCTCCACACTATTCATCTCATAACAGTTTAGTCTGCGGTCTATATCAGTGTGTAGCTGTAGGTTTCTGTGCTGGTAATGCCCTGTCACCGCAGGCTGGCAACATCCACTAACCCCCCATCGCCATCTCTACCCCCCCCCATCTCCATCTCTACCCCCCCCCATCTCCATCTCTACCCCCCCATCTCCATCTCCACCCCCCCCATCTCCATTTCTACCCTCCCTCTCTGACAGTGAATGTGAAATGGGGAAAAGAGAAGTTTGATGCCGTTGAACTGAACACGGAGGAGCCCCCCATGGTGTTCAAGGCTCAGCTCTTCGCCCTGACAGGAGTTCAGCCTGACAGACAGAAGGTGATGGTGAAAGGAGGCACCCTGAAGGTACACCCACCCCCAGCACCAGCACCCACTACACCCCCAGCACCAGCAGCCACACCCTCAGCCCCATCACCTCCAGCACCCACAGCCCCAGCACCCACCTGTAGGAATAAACACTCCCGATGGAGCTTTCAGCACACCCCTTTAAGACTAGTTGAGTGCTTAAAAAAAGAGCAAACAATTTCACTTGAAATAAATGGCAACTATTGCATTTTGTTATTATTATGAAGTATTCTTGCCAACGAATCCCCACTGAGGTTTGTTTGCTACATCATTCGCATCATCGTACATTTTCCAGATGTATATATTGGTTTAAACTGTCTTGTTTTAATCCACTGTTTTATGTGTACTCGTTCTAGGATGATGAGTGGGGCAACATTAAATTAAAAAATGTGAGTATTTCAACAGGTTCTGAATGTTTCTTAGGCCTGGTTAAGAAACGCATGTGTGTGAATGTGTGCATTTGTGCTGATGTTGTAGGGAATGACTCTGCTGATGATGGGCTCAGCCGAGGCCCTGCCCGAGGAGCCTGCTGTCAGGCCCATGTTTGTGGAGGACATGACCGAGGAGCAGCTGGCCTCGGCTGTGAGTACAAAGCCGGACCGGCGCTGGTAGAGCAGAAATCCCTCTTTTGGTGGCCCGGCGTTGTCGGGTAGCCGCTACCTGTGATGTCGGGAACATTACGCACAGGCCGTCAGCTTTGAGAGGATTTATACCGCCTCAGAGTCGGGGCGCTAAATCATTGACGGCTTGCCTCGAGCCCTTCGTGGCTGCTTTTCTCGGCTCCACTTGGGCGCAGAGCTTTTCCAGGTTTCAGGGGATTACGCACACGACAGGAGGGAACCTTCTAAATGTCTGAGGCCACCAGTTGAAGGCGACTATCGTGTCTTTTGCAGATGGAGCTGCCTTGTGGACTGACTAACCTCGGGAACACGTGCTACATGAACGCCACAGTGCAGTGTCTGCGGTCCGTGCCAGAGCTCAAGACTGCGCTCAGGAGGTGGGCTTCCCTCCCTCAACCCGCTCGCTCTTGAGACCGAAGCGCCTTTTCTGTCATTGGTCCGCTCACGCTGAAATCACCCCCCCCCAGGTACTCCGGAGCCCTGCGATCCACAGGACCAAACGCGCCGTCGGATTATATCACGGCAGCTCTTCGTGACTTGTACGAGACCATGGACAAGACCTCCTCGAGCCTCCCTCCCATCATCTTACTGCAGTTCCTCCACATGGCCTTTCCGCAGTTTGCCGAGAAGGGCGACCAGGGACAGTACCTGCAGCAGGTGAGCACCCTGAAGAGGACACAGCGCCTCCCAATGACCACCAAGGACCTAAAAGTCGACTGAACCTCTGTCCAGGATGCTAACGAGTGCTGGCTGCAGATGATGAGAGTGCTTCAGCAGAAGTTGGAGCCGCTTGAGTCGGACACTCCCATGGAGGTTGAGCTGGTCTTCTCTTACGTCGTGTCGTATTTCGTGCCCTCGGAGTGCGAATTTATGGTCAATATAAAGCCGAATCGACTCTGTCCCCTCATTCTGAGATGTGATCTTCCAATCTACAGACAGAAACCGAGAGCAGCGCCGCCTCTGCCTCTACGAAGAAGAACTTAATCGACCAGTATTTCGGCGTAGAGTTTGAAACCACGTATCCTGACCCGAGCTCGTCCGTTCTGTGTCGGCGCGTTTGTGCCGCGCGGGTGACGTCTGGGCGCGACCTGGCGCGTGGTCGGTGTCTGCGGGAGTTCCGCGCCTTGTTTCTCTTAACCTTCCTGTCCAGTATGAAGTGCACAGAGTCCGAGGACGAGGAGCCAATCAAAGGCAAGGAGAGCCAGCTTCAGCTCAGCTGCTTCATCAACCAGGAAGTCAAATATCTGGCAACAGGCCTGAGGCTGGTGTGTGACTCTGATGGCAACCGACACACACACACACACCACACACACACACACACACACACGCCGTCTCCATGGTAACGGCAAGCATCTTTTCTGCTTTTCCCCCCCCTATTCAGAGACTGCAGGAGGAAATCACAAAAATGTCCGCAACCTTGGAAAGAAACGCCCTGTATATAAAGTCTGTAAGTTGTGCAGTGGGTGCGTAGTTTGGGGGTAAGTCTGCGCTTGAAGCTCTAGTTTGAAGGATGTTTCTCTCTCTAGTCAAAACTCGGTCGTCTCCCAGGCTACCTGACTGTTCAGATGGTTCGATTTTTTTACAAAGAGAAAGAGGCCGTCAATGCAAAAGTCCTCAAGGTTTGTTTTCTGGATTTTCTTTGCAGTTGTTTTAGTCTGAAGGCCTCAAATAACATCTTTGTTTTTTACCCATTTTTAAGGACGTAAAGTTTCCGCTCATGCTGGACGTCTATGAACTGTGCACCGCCGAGCTGCAGGAGAAAATGCTGCCCATCAGGTCCAAGTTTAAGGAAGTGGAGGACAAGAAGCTCGAGAAACAGCAGCAAAAAGTACAAACCTTCGACCTGCGCTCTTCATTTACAGACAAGTTCCTTTTATGTTAACGCCGAATGTTTTCCCTGTAGTTGATAAAGAGGCCTGACGGAGCCAAGGAGGTGAAGTACGAGCCCTTCTCATTCCCAGACGGTACGTTTGGGGGAGCAAATCCAACTTTTTCGCGTGTCTGATGCTGTTTAAGGGAGTTGAATGTTGACTGCTCCTCCTGCAGACATGGGCTCCAACAACAGCGGCTACTACGACCTGCAGGCCGTCCTGACACACCAAGGGCGCTCCAGCTCCTCGGGCCATTACGTCGGCTGGGTCAAGAGGAAAGAAGGTAACCGCGGCGACCTCAGCACGTCCAGATGTGGATCGGACCAAATCTTAGACCAACCCCCCCCCTCCCGCCAACGCCTTCACCGTATTTTCTGATTCCTTTTCAGACGAGTGGTTCAAGTTCGACGACGACAAGGTGAGCGTGGTGAGTGCCGAGGACATCCTGCGACTGTCGGGAGGCGGAGACTGGCACATAGCCTACGTTCTACTGTACGGCCCCCGGCGGCTGGAAATACTGGAAGAGTAGCCGCAGGGAGTTCCCCAGACGAGATCCGCCGCGCATCCCATTGCCATTTCAAAGCACCGTCTGCATAGATGTGCAATAAAACTGGTGTCTTTAACGATCTGATGACCTTAACTTTTGTTTTTGTAACCAACACACGTGCTTATTTAACATTCTGTCCGCCAGCGGTGTTAAATATTCGACCACAGCGAGCTTTGAATACGGAAAACGTGACGAGACTCGCTCTCTGGACTGGATCCCCAAGAGATGGTTCTTAAGTTTAGACTTGCAGTTTTATACACATTGTATATTTTTAAAACCTTTCAGGTGCTCGTATCATTTGAGTGAAATATTTGTCGTTTAAAAAAAAAAAAAAAAAAAAAAAATCACTTGTACAAAAACTGCCTCGCCATGCCGTCGCTCCCGACGGTCGTTATCTTCTCGGCTGTGTTAAGTTTTTCCACTGTAACGTTGTAAAGACTCGCCTTTGGGAAGCTCGCACAGTCTCCCGAGATCGCTCTTAAACGACGCTTTCTGGGGGCGGTGGGGGAGGAGGGGGGGGTGGGGCGTGTGTGTGGACCTCTGACCCTGTCGTCCCCCCCCTTAAATAAAGACGTGAGATTCGGCTGTGACGGTTTACACGCTGCTCTGCTTCACTCTGCTACAGGTGGTGAAAATAAACTCTTATTCTGAAATGTCTCCAAGATCACTGCTCGCGTGTTTTATTACAAAAAAAAAAAAGGTTTATTCTATTGTGAATGGTGAAACGTTAAACATACAAAAAAAAAAAAAAAAATCCCAATTTTTTTTGGTATGAAAAACGGACGCGGAAGTTTGTTGGGCGGGCGGGCGTCTGCTTTTAGCCCTCGCTGAGGCTTTCTGCGATCTGGGAGAATCCGGCGACGTTGAGAGCCGCCGCCAGGTTGTCCACGGTGGCCTGGGTGCCCTCCCGGTCCTGCCAGGCCACCAGCAGCAGCTTGGCCTGCATCTCCACGTCCTCGCTGTCCGTCTCGATCTCCCTCAGCTCGGCGCCCTTCATCTCCAGGTGGGCGGCCAGCGCCTTCCAGCGGGCGCCCAGCTTGGCCGCCACGTCGTCCATCTGCTGGTTGCTCACCATCTTGTTCTGTATGCTCGGACCTGGAACGGAAGACAGCGGGGGGAGGTGTGAAAACGGGGCCCCGCCCCCTCCGACTAAAGCGATCCCAGCCCTCGAGGGGCGGGACGGCCGGCCGTACTGTCGTTGCTGTCTTTGAGGAGGTTGTCTCCGTTGTCGTCGTCGTCCTCCTCCCCGGTCTTGATCTCTTCGCAGGGGATGTCCTTCTGCAAGCGGAAAACCGAAATGAGGCACCTCGGGGGCCCTCGTGTGGTTTTTTTTAACGGTATTTTACGGGCGCTCACCGGCAGCTCTTTGGCCAGTTTGCTGACCATGCTGTCCAGGTAATCGGCCAGGCTCTTGAACTTCTGATTGGTCGGCTGAAAGAAGTGAGGGCTCCTCCTGGAAAGCAGCCTCAGAGCGCGCCAGCCGTAGTTTGGGTTCCGCACCACCCTGGTTTTGGTTTGACAGGACGTTACAGACGGGCCAGGAAACCCCCCCCCCGCTTGGAGAACACACACTTACTTATACTCGTCCTCCACCATGTTGGCGGGGTCGGCCTGCTCGATGGCCTCCGAGAAGAAGTCGTCAAGTGACGGAATAAATTCCCTGCGCGGAGAGGCGGCGGACCAAATAAGCTGAACGTGCATTTAAAACAAGCCTCAATGTGAATCAAACTCCACTTGGACTTTGTCTGACCTGCTCTCTGACTTGCAGGCATCCATGTTGTCAGGGTTCAGGTTCCAAAGTCGAGTTAATTCATCACTAATAAAACAAAAAAAAGAAGAGGCGTTGATATGTATGACTTGGCTTGATCGTTGGCTGTTTTGTTAATTACCGGTACCTCATTATTTTACAGGCTAATACACTAAAACAGATGTTGTAGACTAGAGTCCAACAGAAATATTTCCAAATTAGTTAAAAGGTATTGCAGTGCAATTACGGAAAATGATTTATCTTCATTATTAATCCATTATTAAGTCCAGCTCCTCACTGGCTCACATACTTTCCCATGAATATCTTGCGGTCTGGCCCTTTTCCCAGGAAGTCCTCTGGAGCCTGTCTTTTCCTGGTGGGTCTTTTGGGTTTGTCATCTACTGTCCTGTTTAAGAGGAAGCGAGAGGGGCAGACTGTCATCGTGTTGCCTTAGCTCAGCTCTGGCCCACCGCGCAAACGGACTTTTACCTTTCTTTCACAAAGCTCGGGCACCCCTCGTTTTTCCAAGTGTTCCAGTTCTCCTCGGTGCCGAGAATATGCTGTCAGAGGAAATACTGTCAGCGCAGCACGACAGGCAAGACAGGGCGACTTTAAAACAAGAGCTACCTCAACCATGGTGGCAAACTTGTCTCCATCAGGAGGAATCTCCCTCAGGAGCTGGACACACAAAAACAGCGCATTTTAACAGGAAAAAAAACACACGAATTAGAGCAGCACACATCAGAAATGAAATCCGGTTTGACTTGGGACGGACCTGATAAGCCAGTTTAGAGGTTTCTTCAATCCAAGCACCCTGATCATCGTTCAGAACGGAGCTGGAGCTGCGGGGCAATCACATCTGCCCTTTAGTCTCATTTAAAGCGCTGAGGACAAGAGCGACGGAGAAGAGACAACCCACCTTTTAAACTTGACCTGGCCCTTCAGGTACTGGAACAGGATGAGGTACTGCAGCAGAATGTGCCGCCTGAAGTTGCTGTCGCTCAGCTGCAGGTCCATCAGCTGCAGAGCGGCAGAGAAAGAGATTCATAAGGACGAGTACACTACTCACTTCTATGTGAATGCACCAGGGCCAAGAGAGAACATCTGTTTCTCACCTTTTCACTCGTTAAAAACTTGGCAAAGTAAACGTGGTCCCCTCCAGATGCTCTCAGGTCCTCCAGCTTTCTCTTAGAGGCCTGCATGTCATCCAGTTTGTAGCTTTTGAAAACTGCCAAAGTTTCATCTGAATACTGTGGGCCACAAGCGAAGGAGACCGATTTAGCTCGCGTTTGCAAAGCAGAAAAGTCAGCGGGCCGCCAAGAAACGTCTTTCTTTTCTGTGCTTTTACCTTGACGAAGGTCACCCAAGAGAATTTATCGTAACACTGCACGGGGTTCCTGAAGTAGTCCTGCAGAGTCCAGAATTTTCTGTACAAGTTGTAATCGATGGGGATGGAGCTGGAAGGAAAAGGTCGCCTCAGTTTTCATCAGTGCAAAAAAAAAAAAAAAGAAGTTAGATCCAACTTTAACTTGGAGCTTGACCTTTACATACCAAGGGGCAGGGGCATCTTCCTCTCCCATTTCTCCCTCCTCCACCTCCATTCCATCCTCCTTTTCTTCTGTGTGCTACAGGCATTAAACCACAAGTGACTACTTGACTCGACTCGACATTAGAGTATCAAGTAAATGTGACGTGACTTACCTTCTGGCCGAGGGTGCTCTCCTGCTCGTTCTTGTTGAAGACCGTGATGTTGTCCAGGTTAAACTGGCTCTGCAGATTCAGACCTGGAGTAAACAGAAATGTCAGTCCCACAGAGTTAAAAGTCACTCCACGGTGCCCACACAAGAAAATACCGGATTACCTGATTTTTCAGACAGAGGGAAAAGACGTGCCAAGAAGAGCTGGATTCGCCCACAAAACACGGTGTTCTGAGACTTGGACAGCCTCCGTAACAGATCTAAAAACAATAAGAGGCATTACAAACAGCTCCCGACACTATAGGTTTTGCTCATGAACAAGAGTGAACCATTCCACTCACCATTGCACATCCTCAGCAAGTAGTTTTTCCCAGCAGAATAAAAAGAGTTCTAGGGAAAAAAAAAAAAAAAGGAGCGGTCAAATGACGTCCACTCAACAAATATGTGGACGGGCTTTACCGAGAAGCTGCCACTTATTCACCGATTTCCAGGTGGAGACATTTTCCTCAACGAAAGAGAAGATTTTGTCGCACTGGTCAAGAGGCAGACAGTCGAGGACATCTCCCAACAGCACGAAAGGAGTCGTAGCGGAGCAGATGCCTGCAGGAAAGGAACCGATTCAAAGTGAAGTAGACCACTATAGGCCTTCAACGACAGATTTAAGAACGTCGATCTATTTCTGGGAGCACACCTTCTGTTACAGAGTCGATGCTCAGGTAGATGAGAGACAGGTAGTCATCACAGCCCGACTTCTGCTCCACCTGCAGACCAACGCAGGGCTGACTCGTGTCCAAAGAACTAGTTTGATTACCGCTTTCATGTCTATATTTCCTTACGATTTGATCGCCGAGAACACCTCTCAGGGCCTGGTCGAGAGTCGTCTTCTTTTCTGGCTCGCTGGAACAAACCAGGTTTGATATTTTAGAGGTTTAAAGGAGGGACGCCCCTGTGTCTCCACCTGTCAATATGATCTCGTAATACGACGTACCTGCCGGGAATCTGGTTGAAAGCATTTACCAGGTGTTTTCCGGTCTTTCCAGCCAGGGCATGCTTAGCAGATGTCTGTGGGTGTGAGGAAAAATGAAATAAACGCAAAATTATGCCGGCGTTATTGTTAGCTTAGCTAGCATCTGCTACAGGCTATCAGTATAAAATTGCAGGAACCAAGAGGAAATCTGGACGAAGAAGACTTTAACGTGGCTCGTCTTTCCAATGAGAACGTGTCGCAAGGAGAAAAGACGGGATTGGGCGAATAACTGCGAGTTCTTACCGTGAATTTATCTTTAGCTTCAACAAAATTAAACAAGGACGACATCTTCGCTCATTTAGAACCGGAAGTGGAGCGAGGCGTTTCCGGTTAGGACCGGTGATGCGTTTGGGTCCGATCTGACAGTTATCAATGCTGGTCAAATACTTCAGTCAAGTTCTTACATTTTATATAAATTTTTAGGAAGAAGTAATTACAAACAAGAATTGAAGGGTTGCTGATGGAGGCGGAAGATTATACCAATTATATCTACATATTTATATATCTATATACCTGTAATATATATATTTTTTACTGCTGTTTTTATTTATTCATTGACTTCAGTGGCACCATACCAGTACCACGTATTAATTAGCACAGGAAATCTCCAAAAAATACACAAGGACAATAATTTGGAGATAGAGGAGATAATTTTAAATTCCATGAATGACCAGGAGGTAGCAATGTTTCACAACATACTGAGTTTTATCGTAGAAGCCGGTGTGATGGGAGGGGGTGAGGAGCCTGCAGGTGTCTGTTTCTCAAGGAATCATCATGTATTTAATTAATACAAGAATATTTAATTAACCACTGGAGTAAAGGGTGTTGATTCATCAGTGTTCCTTAAGTTAACATTTAATGATGTTTCACAGCATGTATGACTCACTGACACCTTCAGAACTGTCAGTCCTCACATGAATCCTATGGTACCAGCTTGTGAGTGTTAAATGGTGGATTTGAATACAGTGACAAAAAAGGATACCAACAGTGTTAATGAACTGAATATCGTGGAGTATCTGTGCTGCAGTGTGACATTCAACTGTATTTACTGAGCGATTTACAGCTCAGGATGTCTGGGAAAGTTTGGGGTCAAGTTTTTGCACGTTAAGTGATATATAAGCCCTCGGTTACAATGACAGTTAAGAAAACTGAAGGTGTTGTGCTGATGATCGCACTAAAATCCTGTATCTGTGAAAACAGAAGCCAGTAGTGTTGTATTAAAAGAGCTGAGGAGTAATTTTTCTGGCGATTATGTGATCACAGTGGTCACCAAATTGGGAAGTTAGAACAGTTGACTTTGCAGGTTGGGTCGGTTCCTTGTTTTTGTCATATCAACAGCGAACCATACATATGAACCTACACCCTCCACATACCCCCCTCCCACCCCACCCCCCATAACGACTGATGCATAGTATTTACTGGACTGGTGTCAAAAACTGATGAGATGCAGAAAGGGAGTGTGTGTGTGTGATGAGCGCTGTTTGGCACACAGATAAGGCCAGTGTGTGGAGCCCAGCAGAGACAAGGGGTTATGTTACCCACAAATTGCAGATACCGCTCGACTGTTTGTCTTCAAACAACGTAATTCTCCATCTGTGGGGGCTGAGGATGTTTTTATTCATTCATTTATTTAAAAGGCTGCATAAGGTCCTAAAATAACAACGTTGAACAGAACACTGGTCTGGGACTGATTCTAGTTATGCATTCATACACATTTGCTGTAGTATGGTCTAAAAATAAACCACACTGCTGTTATTGCAGAGGAGGAAGGGCACGGAGTGCAAGAGTGTTACTCATTACACTGTGCAGCTGTGTGTGTGTGTGTGTGTTGCCAATTCAGATGTAGTTGGTGAGGACTAAAGGACTGACGACATGTTTACATGCCTGATATTTTTTTTTGGATAAAGACATTGTTTTTATGGTATTTGCATTTGCAACATTCCTGCTTTGGTGTGATGCAGTTTTCAAAAAGAAAACAAGAACTCTGGTTTTCCACCAGAGAGGCTGTTGAGTCTGATAACGCCGGGGCGAATATAATACAGTTAACTTGTCAGATCTCTTCCGAAATCAGGTTAAACCTCCTTTCCCGGCTGTTTATTTTGTCTAGATAAAGATAATGAGAAGAGCGTCGAACATGGTTCCATTGCCAAGTGATCAAGCCAAATAATTTGGTGGGGGACAATCTCAGACAAAATGGCTCAGGGGCAACAAAAAGAGCATTGTCTATACTGTTGAGAACAAACTCCAAAACAAGAGGCTACAAACAATGCTCTGACCTCTGGGGTTAAGCACACAAAGGAAGGAGATTTCATATCGACTACTGTTGCATAGATCCACAGCTGAAATCCCACCATTAGAAAAAAAAAAAGTGTTGTATCATTTGAGATAAAGTTATCTTCACAGCTACGCTTGACAGGAATACATTTAGTGGCACAGCATGCCCGAGGATAAATCCTGTCAGAACTGAAATAAGACACACCAACAGAGACCGATATAATAACAATGTACCAAAACAGAGACAAATACTTTAATTCCTGTTATTCCAGCGAGTGTTAATCAGTATAGTGTGTTGATTTATGCAGGCTGCGGAGGTCTCTGCCTTTCTGTCCAGTTATGCATCCTTTGGTCTTCAAAAACTTGCTTTGACTCTTAAAACAACGTCTGTGTCGCTGCAATAAACCTGCCTTCGCAACTTCACAGGGCGCGCAATTATTTGGGACATTTTGTTAATGATCGTCTCACGCAAACGCTCAACAAGGGGACGTGCATCCAAGCACAACGCTGGCCCTACCCCCGATTGTCCTTTAAGATAAAAAATAACTTGAGACGACCTTGGCTGGCCTGCGCCTCAGATTCTAACCCAGAAATGTGCGGTTGTTTAAAGTCGCCGGATGGTTATTTAATCATTAGCCCAGGGCGCGAGGATCGCGAGCCGTAAAAGACGGAGCAGCGGGGCCGTGTGATGCGGGGGGCCGACGCTGTCGCGATGAACCCGGCATCTCTGCCGAGCTGTGAGGATAAATAAAGGAAGCGTCTCTCGTGGTTTTTTTTTTTTTTTTTTTTTGTCGTTTAACCGCCGAGTGAGTCTTTGGGAGACATGCAAAGCCCTTGAATAGGACGAGGTTGTTAAGGCTGTGAGGTATTGCAGAGGAAACAGCATCAAGGTCTCCTCGGTGTAAATATGCATTGTGTTGGTGCGAAATGTAAATAGGAAACGTGAGACTCACTTTGAACCTCTGCTGAATATAGTGAGATCTATTCATCTACTGACACTGGATGAAAAACAATCTTTATTGGTGGTGACAAAAATGGATCTGATGGAAGCGCACACACACACACAAACACACGTATATATACACGCACATATATATATACACACACACACATATATGTATATACATATATGATATGTATATGTACACACACACACACACACACCAATACACACATGAAGAATAATGAGAGCGTATCTGTGAATCAGAGGTCATGAAAAAGCTGAAATGTTACATTTTCTTCACGGTTTTGGCCACTGGCTCGACCCCGGCCTGTTATCTTCTCTGCCTACGAGAACGGCGTCACTTTCCTCCTCTTCCCCTTTAAGCAGCATGTTCCTGTAGGCCTTCATGTCGCGCGTCCGTGGGGTCAGGAGGAAATTGTAGACAAGGGCCGCCGCCACGCCGCCGCACATGGGCCCCAGCCAGTACACCTGGAAGAACAAAGCCGCGCTTGTCAACACAGCGCGGGGGCAAAAAACAGAGACGTCTTCGCTCCGAAGGCGACAGCCGACAATTACCCAGTGATTGTTCATTTTATTACGTATCACAGCCGGTCCGAAGGAGCGGGCTGGATTAATGCCACATCCGGTGAAGCTAATCTGGAGACAGGAGATGCAGGTGTTCAAAGGATACATCATTGGAATTCATGTCAGCAATTTAGAAAAAAAAAAACCGCAGCCTGTTATAGCGACTATTTCACAGAACAGCACGATCAACCACAGTTGACTGTTTGTGTTTGGTTCTATTTGCAGAAGACACAGTGACCGACTTACTGCTGCTAGGTGTCCGAGCCCCACGGACAGACCGATGGCCAGCGGGGCAGATCCCTGAATGTCACTCCGCCGCTTATCCGTCACTGCTATCACACACAGAACCAGCTGAAGGGTGGCAAAGAACTCGATGGCGAAGCCTTGTGCTGAGGTCACTTTGTTGAGCTGCAAAAGACGAATAGCCGAGGCTCAATGCATTTCGTTTGAATTAGGGTTAACCAGCTAGACGAGTGTCGAAAGAAAATAAAAAAAAAAGAAGAAAAATTACCGAATTAACGCCGAGGGATGTTTTGGATCCAAACGTATTCACCATAGCGCTGGCTGCGACCGCTCCGAGCATCTGAGCCAGGATGTAGCAAACGCATCTGAGAACACTGATCTGGCAGCTGAGCAGCAGGCCCAGAGTCACCGCGGGGTTCAAGTGTGCCCCGCTGACGTGACCCAAGCTCTGAGCCAGCGTGGCGATGGCCAGCGCAAAGGCCAGCGTCACCTTCACCTCTCGGGACGCGGGCGAAACGTCGCTCGTCCCGACGGCCGCCGACAGCGCCAGGAATATGAACAGCACCATCCCGAGGAACTCGGCCAGCACGGCCCTCCAGAACGACCAGGTTCTCAACTCTGCCATTGCTGCGCCGGACGCTTTCCGCTGAGCTTGAGAGCAGAGGTGTAAGTGATTCGCGATATATAGCGGCGGCTCGCGTGAAGAGGGAGGAGGGGAGCAGCGAAAACAGGAATCAGAAAGATGCACCAGGCGGTTGCGTTGAGGGGGAGCCTACGGTGAAAGGATTGCTGATTGAGGCAGCAAATTATGGACTGTGGTTCGGATTAGAGAATCAAGACGCTTGTGGGGAGAGATTTGAGTTGTCTTCCTTTAATGGAGGTTGTTGAAATTAAAAATAACAGTATAAGTTAGTAGCAGTAGTGTGGTGTATCTCTGTATATATATGTAATGCAAGGTCTGATCTTTATCTCTAAGAGAAGGCAGGCGTGTCTCGGCGCGACTGACTTCCACCAGTAGGTGGTGCTGTTGGACCTCAACCTGTGGGGCTTCCTCACACAGTTAATTCACACTTGTTTGAGCACCACGAATGATGGCCAAAGATTAAGTGCAGAAAATAACGATAAAGATGGATGCAAATGCCCAACTTTGGAGTCAAAGCTGCATCCGTGTTCATTCTGCCGCCGTCGTGATTTGCTCAAATGAGAGAAAGACGTCCCCAGTGGTGGATAAAAACGGAGGCAGTCAAAGCAGGTGAGGGTTAAAACCCTCCTCGGGAGGTTGATGAATTTAATTTTCTATTGTCGGGTGGGGAGCAGAAATTGGACTTCTCCTCTGTGTACCAGCACGTGACAGCTCAGGAGAGCAGACCCCCCCTCCTCCCCTAAACAACAAAGCTGGACAGCAACTTCCTGTTCATCTGAGACGCGGCTTATCAATGCATACTCAATCGTGTGCAAAAGCCTGTCCGTTAATCGCGGGCCCAAAGGTTAGAGCAATTTGACGGCACATCCCGCGCGGCTGACGCGTGGAGCATAACCGTGGGGGGGAAAAAAAGGGCTCCTCTGCACGCGCCAGACCGATTTAGAGGGAGCTCATCTTCCATTACGCCTCGACACGCCCAGGTGGACGGAGAACTGAGAAAGGAAACATCGGACGCTCACGCCAGTGAGGTCACCGAGCTCTTTAGACAACCAGAGCAACAGGGGCGAAGAGCGCCACACAGGTAGGACGCGGAGAACCACGGGGACAACGCGCCTCACGAGTCTCTGGATAATTAATTAGGATGATTCATGAAAGATAACTCTACCATAATATTCATAATGAAAAAATTATGAAAAAAAAGCAGACACCGGCTTCACTCAGCCCTCAAACTTTTATCCCGTTAATGCCTCCTCACGAGCAAAGGATTTCCTCTATCGAGAGCGAGAGGCTCCGAAGAGCAGGAGTGAAAATTAAGAATCAGGCAATTTGGATTTAAAGGATGGAAGAAGGTGTGTCAGGTGTTAACAAGGAGGCCGGTTCCGGCTGAAAGCAATTCCTGAAATGCCACTCAATCTGAGGCCTGCGCGTCATATGCTAATTGGAGGGCCGACGAGGAAAGCTTGAGGGGCAAAGGGAACGTTGGGCTGCAACAGGGACCCCCCCTTCTGGCAGCCGGACGGGCTCCAGCTCAGACTGGCAGCAGGACAAAGCCACGTTTATCTCTTCTGCAGGTAGGGTGTTTTTTTTTCTTTTTCTTTTTCTTTTATGTCTGATCTGCAGCTAATAGAGATAAACCTGCCCATTCTCCAGGATTCAAAGCTGCCTTCCAGAGCGGGTTTTGACTACGGCATCAGTTCAAAGCTGACGGACAGGGACAGAGACATTTACGCAGGCAGAATTCCGTGTGAAGCGCCCGTCAGGTGTGTGTGTGTGTGGGGGGGGGGGCACATTACAGGGTCAGTGCAAGCAGATTAAAGAAACGAGGTTGACCTCTGTGTGGTGATGTTTTTAGTATTTACCCAGCATGACAGAAGATGCTGCTGCTTTTGCTGCCTTTCATAACACATTCAAAACACCTTTTGATAAAAGGGGGAGAATGCTTTCACATGCACGCCGCAAAATGCTTGCATATTCAACTGGAGCCTTAGTGTCGTGCAGTTGCATTTCTGTTGTCCTAAAACAAACTTTACTTTTTCCTTTAAGCTGCCTGAGCCACAACGTCAGAGTGACGAAGGGTTTAAGGACTCTGAGCAGGTTTGTAAGATTGGGATTGGGATATGGTGAAGGTTAAAGGGTGTAAATATGGAAGGCTGTCAAGGCCACCTGGGAAATTTCAACATGACAAAGTTATAATAACCTTCCACAATGACAGGTTCAAGACACTAAAGCACATTCTTTAAAGTTTGAAGAATAACCACATATTTCAAGGCTGAAACTGCTGAACGGTGCAAATAATAATGGGATTAGCCACATTTGATGTAGTTTAGACACATTTTATTTCGTTTATTTTGTATGGGAATTCACTTCTAGTTGTCAAATCCTGATGCCAACCTCCTGGGGAGTTTCTGAGAGCTGCTCCTGATCCTCTTTGCACAAAGGAGCAGATAGCAGCCTTCTGCTGCTTGCCTGCCCTACTGTGGCCTCCCCACAGCTCTCCTGGTGTGCTGGCCTTTCTCCCGGGGTGTCCTCCATGCTGTTCCCATTCTGCTGGGAGACACCGTCAAGCTTCTGGTGCAAAAATGACGTGCCATTCTGGAGGAGCTCTGGAAAAAGAAGACAAATATAAAAAAAAAACAAAAAACAAAAAAACTAAGCAAGGATCAGGCAGAAAGAGTGAGGAGGGAAATAGACCGTGTCTCAAATCGAAATAATCATGAAGACAAATCAGGTCAAGAGGTGTCTTTTACATGAAGTCACATTTAGGGGACTGAAAGGGGAGGTGAAACATGGCACATTCAAAGGCACTACCTGCTTAATATGGGAACCACACCACACTTTCATCATGCAGAGCCGGCTGCATTGAAGTTAACATCAGTCGTATACCCCCGTAGAGGAAACGGAGGGCCTTTTGAATGGGAGACAAGGAAACCAGCCTCCCATGCTGCTCCTCTCTGCGTGAACACACTGACAGGTTAAAAGGTCACGCTGCTTCTTTTCCTCTCGTCAGTGTAGAAAATCAAAGGCTCACCTTTGACTCGAGCAACAATGCTCCTCCTAGAAAGGAGCCTCCTTTACCCCCTCTCCTCATCTTATCAAAATGAAATTATTTGCACATTTTTCCCCCAGAGAAATATCAGGGTTGTTTGTTAATTCATGCAATCGCTTCACGTGTCATCAGTTTGTTATTGGCAAACAACTCTTATATCACTGGAGAGAGGATTTTAAGATAAGAGATAACACACTTGGGAGGATGCGAGATGTGGATTGAAATGTAAGATGATTGACTGCACAACATAAACAAAATCTGGGAAATAAAGATAAAGGCCATGGTAAAAGGATTTCTTCCCCCCTTGCGAAACCATCTTTAGACGTTATCTTAAATCATCTGATAATAGCGAACCTGTGTAACAGCCTGAACGAGCAACACGGGAGTACAAAAGCCTGTCCAATACAACATGTTTTGATCCCCATACCAGTGAGACCCCCTCATCCCATCTTGTGTATTCTCCACAGGCTGCCCCCACCCCACGTTCCTCTTCAAATGGGATATTTAGTAAAAACACCAAAGTACAGATGCTCGAATGAAGGAACCTCAAAATAAGTCATACAGCAGGGTCAATATCTGCAAGCGTGCCCACAAATTCGGAGTTATTGTTCCCCGTTGCCTTAAATCACTAACCAGTATGAGAAATGATTTTGTGTTCTTAAAATACATAAAGAAAAATACAGAAGTGCTAAAAAAAAAAAAAGTCTCTCTTCATTTGATGTCAGGAGGCTGACAGTTGTGACCCACATCACTTGTGCTGTCTGTTTTTCGTACACTGAACCAGCCTGATTCTCCTAATGCACCTCGCATTATTCGACCTGCGGATTATTTTATTGAGTTTTCCTGACACAGAGAAGCAAGAAAACCTGAGGCAGGTTAATGAATGCAGAGCTTTGTTCACGGTCTTATCAGATGAATGCATGAACTGGGAAAAACTCTGCTACCTCTGCTCACAAATTCCTCTTTAGCCATTTGATTATGTGGATTTTCGGGGAGGACATTGGAGCCCTTATAAGACTCAGTACCAGACCCTGACATGCATATAAAATGTATGTTTGCATGTCTGCGTGCACACTGTTGGTTGACCACACGTGTCTGAGGTGTCCTTGGACACGCAGCCCAGCAATAACAGCAGGGTGGGTTGTCACATCATATAAAATTAGTTGTGCATAAAGAGACAAAACAATGGGAATGCACATTGAACTGGAAAAATGGGGGAGGCCAGCAGAGATCATGCGGTAACTCTAGCAATAAACTTGAACGCACATAAATCTGCTCTAATCTACACGGGTCTGAAGCTCTGAGCTGGAAAAGAACATCATATATGTATTCACGCTCATCCTACATCCATTTGGAAATCATATGTACAGCGCTGACTTTGCCAACATGTGTTTTATTTATTTTAAAAAAAGTGACAGATATGAAATGAGTAAACACATGATACATCATCCGCCCAAAACATCAAACGATATAAGTATGTAAAGCATAAAAAAAATGGCTCATCATGAACATTAAATGTCACAAAAGTTGAATGAACGGTTCCAACACAGTTCTCTTTTCATCCCAGGTGACGGTTTGGTTAAAATTCTGTAATTGGTGCCAAACAAAGAGGTGTTGTTTTGTTTGAAGGCACGAATAAACCCATTACCACAACCCTCATTGGCATTTCAAAATAGTACAAAAAAAAAGACATCGGTGCTAAATTCAATAACTTCTTTTTACAGGAAATATAGACAAATACATATATACGCAACTAAGTGGTTACGAGTTCACGGGACTATTTCGACGCCATCTCCACTGTGGTGTTGTCGTTGCCTCCGTTGACGTCGTAGTCGCCCACCGGACCGCTGACCAGGACCTTCATGCGCTCTGGGAAGTCGTCGTATTTGGGTGCGAGCAGGAAGTCGTATATGAGGGCTGCCGCCACGCCGCCGCACATGGGCCCCACCCAGTACACCTGCGAGGGACAATGCCGATCAATCTCCGACGCGGGAATTGTGGGGAATGTGCGATTCCCTTTTGTCGGAACCTCAGCAGAGGTCAGCGTAAAACAAAAGCAGCGGTATAACTGATTAACTCCCGAATTAGGTATTCACTAATAATTAGTCTGGGACGGTTCAATTATTTCAGCCTGATTTGCGGAAAAATGCGCGGCATGCGTGTGGACGTTTTTTCCACGTCCTTGCTGTCTAACTCACCCAGTGGTCCTTGAAATTGTTCAGGATCAAAGCGGGGCCGAAGGAGCGAGCGGGGTTGATGCCGCATCCCGTGTAGCTGATCTGAAACGAGTAGAGCTGTTTAATGACGCCACGGCGGCCGAGGGTGAAGCTCCAGCCGCTGGGGGGGGGGTGTCGGCCCAACTCACCGCTGCCAAGTGCCCCAAGCACACCGAGAGGCCGATGGCCAGGGGCGCGGAGCCGGTGACATCACGCCGCCTTTTATCAGTGACAGCAATAACGCACAGCACCAGCTGGAAGGTGGCCAGCAGCTCGATGCCCACGCCTTGGCTGGGAGTGACTTGGTTGAGCTGCGATAGTAGGAGAGAAGCCCAAAACAACAATGGTTTGTTCAGCCTTTGTCAGATGGACCTTTTCCCACTGCGGCTGCTCCCCGGCGGCACAATGCTGCCAAAGCCAAATGGGGAAAGGCATTTCACTGTCTCTTCCAGGGAACCCAAGCCATTACCACTCGTGGTAATTGGGCTGTTTTTAACCGTGCCGTGGAGCAGCCGGGGGTCCAATTGAAGACAAGCCCATCATCTCACCATTTCAAGAAAGCAAAGAGACTTCAGAGGACACTAATGTTATTTTAGTCTTTATTTCTCGCAGCGGTGGGTAATTGTGTGATGTGTTGATGTGTTTTGATCAGAGAGGTGTTTGAGGGGGGTTGCAGTTTCAAGCGGATCCTTGATTTGCATGGCTTAAAACGCGTGGTCTGTGCATTGTTAGTAGCAGGGAAATGGCACGTTTTACTCACAGTGTTGAGTCCCAGCTCTTTGTTGTCTGCTGGACGGGTTCCGAACACGATGCCACTTGCGAGGGCCGAGCCCAGCATCTGGGCCACGATGTACATGACCGCCTTGAACACGCTGATCTGGCAGCTGGCGAGCATTCCCAGGGTCACGGCGGGATTCAGGTGGGCTCCGCTGATGTGCCCCAAGCTCTGGGCCAGTGTGGCGATGGCAAGTCCAAACGCCAGCGAGACCTTCACCTCCTGGTCGGGGTTGCTGTTGTTCTTGTTCCCAATAGCTGTGGAGATGCTGAGGAAAATGAAGAGGGTCATGCCCACCAGCTCGGCCAGAACGGCCCTCCAGAAGTCCTTGCTCTTGAACTCTCTCATGTTGCCCGGGCTTGTGGTGGTTGGTTTGAGCTCTGGAACGTGTGTGTACTCATAAACAACAGCAACAGGCTGCATTTATAAGGCCCGGGCAGATAATGGTCAGTGGGCGGGCCTAGGGGAAAAAAAAAAAAAAAAAAAAAAAAAAACTGGAAGAGAGGGCCACGCTGAATTAATGAGAAATCCAAAAGACTGGCTTGTCCTCTCCCTCCCGCTGCTCCCCTTCACTCTGCCTCCTCCTTTTTTAACCCTCCGGCCCCTTCCCAGTGTGCACCGTGTTTTGGTCTTTGGACTCTCGTGAGCTCGAGCGCTGGTTCTCAAATAGCTGCATCCAAAGGTGCACTTTCCACTCGCCCAAGAATTTATTGATACGTGACAAACTTCGGGATTCAGTGGAGAAATGTGTCCCGCTTCCCCAGCAGGTTTCACATCTTTCATGACTGATAGCAGATAGGGAGGACCGGTGAGAAGCCAGATTACTCCCGATGAGTTATTTCTGCTCTCCCTTCCCTCCATGGATGACTTTTTCAAGACCTGTGTGGTCTCGACAGATGACGAGACGCCACTTTGTGCAAAACTAACAATAAGCTTGGTCTTGGCTTCCTGATTAACACTGGCCGAGGCTTACAGCAGGTTAAAGAATGTTCTGATTACGTGTATTTGCGGAGGAAAAACACGGTCCATGGTAAAAAAAAAAAAAACCCCAAAAAACATGAGAAATGAGCTGCTTGTTGCACCTGGGCCACAACTCAAAGGGGGAGGGACAGCAGAGGGTGGGCAGGCCACTGCAAATGTCTCAGAGCGCTCACTTTCCACTGTTCTCAGGCACACTGATAAAGTTTTAACGCCGTTGAGTGATATGCTGTCACACGCCGGAGCCGACTGCAGAGTGTTTGCAGAAAAAGTGTCTCCTTCTGCAATTGTAGGACTATGTGAAAGCAGCAAACTGGGGGTGGTGGTGGTGGTGGTGGGGGGCGGGGTCATGATCTTAGGAACTCACACTTGACTCATTTCTGATGTGTCAGGAAGAGTGACAGAGGCAGGCTGCGAAGAAGGTCTTATGACAGCGTGGAACGTCCTCGACCACAATGTCTAATCCGTTGAGCAACGACCGGGTTCAACTCATCTCTCGGCTAAATGAAAACCATCATTCATGCTGCCACGACTTCCTCTCGCTGGAATTCTCGCCTTAAATTGAATTAGTTCGAATGGCTTTAACAGGATTCTATTACTTCACAATTAGTCATAAGTGATGATTTTAATCCTTTCTTCGACCCTTCCAGCAGCGGTGTCAGAAGCAACACACCCTATCTGACAGTCTGATTCCTATATATACCACAGTTAGTGGTTCACAGGAACAAAATAAACCAAAATATCAAATGCATCACATTCATATTCATATATACTTTGCATATATGCATGTGCGTGCTGCACAGATCTATATTTAGTAAATAAATATTTGCCTTCATGTTACATGTGAGTGACAGCCCCCTCTTTCTGTTTTTGGATCTTGTTTTGTGCTTGCCAGCCCAGGAACAGGATGCAGATAAGCCCTTTCTCTCTCTGAAAGATGAAGTTTCCTCTTCTACAAATACCAGTTTGTGGACAGCCAGCAAGTCAGACACAGCAGCACATGGCTGTTGCTAACAGTCACCATACTGGCTTAAACACTTTAAAAAAAAGAACAACAACTGCCTGCCTGACAGTCCTGACTCTGAACAGCTCCCGAGTTACAAACGTGTATCCTACACTGTGCATTCTGTGGCGTACCTGACAGTGGGTCATGCACTAAAAGGTTCATGACCACCTAACGTGTCCTAGTGCATGGGATTCTCACTCCCACGTAACCTTCTGAAAGGGAGTGCGGCCCAAAGACCAGGTTGTGAAATGTTTCTGTGAGACCGAAACTCCGAATAAATGGAGTGTGTGCTTGAGAGGTGAATGACCAGAGGTGTGGGGCTCGCGGCCGACATGAATCAGTTATGAAATACGCACACATACAGTATGTTCTAAAGCCCGGCATCACTTACCTTTACTCACAGCAGGTCAGTCAGTCATTATAAAACACCAGGCTGCACCACAATGGTTGATAAATCATTGATTAATGTTCTTTCATCACATGCCTTCACAAGCTGCAGTCATATCAGAGATTCCTAATATTTTAAAAATATCAAATAAACCTAAGTACAATCGCAGAGATCCATCAGAGGCATGTGCTCAACTGTTAATCTGTAATGATCAGGGAGCGCGTTTCTGCCTGTTCTCTTTGTGCGTATCAATGATGATTGTTAACTGTATCTAAAACCGAGTTGACTGAAGCGCAGCAGAGCACCCCCCCCCCCCGCCAGGAGTTCGCTTTAAAGAACAGACCTCTTAACCTGTGAACATTATTGCCACAAATGGTTTACATTCAGAGGGGGGTGGTGATATCTCTGCATCCCACCACGCTGTCCAGACCCTCCCCAGCTCCCTGGGGGATGGAAATTACTGCAAGCAGCTTGGCAAATAATAAATGGTACAAGGCAATGTGAATGTAAAAGCCCCGGTGGGCTCGATCGTCACTTTTGCTTGTTTGGCTTTCAGGTTCAGAGGTGAAACATAAGCATAAAACAGGATTTAAATGGCCATTAATGCAACCATGCGAGTCGATTATACTGCGTCATTAATAACGGCAGTTACAGCGAGTAGCAGATCACCAGAAGTTGAAGCTCAGCCTGGGGCTTTTGAAGTGATTTCTCAGGATTATGTTCTTGCATTCAAATGCAGCTGAAATATTCAATATTATGACACTTCCTGTCAAGAGCGGGCCACTTACGTCCTCCAAAGTCTCCTACTATAACGTTAAAAGGGGCTTGGGCCTTTGGGCCTTATATATTAGGCCTACATGATGGCATTTCAATGGCGCAGCAATCAAAACGTTCACATTGCCCAAGTGTTTGTTAGATGTTCAGAACAAACGGAGTGACGGGTTAAAGGTTTGGGAGCAGCCACAGCACACAAGAGCAAGTGATCCACGAAACCCCCTCTGACAGTCAGAAACTCATTTCATTAATTGCTCAAAGTTATCTAATTACAGTTTGCTCACAAGCCGTTTTGTGTTCGAGTGAAACATTGTTCGCTGAGAGATAAATCTGGCCGCAGCACGTGCATCGTTTTACTCTCATCAAAAATGTTTCGCAGTTTTGATGGAAACGAGCAAAAAATGAAATAATTACATTTGACAAAGCAGCCAGGCGATCAGTGTGCCCTGAACGCAGATGTTTTGATCGCCGGGATAAAGAGAGGTCATTCTTCCCGGTGACCCCCGCAGTAACAAGAAGAGGAATTTAGCTACAAGCGTGTGAAAGCAGACAGAAACAAAAGCCCCGAGTGGCCGATTAAATCATCTGCCAGCGCTCAGACCCGTGCGTCAGGCTGTCAGGTTGCGAAGAAAACACACTCCCAAAGTGTCACCCGAGACCACCTTTCGCCAAAAGGATCCCATTCACGTGGAGGAGCCAGCAAAGCTTCAGGAGCACACCGCAGCCCCCGCAGCGGTTCGGTCCTGATGCGGTTCGGCAATATCTGTTATGCAACTGACATAAACCTTTCTGTAGAGAATTGGGCCCCAACGAGCCTACTCCCAGCTCATTGTTCCCATTGTTGGGAATGAAAGAGAAGAAACTCATCAGCTAAGGAAACAAAACGCCATCACATCCCCGCAGCTCCTCCGACGTGTTGCATTCAAGGGCTATTTTTGCAGTTGTTTATTTCACAATTGATCAGCCCTTATTTTAGCTGCGCCAACGCCATCAAAGAAAAAAAAAAAACATGCACGTCCAGATATTGTTGGAGACGACAGGTGAAATATGACATAATAGAAGCTTCCTGCAGCTTCTGCGTCATTTCATCTGTTTATAAGATATCTAAGATGTGATGTTTGTTGTGGCTGCTCAGAATAGGAAACATTAGAAGGTCTAATGTCGCTTTAATGGTTCTTTTGGCTTATCTGACTTCCACAGTGGGAATGTAATTAGGGAGTTATAAGGTGAAGCTTTTTCCTTTTTTTTTTTTTTTTTTTTTTTTTGCCACAATCATCATAGGATTTCCTTTAATTCTACAGGCATGTCATGACAATACAGCAGTGCTAACTTTTTACAACCCTTCATTTGCAGCACTAATCAACGAAATCGGTTTTATGGTGTGTTTGTGAAGTACAATGTGTGGAAATTTTTAGGTCAGACATCTGTGACAGTTGGAATCGTCCTCATTTCTTCTTGCTCTGCCCTCTTCAGTGAGATTGCTGTGCTTCCAGCAGTAAAATTAAGCCTTTATAAGGCCACAAATTAAGTCAGCTTGCACCTTGAAATTATTTCTGCGGACAGCATCAAAGCCGTCTTATCTGCTGTGAGTTCATATAAATGTAAACATTAACCGGCTCATCATCATTTTCCAAATGAAATGAAGTGACTCTGCTCTGTCTTTGCTGTTTAGGCGCAGACCTCTGGAAGTGCCTCTGTCGATTCTTCTCTCCGTCCATCACCAAAGAGATTTTTATTTACACTCCATGGGTTCTCATAAAAGGGTGGCCACACAAAACACACCCGGGGGGGCTTTTATTAGGGAGATTGGTTCCCTTCAATTGTTACATGTGGTTCCTGGCTCTATTTATTACTATTGTAAAAGCCCCAAGCCTGTGTCCCCCAACCTCTACAAAACCTATAGGAGCACATTTTTGAAAGGCTTAGTGAGGGATCTGTGGCGCCATGACAACAGCTCAAACTATAGATGGTTTCCCGCTTTTGATACTGTGCATCATGCATCACGCATCACAGCACAGAGACCAGCAAGGAAGCCTGACTGGGACTGGATGTATAATAAATGTAATTAATTAATAAAATAAAGAAATACAATAATAAAGGTGCAAAATAAGTGCATAAATTAAAATAAAACCAAATAAAACACCTAAAGGTGTTGGAAAATGGCATGAACCTGTAAAAAAAAGAAAAGTTTAACCAGATTTTATGATGTTTTTATGGCTCGCTGCCACCCTGAATGCTTTGGGATAACATTAACCCCTTTGAGCATAAAAACCAGCTTAGAAAATAATAAAGTGCAGGGTGCCAACTGATAAGGGTGGACTTTGTGTTGAAGACAAGCTCATCTCTGGCTTTAATCCAGCGAAGACAGATACCCTTTTTAGCCTCTCACCTCCCCAATGAAGCAGTTTGATTGGACGTGTTGTGCAGTTGCACTCGCTGATCTGAACAGCTGGATCTGACTCACCTTGGCGTTCTGGCGCAGATGAAATAACTTTTACTGATTTACGTATATGGCGCTTCATATCTCTTACGTGTATATCACAAAAAAATATACTTTCGACACGAAGATGGATTTTTCCAAAGTCATGTGACCTGTCCCACATTCTGTTCTGTAATTCTCTCTCATGCAGGAATGGACTGTTTTATTTGGATGTTTTATAATTCATTCAAGAGCCAAATTTCAATTCTGGGAGAGGCTGTTTGTTTCTGCCTGTTCTCTGACATTTGCTCTGGCAAATTGCAGTGCTTAAGTATAAATTTATTAAAAAAAAATTACAGCAGAAAATGAGTTTGGTATCCCTCTAAAATTACTTTTGTTTTTAAATACCAGCCACCTTATTGATATCGAAATCATGCTGATATAAATGATGATATGATTATATAAATTATGGGTGCTCAGGTCCATAAATGTGATTATGTAATTAGATTTTCATGGTCATTGTCTCAGATGTATCCATACAATTGACAGACACGCCTGATGATTTTTTCTTTCATAAATATTATGGTCTATAAGGTGTAAAAAACCAAAGCAGTAAAGAAGTTATAGAATGAATGAAAGTTCAAGAATGAAACAGGGCTGAATAAAAGGTGTCTGCCAAGTTTCACTATTCAGATGAACCATATTGACTTCATCATGGTAGCTTTATATAATATAATATCTTGGAATTTATAATACTTGTTATTAACAAATTTAGAAAAAAGAAGAACAATCTGAAGCAGCAGTTTTATGTTATCGTGTTATCGGGAAAAATAATAAAGAAAAATGATAAGGGGCATATATGTATTTTTAAGTCAACTGTGAGTTTTGGAGTCAAACTATCAGATGAACTGGAAGATTTAACCCTATCTGCAACTGTGTCTCGTCTCTGTATTGACTCAGGATTATGATTCAGGTTTTTTTTCAATATTCTGTGTAAAAGCCCGATCAACCTGATTGTACGTGTTGTTTCGTCTCAGGCGTTGACATTTCAGGCTGATCTCTGGAACGCTCTTCTTTGTGTAATTCTGTCGCTGACCTCAGTCAGGAGGGTGTGTGAGCTTGGTGTCCTGTCGCTGAACTCTTGATTCGTGCAGCTTTAGAGACGCCACACTGGAGCTGAGCTCGGTCCAAAGCGATGTTTAATTCAGGAGAACTTATTATCATATGAAGGATGAAACTATCAACACACCTAAAACTTTAGGTCCAATTGTACAGACCACCATGGCAGCCTTGACCGATCCCCTCTCTCCAAATTATGAAACCCTCAGATCATCAGTCAGTCGGCCTTGGGTGCATATGATTGTTCTAATTCTGCTTTTTGGTATCTACATTTACAAAATGTTTGAATCAGCCCATAGAATACAATAGAGTAGAATAGAAAGAACACTCCTCCTCGAGGCCCTGCAGACTGACGCGTTCTGAGGAAACCATCAGCCAGGGGTTGACCAGTAACTATGACTATGACACAAATCCCTCATAAATCCTAATTCATGACTGACTATGTTGGACGAACTTCTGCTGAGATTTACACACAATTAAACATTTATATTAGATCAGAGTGTTTTTCTGCTCCATAAAGAGAAAAGCTTATGATTATTTACAGTCTGGCAAATATCTTAATCCCTCTACTGATGGTTCCTCTCCAAAAATGTGAGTCACTGGGAGTCAAAGGTGTATATACGCTAGATAAACGATGGAAAAGCCTCCCACGGCCCAAATAACCTTCCCCATATGTGTGGTGGTGTAAATCCTATGTCTTTATTCTTGTTGTACCTGGTTATGGTGACTTGGGCAAAATCCTCCAAAACAGCTTAAGGAATTGCATAAGTCCTTAAAGGCAAGGGTAGAATAAAGATGAGCACGGTGTTTACGACTGACGAAACACACAGGAGCCACCTGGAAAAAGAGAGGTCACCAAGTGTGTCCAGCTTTTTCAGTATGGGGTGTGTAAATGCACAAGAGACTCGAAGTGGGTGTGTTGATCCATCTGCTTTCCATTTAACTGAAGCAGAGCGTGTTTTTAGAGGCAATTTAGTCAGATGTGAGGGGTTTTTCTTAATATTCAACATTGCGTAATCAGGACACTGCATTCCATGTGGTGACCCATGGCCTGGTTACAACTATGATAACATCTCCTGGTCACACCCATTAGAAAGCTTCTTCATTTTTGTCTGCCTTGTCAAGATTATTTTAACATTTTTCAGGGATTGTGGATGCTCCCGTATCGTGGGAGGGCAGCATGATAAACTGTAGCTGCATGACATTTTCTTTTCGCTGCAGTGCTGACAGTTTATTAATAAATGTGGTGAAATCAAAAAAAAAAAAAAAAATAGCAAACTCCAATACCTTTTTGGAACAGACTAATGGTTTTGGAATATTCTTTAGAAAAATGTTTAAGATAAATTTAATGTAACTGAACTGATGGAAGCTCACTGAAACAACCCCTGAATCATGGGATAAGGCCCACAGCATGTGCACGTATTCAGGATATTTCCTGTCGTGGACAAGCATATCTTCTTTTCCCCATCTTGGCTCCACACCGGAACACCGGCCAGGCTGCTAACCCACACCTCTGAAGCAATGATCCCCAATTCTGCCTCCAATAAGCTCAAGCTTTCATTCCTCCACACCAATTTCAACCGTGAAGGATAACAGCGCGTTTTCTCTGAGCTGTCGCTACAACTCCAAACGTTTCCGCTTTTGCCTTAAAAAAAATGTGAAAATGCACCAGGTATCAGGGTTTGCCTGAGTCTGACAGTGAGCGGCGTGAGTTCACGGTTGTTGGAAAGCAACACCCTAATTATCCGATGGGTCCCTGCTCCGCTGGAACTGTCACGAGCGCCTAATTATGGTTGTAGCCGTGTAAACAAGATGGAGGAAGACAATGTGAAGATAAGAACACACAAGCTGTTATCAAAGGAGCCGAACAAAATGCGCCAGAAGGATTTGTGAGCGAGCGATCAGATGACTCATGTCAACACCGGTTTATTGCCTGTGAGATTCTGCTTTATTATGGCCGATAGTGCTTTGAACCTTGGCGAAGGCTTTGTTCTGTGCGTGCACGGGAACCCTTGTGTCCTGTTTGTGTGGCGGATCTTCTTGGTTTTCTTTGCACCCACTTGCTTTTTTGGCACTGTGAAAGTGGAAGACGACACAAAGTTGGGACGTCAGTGCAGCTTTCCTCCGCGTGTAACTATGGCAATGTAGCAGGAGGTCTACAAAAGAGACGCTGTTGTGAATATCAGCAATATCAGGGCCAATTTCTGCTTTGCATGAGAATGTTTGTTTTGCCTGGACATAAATGATTAATGAGGATACTGGTATTTCAGATACCCAGGAGTAAAAAAGAAAGAAAGTAAAGCAGTGACCTGTAGCCGCCAACAAATGGACATTTTAACTGGTAATGGAGGTGAAGAAGCTGTTGTGAAGTGGACTTGTGGATGGGGGAATCAGAAAAGGTCAGATGATTTTGGCATAAGTGGTGAATGAGAGCAGCATTGGAATGTCGGTGAGATAAGGGGAAGATGGAGGACAGGGATCGTGGGTAAAGAGGGGAAATTAGACAAAGTCCTGTGATTGGAGGTGTGTGAGGTCGAACCACTGCAGTGAGGGAACGGTGCAGAATAATGTGCAGGTGAAGAAAAGGTGGATTATAATGAGATCATTATGACCTCCTGTAAAACTGAATAGTCAAGAATACTGCAGTGAGACATAAAACAGACCTCCAGCAAGATCAGGAATTCTTCAAATTCATTAAAAAATGCATTGCTTTAATCAAATCTTTGGATTGTAAATATAAAACGAAGCAAAAATCCCCCATGGCGGGTGTTGAAGTAAACCACTGGATAAAAGCCTGTGTGGTACACAGTGAGGAAGTAAAACTGAGGGAAACCCCTTGTAAAAATTGCATCTTCAAGCTTCTTGCTGCTGGAACTCACTCCTGTCCTCCTCCAGAGGCTCAGACAAAATGAGCATGAATGCAAAACTGCACTCGACGCCCTTCTGGCAGTCACAGATCTGATGAAGTTACATCAAAATTTGATTCCATAACGGGGAACTCCAGCTCAAAGCAACCTCCCGGAACATAATGGGAGCAAGTCAGAATCTAGGCAAACAGAATACATCTTCATAAAATACACTTTGTACAGTTGAAATGTAAAATATATCGTTGTTTTTACACATCTGTAGCTAGCCTTGGATTTGATTATATTTTTAACATAATTTTAATCTATTGATAGACCTATTTTGTACTTAAAAATTAGAGCAACATCAAATAAATATACATACATACACACACACACACACACACACACACATATATATATATATATATATATATATAGATATCTATATATATCTATATATATATATATATATATATATATATATATATATATATATATATATATATATATATATATATATATATATATATATATATAAAAGGTCAGATTTTTGAAAAAAGGAGCTGGTTGCAAACCGATCAGCAGTCAAGCTGGTTGCAAACCTATCAGCAGTGAAGCAGCCCTTTGATCCTTTATCTCAGAGATCCCACTCACTGGTTCTTTCCGACACAACAGACAATTCTGATCACTGGGAAATGAGAAATCGCCCTTCTTTCCCTTCCCATGTCCAGTCAGCCAGTCAAAGAAATCCTGTCTTTGTGAGCCGATCAGACGATGGAGGCCCGGGCCTTTCATGTGCTCAGGACTCATTTGTTAGAACAATATGCTGCTGGTGGCTTCTGGGTGGCTCTTGGGTGGCTCCTGTACTGGCAATCAGCGAGCTGTCAACCAGTTCCTTTAAAGGGACGAAAGAGTTCTGAGAAGGAGCTGGTGGGTGAGGAAGAGGGTCAGATCAGGGATTCCGCTTCCTTGGAGCGGCCTCGTGGTCAGAGGAACTGTCCATACACCAATGTGGAAAGTAGCCTCAACGTGACGCGATAAAGTGGCCTTCAACTAGAGATCCGCATTTTTCCAGTTTCCTGTTCACCTCAAGGGACTCATAATACGTCATAATGAGCTAAAAACCATAAAAAACAATGCACGTATCATGTTGGACACAGATAAACCTCTAAACATGTCAACCAGTGTTACTGCACATGTTAGCACCGCTGGTCCTCAGGAGCACACTTGCTGCACTCTTACGTAACTTGGGCGCCTACCAAATGACTGTTCTCAGTTGCTATAAAAACAGGTAGTTACGAACGCCATCTGTGCACTCCTCCCAACCCTGCAGACAGACAGTTATATCACATCGCAAGCATTTCCTCGCTGTATGAGAGTCAGCGCTAAATCTTAAATACAATGCATTTTATGAGAGCTGGAAGTTAGCGGGGGCAGGTAATCAGCGGGATGCGGCCTGGAAACAGCGAGAGTTCACGGGCGGTGATGGGGCAGGTGTCGCCTGTGACGCCACAGGATCTTCTCACACGGCATTCGTCCCCCGGGTGTAAAAATGACTCTCCTGTCTCCCGTTCTGAAGTAGGCATTCTTATCGGGGGAAGGAAATAATCTGGGAGCTGTTTCCCTGCATTGTGTGTTATTGTTTCCCCTGGTGAGAGGAGGCAGCGGGACAAAGATGATTATTAAATGCTGCCTCAGGGTAAGGTTTGTACTTTTGAGGAATATAGTAGTATTATTATTATTATTTTTTTTGGACAGATGAAGCAAACCGATTACACAGTGGATGATCTGTAATCTGTGGTAGAAATGCTCACATTATTTGGTGATGAAGGCAATGAGGATCTAAGCAGCAGCGTATGCTCTGCTATGTTTGACACAGGGCCTTGTCATCGCTCTGCACTGGCTCTGCACACCAGATAACCTTTACGAGGCGTTTTTCAGTGATGTACAGTAATTTAGCACCTTTTTTTCATAATTTGTGGAAAAGTTCATGTTTAGATGGACAAGATAAGATGAAATAAGAGAAACTTTAGTGACGCCAGGGAAAGGTCATGTTACAGCATCTTAAGAGATAAGTGAGCAAGAGATATGAGAAACAATTCAAGAAAGAGAAAGTACATCAATAATAATGTCCCTTGCATTTGGTAATCTGGATTATCTACACTTCTCCATGCCTCTCTATCCAGGACATGTCACTGACCACCATGGTTGAACGGGGGGTCTTGATTATAATGTGACTACAGGGAGTTTAGCGATGTGACTGAGTTCAGCACTCCATCTCAAAGGTCTTTTTTTTGGGGTAAACAGAAGTACATTCTGGATATGTTGTTGTGGCCACATTTGGACCTCAAAGGTGCAGCTGCACAACTGCATAGTAAGAGGCTCCGCCATTCACTTCAGCTGGCGAAGAGCCCTGCCTGAAACCACTCGCTGCCAGCTTGGTGGGAGAACAGCGGATGTCCTTTTCTCTGCAATGACTACCTCTACCACAGGCCTCCGCTTTAGCGCAACACTGGCACCTTTTAGCCTGATTCCCCTCCCCGGATCAGCCTGACAACGGACTGCTGCTCATCCACTCAATTCAATATTTAAGAGCAACAGATTTCACTTATGGAAAGCGACAATTGGAGTTAAATGCTCCGAAAATTGTGCCCTGACATTTGGAGGGCCGTCATAAGGTTGAACAGTTAGAACCATTCATGTGCTGGGCTGATATTCAGTGACACATACCAGACCTTGATAAAGTACAAACTTGACCGTCGTTTAACCCCAAAAACATGACTGTTTACTCAAACTTGACCTGTCAGCCTGTCCGAGGAATACCACGCCTTATTGGAGTTATTTTTTTCCCCCCCAACTCAAGCCATCTTTATAGACACAGCTTTTCAAATTAAAGCTGTTTTAAAGCTGCCCCAAGGCTTCAGCTCATATCTAAATCAACAAGACTCACATCCGTTGACCTTTCACGAATTCTCTGGGGATCTCTTAGCAGACAACAAAAACAGACAACAATACGGCTGTGTGAAACAACCTATTTTCATTTTCTCTCATCCCCCATTAATATTCATATGAGGAAATCCAATGCCTAATGATACACAAGAGCATCTCTGTGTATCCACCCACCCAGCCATCATCCACCCATTGTCAGTCCATCCATCCATTTAGAGTCCCCGATGAATGGCTGTGGACTGCGGGACTGTAGGAAAGCAACGACAAATAAACCAAAGGTCAATACTGACAAATGAACTCTGGTCGACTTAAGCCTATCTGTCCATCTGTCCCAGATAAGTCAAATGGGACGCTGTTGTTTTAAAGAAAAGACGAGGGTTGCCGTCACGGCCTCACTGCGGCTCAGCGTGACCAGGCACCACTGAAGTGGACATAAAACATGAATCACTGGAGTGGGATGAGTTGATGTTTCAGGGAAGTAGCGGGGCATGCCCCACGAGTACAAAATGAGGAGCTGAAGCGACAAAGCCCCTAGCGTTGGGAAGTGATCGATGACCAAATAAAGATCAGAAGAGAAGCCGAGGTAGCCGGAGACCCCCGCACCTCCACCCGCTGCTGTCACCTGCTGTTTCTCATGGGTGGACAGGAGCCTAACCCAGGTCCCATTGGGCGAGTGCAGGATATCTGGACCTCGTGAAGGAGTCTACGTGTTGGGGTTCAGCGTGCAAACTCTGCAAGGGGGAGGTGGGGTTCAAATGAAAACCTTCCTGCTGTGAGGCGACTCGCCACTGCGCCACCATGCTGCTCCGCTCATTCCAGACAAATAAATCACGATCTGAGCTTTGTGTCTTGTGGGTTACGGGGTCGTATTTTTCAAGCCTTTGTTTTTAAGGCTCCCGATAATTTGAGGCAGATGCCGATCCTCGGACTCCTCATTCTCTCTTTGCGAGAACCACAAATCATAAACAACATGAAGGTGTCGCCACAAAGCAGCTGGCATTTGATAAGATCTCTCTTCCCTGCACAGAAGAAGGGGGGATATGCTGATGTTGTTAATTTCTTTCTTACTGAAAACCCCCTTAATGGGGCATAAAAGCCGCTGAGGCAAGTGAGGTTCAGACCCCTGGCTTGAAAAGCCTTCAGCTGTTTGAGGCTTATATGTTAATGAGAGCGCAGTGCCAGTCGGCTGTTGCTGTAGCAGCTCAGGCTCAAGCCCAAAGCAAGCAAATAAAGATTTGTCACGAAGCGAGAGGAGGGGGACTCTCTCTCCTTTTTTTTTTTTTTCCCGGATTGCATTTTCACATGCTGTTCCAACACATTAAAGCCTAATAGAACAATAAGAAGAAGAAGAAATAAAAAAGCCTCTTTCGGCATTGAAGTGATATTAATACATTTGAAAGGTTGATGTCAGGAGTGTCTTTAGCAATTTGTCTAATAAAAGGCCGACAGCAAGAGAGGCATGAGAGGACTAGTTCAGAATAAATTAGCCTTTGTGCTACAGCAACATCCTAATCCATTAATTCACTCCTGGTTGGCTCTGTGTGCTTCCTGAAAAACAAAGTATTCACGAGTATTTGACTCCTGCGCTGGCTTAATAAATCATAGGTTGAAGGTGTGCGTGCACATTTTAGGATCGTGGTGGTATTTTCCTTTAGTTTACTGTTTGCTCCATCGCACTGATGGCGAGGGCTGAGGGGAGCTTCGGCCGTGTTCGGTATCTTTAATTGTCTTCATTTCCATAATGACATTCCTGGAAAAACAAAACACTTTTTTTTTTTTTTTTTTTGTAAGAGAAACCGAGCCAAACGTCTCCCGAATAACTGATGTCATTCTTTTGTGTCGCAGCCCTTGATAAAACATTATCCCATTTTATAAAGCACAACGGTATTGCACTGGGCCAACAACAACAGACCCTGAACAATCCCCCCTGACATCAGATAACCGGGCCATTTTCAGGAGGACTGATCTCCGCTCCCGATGTGCCGCTCCCGATTTCTCAGCTTCCTATGACCAGGTAAACATCTCAGAAACCCGTCTGAATAAGCATTATCACGAAAACAATATTTTGACACCCTGTATTAAACCACACCTCTTTCCTCTTTGCTTTCACTGTTTCCATTCAGACTGTCCCGATCTACAAAAGCACAAGAGCCGAGCCACCAGTTACACCTCGTCAAACGACTCCCCTCTAACGACTCTCGTTGGGCTTTTTTTCTTTTTTTAAACGATATAGATCATTTTTCAGGAAAAGTTTAACAGGAAACATGAGTATTGACAAAGCACTTGTACAAATATTAGGGTAACACTTGGTTGAACCTAAAATAAGGAAGGTGTATGCTGCGTGTTTTCCAACACAGTATCCTGCCATTGTAGGATGGGATGGAAAATAAAGATGATTTTGAAGTCATTTATTACAGGATTTCCACGAAAGTTAGTAAATCACATAAATCCGCTGAGTTTTTCACCGACCTGAGGTCAGCGGAGAGGCGAAGAAGAACCTGCGCTCATTGATGGTTCTGTCCTGATTGATGTCCTGTGTCCGACTTCATCCCCGAAAGCGCTGACTTCTCAGCATTCGTTAAAGTTGTCATTCTGCGGGGCTGTTTTACGTTTCCTCACAAGTGAGAGCTTCAACTGCCCTTATCACGACATACCTTGCATTCAGCAGAGGCCCATCAGGCCACCCACAACGTTAAGGGAATGCTGCGCTTTATCACAGTTCTGCGCCTCACGGGTGAGCTCTATGACTGAACGCCGTCTTTGAGGGCGGGGGAGTGCTGCCGTCGCCGCCCGTTTGAAGCACGTTCAGGCTGCAATAAACCTGGACGTGGCAAGGATTAAAACGAAGGATGCTCTGAAATTCTTCCGGAAGTTCTTCGCCGCGCGTCTCCAGCAAGGATAGGGGCCGATGACAGACGGCTGATAACCGAGAGGAGAAACGAAGGGGGGGCAATTTATTTATCAGCGCCGGAGTTGAAAGCAGTGAGAGGGGTCAGAGGGAAGTGGATGATAAAAGCACTGAAAAATAGGATGAGTAAGGAAAAAGGCAGTTCTTTTGTGCGTAAGTTCAAGATTCATTTTCATAAATTTATATATTTTTTGAAAAATTGCAGCCGTCAACAATGTCGTTAAATTTAGAAAACCTCAGAAGTGAGTGCTCATACGTACATTCCAGTCTGATCTGAGAAGCCCTGTGAGTATTCATCATTCCATGGACGTTCTGAATTTAACATATATTGGCCTGGTTTGGTTGGACCAACCTGACAAAAGCATTTTGGATAAAAGGAACAGTACATTTTGGATGCAGTCTTACTTCCAACAGCAACAGAATAAACACAGATAGAATCTGTATTTCAGAAAAACTCTTGGAGGAGTTTGGTGCCGTATATTCAGCCCCCGCTTTCATTTTATCTCTGCACACATATCTGTCCATGGTTTCATTAAAAAAAGGGAGGGAGTTTTTGTTTTCACTGCGCGGAATACCTGTTTCAGTTGTTTCTTTGCTCAGCCTGAAGGAAAGGTACCTTGACCTTCTGAAATGGCACTCAAGGGAATAACCAGAAGTCATTTGCCCCCTCCCTCCATTGGACGGTGAAGGTATTGGTGGCCATGGAGACATTTATAGTTGCAAGGTGGGGTGTAACATGCATAACCGCTTAAGTCACATGTGCCACGTGAAACAGGTCGTTCTGACTCCATCAGGACTGAAATCGCCAGGCCCTCCAAAACACTTCCCCGCTGAATGGATCACATTGTTTATTGTGGTACGCGGCCTTTAAATAGAGAGCTTGAACTTCCTGTGCCTGGTTCTGGTTGCATCGGTTTCAAAACAAGCGGATCTGCTCGGGGGGGCTGTCGTGGATGTGGATGTGGATGATCGCACGACGCCTTAACACCGTTACACCGTGCACCGCATTCCTGCCGCCTGAGCTGAAACATCACCAGTAACACCCCCCCACACACACACACAGGTTGCGTTCTCTGCCATTTTGACCCTTTCATGACCACACAGCATGACGCAGATACTTCAGTGCTTGTACCATTTTAATGTATTTACAGGATCCTGGGGTCATTCTTGAGCGACGTGTTTAAAAGGAGCAGCTGACAAAAGGCATTATCCAGTTGTGCAATCTTGCCACAGCTCTCAATTTGACTTGATTTCCCTGTCACGACTTGACTTAAATCACCGCAGCAGCAGCACTTTATATCAGCTCACTGTGAAATTGATTTCACTCGACTTCAGTTCGTCTGCACAGATCAGAAGTGACTTTTGAGACGCTCGAGAGTCCCAATGAGTCAGAAGGCCACTTGAAAGCTGCAGAGAAATGGACACAAAGTAGACAACCAGAAGATGAAAGTCTACACCTTGGTGGGATTTCATAAAAAATAAAGACATTAATATGCACGGTCTACAAGGTCATGATTTAAAGGACAGAGCATGCAGCATATAAATCCTCCATCTGCATTGAACACTGTGAGAAATGTGCATACTGCTTCCAAATCTCACCAGTGGGAGGGAACAAACGCTACTAAAATCTCTATTATACATACTGAAGGGTCGATAGAATACAACAGCAACATTGTTGACCGTAATTCCTGCCTGTCAACGGCCAGCAACACTCCCTTTAATACTTCTCTTGTGATGAAGACAGATTTTCAAACACAAAGCTGCCTTCAAACATCTGCTTTGCTCAACATATGGGAGGAAGGAAATATAATGTGTCCTATTATATTCTATATGAAACACAATATGTACACATACCAGGACTCGTGAAATAAAGTGAGACTTTTTTTTTTTGCCTCTGACTGAACATGAGGTCAAATGTCCAGCAGAGGGCAGTAATTAACCAAGATTATTTCCTTTTTTTTTTTTTTTTTTTTTTTTGACAAAACGAATTTGTCATCCAAAAGGTCACTCTGCTCTTTCTAAAAGTTGGGTCCAATTATTCTTAAATACAATCGTTTTCTTCCTTGTGGTCTGTTCCTCTGCTTCACCAGCTTCCTATTTAGTTTTGCCCCAGCTGATTACTGTAGTTCTCCATCTGTATGCATGTTGATATTTAATAAAGGACAGCGACAAAAGCACTCTCAAAAAATGCTTGAAAGAACGAAACATAGCTTTCCATCTAAGTCACGGGTCTGGATATAAAGTAAAATGTGCATTCAGAGCAGGATGTCATGCCCACCAGACAACTGAAATAGAGTCTTTGAATTGAAGGACGCAACAAAGCACGACTGATATACACGCAGTCTGGGTTTATATCCTTCTCACTGGCGGCAGTGTCATACCTTTACGGTACTTCCAGTCCAATGTGCCTTTGCACATGGCAAAAATAATCTGCATCATATGCTAATCCAATTTGTTGCCTACCTAAAGGACAGCACGGCTGAACATATGAATTTCTTTCACGCTTGGCAGATTACTATAATTTGTCACAGCATGCACAGGAACACACACATGCACAGGAACACACACAAAACACACACACACACACACACACACACACACACAGAGACACACACACACACACACTGCAGGTGTAATCGGCAGCACAGATCTTCTCCAGAGTATGTGTCAAGAGGAAATGCACAAGCTCTAATTTTCTTGATTAAACTACAGGTGAACTGGAAAAAAATCACAATCAGGCGAGCCTACAGTAAGTCTGCTTATTTATAGGCTGTTCAATACAAACAGAAGGTCTTGGCTGACAGGAGCTGTGACAGGAGGACAGTGACCGGTGGTTAGATGGGCCTGCTTCAGTTAACCACCCAGGATGGTTCCCAGTAACAGCTGGTCCACTTGTACTGTCAGGCAGTCGTCGCTGTCCAGCTCTTCACGCTGAAGACCTTTCCACAACCTTTCCCTGCCACTGCAATGGTGACCGGTTCTTGGCTCAGGGAGGATGCTGTGGCCTTAGATCTGCCATTCATTAGATCTTGTGTTATTGTTCCCTCTCCAGCCTTGTTGGGTCATCCTGTGGGAGCCCTCCCCACTGGGAGTACTTTGGATGGTTCAGCAGAGAACATCTTTTTTTTTTTCTTCTGCCTTCTGCTTCGCTGGTGTATCTCTTCAGGCAGGTTTCTAGGGCTGAGAGCCTTTGCTTATATGTCTCAGGTGTGGTCACAGTGTTGTATTTCTTAACCAACTGCCTCACGGACCACTGGGTCTGTACTGCATTTCTGATCCAACAGAATGTTGCTGAGTCTCAACTAACACCAGAACACTGGACCATATTACCGTGGTCTTCAAATCACAACACTGGCTCCATCCAGACCCCCTCCCCCCAGGTCATCAGGGATGGATTTACTGCCTCTCAGAATCAGAACCAAAAACAGTGAAGCAGTATTTGGCTGTTATGCTCCTCACATGTGGAGCAGATTTCATGAACCTGTCACGGTGTTTTAGACCCACGTATCCCTTCTTCCCTTGGTGAAGATTTCAAGACCTTCTTTGCACATAAAGTTCTAGCTATCAGAGAAAAAGCTAACTAGGCCATCCCAAAAACTGGACCATCACCAGATGTGCTGACTGTGGGAACAGACAGGGTCTCCAATGAGCCCTTAAACTCCTTCAACCCTATATATTTTTCGCTAATTTAGAAATCCAAGCCCACCACGTGTCTTTTAGATCCCATCCCAACACACCTGTTGAAGTATGTTTTACCATTGATAGGAAGTTCTATCCTGGACCAGATCAATTGTTCCTTAGTGACAGGTTATGTACCCCAGTCCTCCAAGGTGGCAATGATTAAGCCGTTGCTTAAAAAACCATCACTGGATCCTGATGTGTTAGCAAATTATAGGCCGATATCCAACCTTCCTTTTATTTCTAAAATTCTTGAGAAGGTGGTGGTGACTCAGTTACTGGAGCACCTGCAGAGAAACAGTCTGTTTGAGATGTTTCAGTCAGACTTTAGAGCTCACCACAGCACAGAAACCACACTTCTTAAAGTTACTAATGATCTTCTTATAGCTTCAGATCATGGACTGGTCTCTATGCTGATTCTGCTGGACCTCAGTGCTGCTTTTGATACAGTTGATCACAGCATCCTGCTACAGAGACTGGAACATGTGGTTGGGAGTAAAGGGACCACACTAGACTGGTTTAGATCATATTTATTAGATATATACCAGTTTGCTCATGTCCATGGCGTTCCTTCTTCATACAGTATTGTTAGCCATGGAGTTCCACATGGTTCTGTACTTGGACCAATCCTTTTCACCTTGTACATGCTTCCATTACGGAACATATTATATACTTATTAATATTCGGCAGCATGGGATACATTTTCATTGTTATGTGTGATGACACTCAGCTTTATTTATCCATGAAACCAGAGGAGACAGAGAAGCAAAGCTTCAGACCTGTCTTAAAGACATAAAGTCTTGGATGTCTTCAAATGTCCTCCAGGAAATGTCCAACTCAGGAAACACTGAGGTCATGGTGTTTGGTCCTGAACTCCAGATGGTATGTCATTAACATCTAGTCTCTCTGTGAGGAATCTTGGAGTAACTTTTGACCAAAACCTCTCCTTTAACTCACACATTAAAATAGTCTGTAGATATGCCTTTTTTCACCTGAGGAACATCACAAGAATCAGAAAGCTACTGATGCAGCATGATGCCGAAAAGTTAGTTCATGCATTTGTTACCTCTAGGCTGGACTATTGTAATTCTTTACTATCAGGGTACCCAAACAACTCTTTAAGAAGCCTCCAGGTGATCCAAAATGCTGCAGCCAGAGTTCTGACAGGTATTGACAAAAGAGATCACATAACTCCTGTACTGGCGTCTCTTCATTTCTGCCCGTTAAATTTAGAATAATTTTTAAAACCCTTCTTTTGACCTACAAGGTCCTCAGAGGCCTAGCTCCATCCTACCTGGAGGAGCTAGTGACACCTTATCAGCCCATTAGACCACTCTGCTCTCAGAATGCTGGTCTACTTGTGGTTCCCAGAGTCTTTAGGAGTAGATTGGGGGGCCGAGCCTTTAGCTACCAGGCCCCCCTGCTATGGAACCAACTCTCTGTCCAGGTACGGGAGGCTGAATCTATCTCTACTTTTAAAATTAGGCTTAAAACCTACCTCTTTGAAAAAGCTTATTGTTACTAACCTTCTAGTTCCAGGTACTATCAGAGACAGACAGATTATCATACTTAGGGGGTTGTCTAATCACTAGGTTAAGATACTAGTTATGCTGCTATAGGCCGAGGCTGCCGGGGTCTGGAAACACACCTCTGTCACCACACTGGTCAGGGTTTAGTTTCCTCTCCTCTCCCCTCCTCTCCTCTCCTCTCCTCTCCTCTCCTACCTATTCTATCTTTTACCTGTTCTATCCTTTACCTGTCCTCCTCTCCTCCTCTCTCTCTACCCATCTGTCCATCAGCAGGAGGGTACCACGACATGAGCCTGGTCCTGCTCGAGGTTTCTTTCTCTTAAAGGGGAGTTTTTCCTTGCCACTGTTGCTTGTCTGGGGTTAGGCCCTGGGATTCCGTGAAGCACCTTGAAACAATTTTTGATTGTAAAAGACACGATAGAAATAAAGATTGATTGATTAATATTAAGTGTTTTGTTCAATCATTTAAAATTAACACAGCAAAAAGGTATAGGAAGTAGATATGTGCTAAAAAATTGACAGATCATCTAAAACAAGGAAAGCTCTCCAATTATCTCAGAAATAAAGTTTAATTTAGCTGAAATATGTATTTATTAGGAACAAGAGACCATGTGCATCTAAACTGTTGAACTAAGTGTGTTTGCTGGTATTTCATTCCCTACTTTTTGGTGCAAACTACCACAGAATTCCTACAGATATAAACACACATTTGTTGCTCTGTTGAAAATAAAGAACACAAGTTAAAACTGGCAACCATGTTTTCTTACAGAACTCCAGACGCCTTAATTTTTAATAATATATGAAAGTAAAGGAGATGATGGAGAGATGATGCACTTGTGACAACTCTTTATTGTAAGTGTGCACATTTATGTTGATAAATGTATGTTTTCACCAGGGCAACGTCAGGTGACCTTGGACGACCTTGACAAATTATTGATCCACCTGTAGCCACGCCCCTTTCCTTTCATGTAGATGTTTAATTATATGCCCTTTGAATCAAAAACAAAGGCGACAACATAAAGACCTAAAGCTATATATATTGTCCCAAAACGTTCAAGAGGGCTACTACAGTACAGACAATACAGTTTGACACTAACAAGACAGACTGAAGTTATTGACATGAAGCTGAAGATGAAGCACCAACAGGAGGAGCAGAAAGAAGCCCTGAGCTCTGGGACAGAGCTTCAGCAAGAAGTCACCCATCTAAAGAACCTGCTGGCTGAAAAGGAGGAAAAAATTAACAGTGAAAATAAAAAGTGGCTGAAGAGAACGGAAGCTCAAGTGGAGACCCTCACCCTGATGGCCAGCACCGAGACTGAACTTGAGCAGACCAACCGGAGGATTGAGGAGTTGGAGAAGCTGCTCCAAGGAGCCCACGGCAGCCATCAGGATCCTGAGAGCGGAGACCACCTGGGAGGACAAATATCTGAGGACATGGGACAAGAGGACTTCTCCAGGAGGAAAGAGGCTCAGAAGCTGCAGCTGGAGGAAGAAAAGCAGCAGCTGGAAGAGGAGACAAGGGAGAGACTCCTCAGAACGGAGGAAGACTTTCAGGAGAAGTTCTCGGAGATGGAGGAGAGGAAGAAGCGAGAGCTGATGGAGCGGGAGGAGCTCCTGAGACGGCAGCTCCAGGACAAAGAAGACAGCTTCCAAAGGCAGCTGTCCATGCTGCATGAGCGATGGGAGTCCAGAAGCCAGGACTGGCACAAGCAGCAGTTGGAGCTGATGGACAGAGTGCAGACACAGGAGAACCTGCAAAAGCAGCAAATGGAGGCCAGTAAGAAGGAAGCACAGCGCCTCAAGGAGGAAATCCAGCAGCTTCAGGTGAGAAGATGCAGATCTGCTCTGTTTGTGAGTCAAGAAGACTTTAAATGTGTGCATGTGAAAACTAAAACTCATTTCTCTTTTCAACAGCTGGAAGCTGAAAGGAAGAAGCAGAAGAAAGGATTCAGGAAGAGGATCAAACATTTTTGGAAAAAGTGGAATCCTTTCTTCAGCTGCTGTTCCAGTCATTCCACTGAGTGACCTCCTCCACTCCAGCCCTCCTCTTTGGGTTGAACCTTTCAAATTAAATACCTGTGTCAAAGAAACTTTTCCCACTGATTCTGTGCCTCTGTCCAGTGATTAAACTGTGGTATCACCATGAAAAGAGAACTCCAGACCACTTCTTTTTGAGTTTTAAGGCTTTATCTTCTGTTTATTTAAGAGTAAAATTAAGTGTTTTGTTCAATCATTTAAAATTAACACAGCAAAAAGGTATAGGAAGCAGATATGTGCTAAAAAATTGACAGATCATCTAAAACAAGGCAAGCTCTCCAATTATCTCAGAAATAAAGTTTAATTTAGCTGAAATGTGTATTTATTAGGAAAAAGAGACCATGTGCATCTAAACTGTTGAACTAAGTGTGTTTGCTCGTATTACATTCCCTACTTTTTGGTGCAAACTACCACAGAATTCCTACAGATATAAACACACATTTGTTGCTCTGTTGAAAATAAAGAACACAAGTTAAAACTGGCAACTGTGTTTTCTTACAGAACTCCAGACACCTTTATTTTTGAATAATATATGAAAGTAAAGGAGATCACGGAGAGATAATGCACTTGTGACAACTCTTTATTGTAAGTGTGCACATTTATGTTGATAAATGTGTTTTTCACGGGGGCAACGTCAGGTGACCTTGGACGACCTTGACAATTATTGATCCACCTGTAGCCACGCCCCTTCCCTTTGATGTAGATGTTTAATTATATGCCCTTTGAATCAAAAACAAAGGCGACAACATAAAGACCTAAAGCTATATATATAGTCCCAAAACGTTCAAGAGGGCTACTACAGTACAGACAATACAGTTTGACACTAACAAGACAGACTGAAATTATTGACATGAAGCTGAAGATGAAGCACCAACAGGAGGAGCAGAAAGAAGCCCTGAGCTCTGGGACAGAGCTTCAGCAAGAAGTCACCCATCTAAAGAACCTGCTGGCTGAAAAGGAGGAAAAAATTAACAGTGAAAATAAAAAGCGGCTGAAGAGAACGGAAGCTCAAGTGGAGACCCTCACCCTGATGGCCAGCACCGAGACTGAACTTGAGCAGACCAACCGGAGGATTGAGGAGTTGGAGAAGCTGCTCCAAGGAGCCCACGGCAGCCATCAGGATCCTGAGAGCGGAGACCACCTGGGAGGACAAATATCTGAGGACATGGGACAAGAGGACTTCTCCAGGAGGAAAGAGGCTCAGAAGCTGCAGCTGGAGGAAGAAAAGCAGCAGCTGGAAGAGGAGACAAGGGAGAGACTCCTCAGAACGGAGGAAGACTTTCAGGAGAAGCTCTCGGAGATGGAGGAGAGGAAGAAGCGAGAGCTGATGGAGCGGGAGGAGATCCTGAGACGGCAGCTCCAGGACAAAGAAGACAGCTTCCAAAGGCAGCTGTCCATGCTGCATGAGCGATGGGAGTCCAGAAGCCAGGACTGGCACAAGCAGCAGTTGGAGCTGATGGACAGAGTGCAGACACAGGAGAACCTGCAAAAGCAGCAAATGGAGGCCAGTAAGAAGGAAGCACAGCGCCTCAAGGAGGAAATCCAGCAGCTTCAGGTGAGAAGATGCAGATCTGCTCTGTTTGTGAGTCAAGAAGACTTTAAATGTGTGCATGTGAAAACTAAAACTCATTTCTCTTTTCAACAGCTGGAAGCTGAAAGGAAGAAGCAGAAGAAAGGATTCAGGAAGAGGATCAAACATTTTTGGAAAAAGTGGAATCCTTTCTTCAGCTGCTGTTCCAGCCATTCCACTGAGTGACCTCCTCCACTCCAGCCCTCCTCTTTGGGTTGAACCTTTCAAATTAAATACCTGTGTCAAAGAAACTTTTCCCACTGATTCTGTGCCTCTGTCCAGTGATTAAACTGTGGTATCACCATGAAAAGAGAACTCCAGACCACTCCTTTTTGAGTTTTAAGGCTTTATCTTCTGTTTATTTAAGAGTAAAATTAAGTGTTTTGTTCAATCATTTAAAATTAACACAGCAAAAAGGTATAGGAAGCAGATATGTGCTAAAAAATTGACAGATCATCTAAAACAAGGCAAGCTCTCCAATTATCTCAGAAATAAAGTTTAATTTAGCTGAAATGTGTATTTATTAGGAAAAAGAGACCATGTGCATCTAAACTGTTGAACTAAGTGTGTTTGCTCGTATTACATTCCCTACTTTTTGGTGCAAACTACCACAGAATTCCTACAGATATAAACACACATTTGTTGCTCTGTTGAAAATAAAGAACACAAGTTAAAACTGGCAACTGTGTTTTCTTACAGAACTCCAGACACCTTTATTTTTGAATAATATATGAAAGTAAAGGAGATCACGGAGAGATAATGCACTTGTGACAACTCTTTATTGTAAGTGTGCACATTTATGTTGATAAATGTGTTTTTCACGGGGGCAACGTCAGGTGACCTTGGACGACCTTGACAATTATTGATCCACCTGTAGCCACGCCCCTTCCCTTTGATGTAGATGTTTAATTATATGCCCTTTGAATCAAAAACAAAGGCGACAACATAAAGACCTAAAGCTATATATATAGTCCCAAAACGTTCAAGAGGGCTACTACAGTACAGACAATACAGTTTGACACTAACAAGACAGACTGAAGTTATTGACATGAAGCTGAAGATGAAGCACCAACAGGAGGAGCAGAAAGAAGCCCTGAGCTCTGGGACAGAGCTTCAGCAAGAAGTCACCCATCTAAAGAACCTGCTGGCTGAAAAGGAGGAAAAAATTAACAGTGAAAATAAAAAGCGGCTGAAGAGAACGGAAGCTCAAGTGGAGACCCTCACCCTGATGGCCAGCACCGAGACTGAACTTGAGCAGACCAACCGGAGGATTGAGGAGTTGGAGAAGCTGCTCCAAGGAGCCCACGGCAGCCATCAGGGTCCTGAAAGCGGAGACCACCTGGGAGGACAAATGTCTGAGGACATGAGACAAGAGGACTTCTCCAGGAGGAAAGAGGCTCAGAAGCTGCAGCTGGAGGAGGAAAAGCAGCAGCTGGAAGAGCAGACGAGGGAGAGACTCCTCAGAACGGAGGAAGACTTTCAGGAGAAGCTCTCGGAGATGGAGGAGAGGAAGAAGCGAGAGCTGATGGAGCGGGAGGAGATCCTGAAACGGCAGCTCCAGGACAAAGAAGAGAGCTTCCAAAGGCAGCTGTCCATGCTGCATGAGCGATGGGAGTCCAGAAGCCAGGACTGGCACAAGCAGCAGGTGGAGCTGATGGACAGAGTGCAGACACAGGAGAACCTGCAAAAGCAGCACATGGAGGCCAGTAAGAAGGAAGCACAGCGCCTCAAGGAGGAAATCCAGCAGCTTCAGGTGAGAAGATGCAGATCTGCTCTGTTTGTGAGTCAAGAAGACTTTAAATGTGTGCATGTGAAAACTAAAACTCATTTCTCTTTTCAACAGCTGGAAGCTGAAAGGAAGAAGCAGAAGAAAGGATTCAGGAAGAGGATCAAAAATCTTTGGAAAAAGTGGAATCCTTTCTTCAGTTGCTGTTCCAGCCATTCCACTGAGTGACCTCCTCCACTCCAGCCCTCCTCTTTGGGTTGAACCTTTCAAATTAAATACCTGTGTCAAAGAAACTTTTCTCACTGATTCTGTGCCTCTGTCCAGTGATTAAACTGTGGTATCCTTTAACTCACACATTAAAATAGTCAGTAGAACGGCCTTTTTTCACCTAAGGAACATCACAAGAATCAGAAAGCTACTGATGTGGCATGAAGCTGAAAAGTTAGTCCATGCATTTGTTACCTCCAGGCTGGACTATTGTAATTCTTTACTATCAGGGTACCCAAACAACTCTTTAAGAAGCCTCAGGTGATCCAAAATGCTGCAGCTAGAGTTCTGACAGGTATTGACAAAAGAGATCACATAACTCCTGTACTGGCATCTCTTCATTTCTGCCCGTTAAATTTAGAATAATTTTTAAAACCCTTCTTTTGACCTACAAGGTCCTCAGAGGCCTAGCTCCATCCTACCTGGAGGAGCTAGTGACACCCTACCAGCCCAATAGACTGCTCTGCTCTCAGAATGCTGGTCTACTTGTGGTTCCCAGAGTCTTTAGGAGTAGATTGGGGGGCCGAGCATTTAGCTACCAGGCCCCCCTGCTATGGAACCAGCTCTCTGTCCAGGTACGGGAGGCTGACTCCATCGCTACTTTCAAAATTAGGCTTAAAACCTACCTCTTTGAAAAAGCTTATTGTTACTAACCTTCTAGTTCCAGTTACTCTCACAGACAGACAGATTACTATACTTAGAGGGTCGTCTAATCACTAGGTTAAGATACTAGTTATGCTGCGATAACTAGCTACCTGTCCTTACTCTTCTCCCCTCCCCTCCTACCCTGCTATTTCTATATTTTACCTGTTCTATCCTCTACCTGTCCTCCTCTCCTCCTCTCTCTCTACCCATCTGTCCATCAGCAGGAGGGTCCCCCTACATGAGCCTGGTCCTGCTCAATGTTTCTTCCTGTTAAAGGGGAGTTTTTCCTTGCTACTGTTGCTTGCCTGGGGTTAGGCCCTGGGATTCTGTAAAGCGCCTTGAAACAATTTTTGATTGCAAAAAACGCTATATAAATAAAGATTGATTAACACTTGAGGTCTGCGAAGACCCTCAGCTCTTTCAAATCAGGCCTGAAAACTGATTTATTTCAGCTTTTTCTTAGCTGCTTGTTCTTTTTTACAAAGGCACTTTCTTAATGTGATTGTAATGCCTTATCATGTCATATCTAATTTATGTGTACTTCTGTGCCTTTATAAAGCAAATAAAAACTAACTACATAAATAAAAATGGCATGCGTTCAGAGAGCTGTCCTCTCAGTCCACCATCATCATCATTAATCAGAGGCGCACTCCCATACTTGACCTGTAGTTTAACTTGATGCATGATTTGGGTACTTTCAAGTCTAATATGTGTGACATATCTGATTGCAAACACAGACCTGGAATTGTGGCGACCTGCTGCCGTCAGGTTGTCTATATTGACTTTAGTCTGCACATAGTCTTTAGCTGGATGTCTGGGATCTCCCTTGGAAGCAGGGGTGGGGGGTAGACCAGGCATCTGTGAGAGACTCCAAGGAAGGGCAGGGCTCTTCAAGAGCAGCCACATGATGTGGTTTTTACCACTTACTAGGGTAAGTGGTAAAAGTGCAACTATCCTGTGTGGAGACCCTAGCAGGTGGAACCAACAGCAGCAGTCGGAGTGTGGTGGTCAACACAAGACACTGTCCCAACGAAAACTGATTGGAAACACATGTACCAGGAATTTATTTGGAGCGGCAGATGGTATAAAGCAGTACTTCCAAAAATTGACAAGACACAAAAAGGGGGGAACAAAACAAGCCAAAAGACACTTACAGGTAGCCAACACAATGGGGGGGCAGGAGAGGGGGTAGGGAGAAGAGCCCAGTGGTGGTGCTAAAAAAAAAAAAAACCACACCCAGCCTTAAACTTCCCTACAGCCTATTCCCTATCTGCCTACCCTAGCCAGCACAGCTGGATTACTAACTAATTTACCCTGCCGGAACCTTATCTACCTGCTACAGAGGAAAAATGCACCACACACATCTTACCTGGTGTATATAGACAAAAAGTTACCTACGGGTGGTATGTATACCCCAGGGTGTCTTGCCTGGCCCTTCTCCACTGAAAACAAACTAGCAAACCACTTAGCATAGGATACTTCTGTCAGATTAACAAACACTAGTAAACACACAGAATCAAACAAACCTACCAAACCCCCTCTCTCCCTCTATATGGTGGCTAAAATGACCACCATATATGTGGGACCAGGCAGCAACTGATTGGGTAACAGTGGATGGGGAGGGAACACAGGATTGGGTAAGAACTGATTGAACCAACAGACAAAATGAAACACAGATGTGAGGGTCACATGAGGGATGATGCAGGAACAGGGTGGGGCCAGGGACTACAGCACCGCTGTAGATCACCCCCTGGGGGAGACATGGAGAAAAAACACCACGTGCACACAACACATTTTCCTGTAACATGGTTGATGAGGTTTCCCGGGCACGTTCCACCAGGAGGAGGCCCCAGGGAAGACCCAGCACACACCGGAAGGGCTAGCTCTCCCAGCTGGCCCCAGAGAGCCTCGGGAGCCCCCAGAAGATCCAGACGAAGTGCGCGGGAAGAGAGAAGAGGTAGAAAATGGCATGTTTATGTAATACCATGCAGCCTGTCTACAGTTTTTCTTTCAGGAACATATCTGCTCTTATAACTTTAAAAGCTCTGATATGAGTTACAGCGGTACATTTTTCCAATGCACACATCGTTGCAGCTGACAACTTTGATTTCATTTTGGAAAAATCACTCCAAAGTCACATGCACAGTCTAAGTCAATGCGTTTCAACACGTCATGTCATCATGTAATAGGTTGTAATATCCTCATAGGGCGCAGGGAGCAAAAAAAAAAGCAGATTTCAGCCTTATTCCATAACTCCATCCTCCAGGCACCCAGCTGCATCAGTCCGTAAACTGTAGTTAACAGAGACACAGTAACATAGATTCATCTGTTGTATCTGCAGTCTTGTACCGGCTGTGTGAAGCTATTTTCAGCTCTGTTTGTGCTTTGAGCTAAGTGCCATCACGCATACTAAAAGGAACACAGATGTTGAGCACATAGAATGTTTGCATTACTTACTGTGGTAAGACCCGCTTCTCGGAGCAAAAGGCAACAGAGTGAAGGCTGATTTCTACATGAAATAAAGAATCTGGATACCAGCTGGTACCAGTTTTACCAAGATGGTAAACTGGTACCTTTACCAAGGTACCAAGATTTAAAATCTCATATATTTATGGCAGTTATTCTCATTGATTTACCATGGTAGTGATATTTTTCAATGTAGCCCTTAAATTCAAGCTTTATGCAGTTTTATATCTGTAGTTTTAAAGAAAAGAAAAGTAATCATCTGCTTGGCTTAGACTTGAACCAAGCATGCGTAATCTGAAATATTGACGAGGGTACAGGTGACACTGCACACAAATTTGTGTTCTTGTTTCCCGTGGAAGTCAGGTGCCAACAGAGCGAAGGCAATCAGCCTATTGTCTGCTGAAGTGCGCTGCACCAGATGCTCTGTCATCTCCCTCAAACAGTCATTTCTTCACCAATCACAGGGACCTTTTTTTTGTAGATACGTTCAGAATATATATGGGATACTTAAATAGAGTGGCTGACATGCTGCTGCCGCATCAGCTATTATTAGCAGACAATGTGGAATGTTCTGACGTTCCAGAAAGACAGATCACCCTGCAGGCAAGACAAGTGGCGTACGATCAACTGGGAGCAAACTTGTCATTTGTGAAAATGCCCAACCTGATAATGAAAGGCGAAATATGCTCTCTGATCGTATATAATACATGTGGTCGCGCTGCTCCTGACCTCATCTCGAATGACAGTTAATCAAATGGAAGCTTTTTGTTAATAATTCTTTCCAGAGAATAATAGATTTGCGATTGCTACTTTTAAAATAAGTAGTTTTCTCTGGTAGAATTTCTAGTACTTGGAATTCAATTGGTGTGATTGTGTTTCCACAGAAGACCGGTGCAGACGTCAGGACACGAACAGTTTTATAATATCTGTCTCTCCGTAGTATTGGGTAGTAACATTTCAAGCAGGGGCCTAAATAAAGCATACTCAAATGACAGTAAAACAACTGTAAAGTCAATAAGTTTTTTGAGTGGCGAGGTTGCACTGACCGGGGCGTGGTTTCACATTCGTGATCAGGATGTGCGGGGGTTTTCTTGTCTTCCTGCCCGCCTTCGTCTCCTGTCTTCCTGTCTCCTCCCTGTCTCTCTGTTCTGTCCACGACTGCGTTCATCATCATCACCTGTGGTCTTGTTCCGTTTCATCTGTGTCAGATGTCGGACATCAACTAACGAATCTATTCCGTGTGTTGTTTTTTTGTGTGTTCATAGTTAGTTTAGTTAATTTAGTAGATTGTATTGAAGCAAAGATTTCACTTTGCCTCGTCTCTCTTTGGGTCCCATTCTGCCTGAACAGTACATGATCTGAGCTGATGTGGATCCAGCCCACCAAGCTCCACATGTTCTGACACCCCAGAGGCACAGATGCTTCTGGGGAACAAATGATGTGTCCTGCTCTGTGGACGGCCAGGACCAAGCAAGAACGTTCTTCTCGTGCTACTAGAACTCCTGTTTTCCATGCACATCCTACTGTTCCTGTCAGTAATAATGCAGTGGTCATATCAAATCAGGGAAATTTTGGAAGGCCCCTCGTACACCACAGAGGAAGTGAAGCAAGACAACAGCTCTGGTTTACTGATCAATATCCTGGCAAAGGTCCAGGAGGATGGGGGCTAAAGGTGCCAGCAGTGATGAGATGAGACAGTTGGGGTGTAGCAGGGATCAGAGAAACACATTAAATAGAGCACCTATTTAGTAAGAAATTAAATGAATGGGACGTGATACTGAGTTTGCCAGAATACTCTCAGCTGACTACACAGAACATGGATTGACTGCGTATATGTATCTATAACATGGTGGACTATGTAATTGTGCACATTTATAATCACATATGCCATCTACCATACATTTTTGTATTTTATAACTGTAACACTTGCAGGTGTTTTAGATTTAATGAAATAATAAAGAGCTGAGCTTAACATTCAAACAATTGAAGGCTTTCAGTTTGTTCAAAATCCATCAAGTCCTTGAAGGAAAGCTCTGAACAGTCTCATATCAAGTGAAAAATAGCTTGATTGACATTTTATCTATTCCACAGGCACAAAAGCTGATTAGCAAGTCACTTTTCCCTGCTAATGAGCATCAGGCTGCAATATAGATCTACTCTATGTATGCTGTTAATTTAATTACTGAGGTGAAGTACATATTTGCATTCTAATCATGTTATTGAGATTTCCAAGGACAATGCATGCACCTAATTAATATGAAACCATTCATTAAAAATTCTCCACAGAATTTTATAGAGATGAATGCTTAGCCCTAAACCTAAATGACCTCTTACCTAGACAGGAAGTGGGCTGTGAGGATTATTTTCAGCACTTTCAGCACCTCTGCTGCGGGAGGGTTTACTGTCCCATGACCGTGCTTTAACTGTTTAAGTGTTGAGTGTTGGTTTACTCACAAGTTGTTTGTGAAATACTGAGGACTTTTGAGAAGAGAATGAATTTGAATGTCTTTAAATTCACCCAATATATGATGCAAAGAATATGTTGATTCTGTGTGATTATTTATTATTAATGAGTACAGTAACTAAATTCAGACTTCAAAGGTAATTCTGTATGATGTAAACCCTTTGGACAGATATTAATGATGTGTGTTTCTACTTCATGCAACAGATGTCTAGTCCAGCCAATTAGCAGAAAGGAAGAGGACAGGACTGATGAAGGTGCACCATATGATACAAATTTGAAAGTGACAATTCTCTCATCTAATTTCTGATTAGATAATGATTGCACAGGGTTCGCTGTCTCTCCTTGACACACTAGACTTATGAAGCTACTGATTCTATACTGATGATGCCACAGTCATCAAGACTAATGAGAGAATCTTACATTTCCTCTGATTGATAGAAAAAAAAGGGTAAGAGCCTTGGAAAAGGTTTTACAAAAAAGAAAAAATTACCATAAAAAGAATTTGAAAAGAAATATATTTGCACATTCAAAAATTAAAGAGACCCACTTAACAAGAAGTGGAATCTGTAAGCAGGAGGGTGAGCAGAGACCAAGTATCTAATCTAAACCCCGAGATGGACTTCATTAAAGAAGCCCTTTTCACTTTGTCTCTCCCACCGAGGCTACAAAAAAAAGACCTTATCAAATCCATCTGTGCAGGTTAGATGATGATCACATTACCTTTTCACTTAGCCTCAATTGCTGGAATTTATGATTCACATCTGAATGTTCCTCTTTTTTGAGGTCAGGTTGCAAAAAAAAAAGAAAAGAAAAAGTAAAATGCTTTCATTGTTGAGAAATAATAAAAGTAAAGCAAGCATTTATATGAATTATCTTGGCTGGAGGTCAAGGAACAAAGGTAGGGAAGGCTAAAGAGAGATTTTCTGTAGATGAATTCTATCTGTATTCACCCCCCCCTCCCATTTTAACCAGGGTTTAACCAGCTGTGCTCTCACCTTCTCTGCCTGGTGGTCTTAAGAACCCCTGTGCTTTACTTCTCATTGGTAGTAAACATGTGTCGAGCACCCACTGTGTTCCAACTCTAGGGGTCCCAAATTACATTACATATATTCAATTACAATGGTGCATTCAAGCTTTAAAACTTACATTCATACACTGATTGCACAATACCCTTTACATTTAGTTATTATAATGAGGAAATACGCATTTGTCCACATTCATGCAAATGTGCATGAATGCAATACAAATATTAAGCTTCATAATGAAAGAAATAAACAACCAGGACCTAGCACAATACCAAACTACTGCTGCCGGAGCTTGTAAGAGAAGCCTTAAGAAAAGAAAATGTGCATGTACAAAGAAAACCACAAGGACATACTTTTTCTTTCATTTTTTTAACAAAACTTTTCAGTTTATAAAAAGTTTGTAATCCATTTCTTCTAAGTTTTACTTTAAGGGATTCTACAAATATTTTAGGAACTGATATATTCATGGGCTACAAGTATTCAGGTCCTTATAACGTTGGAGTTTTTATGATTAAGGAAGAAAGAATCTGTGGTTTCCACAGCGATGGAAATTTACAAGAAGCAGACTTCCTGAAACATGAAACTGAACGCACAAAGGAGGAGCAAAAATTCCTGCTCAGGGACTAGATTTGAAAACGTTATTTCTGAGCCACGCAGCTCTACCATGGCATCTCTGCTGCTGATCCTGCTGACTTTACTTGTTTCTCTCTTAGGAGGACTTTACCTACTTGGGGTCTTTCGACAGAGGAGACCAGGAGAGCCCCCTTTGGATAAGGGACTAATACCATGGCTGGGTCATGTCTTAGAATTCCGCAGCAACACCTGGAGGTTCTTGGACAGGATGAAGCACAAACACGGTGATGTGTTCACAGTCCAGCTGGCAGGATTTTATATCACGTTCATCCAGGACCCCATGTCATTTGGAGCATTTGTTAAAGAGAGTCGAGAAAAGTTGGATTTTAGGAAGTTTGCAGCGCACCTGGTCCGCAGAGTGTTTGGTTACATATCTATTGAAGGTGACCATGCCATTCTCAATGCTTCCAGCAACAAGCATCTGAAAGGTGATGGCTTGGAGGTGATGACACAAGCGATGATGAGCAATTTACAGAACTTAATGCTGCACAATGTGGAATCATCCTCAGACCAAATGACCTGGAGGGAAGATAAACTGTTTGCTTACTGTTATAATATTGTTTTCAGAGCTGGTTACTTGTCCCTCTATGGCAATGAATCCTTCAACTCAACAGCCAGCAAGGAGAAAGCCAGAGAGAAAGACAGAGCTGAATCAGAAGCCTTGTATCACGAGTTCCGGAAATACGATCAGTTATTTCCCAGACTGGCTTATGGTGTCCTGCCACCGAAAAAACAGAGAGAGGCAACAAAATTACTGGAATACTTCTGGAATGTCCTGTCTGTGAATAAGATGAAGGGCAGAGATAACATCAGTCGCTGGATATGGGATGTGCAGCAGGCTAAAGATGATGCAGGTGTAAAAGAGGACATGATAAGCAGATACATGTTTGTGCTTCTTTGGGCCTCTCAGGGCAACACAGGACCCTCTTCTTTCTGGTTGCTCCTCTTCCTCATGAAACACCCTGAGGCCATGAGAGCAGCGAAGGAGGAGATCGACAAGGTTTTGAAAGAGTCTGGACAGGAAGTCAAGCGTGGTGGTCCTTTGGTCAACCTGACTCGTGAAATGCTGATGAAGACGCCAATCCTGGACAGCGCAGTTGAAGAGACCCTCCGAATCACTGCTGCACCCCTCCTCACCAGAGCGGTGCTCCAAGATATGACCCTCAAAATGGCTGATGGGCAGCAATACTTCATTCGTCAAGATGACAGGGTGGCCCTCTTTCCTTACAGTGTTGTTCAGATGGACCCTGAGATTCACCCTGAGCCTCATTCTTTCAAATACGATCGCTTTCTGAATCCAGACGGGAGCAAGAAAACTGACTTCTACAAAGGAGGGAACAAGATGAGGTATTACACCATGCCTTGGGGATCTGGGATCTCCATGTGCCCAGGACGCTTCTTTGCCACCAATGAGCTCAAACAGTTTGTCTTCCTCATGTTGCTCTATTTTGAGTTTGAGCTGATAAATCCTGATGAGAAGATACCTGAAATGGACTGCAGTCGATACGGCTTTGGAACGATGCAGCCTGACAGAGATGTCCACATTAGATACAGACTCAGATATTAAAGCTATCTATTCTTACAAAGCATTTAATTTACATGTTAGTAAATTGTACATGCTTTCTGTTCTGATTATGTGCAAAGCTGTTTTTACAAACAGGCACAATATTGGACTTTACTTCTCTGCTACACTGATTTTAATGTACAAACTAAATTGGTTCATCATCATTATTTGCATATTTACTTTTCTTTTCTTTGGACACCATTGTGGTGGAGTTATAAATGTGCGTAACAGTTAATTGATTATTTTAAAAAAGGTAATAATCCGTCAAAAACACATTTTAAAGTCATCAAGTGTACAGAACAAATAAAGACTATGGCAACAATTGTAACTGAGTGCTTTGTCTCTCAAACTTTTCACTTCTTTTCACACTATCCTCATCTGACTGGGCTCTGTATGTACCAGCATCTGTACTATAGTACAATGTGGATATATACTGATCAGAAAGCAGAAATAAAACAGGAGCTATTAGGCAATGTGATGAGATGGTCCAAACTAAATCAACTGGGATCAGCTCTAGATACCCCCCCCCCGCTCTAAAGATGATGTATAGATACAAATATGAGAACATGAACCAAATGTTCTCACTTCAAAGAAATGTCCTCACTTTTGCAAAATGTAGCAAGCACAAGAAGGCACACATGTCCACAGTGTTGCTCATGGCAGAATATTAGAGGAAGAAAGTGCTCTGTTAATGTCTTTTCAGCTGCCAAGCAGGGCCAATGTCACAGTCTCTTAAGCCATCAACTGGTGTGACATGAGGGACATCAGGAATGCTTCAGAATCAGTGCCAATCTATACAAATCTTCGAAACTCAAGACTCCACTTGATCCTGTGTCAACAAATATGGAACATTTAGCAACCAAATGTCTGGATGTGATGCAATCGTTGCCCAAGACCATTCTGCCTTGCACCAAAACAAAGTAGTGAGGCAGCTGGTAGCAATTGCAGGATGTGGGGGCCTCCTGATAATTAGAAACATTTGCCTTTAAGACTTTAAACAAACTGCTGCTGGATGTGACAGTAAGGAATGAAAGTTGTGCGCTTTTCATTCTCAAATGGTGGTATTCTTCTCCCTCTGGTGAAGTTTGATCTCAGTAGCAGTCGGAAAATGTTCTGCTCTCTGTGGCACCAGGAAATTTTGCCCAACTTTTCAGGAAAAAAAAAAGTTGAATCAAAGGATTTAAATGAGCATATGCCACCACCTACGTCTTTTACATGCACTTCCCGAGCAAGCCAATTACCAGAGTAAAAGGATTACCTGAAATTGTTGTCCCTTTCTCATTTCCAAGGTGACTCATACCTCTTTTTTCCATGTCGCTATCACTCAGTGTTGCCTCTATTATTGATCTGCCGTGTGGTGAATAAAGGCTGTTAAGGATTTCGGACAAGTAATTGTGATTTAAACGTGGCTGGACACGGTTGGGTTGGAATCTACCAATACTTACCAGGAGAAGAAAAAAGAAGGTACTGAACCTGATTAGCTTAGTGACAACTGCTTCAGAAAGCAGCACATGAGCTTGTGCTGCACTGGTATGAATTATATATAGGTTGTCTTGAGAAATACCCATACAATTCAACCTCGACAAAATGCACAATGCATCCTCCCAGGTAAGCCATAATCTCACTGGCATTGCTGACGTTGCATGCTGGGTGTTTGAGAATCAGGGCTTCAAATATACCTCTTATACACTGAAACACATTTGACTCTTTCTTCTATAAAGTGGTTGAAAGGTCAACTACATGCACTTGTTCTCAGATCTTTTCGTCGCTGTAACTATAAATGACACTGAAAGTACAATGCACAGTAAACACATTGCACACTGTGTGACATTGTTTCATTGTTGGATCTGATGTGCATAACTGAGGTGACAGTAAAAGTAACAGAAGGAACAATTTGCATAATGTTGGTGACAGAAAACTGTAAATATTATGTAAATACACTTCAACTGCAATATAATGTGCTTTAAAGTAATTTTAAAAAAAAAATGTTCTTCTTTGTGTGGCTGCTTGTGTTCTTGATCATTTCTCAAAGAAATAAAGAAGAGAAAGAAAAGGAAAATACATTTTTTTGTATGTCTACAATAAGAAATATGCTACATTACACAAGGAGAGCTATCCAAATGATTTTCAAACAGCTAGATTGAATGGTTAGATTGAACTAAAAAGAAATTAATGCTCACATGTTTCATCATGGAATTGTTGAAATGTACTTGCACAAAAAAACCCCCCCAAACAAACAATAAAAGTGATCCCTTTTGAGGGGGAGAGGGTTGTGGCTCTGTTCAACGAATCTACAGGCATTCGATATTGAAGGGAACGCTGCCTGTGTGCTTTGTGCTGGTTTGTTGGTTTTCTACTTTACTGGTGTGTCTGTTGGCTCTGCTGCTGTTTTCCCAAACCAACCTTTGTTGCGATTCGCTCTCACAAAGGGCCGTCTACTGAGCGAATAGTGTTTTTTTGTTAACCACAGTGTAGTGAGGGGATCTGAGTACACACCCTGGACAGGGTCGTATGCATGTGGTTGGGCAGTGGGAAGAAACTGCATATACAGAGGGACTAAATCTCTGCAGTTTATCAATGCACCAATGTAAAAGTGCATGTGTTTTGTCAGTACTGGATATGAAATTGTAGACATTTTTACAGCATATTTCTCTACATTAATAATTTCCTGGTCTGACCTTGCCTTAATTCCTGTTCATTTCACCGTATAGGACATTTTGATATAATATTAATTATGACTGACTGAATTTGTCCTCAGACACATCCATTAACAGCAGTAGAAAGATGCTTCTTATTACTGCTCTCCACAATTGTCTATGCATGTTTGAGGAACAGAACTATTAAATTAAATGTGCAGTCTTCTTTGGATTAATGTCTACACCTCCAAGGCATCTGTATGTCAGGGATTAATCCTGGATATTTGTTTCGGAAGACCAGTTGAACATTAATGATGACAGCAGCCTTTAACTAAGTAGGTGGTGGGGTGGTACGAGGCCATAAATAACGTGAAGTTAAGATTCACTCTAAGACAAATCGCATGCAGAAACAAATTTCAGAGTCTGCCTGATAAAGTTCCAATTAAAACGTCTCTCATTTTCTTTTCAGGATGGACTTTGCAGCTTTTAACATATCTTAATTTAATTTCAATAGTTTTTGAATCTTTTTGTGCGTGTCCCCCGATCTCAGCGGAGTTTTCACTTTGTTTCCACAAAGGCAATTTGAAGTATTTATTTGAATAAAAAGAGGAAGAAGGCTAATCAACTTCGGAGTGCCCTTTTGATGCCTGGTCGACTTTTCAGTAGACAGAGTGACATTCAGCCGCTGCCCTCTTTGAATCTCCTCTTGCTGAGGGAGATAAGAGGAACGACAAATGAGTGTTAATCCACCAGGGTTGTTTCTTACCCTTTTCCCTCTTAAATCACTGGCTTCACTTGTTCTACTACTAGGTGTGTGTGTGTGTGTGTGTGTGTGTGTGTGTGTGTGTACATTTTAGGCTAGTTGAATTCAATTTTTTTATTACACTTCACAGCCTGAACAAATTATGAATTTGACTTTTGATGTGGAGCAGAGAATATAAATTCACATTCATAAAATCCAACAGATGCTCTGGACCCATTACTATGTTCAGCATCTGTGTGACTGCTTTGTTGATGTTTCCCTGAGGAAAATATCTATTCTTAGTCTGTTTCTGACTGTTTAGGGTCTGGAGACTGTCTAACTCAGATCAACCATACAAGATCCAAGAAAAGCGTGAATTTCATGGATACCAGTGAAGTACTGGGAAGACATTAATGGGTCCTTAGCTACTGGTAGAATCAGATAACCACTTTATACACATTAAAAGAAGCCAAACTAGATTGTGTTTTGGACTCATGTCAGCAAAGTTACTCCCATGCCAACAGTATAGTACAGTATTGTGATGTAAAATGTCTAGCCTATGTTGTTTTTTAAGCTTGCGACAGATCAGTCACCAGGCAGCAGGCGGGAATAGCCACTGGAGGAAAGATCGTCCATCTATCACAGGGCACACGCACACCGGGCACATATTACTAAGACCGACTTGAAGTCCCAAGTCAACTTAAAGTGCATGCAGGCATGGGGAGATCAAGCCAACTCTGTTCTTAATGCAGAGGTTCCCAGCCGGCCTCTCTCTTCCTGTCTGTGTCAGGAGCTAAGCGAACGAACACAATCTCCAGCTGAGAGCTTCCACTCACTTGTAAACCCTTCTGCAAATCAAGCCCGTGCGGACCCTGCTCTACAAAAAAGCTCTGTGAATGGAACCCAGAACCTTCCTGCTCTGAGCTGACTGCTCGCTACCGCACCACTGACTAAAACCCCACTCGGAATATTGAATGTGGTTGACTCATTTCCATTCATCTGTTCCTCCATTCATTTATTCTTCTCTCTGCCTCATAATGGGCTGCTCTGTAATCTTTGACTCATTTAATATGAGAGATATTACACTGCTGTGACTCTGTTAGTTGACTGTTATTCAACCATATTTGAACAGAATTATTATAATTTTATATTCTGTATGGTAATGAATGTTAAATAGAATCGTAAAAAGCAAACAGACTTAATAACAATTTATATGTATTTATAGTCATTTTATAATCGTGTCTCTCTCTGTCCCTCTCTCTCTTTGACACGAGCCTGAACTTCAGGGGGCACATTTCTCTTACACATAATTTCAGATCCACGTTATCATAAAGAACAATCACTTTAAAATCAAGCTCATGCATTTTAAAAGAATGAATTCAACTGCTATCTGTACATCCCAGCACACAGTGTAAGCTTTAGAAAGAACTGTCATAAAATTGTAATCATTCTAGATTAGTCCACCGTTTGAAATCTGTCCTCTGAATATTAATGGACTGAGATTATAGATTATGAGTGTGGAAATGTAATTCGTTTAAAGCCCTGTGCAGCTATGAGTTCATGTGGGATTTCCTGCAAATGGGACAGAGCCGAAGTTACGTAAAGACCCAAGAGAAGTATTATAGTGCAACAAAAGGTCTTCAGACCCCTGCCTTCTGTAGGAAGGCATCATATCTCCCTGCAATTATGTCCAGAGAAAAAGTCGTCCACTCTTGTTTTGTGCTATTGGTAAATTCTAGCAAGGTGAGTAGCTGAAAGAATAATAGTGTTGTCTTGATAGATATGATGTGTGTCCAGGATTGTATCCATATATTTCTTAAATTCAAGAGTCTACATTCAAAAGGCAATCTTTTTTTTTTCTTTTCTTTTTTTTTTGACAATTCAATTAAATAGGTCTATTGCACTTTAGCTGTGTGGGTTCTTCCTGATCTCTGGGATTTTTCCACACCTTGATTGGAGTCCAGTTCAGTTGAATGGACACAATTTGGGAAAACACACCAAACTAAACTGTAAGGACAGAAGAACTTCCTTCGGAGCTCTGAGAGAGGATTGAATCAATGGACAGATCTGGGGGAAGGAAACAAAATCATTTCTACCTCGCTGAATGTTCCCCAGAGCACAGCAGCCTCCATCATTCCCAAATCCCAGACCAAGCTTTCTGACCAAATTTGGCATTCTGGGCAAATGTTTTTTGCTCAGGGACATGATCAACAACCCTGGTGGTCACTCAGTTCCACCCAGAGCTCCAGTATCCTTTGTGCAGATAGGTGAGAGTTCCAAAAGGTCAACTGTCACTAAGGCACTCTGAGCTTTTCGGCAGAGTGAGCAAACAGAAGCTTCTCCCCAGAAAGGGATGCCTGAAAACCTATCTGGTGTTTGTGGAAAAGGTACCTGAAGGACTCTCAGACTGTGAGAAAGAAAACTCTCTGATCTGATGGTACCAGCATTGATCTTTTGGCCTTTAATTCCAACTCTGATGTTTGGAGGAAACCAGCAACATGATGCTGCGGGGCTGTTTTTCTGCACCTTGGAATGAAAAGCTTGATTTCTGAGAGCTGAGGACCTCAGACTGGCCTGAAGGTTTACCTTCACAGAATGCCATTCGCTATCATTGGAATACCAATTACAGCTTTCTGGACACATCAGTAGCTTTCAAGGTGTACCTGACTATTGACACAGACCAATCTGTCTGGAGAAAAACCCAAAGGACAATCTAAATCCATATGTCATAATTAACAGTGTGTGTATACTAGACATATGAAATAAAGTAAACCCTCAATTTCACTGTAAAATGTAAATGTAAAAGCATTCATTTGTGTAGTATGTGTATTCTCACTATAGAACAGTTTATTATACTATAGAATATTATTCTGTTTCAATTCCATAGTAACTCTTTCTATGTAACAAATATTCTAAATTATGTTATGCAGTAAATAGTAGAATTCTCTTGGTGAAGATACTACACTCTTCTGAGTGACAGGAATGATGATGGTTTTTATGCACAGCAGGAGACAGTTGTGATTTAAAGTCTTCATTAAGCAACAGGATTATTTATATTTAATAATGTCTGGTTTCCCCTGCAGGCAGTGTACTCAGTAATGATCCTAAATGTTGTTTGTGTTACTTTTTTTTTAATCGTTTTTCACAAGTCACGATGCCCTATGAGGTGGATGGTGCTCCATGGAGAAACACTGTTGCCATTAGCATGTTTTTCTTATTTCACTATAAATCATTTAGAACATTGATTGCAAATTGAATGCAGCTAACAAAATCTTGGTTAATTGAATTCCCACAGTATCATAATGAACACTAGTACATTAGAGGGGATAGAGCAAATCATACATCTTTGGTTTCATTTTCTTTCCAGTTATTAAAACAAACAGACAAACGAAACTGTCAGTGCTGTTTTGGCATTGTTTCTGCCTGACCCGCTCACAGCCGAGAGTGTTTCTCCTTCCCGGGGCATCTGACCTCAGCTGGAGGGGCTTATGTAGCCGCTCACGGCTGGTGTTTCAGGTATTGGCAAGCGACACATTCACAAGCACAGATCCAAATACCCCTGGCACCAGGCAGGTGGAGTGGTGCAACACATTCCACCATTGTCTCATCGCTACAAGGTTCTGCTTTAAATTCTGGGCTCCGGGCCTCTCTGCCTGGTACTGTGTGTCTTCTTTGTTCCAGGGTGGGTTTTGTATAATCCAATTTCCTCCCGCGGCTGCAAAAAACATGGACATTTGTTTCACTAGAAACACAAACTTGGCCCCCAGATGTGAGTAGCGTGTGATGAATTGGTTAAAGGTCCAGGTTGAATTTCTGCCACCAGACCCAGTAATTGCTGCCTCCAGCTCCCCACAGTGACCCGGATTAGGAATAAGTGACAGTTTTCCCAGCTTCAAACGTCTTCTCGCTGATTTTCAGCGCTAGGGGCAAAGTATTGTTCATCATAAATTAAGCTTCCCAAAGCTGTCGTCGAGCTCCACCTTGTTTTGTTGTTTTTTTTTTATTTCCCTGTATGAATTACTTTGCATCTGTGTTCATCCTGCAAAATGGCATGAAAAAATGAGTCAGTAGCTTTCAGCCTGAAGCTTTCTTTGTACCAAACACTCAATCCAACCAACATGTAATGAGCACTTGCAGACAGAAACACAGTTGTTTGGGTCAAGCAGTGGGTCCCTCAAATTACCCTTATTCTTGGTCATGTGACCATGTGTGAATGATTAATGAACAGTGGAGATCAAAAAATCATTATTCCAATGCTGTGAGTTAAATCTCTATATCTCTTTCTGTTAAATCTACTCTCTCAGGTTAAATAATTACTTATATAAACTTCAATAAACACTTAAAGACATTAGCTGAATTTGGAAGCCCTAATTTGAATGGTATCAAAGTAATTTATAATGGTTGTGTTTGTACTCAGCAAATATATTGGTAGTTTTTGACAGGATTACCTGTTACTGTGCAATAAATCTGTTGAAGGCATCTATTGCAACTGGCAGAACAATGATGTGATTCAGGCTTGAGTCCAGAAATGGCCTAAAAAAATGAATCAATTAGGAAGAGTGGGAGAAATATCCAACAAAGCCTTGCTATACATCTGGCAAGTCCATAAAATCACGCAGGTTTATTATAATCTAGCCCCAAAGGTTGCAAATTAGAAGAACAACCTCCAGCGGGCAGAGCTGCTGCAGTCATCAGGATGTGTTCATGCTTGTTCATCTCCACACTTTTGATTTTTTTTTTTGAATAATTGAAAACATATTGTTAAAAATGAATTGTGCAACAACTTCTCTCCATTTCAAACATGAGTGAAGGTTTCTGTTGAATAAAGCCAAATAGCCAAATGGCTGATTACCATGTAAATTGGGCAAAGCACAAGTTGCAGTCTGTAAATGAAGGTTTGTTTGTGCTGCCAGCTATGCTTATTTTATTTTATTTTTGCTTCAGAATGGTAATTTCATGCTTGAAATTAACTGACTTTAATCCTTCAGGGAGGAGAGAGCTTTGAAACTCTTGGGCCCCCCCCCTCTCAGAATTCTGTCCGTGCTGATGCTTCCCGGAGGGTACAGACAATCGTGGAGGTTTGTGGATTAATTCAGTGACACGGCCCACTCTCAGGTTGGCGCTTCCTTTGTGAAGGATCACTTGAACTGATCCTGTACCAAGCGCACTCGCTGTTGTCACGTAATAGTATACCAATACTTCTCCATGCATTGTTTGTTGGTGTTATTGATTAAAACAGAGGTTGGCATCAATGATCATCTACCTCCTGCTCTCCAACGCACAAAAACTGACCTATGTAACCTTTTTAGCATTCCTTATTAGCATTCCCTGGACCACAGATCTATACATGTTAATGATCTTGAACTCCTCCACTATATTCGGTGAACAATCACGATGAACAATGTCACCAGGACACAGAGTCAGGGTTTGTAATTGGGCCTCCTTTTTATACTAGTGCATTTGTTTTCTTTGTACTGTGAGGTTCCTCTGACATGTGTTCATTTAGTGTGGAGTCGCTGACACGTGTGGGCAGATACGGTGTCGCCGCAGACAGCAGTGACAACAGGCGGCCAACTGGGTGTAAATAATGGCGGTGTTTTCCTGACACATCTCCTCCAGAGGTTACAAGCAGGCTTCTCACAGGGCAGCCAGATGGGGGCTGTAATCACGGCTGTATCTGTGCAGCCGCTAAGGTTTCCCCAATGTGAAAACTGTGTTTGGAAATTCCATCCCAGACGCGAGGTCAGGGCTGGAGACAGAGGGCAGAAGAAAGAACTAGATCCGCAGACAACACGGGAGTCAGGTGGCTGCAGTGAGGACAACACGTGACCGTACATGAAAAGAGATTACCCATCTTTAAGCAAAGGTGAAACCTTCAATTTAGTTGAAAAAAATCTATTGAATTGGGCCCTTTGCTCTTCACAATCAACACTCTGCAGCCCAAAGATTCCTCAGCAAAATGAAAAAAAAAAAGAAACTACAAATTGCTGACATACCACTACAATTTCATCACTTTATGTCACTAAATCTCCCGTTTTTCGCTCTCTTTGGAGAAGGTTTCCTCCTGTTGACACAGATGGACCAGAAGGACCATAGCCTTTGTTTTTCTGTACCAGGCAAAACAGAAAAAGTTTCAGTTGGCAAGAATGCGCACTTGCACAAATTCCATTCATCTGAACTAGGTCAACGAGACTCAAAGGATAACAAATTTCCTTCAAAGAGCTTTTTAAAATGCCACCGGCAACAAAACAGAGAGGAAACAACAAAATGTCATGTAAATTTGATTAATTTGGTTCTCGACCTCATGTTAACTGCACTCTCCTCTGGAGCTATTCATCCTCATTCAAGTGATACTTTTTTTTTTTAATACACTTTTGCGACACAAAGCCTCCAGGATCTCACCAGAGAGATTTCACACAGAATCAATACACCTAAATAAATCATAAAATCATTGATTATGTTTGGCAGGCTGGGACTGCCTGTAAAAGCATTCTGGTCTCATTATACCCAGGACTAAGCTGCACATGCAGCCCCAATGGAATATCCTTCCACTTTTCTCTGTGAACAAACCTTTTTCACACTTAGAACTGAGGTTAATGAAAGGTTAATGGCACCACGCTAAATTGCAGATTATTGTGCAGATTCAAACAGATAATTACAATCCATTATACCCATTTCAGAGTGCAAACCAACTGAAGTCATTTTCCAAAAGAGGAATGACCTTATTTTTATCTTTTATGTAAGCGGATTGCTTATAACAACATCTGAGATTAAACATGTAAGATTAAAAAAAAATCTTCCCAGATCTATGTGTTCCTTAAACTATATTAAATGTGAAGATGAAGATGCTTTTTCCCTTTAAGGGCAGGAGAAGGCTTTTTTGTTTTGTTTTCATGTCGTGTTTAAATTATGCAGCATCTTAAACTGAGTTTCCTGCATTATGAAACCATGTGAAGTGGAAATGTTAGCTCTAAATGCAAACTTTTACTTTTAAGAAATAGCAGTAGCGCGCAACTGTAGAGTGGAACGCAAACATCTTCAATCGATGATATATCCGATCATCTATGCTGTCTCCACAGCGGATCCAATCTGCAGGTCTGTTTACACTGCAGGTCTGATTGCATGAGGGCTTTACTTTACCAGTGAAGGAAAAGATGCCATCAATTCCCCTCTGTTCCCTTACTCTGTCTGACCCATATCCAGGAAATTAAATAAAAAAGAAATAAAAAAGAAAAACAAAAGTGATGGGGAAAGATCAACACCAGCCATGGTAACTCCGGGCGATTCCCACTTTCTGTCTGGCTCTTTTAGAACTCACAGTTGAATCCTGGATCAGCATGCTGAGGAGACCTAGAAAAATGAAAATAAATGTTTTGACATGCTAAGACATATTCCATAAAACCTCAACTCAAACTTCTTTAAAGTCCAGTTCAATTGCAACCATTGTGATAAGAGCACGTCAATTATGGTGTTGGTGGTAATGAGGATCGTGGATCTTTGGGGGTGGGTGGGGGTGTATGGTTCTGGACCTAGAAGCCCGGAGCTGTGGATGTTGATGTTTGTGAGAAAAACACAAAGAAATAACGTCATCATTTCAAGGCAAGGAAGATGCATCGTCGTTTTTCATTAGCAATGCCAACATGTAGCGTGCCCAAATATCAATAAGAGTTAAGAATAAAGTTAAGAGTTTGATTCAGTTTTCAAGTGCTTGTGTTGTCTATCATTGATATGTGAGGTAGTTAGACAGTGTGACACATTTCACACAAAAACAAGGGGGTAGGTAAGAAGTGGAGGTAGCACCATGCATCGAATATTTGTGTATGTGACCTGTGCGCATTGCAGTAAAATGCGAGGGGATGCTGCATCTGGAAGCTCAGAGGGGGCACAGAAGCACGGCGTTGTTCTGGTGAAAAGGTCAGGTTTCACATTCAACAGGTAAACAGCCTAATATTAGAGTCAGCCTTCTGCTTCCCTGTTAGGCTCATTACCAGTGCACACGTAAAGGTCTGGAGCAGTAATATTTCAATATTTCATGCAGTTCATCAATTGTATTTGCAGTTTTCAATTTGATGGTAAAAGAAGATGCAGTCAGTTTAGACTCTGGTTCTTTTTTTCCTTTTTTTCTTTTTTTTAATCGACACTGGGAATAAAAGTGTGACTTTTTTGGGGGGATCAGGCTGGTATTGCACAGAACATCCCCACCTCCACTTATTAACACCTGCTGAGATCTGATTGCTGTCTAATCACGCTCATCACATCACAGTCCCTTCTCACAGCGGCGTGGTCTGTTATTTCAGCAAACGGCTCGCCCCACCAACGGCAGACTAAACAGACGCGGCCGATTTGCAAATTTGAACTGCTATACGGAGTCCTGCATTTATTTATTTTTTTCCTCCTTCCTGGAATTAAAAGCAGAACACGGATAAATGCCAAATGTAGAGCGCTGCCTACTTGGAATGGAGGATGTAATCGCATTAGCATTTATTTTGTGGTCACGGCGCATCCTTGACCAGCGTCAGAAGGAGGATGGGCGATGCGTTTCATGACTTTTTACACCAGCGCTTTAATGTGGATGAGCATCCTTCAGCTGCAATCGCATCCAAGAAAACTAATTTTGACGGGGAGGAGGCCTCCGTTAAAGTGTTGTGGACATTCAATCCCTTACTCATGTATAACATTTTCAGAGAAGGGTGCTTAGCATCCATATTTAAGTGCACACACAACAGTCACTCAGCTGTGGTCTAAGCTGAGTTGTGTTTGGAAACATGTTAAGTGTTGAGGGTACTAGACCTCCTGCTCGTTTTTATTTGTCACAACTATTTTTGTCTTTAAAAATCATAAACAGATAATGTTAAGCGGAAAGCAATCTTTTTGGAGAACTCTAAGGCGTTTAAGTGGCTGTGAATGGCCCGTTTGGAGGCGCCCACAGATATTCAATCACATTGAAATGGCACAGGCCTGGTGGGGGTAAAGAACTAATATGGGCCCAGCTGTTGACTATCTCAGTACAGCTGTCGCAAATAAGGAGAACCATACTGTGTAGTTTTTCATCCGTAAAATATTCTTTCTCTTTCTAAACTCCCTAAAGTGGCGCATCGCCTATCTCCATAGTCCGATCTCAAGCCCGAACTCAAGCCCGAACTCCCTGTGTCCCGTGTTGGGCTGCATGGTCGACTAACCTCTGGAGCTTTGTTTGGTATTACTACCGGCAACAGAAATAAAACGGTTCCGCTGATAATTTCAATTAATTTGGTCTTGAGAGTCCATTATTTTTTAATTCATTCACAGCTGAGAAGCCTGACAATAACCTTTCATCTGTAACACAAAACAGTCATGGAATGAGAAATTCATGACTCCATGCCTCTATTTGAAACTCATTAGTTTTAAATTTGTGTCGGCTGAACCTAAATATGTGTACTGTGCAAAGTTTACTTGTGATATCATGCAGTTCTATCTATTTATTTCTTATTCTTGGTTAGCTACTGTCATATCTCAAAAAAGACAGAGGGAAAGGTTTGTCTTGTGTAGTTCACAAACATGTTGATTTAGGTTCCACCAAGTTTGCTTTTGGAGTTTAGAGTGGTCTGATTTGGACCTTTACACAGTAAGATTTTGGGGTCAGGGTGACTCCAAAAACAGGAGTCAGGCCTGGTTCCCCTGGGTCCTCAGGCCAGATGATTATAAGCCTTCTGAGAAGTGTCACCAGAATGATGAAGAGCTCCATACAGTCCAGACCTTCTCCAAGACATACACGAGGACCTACAGGTCATTCAGTGAAAATGAAACTCATTATCTACTCACCACTCTGTTGATGGAAGGATTAGTGTATTGTGTATCTACACTATTTTAGGGAGTCAGATGTGAAGACAAGTCAATTCCAGTAGAAAGTGTTTAAATGTAAAAAGAGACACACTCCTGTGAATACAATAAACACTAGTTTATTATCCATCCATACTAAGATCTCTACTGCCTTACCAGTACAGAAAGGCATGAAAGCTTCTGGCTTTACAAACTCTCCATTCTCATCTAGGAAGTTTTCAGGGTTGAATTTCCCTGCTTTCCCTGTCCCTTCTCCTTCAGCACTCAGGTGAGATTGGGGATGATTAAGGTTCCCTGAAAAAGAAAGAACAAAATTTGCCTGATTAAATAGAGGAATTTAACAACACCTTCACATTTCCACCATCCATCGGCACATCAAGAATAATCTTCTGTCTTCTTCTCAGAAGCTGAGACAGACATTCTCACAGAATACAGTATGCCCTTAACCCCATATCCCTTTGTTTCCTGTTCTTTGATGTAAGTAGTCTTTCAATATATATATATATATATGTATGCATATATTGTAACAATACAACAGCCGTCTTCATTACATATCTGTGAATGCAGAAAGGTTTATTATGTTTCTGTTAGTTAGACTGGGTTCTTTAAGAATTTAATATCATAAAGTATCATAATTAATCTTTAACCCTGAAGTAGTTTGTTTTTACTGTGATGAGTTAGTTTCATTGATGTTTTATTAATTTAGGTTTGTTTTTGCATATGTGATTAGGCTTTTGTTACTTACTTTTGTGGTTGCTTTAATTTTGTATCTAAGGCCATTTTTGACTAGTGTTTGGATGTAGGCTGGACTCATTTATAAGATTTCAACGTGGGACCATCCACCTCTATTTAGGTATGATTCATTATCCCTCCATGTTTATTCAGTATTATTCAGTTGTGGGTTCTCACAGTGACAAACATCTATCTTTTTCTACATTCTTAGTAGGTAAACAAACAAAAAAAATCTCTTGGAGTGAGTATCCCATTGGAGTATCCCTTAGCTCCGTGTCTCTGGTGGTGAAGTGGAAAGTGTCAGCTGTCCTCTGGATCTCACGAATAACAGCCTACATTGACAGAGAAAGTGGTTAGAGTAACATAGAAACATACTGCTTCATTAATGAAAGGTAATAAATATGTTTATCATCATACCTGGATATAGGGCAACTGCACTCAGGGACAGTCACAAAACTGACTTCATTTTTACCTTGAAAAACTAAATTTCTTGTTGACAAAACTCTGAGGAATACAGAGAAGAGAGCAGAATAAGAATCATTCTAACCAGCAGTGCTGCTAAATGGTAATGAAATTGTTTCGGTTTTCTACTTTATGACTGCAAGGCAGTAGATATAGAAATTACTTTCGTAAAACTTTAATTTAAAAAATGCCTTTAATTTTGGGTTGTACCAAATTGCCCATCTTGTAGATACTGTTGCTGGTGCACTTACTTTTATTACCTAATACACAAAGTTAAAAAAAACAATTCTATATCCCACTGGAAGACTATATCTGGTCTGATTGTGCCTTCTAAATTAAATCACCTTGTAAATGCTGCATACCCTCTATATGTAGGTACGTCACAAGGTAAAGCGCGACAGAAATCAGGGTGCTCCAGCAAAATGAAGATCCAAACTAACAGCACAAACATGGTATTCAGAAAATGGGTCAGCATTCCTCCTCTTTCCATTCAGAAAAAGTCAAGTTAAAAAGTGTACATATCTAATATTAAAACCCTAGAGACCAGATTGCAGCATCTGCAGCAAGCTCACCTACTCTAGTTAATCCAAGTAGGCACCAATTAAATTCCGTGGTTTACCCGGAACCCTCATCTTTTGGTTTTCAACAGACATTTTGAAATACATTTCACAGCCAACCTTGTAAAATACATAAATTAGCATTTAAAATAATTTAACATGAATTTGTATATTGTTAAGATACCATACACTGAGAAGCACAAAGTATAAAATACTTTGAACATCTTAAGGATTTTTTGAAGGACAGAGGTAAACTGCGCATACTGGGAATTGAGCCATAAATCAAAATGGAAGAAATTATTTTTTGCATCCATTCAATGGGGTGGTGTAGCAACAAACAGGTTAACCATCTTCATTTTATTGTATGTTTTATGCGTTACTGTTTTAATGAATAAAAAAAGGCTGAAACATTAATTCGTGCTGTGGTCAATAAGCTTGTCTTTGGCCGAAGATAAGTTTATATTAAGAACTCAAAACTCACCTGTTCAGATATGCTTTTAATTTGTAATTTTATTACTTTTTATTAATTCCTTTTTATATGTATCTCTCAATCGGTTTGATTGTTATCCGTCCTTGTTTTTTTTTTTTTTTTTGTTTTTGGTATTATGTAAAGCGTCTTTGAGTGTTCTGAAAAGCGCTATACAAATAAAATGTATTATTATTATTATTATTATTATTTCTTGATGTCTTGTAGCAGTGCAGTAATAAAAAATAATCTCACCAGACCCCAGGGCACATTCATAATTTTAGACGTTTGGTGAAAAAGTTTTGTAAAAAAAACTTCAAGAAATCATCTTCATCTTCAAACTGCTTAGCAAACACAATTTGACAGAGTATTTTGGAGGATACATTTTGTAAGATTCTTTGGGGATTAATGGGCTTGCCTAGAGGAGAAAAAGTTCCAAACATTACTTTGAGTTCTGCAGATGTAGCCATTTTGTGTTTTCAGGCTGGATTTACCGTCACTCTGCTCCAGCAGCTCAATCACATGATGTGTCTCTCCATGGATTCTCTCCTGCATGGATTGTTTTCCCAAACCAAAGTTTCTCAGAGACCTCAGAATAAAGCGCCGGTGCTCCTTCCAGCCAGGATTGAAAGGTGACAGCATCCCAGGAGAATGAGCTACACAAGAGTCCATATAAAACTTTATTTAACTCTATCCAGAAAGTTGTGTAGCTGCTGTGGCAGTGGACCACGGCCCCAGAACTGAAGATGTAATGTTGGTAAAGAAATTACGTAGATAACATCCTATGTACAAGTTATTCTGTCTATAAGTCTGTCTATCTATCATCTAAATAAATATATTCAATCTGCTGTCTGTCTGTCCTTGCGCCAGTGATGTGTAAACCAACTACGCTGATGAAGTGAAAGGACATGAGAAAAGTGATGTTCTGTGATACTGCCTACTGTGGATAAGAATTATTTATGTTTCTGAATGACTGAAAGCTTGAAAATGAAACGAAGCTAACCATTTGAAAATAATCATAATGGTAGCAGAAACATAGAAGAAACCACATCATAATATACAAAGACACAAAGAAAATAGTGGGCAGGGTTGTTCAGTACCCTTTGTGTGCAAGGCATGTCTGGAAAACATGTCTATCATGTTCTGTCAGAGAAGTCAGCTGACGTGTGGACTAGAGCTTCTTTCAAGTCACAAACACTGTTGATGACAACTGCAGGCCTCATCTCAAGGAAAATGCTGTTGATATTGCCATAGCACTTGGCCAGCTAGAAAAAGAGAGAGGGTGAAATATGTATGTATGTATGTATGTGTGTGTGTGCGTGTGTATGTATGTTTGAAAATGTATGCATGTCCAGGTCTAGTTACTACCTAGTAGCACCGCATATGACCAGTGTTCACAGATCGTAAAAGTGTAAAAGCTTTTTTTTTTTTTTTTTTAAGCAGCTAAGTCCTCAGTTCTGTGTGATTCCTCTGACTTTATGAACAGTACTTGACTCTTTCCAGGTCTGCAACCAGGTCTCCCAGTGGAGCTCCAGCAGGTTTCCCAACGGTGGGATGGGTGGGGGACCTGGGGGAAAATATTTGGGCTTCCGGATCTTAAAGAAGACCAACAAAGTCAACCCTGCAGCCAGAAGGAGAGCCAAAGAAACAATCATGTTGTGGCTGTGGTAGCGATGATGCCCACCTGCTCATATATTGGCCACAGAAGGATGCAACCTTTGCACAGTCACGTGATGTGTTGCAGTTTGTATCGTCACAAATCATGAACTAAGTCATGTGTTTGTCCATATTTACCTGATTTAAAGAATAAAGTTTTCTTGTCTCTTCATTACCTCCCCTCACTCTAATTCAACTCATGTGTCTAACATTACCTGGATCTCAGTCCTGATTGTGTCTGATGATTTGGATTAGTTTGCCATTTAGTTTGCCTCTTTGAACTATTTTGCAATTAATTTCTGTATCAATAGGTCACCCCTCCTTAATTTTGCTGTTGGGCTGGCAACAGTTGTACAATGATAATAAAACATTTTGATTCACTGGTACAAACCTGCTTATTAAAGGTTTAAACTTCTTTACCTGTCTGTCACATGTGCCTTACTGGTTCTGACAGATCAGTAAATACATTTATTAATTATCCATTTTCTTATGAATATTAACCCAAACTGCACAAAAAGGTGAGACCTTTCTTTCACCTTTTCCGCAGAGAGAGCAGTCCCTTGCCTTCTGTCCTGATGCACTTTCCCAGAAGCATTAAAGGAGACCGAGCAATCCTCTGACATTGTAGAACTGTCATGAACGCAGCCTTGAACACATGAGTCAGTCGCAGAGGCACAGTGGTTCATCAGGTAGAGGCTGCAAAGACTGTCCTCCAACCACGCTGTAATCTTAAGTAGTGCAGTCTCGTCTGCAGATGAGGGTTTATGCAATCTCATTGTATGATAACATGCAATGACAAATAATGCATTCTATTCCACTATATGTCATTTTACATTGTGTCCTCTCATATGTTTTTTTCATTGAAAACCTTCAGTAACTAGATCTTTTCCTCATCATCTTATTCATTATTCAGCTGCATACACCACATTCTACTTATATTTATATAGATCGATAGATAGGTCACTGCACCCCTAAATTAACAGTAGTGCTGATTACAAAATCATTTTTGTGTCAATGTGTAACAATGAAATATAATTATTGTCCTTATTTTATGAATTGTTAAATATGTTTCAAGTTTGAACTCTTTGGTCAACATGGTCATGTTTTTCTCTGCAGCTTATAAGACCGAAAAAAGGTCATCCAGATTCCAAATGCCATACAGATTCAAGACCTAATTAAATGCCTTGTTTGACAAAAGACCTGCATCTCCTTGAGTCAAAAAGTCCATTTGCCTTTAAATCAAAAGGCATCCTTTGTGACTACCAGCGAGTCCAATCAGCGAGGCTGTTTTAAGATCTGCACGATATCTTGTTTTGCTGGTGGAGTCTGCGGAATGAAGACAGGAGGAGCTAACAATCCTGCAGCCCAATACCAACATGAGCAGAGTCAATCTGACAACTGCGCAGCCATACACCGTGACGTGCCTGCTATTACAGTGCTGTGTGTAAGGTGATCATCTTCACCAGGCTGCACCTCGGTTCTCTCTTGTTTTTAGAACTGCTTTCCTCCTCTGCTGCCTTTAGAGTATTTGTCTCTCTTCATGTCAACCAAATTATAATAATGATAATAATAATAATAAATGTCTAACTACAGAGACAGAAAAAAAGACTTTATAAAAATTTCAGCATGTCTATGAGGTACAGTAGCACAATATAATGGAATTTTATATCAACTAAGCAGTACATTTCAGATGGGATTGTATATTATTTTCCATACACCAACAGATTGAAAACCTCTGTGTGCGTATGTGACGGTGCAATATGGCAGCATCCATCCATATGCTGCTCTCTAAATAGATATTTGCCTTTTCCCGCAGCCTCAGAACTATTTGATGAGTAAACAGGGCATGTGGGTGGCTGGTGTGATACGGGAGCGATCGTCTTGCTGCAGCTCCCTGGTGCGGCGCGTCGTCGGAGCGGCTGCCGCTGCAGCTGGACGTGCGTCTGCGCGCCGCTGATTGGCCGGACGCGCAGCGCACAGCGGGAGCGCCGCGCTCTCTGTTTGTCATTACTGCTGCTCCGATTCACAAACCCGTGAACACCGCTGGGCTCCGTCCGTCCACTCCTAGTTGGCGTTCAGCTCTTGCCATTTGAAGACGCGCGTCATGGACGCTACGATTTATCAGATCATCTTCGGGGAGCTCGGGGACATAAACTGTAGTTTGATTGACGCTTTCCAAGACACTTTTTTGGAAAACGCTTCACTGTCTTTGCTGAGCACCGATGGTAAGGTGGAAATGTTTCTTTTTTTCCTTTTTTTTAATTTTTTGGCTAAACACCTCAAGTCGTTGCTTCTCGGATAAGGATCATAATGAGAAGAGTAAACGCCTTTTTTTTTTTCATCCTCCAGGTTTTTATTGCAATGCCACCACCGACGAGATTGGAACCTGCTGGCCGAGGAGCAGCGCTGGGAGGATTGTAGAGAGACCCTGCCCGGAGTACATCAACGGGGTGAAGTACAACACAACGAGTAAGAATTGCAATTGAAATAAAAGTTCTCAATTTGACTGGCAGAAATGTCCACGGACGCCTTTGCTTCGTCTGCAATCAGGAAAACACTCATCTATGACTTCTGTCAAAGTAAAGTATCCATTTCCATCAGATCAGAGGGCGCTCTGATTACAGACTTTGCTGATCTATATTCTTCTGTTGGGTATTTTCTTTGGCGGTCTGCTGTCATCTGCTGCCCTTCTGTTCGGATCAGATGGGATAATGACAGTGGATCTCAGTCATCAGCATGCCTGCTGTCACCAGAGCAGCTGGGGGACATTGCGCTGCTCACGGCTCCTAACATCACTTAAATGTTATCGATATTCCTCACTGCGAAGGTGTCCTGGCTCCACTTCTGGACTTGGCACTCCTGTGTGGAATTTGCATGCTCTCTCCAGCTTCTCCTTCTTCCTCCCACGGCGCGGAAGCACTCGCTTTGGGTTAGTCGGAGATACTGTAGGCGCGCTTGTGTGTGTGTGTGTGTGTGTGTGTGTGTGTGTGTGTGTGTGTGTGCGTGCGTGTGCGTGCGTGCGTGCGTACGTGCGTGTGCGTGTGTGTGTGTGATGGACAGGTGACCTGGCCATGGTGCGTCCATGTCCCTTAGCCACTGACTGCTGGGCTAGATTCCAGCACTCCTGTGACCCCGATCGGGAAAAGGCAGTGACATTTATCAGAGGACGGACGATGGCTGGCTGGCTGGACGGAAATTAACGTGATTGTTAATTGACCGGTCCTCTTATTTTTGTCCTGTTCGATCGTGGAAAGTACAGTTGATGATCCCTGTTTCACATTTGACCATCGGAAGACACTCCAAAAAAAAAAAAAAAAAAAAAAACCAACCAAACAAACAAACAGATAAAATCTGCGCCTCTGGACAACCATTGACCGCATTCGAGTTGTTTTTCTCCTGTGCTTCGGAGACGTGCGCCCGCACCGCTGTCCTGTGGGTGTCCAAACCTGCAGCAGTCCTTCACACCTGTCATCACGGAGGCCCATCAGCCCCCGTGACATCGTAAATAAAGCTGTCCTTTGCGGACGGGCCTCTATTTTCCCTCCAGTTCGACTCACATCTGCGAGCGCTGACCCAGAACAAAGGGAAGAAAATAACACCCAATACCTTGCCATTCTTTATCCGGCTCGACAATAAAGGAGACGCGGCGGGGTTGTGCGGAGAGACCCGGGGACTTACGTGATCGCGCGTAATCGTCGAGACTGATGACAGCGACGCTGGCGCGCAATTAACTTGCGCCACACACGTTTTCTGAAAAGACAGAAATGACTGGGGGAGGTTGAGGTGCCGGGGGGAGGGCAGTGTGGAGCGTAATGCCCTGATTGTTCTGGCTCAGGTGCAGCGTTAAAAAAAAAGAGAAAGAAAGAAAGAAAGAGAAGTGACGCGCCACACACACACGCACGCACACACACACTCACACACACACACACACACACACACACACACACACACACACACACGCACACACACACACACGTGCGCGCACACACTCACACGCAGAGCTGCCAGCGCTGCCACCCCTTACTGCACTGATTCACTCCCCTCAGCTGGTGTCTCGGTATTGAGCACCATCGCCGGAGGTCAGATGTATTTTGGCGCAGTAACTGAAGTCATAACCTCTGTAACGGACCCCGCTTGGACCGAATTGCTTATATGAAACTGATCTTCCAAGAAGGAGGTTTGAAGCTTTTCCTTCCGCAACATTTCCGTCCCAGTAAGAACTAAGACGAACTCCGCCTTCAAGACCAGATCGTTCTCTTCGACGGTGGGGTGCAACAGGTGACGGGCTCCTTCATACCCGCTCTGTGTTGGGTTGTTTTTTTTTTTTTTTTCTCCTGCTTTCGAGGGAATCTCTTCATTTTCTTTCTTTCCTCCTGCAATTTCAGGCCAGTGACCCTCAGAGCATTTTTGCAGCTTGTTTCATTCCCCTCAGTGGAGCAAAAGAGTTTTGGAACTTGATACAGAGCCACTATTACGTTTTTTTTTGTATTGTTACTATCAAGTTAGCCACAGTAAACTATTTTTTATGAAGAAAAAAAAAACAAGTTGGGAAGAAGTTTGACAGGCTCATAAGCTGTTTACTTGTGTTCGGGCAATGTGCAGACTGTGTGTTGTGGTTAAAGGCCACAGGTCATTTTGGCCCTTGGGTTTAGGCATTTGTGAATTCCAGGTTCTTATAGACCTTGATTGTTGCTTATTTAAAAATGTTTGCATCTTTTGGATGCAGCTGGTTCGATGCAGTGTATCTGAAATGAGCGCAGGCCTGTCAGGTGAGGATGCGCGTTGGCTGCGTTGCGTCCGCGCAATCACGTCCCTGAAAGCTCGGTTGAATTTAGATGTGGGAAGTCAGGAGTTTCCTTGGGCACTTTGTCATGTTCCTTGAAAAATTCATGACCCGTATTTGCGGTTTGGCGGGGGCACATTATCCAGCCGGGGTAGCATGGGAGGGGGGGGGTTACTCCCTGGAGGGTCGAGCGCGTTGTCTGCATCTGGAAACATCTACATCTACATATGAACAAAAATCCCAGTGGATTCCCAAACAAATCGCCAGCATGTAGCAAATAACCAGTTTATTTCACTTAACTTGACTGTGGCGGCGGTCGTGGATGGCGCCACGCAACGGCAAGTCTGTAATTCCAGTTAAGTAACAGCAAATTGGCGGTTGCTCCTCTGGATGCCATCGTGCATGCACATTTTTAATGTAAAGGGATCCGAGGCTGCATGAAAGCTTTGTGAGGCGGGCGAGTGCGGCGGGGTCAGAGAAGGGACAGAGTTGGCATCGACAGGAACTGTGAGGCAGCGTGGGTGGCAAAAAGGAAAAAAACAAAACAAACAAAAAAACAAAACCAAAAGCAAAACAACAAACGCTGTTTGAGGGTGGATTGTTATAGACACGATGCGGTGTTACATTGCGTGACGTATGGATCCCTTTGTGAAACCCCGTAGGCGGCGAAATGATGCGATTCCAACGAGTCTTTCCACTTCTGTGAGGACAAAACAGTTTGGATTGCAGCTGCACAGACAGGCCATCCAATAAAAATCAGCACGGGCAAATTATCAGTGAAAGAATTTGAGTGTATTAAGTAGCCGGCTAAAACGCCACAGGGGGCAGTTATTTGATTTGATGTGTACCATTGGATGCTTCGTCTTCCCACAGCAGTGATATCCCGACACGATGATCCCCGATCCTGCTGGCTCGCATTCGCGGCAAGAATTTTGATCCATAAATACAAAATGAAACTGACAAAATAGGTCACGCTAACAATAGACGTAAGCCTGAACATCACTTGGGCTTGTGTTAGCGCAGCAACATTGCACGGCTGATGTGCAATTAGAAAATTAATTTGATGTGAAATCGCAGCACACTGCGCCGTGAACTCAGCAAAGGCGCATGTGTGTGTTGTTGTAAACAGCGTTTGACTTCTGGGACTCGCACAAGCCTCTCTTCTGTTTCCTATATCGTGTGTCGGAGCTAAGCGTTTAACGATATATGCTAAGATTAGAATGACATGAGGTGATTGAACACTCCCAGTTAATCCAGCACCCCCGTATCCTCTCAGCAATCAGCTGGTGTAGTATTTTAAGAGTGTTTTGTGACTCAGAATGCGCTCTCTATCGTGGAAATGCTCAGTTTTAACGACTTAAAGGGCCCACTCAGGTAAATCAGGGACCATAAAGTCTTTTCCGTTTCTTCCAGCTGTTATAAATATTGATGCCTCTGCCGAACGGCTTAAGAGGTTTATGTATTTTTTAAACTTGCAAGTATTTTGCTTTATATTTTTATTTTTTGATGCGTGGCTTATAGAGCTTTCGAAGTGATATAAAATGTACAGTAACAGAAAGACCTTGCATCGGCTCAGTTATTCTTTGTTTGGTCTCCTTGAGAGCTCGGAAATGCATTTTCCACCAAACTGGGGATAGGACAAGATGTGCTCAGCGGACTAGATGAATGGTATCTGAGCAAATATGTTAGCACTTTTTAATATGGGTGACCCGTGTGCATCCTCTGTTCAGGGACTTGGAGCCCATCTCTTATTACTCTGAGAATCAGACTCGGTCGTTTGGTGACCACTCATCAGAATCTGAGGACACTTCCTGTCTGCTCACTATATTCCATCCTCGTAAACAGAACTCAGTCTCCATCTATCACAATAGGATGTTATTGAGTCTCTTATCAAGAGTAATAAAGTGTACAAGTCAGCAGTATCACTCTTATCAGCTTCAGCGGCGGAGGAGCGGAGCTCCTTTATGTTCCACACACTTCAGTCGGTGCAACATTATCTGTCCCTCCGATTCACATCGCATTTCCAAACTGTTATTTTGGACCACGGCAAATATCAGGAACATAAATGCACCACCTGGTTTGGGGTCTCTACCTCTTTCTGCTATTCTGGACGAAGGGGGTTCATGCTGCTGGAAGCACAGAGGTGAAAACATGTCAGGTTGTAGGCAGCCTTGCCCTCGACTGCTGACTCCATGTGTCTGTCTGAATTACACCAACACTGGAACTGGCTGCTGTGTGGGGAAGTAGGCCTGGATCTATTGTTGGCATTGCTCCAGCCGCTGGTGAACGCAGCGCCGGGAGCAGGGAGAAAGGGCAGAATTACAGTAGCATATTCACGGAACTCCATCTATTCCTGAAATAACGAAACGTGGTGAGATGAGGAGCTTCCATACGGCTGCAAGTATTGATTTGATTCATAACACTTCCAAATTAGAATTACCTCTGGATGAATTTTTGATCCTGGGATTTTGATTGCCCTGACCATAAGCCCACGCTGACATTTGTATGATTCACTTGCATGTTTAAGTGATTTCACAGGTGGGAGGCATCAGTCCAATTTCCAGCAGGTTCTTTGACTTCCAGACATCCGCCACTTATCCCCCCACACATTTACTCATTATTTTTCTATTTTCATATTTAAAAAAAAAGTGCTTACATGCAGCCAGGGCAAGGACTTTTGGAAATTCATTGTACTTCCAAATCGAAGTCCACAGGAAGTTAGCCTTGGGTGTGGTCTACGACAGGCAGAGTGGCCGCTCCACAATTATGGAAATTCAAATTCCGAATATCTGCTTTGGAGTTCTGCAAATGCATCCGAGAAGCATATTAGTCTCCAGACTGCACCCGAATAAAGTTTATTATTCAATAATCTGAGAATGAGACTGTCAAATAATAATACAGAGGTGTAATACACTGATAATTACCCTCTGGAATGCATGAAGTCTAGAGTGTGACTCAACATATTTTTCACAGTTCTGTTAGGGATTAACATGACACTCATCTTTCCATCTTGTGTGCAGGCTGCACATTTAAGGTATTATTTATGCTTATGCAACATTATTATACGCCCAAATCAGTTTTGTGGCGCAGATGGCTTCCCAGCTGAGAATCCCGCACTGATGACTCCAGCACATCCCACTGCTTCTGAGAGGAACCTGATGATTGAAGCAAGGTCATCAGGGATGTGCCTCACCTCCTCCCCAATCCTATCCTCCACGGAGGAAACTGGGTCAGAGGTCCGGCAGGGCAACATATGCGACAAGCATTTCAGTACCCGCTGCACGCCACATTCCCTAGAGGGCCCGCTCGGCGCCACCCTCCCTTGGGTCGCGGTCTTCGTCCGCTTGAAAATGTGGCCGGAGACACGGACACGCAGCTTTGAATTTGCCACACAAAGACGGCACCGTGCCTTTGACGGACGCATGCTTGTTTGGTTTTGACGCATTAGTCCGCCATAAGCAGATTTTGATGGAATGGGTTGTTTTTTTTTTTTTTTTTTTTTTTTTTGAAGTGTGTTTGCCTCTGACGTCCAAAGAGGCTGCATTAGGGGCTGAAAAGTCTGTCGCTTGCTGTTTTGCCTTTGTCGCTCACATCAATGAGGCGAAAGGAGTTTTTACCTCTGTCGCCCGAGGTGCAGCTTTGCACTCGCAAACATCACCCACACATTTTTAACTCCAGTCAGATGCCACCCTCTTTGGTGCATGTTTGATTTTCCCCCCACCATGATGTCAATATTATGGATCCTGTTTGGCTTAAGAGAAATACCGGGTGACTTGGAGGATGTTCAGAATGAAAACCAGGCTATTTTGTTGTTATTGGAATGATACGGAAAAACACAATCTGGCTATTCTGTGGCAGCATACATGAGTTTGGCTGTTTGATGTAGTTTAATGATGTAGTTTTCATCTGGGCCACAAACAGATGCACTTTTGCTCATTTGCTTTCACTGGCTGACTTCAGAAAAGCAGCGACAATGAGCTTCCAGAGCTCAACACAAACACACTTTTTATCCACTCAACCACGATTACATATTATACTAATATATCAGGAAGCTTACGAAAAACACAGCTGTCGGTAATGTCTGCTCTGTAAAACCTTTACAGGAAAAGGGGGATTTAGGGCTTATGCAATTCCAAACATGATATCATTGTCATAAAAAGGTCATCTGGAGTGCTTTGCATATTTGAGATTGAACCCAGTCGCATTTTTTAACGAGGGCGTGTTAAAAGTTACCTTTTTGATATTCACTCCATATAGACGTGTATGTAGAGTGCCTCCCCTCTATGTAAATATTAGTTTCAACAATCAATTCAACGTTAACCTAACTGCTGCAGTCTGCCAACATGTCTCAAAATGATCTGTTTTGTGCTTCCACCCTTCTGTTACATCACAGTGGGGGTGATTTGCATAATCCTGGCATCACGTTTCGTTTTTTTCCTCCCATACAACCACAGCTACCTGCGCAAGGACCCTACTCACACCCAGTAGCTCATTAGGATTTCGAGGGAAAGGCAGTCAAACGGGCCGTTCTGAGCAGGGTTGTGGTACGGGTGTGTTTAGAGTCCGACTGTGCTCAATCCTTTGGCTTTTTCTGAACACGGCACCTTATTGACATTTCATTTAGACATCAAGGAACCATGTTAACTTGCACAAAAGAAGCACATTATTTCATCTTCAATGTAATAAACCCACCAGCGGTCTAACGGTTTATCTGATGCATCCAGTGTGTCAGATTAGCATCATCTAGTGGTAAGAATGTAAATAAAGAACAAATAACTAACTGCCGTCAACCTTGTCTCCCATAAAAGGACAGAACGTTGAGTCAATAAATAATTTTTCCACTAAAAAAAAGACGATAAATACTTATGAATGCAAAGACTCCTAATTGTGTGAAATTGCAAACAAGCATGCCCGCATGTGGATCTGTATTATATATTCAATTTCTGATAAGAGTCTATTACGGACATTACGTGCTAACAAGCAAAATTGAAACTCTTTCTCAAACAATCTTCTTCGCCGTGTGTTCTTCATCTAGTGTGTCTCTGACATCTGTCTCCTAATTTATTCTTCCCCACACGATGCACTTCTGACACGTGCAGCACAGGAGCCGCTCGTCGCGTCGTGTTCAGCTGGATCAGACAGGGAGCTGTTAGGATCAAACCTGACACAGACACCATGCACAAATGAAATACAACCAATCAGGAGTATTGCATTAGTCTTGTTACTGGTTCAGGTTTTCAATTAATTCCTCTTTTGATTTTTCTATCACCATAATTTCATGACTTAGAGTAAAATTCCTTCACATGTATAGTATGTGGACCTTGCAGTAATACAACCCCCCCCACCCCCCCACTGTGTTCTCACATTGTGTATTTAAATTCACAGAAACCTTCCCTCAGGGCACGCGGAGCTAAAATCCAAACACATTTCCCAACAAGAGATTTGTTTTTTTACATGCAGGCGACCGTGATAATGAGGGTTCTAGTAACCCTCTCGGAGCACGGGGAAAATATCTCAAATCTCATCTACACACGTAGTTGACTCGTTAATTGCGGGAAAATTATCCACAATTCTTATTATAGATTAAAAGACGACATCCTGCCAAGATAAATGCCATCTTCAGCCATCCCTTCAAGTCGTGCTGATTTCAGCTTTGCAAAAGAAAAAAACAAATGGACGTGACACGTTTCAACGGGCGGTCTGTTTGGTTAATGGAATTGGAGATTAATCTGAACTCCTTAAACTGGAACTATGTAGAAAGCATTATTCATCCCTGGGACGGATCATTTTGCATCCACAAACACATTTATTTCTGCCTGTAGGTGTAATTATGTTGGGGGATTTTTTTTTTTCTTTCATAACTGGTTGCCTGCAGGGAACAATCAGAGACTGATTAAAACAGAAATACAGTAAGTGAGAATGCGCTTGCTGACGACCATCTTCATCATGTAGTCTTTAGAGAGCAGTGCCTCTGTTTCCCACAGAGGCTAACCTTTTCATGCAGTACACGGGCATGAAAAAATAACGTGTTAAAATAGGATGCTTGAGATTAGTTTATCATTTATCTCGAGCTACATTATGCATAAAACATGGATATTACTTCCTGCATATTTAATTCTGACAGCTGAAAGAACAATGAGTAGCTACAATGAGATGTTCTGAATTGGGTCCACTTGTCTGCTGGATCCTGGCTCAATGGCACCTCGGGGCAGAGATCCCAGGGACTGTTTCTTTTTAGATAATTCAGTCCTTTTAAGAGCCTGCTCTGATAATGTCAGAGAGTCAAAGACTTTTTGTTTTGCTTCTGGAAGGATCAGCACCTCTGACAAAATATCTAATAAAGTGAATGTGACAAGGACAGGACAGTCTTCCTTTTCTGTGAAATGGTGCAGCTGCCACGTGCGGTTGGAATCAAACTTGGGTCGATCGAGGTTTCAGCACGCGGCTTGCTTCAGTGTTGTGAGGCTGGCATGGAAATGTTGAGAAGGTACGCCTGCTACACCTCACGATGTGAGCGACAGGCCCTCATGTGGAAATCTGAGCTTTAAATGAACTTGTCCTACATGGTGTCGCACGGGGTGCTGTTGTATATTTGACACGGTGTTTTCATCCTGGAAACATGCAAAAGCATCATTTTCCCTTGGACGGGTGGTGGTGGTGGTGGGGGGGGGTGTCTCCGAGGTGATTGTGACTCGTGTTGGCGTTGAAAGCGCACGAAAGAAAATCCAAATTTGAATCGCCGTCCCTTGTGCTGCGCGAGCACCGTGACGCAACAGCTGGAGCTCATCCACGGCCGTTACAAAACCAGTGTTTCCATTTTCAGTTGTGCCTCTGCAGCACAAGTTTGGTGAATCCCAGAAGTGAGTCTATTTTTGACTGGATCTGCAGGATGGGGCTGCGCGTGCTCACGTGAGCTCTGTCTCAGTGTGCTGGTTTCCAGCTGTCTCCTCCGTAAGTGCTCCAACTTGCCTGTTGTCATTTAGAGTCTCATTATTGTTTATCCCTTCTTATGGCTCTAGTTTGCTACCAATCGAGCTAAATACTGGTGTAATAATTAATAAGAGAAAAGAAAAAGGATGGATAATCAATCACAGAGGCATGATGGGAAAAGCCATGTATAATGTGTAATCAAAGTAGTTTTACAATTTAAACATTCTTATTATTGCACTAAGTTGTGCATAAAAGCACCATTTTCAATGTGTTCTGCAGCAAAAGGCAGGAAAATCAATCCTTTTTGACATTCTATACTGGGTTCCACTGCAGGAGAGCAGCTCAGGATGTATGATAAGTCCTTCCCCAGGATGTCAGATAATTGTCAGGTGGCTGCCAGGTATCACACAGAAGGGATCCTTCGTGAAAGGTTTGGAGGATTTGTGTTCTACAAGCCTGTTTCATACACCAGAACTTCTTCCACGCCGCAGGCAGAGGATGAAGCTCAGCAGTTCACCCAGTTCGGTTGAAAGATGTCAGCGTCGGTAGAGCGTCATTCATCCAGGCCAGAGTAGAAGGTCTTACAGGTGGAGACGCGCACACTCCTGTCACACACTACAAGCTCTCCTGTGCCATGTTTGGTCTCTCCTGTGTCAGAGCACTCCTGTCCTACTTGTTCTTGGTTGCTTTGTCCTTGGAATGAACAAGTTTCTTCCGGAGTGTGCTTCTTGTTTTGAAATGCCTGGATGCTGTGTTACATTTCTGTAATTCTTGCCAACTAAGTGGGGCGATGATTCACATGGAGCTAAAGGTTAAGTGAACACCTTAAAGGGATTAAAAAACAAAACAAAACAAAACTACAACACTGTGACTCCAATCCAGATTTTTAGAACCAAAAACAGACCGGGTGAGTGGGGAAAAAAGGTCTTCTAACAAGAGACTAGAAGGCCAGTGACCTTGGACTGGAGATTAGGTTTAAAGAGGACACCAGTCAGGACACATTCAGCATGTTGGAAGGGCTGCAGGAAGCAGAATGAATGAAGAAGGCCAGCAACCGAGGAAGAGAGAGAGAGAGAGAGAGAGAGAGAGAGAGAGAGAGAGACGCAGTTTCCTTCGTCTCTCAACACAACGCACGGCAGCATGCATGGCTGTGTTGTCTTAAATCAACAACTGGGCGAGTAGAGTAGACAGACCCCCAGCAGAAAAGTGACAAAAGTCACGAGTGGCTTCACGCTGCAAGGCTCGGACAGCTCCCTCTCACATTTGATGTGTTTCGTTTCACTTTTGGAGGAAAGCGCCTGTGTAGTCGCGTGAATATGAAGTGCGATGGTGTCACTTGACGCTGTTGCCATCAAGGTAAATTATTTATGCAATTAACGAAATGGCCTTCCGGCAGTAGCGTTAAAACAAAGGTAGCAATACAGTGTTGGGTCTGAATCTGGAAGTTCCTCATTAAAATGTGGTAGATGGAGTGTGGAAGCAATACTGACTGATTCCTCATTGAATTAGAGCATTTTAACACGCCAACAGTCATACCATCCTTTCGAATGTAAATTGCATCACTGAAGCAGTGATAAATCTGTTTTAAATAGAAGTCCAAATGGTTGTGAAGGTGATTCGTTACTCAGCAGATAGCTCATTGCGATCGCAGCTTTAATTCTGAGATGCCAGTGCATGCAGCAGGATTCCTTTTTCCTAATCACACGTCTTGCTGCGGACTCCCCGTATTGCCCGTTTCAGATATGCGTGCCTCAACACGCTGGATTCAAATTATCATTAAGCTGCTAAATATTCCTCCCCGAATAAAAACAAACAAGCATTAAATTTGCTCCACCAAAGTTTCAGGAAAACGCCGGGGGTTGCAGATCAAAGCCGCTTTGCTCAGTCACCTTTGAGATATTAGGCCCTCCTCGCTGGGACAATTTCACCCACGTCCACACCGCGCCCACGGGTTTATGGACTAAAGCACAGAGCAACTTAGACAATGGGGTTAATCTGTGGCGAGCCTGGAAGGTACAGCTTGGTGCTCTGGGAATCTTTAATAATCATGGATTATTGGGCTTTTTAGGGGGGGGGGCATTGGATTTAACCCATCAATTAGAAAACAGCTTTGCCTCAAATGAACCGAGACAGCAGATACATGTCAAACTAAAGCAGCGAGCAACCAAACGCAAGGCCGTACACAAGCTTTTAAGTGAAAAACGCTGTCAGGTTCAGGTCCTGCTGCATTGTCGATCAGCCGGAAGGAGAAGCACCTGTGTCTCCCGCCTTAGTGCGCGAAGGTGAATAACTCATTTAGGCGGCCTCGCAGGCGGATGACTGCGTCCCTTATTTGGGAAATGCTCCACAAACAGCCCCGAAGCCCTTCAATTCGCAGCTCCCTCCCCGTGAACCAAGCCCCCATTCATCCAACCGCGGAGCGGCCGCCGCGTTTGCGCGCACCCTACGCGTCTGCGCGTCCAAGAAAAACAAGAGCGCTGGCAGGGCGGACGGCGGAGGAGGTCCGCGAAGCTGTCGAGGCGGGACTCAGCCGGGAATATGTGTGGTCGGCATCCAAGTGGTTGTTAACACCTTCATATGGCAGCTTTTTTTTTTTTTTTTTTTTACAGATTAAAGAGAATAAAGACGGCTTTGGTCGTTATTAGTCGTGTAAATACTAAGTAATGCGTAATAAAGAGTGCGCATTTATTACATCAACATAATTAAGAGATGGTGAGCTACAAAATGGTCTCGGTGTCTCACTGCTTTAAATTATTTGTGGCCTGAAAAAAAAAAAAAAAAAAAAACAGTTCACAAGGACGCAATTTGCAACCTGCTCCACTTCCTCTATTTCTGCACTGTGGCTGTTTGACAAACGCGGTGTGATATTTGCCCGCAGAGTCTGCGGACACGTCTAAAAATGACTCCGAGCTGCCTCGGGTCGCAGGTCCGCCACACTGGGTGATGTTTGCGTCTTTGCGCGGAGGAGCGCGACTCTTTCACGGTGCCGTGGAGGCAGACGCGGACGAGCGCTCAAGTCCAGGTGTTGCGGACTCTCCCGCGCTGATCGCAAGCGACGACCCCGGCGTCACGCCGATGTCGTGTCGGTGCGCTCGTCCGTGACGTGATAGAAATCGCGTTGGAAGGTGTGCGTGCGTGTGAATGCATCAGCTGTGATTGTTTTATAAGTATTGGTGAAGCAGATTTCACCAGAAAAACCTTTCCAGGTCAGCGTGTCCATCGGTAGAGTAGGATCTGGTCTGTAAATGTGATTAGGGGACAAGTGTTTTTTTTTTTTTCTTTATCAGTATTATCAGCCTGATTGAAGCATGGAGGAGGTGATCGCACTAGATCATCCCAATTGACTGCTCACAGAACGCACATTTGCTTTTGGTTCCCGGAATCGTTAAAAGTGGATTTTTTTTGGAGGCTGACTGCCTCTACTTTTAAGATTAAGCTGAAATCCGTCTTTGAAAAAGCATGTACTCAGTCACTCTGTCCACCCCCCTGCTCTAGTTCTAGCTCCCCTCCTCCCCCTCCTCACCCAGCCTCCCATCAGTATGAGGGTTTCCCCATATGAGCCTGGTCCTGCTGGAGGTTTCTGCCTGTTAAAGGGAGCGTCTTCCTGCCACTCTTGCTTGTTCAGGCTCTTGGGTTGTGTAAAGCCCCTAGAGACAGGTTTGATTGTTACAAACACCATATAAATAAAGCTTAATTGAACTGAATCATTTCTTTTATTAACTTAATTTATTTTTCTGGACATAAATAGATCCTGGTTTATGAGCTATTTTAATGACAACTGATTCATGAAATGATTATTATTCGAAATATTGATATATAATTGCAATTATTAATAAAATCTATGCTATCTATTAAGTCATTATATCATAATAGATCACAGAGTTCTGCCTATGACCATGACTTGCATACATTACATTCCATACATTCCATGATGATGGAAAAATTATGGGTTATTGTTATTTATGTATTTAAAATTCTGTATTTATTGTATTAACATTGCAATCGATGCTACATTCCCCCTGTTATCTTCAACCTGATCGTGCAGGATCTTCCTCTTCCTTCAGCCTGAACTCTTTGTAAATGCCAAACAGTGGAAAGATGTAACGCCTCATCCGGAAATAACTTGGCGTCCTCACCACTGACACAAACCAAATTTGCAGCTCCGCTTCAACGGTCCATTTGCCCCAGTTTATGCGCCAGGCATGCGTGTGGCAGTCAGTGCATATCACGGTTGCTTAAGCCGCACTGCAACTGTGTAAAAGCTGCATGACAACGGATCAATAAACATGCGGAGGCAGTTTCAAGTGCTTTGGAGATTTAGCCCGGTCTGATTTAAGCAGCTCTCGACTGCATGAACAGCTGACATCTGGGATTTTTTTCAAAGTCTGGTCAACTCCGGGACAAGTATTCCCATTAGTCCAGTGAAATCATTTTCCTTTTTTTTTTTTTTTTTTAAAATGGTTCTGTTTTTTTTTTTTTATGTCTGCTTTAAGCTGTTTGACTCTCTAAGGATGCTTTTCAATGAAAAGGCCAGATTATGTAAGAATAATGCCAAAGATGTTACTCTGCTAATGACAGTCTAGGAATTTATTTATTTATTTGTGTAAATGTGCACATACATACCCCCCCCCACACACACACACACACATATCAGTACACACACAAACACATAATCTTGTCAGTCAGCTCAGCAGTTGTGTCTTGATAGACGGTTATAGTAAATGTTCTGATGTCAGTGACTGATATTTAGATTGGCTTCCAAAAGAAGAAAGAAAAGTTGCCCAACAACGCCAACAACTCCGTTCTCGCCCAACTGTTTTTGGCTTTCAATATGAAAGCGATAAAGAGCCCTCTGAGAGGAAAGGAAAATGAGAAATATATTTCAACGTTGGCTGGAGGAAGCAGGTTTTAAGAGATATGTGAACTGTCAGAGTAAGAGGCTTTGCATAACCCCGGCCTGAATTTAAAAAAAAAAAAAAAAAGGAGGAATGATGAATTTGTATCCTGCACAGGCCAGATAATAGACACAGAGCTTCACGGGAATTACTGGGCTGTTTTAGCTTACCTACCAGGGACGACACGGCCCCGCTGCAGGAGCGGGTTGGACCTGAAGACGCGATCAAGGCGAAGCAGATGGGCCTTCGCTCCGCTCATGCTTTTTCTAAACTGCACTTTCAAATGGTTTCTTGCAGGGAGTGCTTACAGAGAGTGCATGGACAATGGGACCTGGGCGTTGAAGAGCAATTACTCCAACTGCGAGCCCATTCTGGAGGAGAAGGTTAGTGCGGCGTCGGAGGAGCCATCCCACTCCCATTTGCCTGCTTTACTCCAGAGCGCGGGAAGGCAAACGCAATGTGTTGTGTTGATTGTTTCATGCTTCTTGAACAGCATTATCTTGCTTTTTCTTCCCCCGTGTGGTGCAATTAAAACGTTCAGCTGCGTGTTTCTAGATGAATTAACAAATTGGTATAGAGTCTGGGGTGCTTTAATCACAACACGAGGGCAAACAGCCGCGCTTGTAATGAGTTCTTGATCTGATTACATCACATATCCTCCTTTTGTGTCTATTTCTGGGCCTCGTTCCATTTTCTCACGTATTTTTAAACCTGACAGCCAAAGTGTGCCAATGACACTTGAAACCTCAAGATAAAGCAATGAGACAAGTTCTTCTGTCCAGCTGGAATAGCTTTGCTCTCCAAAAAGTTCTCTTTTGCTTCACTTTAACAAACACGTCATTGTTTCTCCACAGAGAAAATATCCTGTACACTACAAAATAGCCCTGATCATCAACTACCTCGGCCACTGTATTTCCGTGGGAGCTCTCGTCGTGGCCTTTATTCTCTTCTTGTGCTTAAGGCAAGTACAGAAATAGTACCTTCTAAACGTGCCCCCGTATGCTCGAGACCCCAGAGAAGACAATCAGAGAAATTAATTTAATGTCCCCGGACTGTTTATCATTAACTCGCTTATGTCAAATGAACAAAACTCGACACAGATGACACACAGGCGCAAAAAAATAAATAAAAAAAATAGTGTTTTTCTTTTCAAGCAGCTGTTCCTTTTCAATGTCCTGGTTTAATCCCACATTTCTCTCTCTCATACACACACTCAAACACACACATACTTCTGACTTTGTGAGGGCTGACATTGACCTGAGGCGCTCCCCACCTCCTTAACCTCAACCCAAATTGAACCTGATCTGACTTGCCCCTGACCCTGCCCTTTAGAGACGTGAGGACCAGCTCAGGCATCCTCACTTCCCCAAAACACGCCCGCTTTTCTAGCGAAATCAACGTTCCAGCCCCCCCTGCTTTACGCACACAGCCGTTATCCTCCATTCGACGGGCTTCTGAAAGCAGTTTGCATTTTCAGACCAGGCCACATTAATCAACCTTCCCTCACCTGAGTTTTTTTTTTAAAGCGTCTCCACTACAGGAGGCTGCAATAAACGTAGACATGATTAGCCAACAGTAAGACTTCATTAAAAAATTCATTTGCTTGTACCTACCTCTGTGACCCATCGCACGTGGGGGATGTAGTATTTAATTCAGCCCGCTTTTATTGCTAAATTGAAACTGCGCTAAATAATTTAAGGCTTTTCTGCCTGTTAGATTCACTGTCTGCTTGGCCCAACGTTTACAGCAGCACCAACGCTCTGAAGCGCTCGCTCAGCCTCCTGGAAAGAAAAAAAACATACATGGGTGTAAAAAGGTCTTTTTTTTTTTTTTTTTTTTTCTTTTTACCTCCACGCAGGAGCATTCGGTGTCTCCGTAACATCATCCACTGGAATCTGATCACCACCTTCATACTGAGGAACGTGATGTGGTTCCTGCTGCAGCTGATCGACCACAACATCCACGAGAGCAACGAGGTAACGGCGACAGATCCAGATAGGCCAAGGTGAAGAGATGTGTTTGTTTTGTTTTTTTTGTTTTTTTTTTGTTAACTTTGATGGTTTTCCTTTTCAGCCGTGGTGCCGACTGATTACGACGATATACAACTACTTTGTGGTGACAAACTTTTTCTGGATGTTCGTCGAGGGCTGTTACCTTCACACCGCCATCGTCATGACTTATTCAACCGATAAGCTTCGGAAGTGGGTCTTCCTTTTCATCGGCTGGTGTGAGTGCGCCCATGTTGACAGTACATTACGAACACTCCGCTCGCCGCTGGTGGGCGGCGGGAAAACTCTCAGGGTTCACAGTTTGCTACGCTAGCATTTATTTATTTATTTTTTCCCCCGATGAACGGAAAGTGTTGACAGTCTCTTAAACCCACAACATTCCAGGCCTGGAGGTGTGTCTCAATCAAAGTTTGATGATGTGTTTTGTGGGATTATGCTAATATATTACATAACCGATGATGAAAGGCTCCAACTTTAGCTCAGAAAACTTTAATCTCTAGGTTAAATACCTTGGAATCGTTCATGGTAACACAAATTAGTTAGTCTATTTCGCTAATAACGTGACTTTTTGCGATGCAATTAATACTTTTTACATTATTGCATAATGGAATATTCATTTTCAAAATTTTTGTTTCATTGAATCTCTGTTTGTGAGTGCAGCACATACAGAGGAGCCTTTGTTTTCAGATGGGAGCATGCCTGCACTGGAGTGTGGAAAATGATAAAAATGAGTTCTGAACCTGTAGCAGATGCCCTGTCATGACCACATGAGTTATTTATACTCACCTTGAATTACATTAAGCTATTACTAAAAGCTTTGTTCTGCCTCTCCATAGAACTATTGCTGCTATTTAATTCCGGGAGAAACTGTTTAGTTCGTGTTTTTGTGCTCTTTTATAAAATACACATATTTTTAGGCAAATGGAATGTGAGGCAAAATGTCAAGTGAACTCCAATTATTCAGCTCTGGTGACTTTGAAATGGAATTAATTACAAGGATATTTCACTCATATTGACTTTGTGCAAAAGATTGTTATACCATAATGGTTTAATATTATTTCCCACTTGCATGAAACTTTGTTTTTCAGGTATTCCATGTCCTATCATCGTGGCCTGGGCCATAGGGAAGTTGTATTATGAAAACGAACAGTAAGTGTTTAAGAAAGGTCCAAAGTTGATTATTCAATCTGCTGCTTATGATGTTTATTCCCACCAACAGGTGTTGGTTTGGTAAAGAACCTGGGAAATACATGGATTACATTTACCAGGGGCCTGTTATTCTTGTTCTGCTGGTGAGTAATGTCAGAGAAAATCCATATGCTGCACAATCACGGGCATTATTTCCACACTGTATTTATTTCACAATTGCTTTACGCAGACCCAGCATGTATTTCTAATGTGTGTCTAAATCAATAAACTAAAGTAAATGTGGTTTTCTAATGCACCCGACTTTAACCCAGCATCCATCCCTGTGGCAATATTAATCTTTCTGATATTTTAAAATGTACATCTCATAAGAAAGCCAAGATAGGCTGCTTATATGAGCTGTTACCGCCACAGTAATGGTGCGTTGACCAGTTAGACATTGTGCGCCTGTCAAACGCGACCTTGTTTGCGCCTCCCACTTGTTGTGAATGAGCACAGCGTGTCGCTTTCAGCAGCAGGAAATTGCTTTCAGCGCAGTATGGTGCGACTCACACGTATGAGTTTGCGTGTTTCTTTTTCCAGATTAACTTTGTGTTCCTGTTCAACATTGTACGAATCCTGATGACCAAGCTCAGAGCTTCAACCACGTCTGAAACGATACAGTACAGGTGAGCTCAATGACTCAATCACTACTCAGAGGAAAGGAAATGGAAAAAAATGCAAATAAACTAAATCATACAGTTAACACAGACTGTTGGTGTGTGTCAGGGTCATGCACCAGGGGCAGACTAATACATTACGTCTTTGAAAGTTCTCACAAAGATAGAAACACAAGGGTGTGTGAGTGTGTATGTTTGAAGGAGGACTGTTGCTGCCAGCATAACTGCTGGTAAATTATGAGTGTCTTCTCACCTTTTATTTTAAGCAGCCTTTTCCTCCTCGGGAGGTGGCTCAGAGTGCGCATGGCGGTTGACAGAGTTGTGCTGCAGATATGATGCATAAAGCACAGATTTAAGTGCACGAGTCATCCAGCAAATCCAATCCAGCTCCAAATCTTTGCGCATACGTCCTTCAAAAAAGTAATTTCTCGACGTTTAAACCCCAGAATAATTAAATGTTTTGCTATAACATAATTCTAAGATGAGAATTTTCTTTGTTGTGGCTTTTTTTTTTTAATTACAGTTTTTCAGAGTTTCCAGTGACCTTTGACCTCATTCGTTGACCCCAACTCATAGCTTACATTTTACTTGAAAAGCAAACACCCCTGAAAGGCTGCTTTCACAAGACTGAAGAATGCTCTGACCTCCTGGATGAGCGCAAGAGCCCAGCGACCTTGACCACTGACCCCCCCCAGTAAAATCTGCGCACCGTCCAGTCAACCAGTCATTAAAATTGCTCAGCTATTATGTTTGCAAGAGCGAGCTGTCGTTGGATCCGGTAGCTTTGACCTTTGAACTTTGGGTATGTGTTAAACCCTGGAGTTAAACCGTCAACCCCTGAGATTTGCAAATGAATGAATGAGCCTCTTTTTTTATTGATCCTAAGGTTCCTTCAAAACAAATAAGTGACCTGTGTGTGTGTGTGTGTGTGTGTGTGTGTGTGTGTGTGTGTGTGTGTGTGTGTGTGCGTGTTTGTGTGGTGCGACACTGACTCAGAGCTCTGATTCATGTTTTCACAGAAAAGCCGTGAAAGCCACGCTGGTCCTGCTGCCTCTGCTGGGCATCACGTACATGCTCTTCTTCGTGAATCCCGGGGAGGATGACATCGCGCAGATCGTCTTCATCTATTTCAACTCCTTCCTACAGTCGTTTCAGGTGTGTGTGTGTGTGGGGGGGGGGATCGCGACGCAGCGAGACGCCAGGCCCAAAACACCCGTAGACCCACCACGAGACATGGAGCGAGTTGCACCGCTCGTTATCGCGGCGCCGCAGAACTACTTGCGAGGCGAACTTTCCGGGTTGTGAATCTTCTTATGGGCAGATGATTTGAAGCGGGCCGTCCTGTCTGCTTACAGACAATAGAGGCCTCCTGCTTGCTCAGAGCTCTCAGCTGACAGGATTAGGTTTGTCATGCAGGCGTGATTTCTCCTCTGTGGCCATTTATTCCCTCCAATCCCCTGCACTTAAATATGACGGATGAGAGGAAGACACCCATTTGGCATTTTTTTTCCCTTTAATCTCCAAGCGCTACATTAGACACGTGTCCACAAATGCAACATTTCCTGCTTGCTTAGCAACAGGCTTATTAACTGTTGAAGGCTGAGAGTAACGTCTCTTTTCTTTCTGCAGGGCTTCTTTGTCTCAGTGTTTTATTGCTTCCTAAATGGAGAGGTGAGTCAGTTCTGTGGTATTTATTTCATATTCATGAATTTAATTGAACTCTCCTTCTGTTCCTAATATAGAATTCTAATAAAGTCAACATTGGTAAATTTGCCAATCCCAGTTATTTATAGTAAAAGCTGGTATTAATCCAGGGACACCCAGCACAATTACGCTATTCCCAAATCCAGGTTCATGGCTGTCATTGGAAAAAGAAACAACATTTATATCCACTTTCAGGATTCCAGAGGAGGAAAATCTTCAAATGCACATCCAACATAAGAGCTAAATGAACCCGAGGAGCTGAATAAATAAATAAACCAGCTTCCTGCTGCCTCCTATTGGAGTTAGCTCTCCCTTTACATCCGACTTGCACTTCCAGGAGTCGTTCTGACAGTCGCTACAGCTACGAACTTCTGTGTAAAGGCAGCAGATGATGTCACGTTTCGCTGTGTTAACATGTTGCTTCGCGTTTAAAAACTTTCTTTCTGTCCTTGAGTGTTCTGAAAGGCACACAGTACAACTGATTGTTATGAAGAAAAGGTGGGCAGTCACTGTTAATGTGTGAAGGAGGCTACTTGGACAAAATGAAGTATTTTCCCAAACCACTTTTACTGAGCGTGACCTAAAGTAAACCCTCTCTGTAACTAGCAGAGGCACAAACACAGGAAACGCTCCCATCGCCATCTGATGCCTTCACGGCGGTAGAAGCCCCAAAACGTGTTGAAATCTTTGTCCTTAAGCGTGAAAATCCCTGAAATGGTGCGGTCCCTGCCATTCGGCGTTCCGCAGAGACTGACCATCTCCTCCCTCCCGGCCCGCAGGTGCGCTCCGCCGTCAGGAAGCGGTGGCACCGCTGGCAGGACAACCACAGCCTCCGCGTGCGCGTGGCCAGGGCCATGTCCATCCCCACGTCCCCCACCAGGATCAGCTTCCACAGCATCAAGCAGACCACAGCCGTGTGAGCAGGGACAGCCGCCGTATCCCAGAGGGAACAAATTTGAACCCCCCCCCATCATGGGTGGGGAGGGGAGAGGGAAGCCCGAGTGATTTGTTTACACGAGGCCGCAGCGCGTCGCCCGCGGGAGCGGACGCGAGGGGGTGAGGGGTGTGTACGTGTGTATGTGTGTGTGTGTGGGGGGGGGTCAGGTCACATCAGCCACAGAACAACGCCCCCCCCCCCCCTCTGGATTCAGCGGAATGAGGGTTCGAGGGGACGATCATTGATGATCTCATCTGGTAATCCGGCTGCAGCCTCATCATCTCGGTATTCACGAGAGCGGGCTGCTGGTTCTTCTGGGACTCGCAGGCATCGAATCTGGCTCGGCGAAAAGAACGGCGAGGAAAGCTCGCAATTTAATTAGACAGACGCTCTCCAAACATTAGTGGGGAAAGATCACCTCTTATATTAAGTGTGAGAAGCCGAAAGTTCTCTTTGACTCAACTGCCAAATAAAGAAAGAGAGTCTATAGAAGGAAAATGGATTTAAATATATAAATATATATATATTTTTTTTTTTTTCTTTGTTCTATTCTTAGATTGAAGAAGCTCCTGTTCTTTTTTGTGTGTCGACCTCAAAGCACATGAGCCTTTATAACGTGTCCTCAAAGATATTTATGTCAAACAAAGCTAAACAGGATTAAAGTGTTTACGCACTACACTTCCTGCCACTTCCTATGATTTGTGCCCTGTGCGTTTTATTTTCCGTGATTTTTTTAAAGCCAACAGTTTGTTGGAAAATGATGTCTCAGAGTAGAGCTTCTGAAAGTAGAGCTTCTGAAATAAGATCAACGGACTCTATAGGAGAACGCTTGATTAGTTTAGGCAACCTCAAGGGTTGAAAATAAAGACACGGCTGACGTCCTCTGGTTGTCTGTCAACCTCTGACTGCAAATGAATGCTCTTTTTTTTAAAGGTTATTTTATTTACCAAGTGGAGAATGCTACATACTACATAGTGAGCAACAGAATACACATTTTACTCCCATAGTCTTTGGGAACTGAGGAAGTCGTGGCTTGTCTTCATAATTCAAAGGGCTGTTTGAAGGTTAAGACTTGTTTTGGGGCCGGGTAAAGGTTAGGGTTAGGGGGTGTGTGTGTGTGTGTGTGTGTGTGTGTGTGTGTGTGTGTGTGTGTGTGTGTGTGTGTGTGTGTGTGTGCGTGTGGCTGGGTGAGTGTGTGTGGCTGGGTGAGTGTGTGAGTATGTGTGTGTGTGTGTGGCTGGGTGAGTGTGTGAGTATGTGTGTGTGTGTGTGGCTGGGTGAGTGTCTGACCATTAAAGCTGCTGTGAAAACTTGTATTCAAAATGTAAAATAAAATACTTTTTATAACGTACTGTATTGCTCCTCGGTTCCAATTTATAATAGAAATTTCCATTTCTTTTCTTACATTTGTTACATTGAACGGTCCAGCATAACTAATAGGAATGTTGTAATGTGGAATTTCTTTGAGGGCCAGAGAGCTTCTGATGCCCATGAGCTCAGTGTAGTATTTCAATAGTTCATCTGAATGAACTGAAAAAGAAAAAAAAAAAAAAAAAAATCAACTGCACCAAAGAGACAAACTGGGAATATACTAGAAAAAGTGTTTTATCGTCCATGCATCTAAATGTTGCCAGCGTTTGTCAGAAAATGTGATTTAAAAAAAAAAAAAAGTATTTCGTTTTTTTTTTTTTTTTTTTACCGATGTGGAGATGTGCTTCATCTGTGTCCATGCATAACAGACGCAGTGAGATGTCAGTGCTAATTTATTGCTGTACATAAAAAGACCATTGATGTGCAGATTTTAGTTTGGGGGGGGTCTTTCAGCTGAACCCATACTGCCTTAAAACAAATGAACTCGAACTACTGTCTCTGTAAATGATGTGTTAATGATGTACATTTGACCTCCCACGTGTGAAATTAAAAATCTCCATTAACACTTTACGCCTTTCCAGTTGATTACTTATCTTCAGTATATTTTAAAATAATCTATAAAAAGTGGCCGTCTATGGCACATTTCAATGATAGCAGATTAAATTTGCAGCGATGGAATCTGCTTAGTGGCTCCCCCGGGTACAGGAGCCGCGCTGGAAACAAATGCAAGAGTCTTTTAACGAGTTGATCAAATAATTACCCTGCCGCTGCTTCGCTTGCACCTAATTGTCTGACTTGCAGATCTGGATTTGGGTAACGGTAGTGAATGAGCCCTGGGAGAGCGCCTGCCAAGTTACGTAACGTGAGTGCGGAGCCGGCTTGGTTTCCGGCAGCGCTGCGGTGAAGTGGAGCAGAAATGGCGCTCTGCCTCCACAAGCCTCAGGACTCCTTGAGTTAGACATCCCCGAACAATTAGCCGTGGCCCTGATGCAGAGAACCGAAGGCTTGTTGTGACAATTAATGCTCTTGATGGTTGTGGACAGGATGAAAGGCGGACGGTGGATGTGATGTTCTAGAGTCTCTGCAGGCCAGAGGCGGATGGCACATCTGTACATGGGTTGTTTGGCCTGAGATCTTTTTTTTCTTTCCCCCCCCTCCCTCCTTAGTGTCTATATTAGCTTTGATTTCTGTCTCAGCTGCGTGTTGAATGATGGGCATGAAAGCTCGAGGCTGTTCTTAAAACAATACATCATCAGTGACGATGACGTGTTCGATGTAGCTCTATATCTCCATTGTGAAACAAAACATTAAAAGGAATCCGCCTGCTTTTAGGTATATTTCAGATGATCTCGTAATGAGCTTGAAACCAGAAGTGGAAAAAAAAACTAGAGTACAAAAAAGACATTCCCTCTCCACTGACAAAATATTTCATGCAAACGAGTACAGAGTCTCATTTGCTTCAAGAACTTTTTTAAAACAACAGAATCAGAGCAAAGAGACATTTGAACTGAGCACCAGCAAAAGCAGCAAAAGGAAGTTAAACAGACATTTTTATACACTGACCTTGGAAATCCTCAAGGTTGTCACCCTGATCTTGCCTTCGCAACTGACCGTGACCGTGACCCTAAACCTGACCCTGACCCTGACCCTAACCTGAACCCACTTCTAACCTCACCCTTAAATCCCTCAAGCAGGACATATGTTCTGGCTGTATTTACCTGTTGGTGAAGAGAACGTCAGAATTTGCTAGTTTAATCAAGATGTCCCTGAAAATGGCAAATTCGTCATAATTCCTGTAAAATAACGAAACCCTGAGTGATGATGTTAATCCGTTAAGGATGGAAAGATCAGCAGGCCGCCATGGCAGCATGTTAGGGCCAGATATGCATCTGTTCCCGATTTGACGTCAACGTGATCCTTCCAGGTAAACAGAACTTCATATATTCCCGGAACTGGAGGAAAATGTAAATGCTCTTTCCGCACCTGCTAATCCTCGACAGATCAATGGAAAACTGGAGCCGAGACGGTCCCACGAGTATAATACGGTTTTAAAAAAAAAAAAAGCCTAATGAGCTGCACAGGATTTGAACCCTGAATATATATGTGTGTGTCATTTCCTCAGAATGAGGTTGAGTGCAACTTTCCTTGAACTGTAATAAGCAGACTCCATTATCATCTCTCCCGTCCTCTGAATTGGCCAGACAGGCTGGTCTGATGAGCAGATGGAGGCCAGGGTCCCTGCACAAAGGCCGGGGGGGTGGTCACAGAGCATCATGGGAGAGAACTCCAGAAGCTCCTTCCATCCACAAACACTATGCTCCAAGAAAACACAGCCAGCTACAAGCGAGCATGAAACACAAAGTGGGACTGAGGATGCTGAATCATTGAGGCGTCGGTCATGTTCTTGTTTTTAATTTAGTTGAGAACGTGGACTTGAGACCCCGTCCTAGAAAATACATTTATATTTTGCTCCTTTGGTGAAAGCTTGCAGCACTTTGGATGATTAGGACAGCTCTGGTGGATGTCTCAGCAGTGTGATTTAAACCGTGCCATTGTTTAGATGAACTGTAATTTATCATCGCTTTAACTGTTTGAGGGAGGACTGCGGACAGATGAATTATTGCGTTTTTATTCTGCTCTCCCTTAAATGATGCAAACGTGACTCGGGGTTTTAAACCAACGCCAACATGGATTAGTTGGTCTCACTGATTGCTGAGTTACTATTTGGATTATTGTTTGCACAATTGCGCCCTCTTTTGGATAATAATAGCATTACTACATAAACAGCCAGTAAGGACCAATCAGTTCAATACTGCAATAATATGTATTTTGCACTGAGAAAAGTTTAAATTTACCATTAAAACAGTTTATAATTAGCATCAGTTTTGGTGAAAGTTCAGGTGAAAGTTCACCAAGAAACTAAAATTATCGGTAACATAGAACACACCATAGGAGCTGCACTCTAACATTTCAGTATTTGGACTAAATATAACAAATGTAAATTGGAAACGAAGACAATAGAAATGGATTATGGACTTTTTAAAATTGTTTTTTTGTTGTTGTTGTTTAAAAAGAGCCATTTAAAAGAAAAGTTAATACTGTCCGACTTTCACCTTTTCCGAATATCGTTTGAATCTGGACACTAATGAACATCCAATTAGCATTTAGAAGGTACATCAAAGCTAATTTATGTATTTTGTATAATCTGTCGTGTCAATTTTAGATCCTTCTGTGATGTAAAATATGCAAAGTTGAATTAATAAGAATGCAAAAATCACAAAATGGGGCTCTTGCTTTCACACAAAGGCACACTCATTACTGACTCCTTCTGATTTAATTATGTAGAGTGATCTCATGCCACACAATGGGGCTCTTTAGGTTGACATAATATATTTTACAAAAGCTTCATAATTTATGCAACCATTAGCATCCTCTTGGTTTTGCATCAGCTGCTCCACCTCGTCCTCACTCAGTTTCTCACCTGCAATCCAGAAACCAGGTCAGCCATTGTTTGTTGCAACCAGAGCTTTGTATATTTAGCTGTCAGGGAAAGTGTTCAGCTCACCCAGGGTTGCCAGAACGTGCCTGAGCTCAGCTCCCATGACCGTGCCATTCCCCTCCTTGTCGAACACCCTCAGGCCCTCCACAAAATCCTCATACGTTCCGCATTCCTTGGCCTTGCAGATGTGTTGGTGCATGGGCAGAAACTGGTCAAAGTTGAGCATTTTGGCCTGCATGTCTGGGTAAAAACGATGAGAGCGTCGAAGTTCACCACAGAGAAAAAGCAGACCGAGCATAATGAGCTCTCCCCGCAACCCCGGGAACGTCGGGGGGGTTAGCGTGCACGGCAGCCCACCTTCGGCCTTGGGTTTTCCAAGGACGTGCATGATCTCAGACTGGGTAGGATTCTGGCCCAAAGCCCTGATCAGGTCGCCGCACTGGCCAAAATTGATTTTCATATCATTGCCGGGTGTCCTGTCAAACAGCTGGAAAGCATCTTTGAAGTCTGCAAGGGAAAATTGCGCTTAATTTCTGTTTTCATCGTCACACTTGCATCCAGCACATTTTTCCGTGAAGCACAAATAAACCATTTAAACCTTCTTTAAATGAGGTTTTATACATTCATTTAAATGTTTAAATATGCCAAGTTATCAGCGAGGCCAAAAAAAAAACCAACAAAAAAAAACAGCCGCAAGATATTACATAGAGGCAGAGTCACGCATGAGAAATTAAAATTAAAAACACGTGTGTTAACGGAGTTAAGTTGTGGGTTTGTCTCTAGATGTGCAGTAAATGGACATGTTTAATTTAAGCAGCAGCTGTCAGTGAACATCTCTTACTCACTGATGGGGAGCTTTACACACACTTTTCTCCTATAAATAGGCCGAGCAACACGAGCAACAGCTGTAACGACAAACTTACCCTCGATTTGTTCTGGGGTGAATTCCAGCTGAAAAGAGACAATAGGAAGCTGTCAGTTAGAGTCTGGTTAAGGTGAGGGGGGGGGGGCACTCAGTCGCTGACCCCTGGCTTTGACCTTCACCGTTATTGTGTCCTTTTGGGCGATCAGGTTACAGCGAACCATCCCCGTTCCTCTGGTGACCTTGGTTAAGCATTGTCTGCTGCTGTCAGCGTCATTCCGTTTTATTTTTAGGATTAACATGTGGCCAATCTTCGATCATTATTATCACCCCCACCAGCATGTGGCATAATCTCCGTGTGGTCAAGGACGTTCGGCCCGCTGGGTTTGCCGGGCACGATGGAATTAGGCCGATCACGGGGGAAAATTTCGTGACAACACAGCAGCAATGAACAATGTTGACTGAAACACGGAGCTGATTAAAAATATGAGCGAGAGCCCACTTTTATGAAGGTTTTCTAATATTCACACACACCCACACGCATACACACACACACGCACACGCAACTGTCGATTCACGATTTAGGCCAACATATATGTTGGTAGAGCCACAACTATTGTCTGTTTTTACACGTGTGCGTCTTGGAACCCTGCCTGATCGTACGAGCATGCATCTCACTTTCTGGGAGCTTTTTAAAGAAAAAAAAAAACAAAACAAAAAAAACATTATTCAAACAAATCTCAGCGTATTTAAAAAAGACGGATGGTGATGTTATAATTAGCTGTGTTATTTTTTACTTTTTCCACCCGTTAGCCTCGGAGGAGTGGTGTGGGTGGTCTGCTACTCACACACACGCGCACACACACACACACACGCACACACAAAAGTAATCGTATTTTCTGACTTTGGGTGTATCCCTTTGTGACACGGAGGTCTCTCTCTGAAAGTGAACAAATCAGCACAAAGCCTTTCCATAAATGGGTGAAGCGCTTTGCGAGGCCTTGAAATGCTTCGTTGCGCTCTGTGAAGGTTGATAAAGGAAACAGTGATAAGGTAAAACCATAGACAGGAGTGAGCGATGCCTCGGTCCCTGCACTGCCAAGGTTAGGTCACATGGTGTCTCTGAAGCGCTTCACACATCATCTTAACCTGAAAACTTATCAGTTCCACAAAAAACCTCCACAGTTCTTTTACACTAGTTGTTTTTGTTGTTGTTTGTTTTTTGGTTGTTGTTTTGCTTTACCGTCACTGATGCGGGGTCAAACTCCGGGATCTTGGGGGGCTCGGGCTCTGGGGGCTTGGGGGGTGCTGGCGCTGGTTTGGGCTCCTCTTTCTTCTTGGGCGCCATCGCTAGAAGCTCTCAGGAAAGACCAGGGAGGAGCGCGACGACGGAGAGACACAGCAGACTCAGGGTGGAGCTCCACATGGCAAGAGGAGCTAAGCCCCTTTATTCAGTCCGCACAGGTATCTCCACCCCTCTTCGTGGCTCCAACAATAGGAAGGACGCTATAAAAGGATAGGCCTTGTTGCTTCTATTTAAGACAATGGCTGTGTGTGTGTGTTTGTGTGTTTGTGTGTGTGTTAGAGTTAGCGTAGGGCACTAGTATCCCACAAGACAGAAATATTAGGATATGTGTGTGTGTGCATGTGTGTGTGTGTACATCTGTATTGGATGAAATTCCACATCCAAGGCCCTCGGGTAAACAGGTTATTAACGCTGACACTCACAAGAATTTGTGTAATCTACCTTTTCTCGGAGGGCCGACTTTGTTCACCGAAAGGGGCGAGAAGGTCACGGAGAAAGCGTTAATTGGGGTGAACGTGTCTTTTTTTTTTTTACTGCCTTTCACTTTCCACATACCTGTAATTCCTGACAATTGTCCTGAATTATTAAATTAATTAGGGCATCCAGCGACACAAAAAGAGTGCCAGGAAAGGTCACGATAAGCTTTGATAGAGACCTTCTGGTGTGATCCACAAATCCATCCATAAATAGGATCCACAGCTGCTGCTAACACAAACTAGTCCCTGATAAAATAATCTTGGATGAAAAGCATGCCGGTGTAATTCTCACTTGCTGGACTCTCTTATCAAATATAAACTCAGCTTAAAGAAATCAGTGGGTGCAAATACAGATGACAAGACCCTAATGCCCGTCCTCTGATCTCCGCTGGAGGACCCAGCGGCTGCTGGCAAGGGGGAATTGTATCTATTAAATAGTATCAATATATATGTATAGATTCATGCAAATCTTTATATAAATATATTTTCCCTGAATGAAATCAATGAAGACAATCAATATTATGATAATGTCATTTTCACTTCATTCACCAAGGATGAGCCTACGATAAAACCTGGAAAGAAACTTCTCGACTATCACGAGGACTGAGAGAAGTGTGTTTTCCTCCTTTGTTTGTCATCTGTCTGAGCCATTCTTTATGCCCCCCCCCCCCCCAGAATAATAACTAATTCAGATATGCAGCTGGCAGTCACATTTTAATAATATCCCTTTATTTGATACGGGGCGACGGATGCGACGCTGTCCTTTTTTGGATTCCAAGTGCGTCACTGGCTTATCCGTCAACGGTTTCTTCTAAAGCACCTAACCTTGACATAACTAAAATCAGTGACAGTCCATTGTCAGCCATATGGGATGTTTTCTATATTTATTTTGTGTCGCGCCGCTCGAGTATTCTGATTGAGCATTTATCCCCGCAAAACAGATTTCCTTTAACGAGCTTTTGTTGAAAGCTTGTTTTGTAAGTGTGCCCCCCCACCACCACCCACCACCACCACCACCACCACCACCACCATCTGATAAGGAACCAATCACGTCAATAGAGACAGCTATTGACAACAAGCCAATCTCTGGAAGCACTTCCAAATGAGACTCTCAATAGCATTTGGAGGGTATGCAGTGCCGGGCCATGATAACGTCCATTCAAAGCCTGTCTTTTCTTAGAGAAAGTGATCGATATATTGACAGTTTGGATAATGCGGGCCTGACATGTTTGGAGAAACTCTGATAAATTATGAATCCATTCATCCTGTGGTTGTAGAGTGGTACACCCCGAAGCTGTTTGATGCTGCCTTCTAAATATTCAAGAGCGACCGACATCGAGGCTCACCTGGTTTCCTTCCTGTTTGGTGGTTAAAATAATAAGAATAAAAAGAGCCTACATTAGAATAAAAAGAATAAAAAGAACCTACATTAACACAGCAGGTGCAGTTAACCTGCGTGTAACGCTCCAGTCCAAAACACTGAAGGTTTAGAGTTCAGGGTTTGGGGTCTACGTGCTCGCCCGCGTGGGTTTTTCCTCTGGAGGGTTTACACCCACAGACCGAAGCTCGCTCATTAGGTTGATTGGAAAATCTTAATGGCCCCTATGTGTGACTTCTGCCTGTTGCCAGGTGACTGCTGGGATAGGCTCCAGCCCTCCCAGTGAACCTCAGCAGAAGATGGATTAATGGATACGCTATAAACCACACACACACATACACACACACACAGAGGACACACACAGAGTTCCTCTCTTTTTTGATCACGGCCTGCTCAGCTAGAGAGGATGTGGAATAATCATCAGCTGAGGCGGCTGGATCAGCAGAGATAACGCAGACCCACTCTGCCCCCCCCCCCCTCAGTGCAAACACACCAACCACCTCGAAAATCCCATCAGGTGATCTGGCGACTGTCGCTTCAGAGGGCCCAAGCGTTCCAAACAGCCGAGACCTGTGCGGTTTGCTATTCTGGGCTTGGCCGGTCGTCCCGCCCGGTATGCGCAGGGCCGTGGAACGCCTCCAGCTGGACCACAGCGCCGGTTGCTACTCGGAACCCGGGCGGACGGCCTTTTCGCTGCAGCCGTGTGGCCGGATTGACTAATTGCTGCGCAATCTAAATGCGGCGGTGCGATCGCCGCGCGCGGGGTGAAAGGTTCAGAAAAACACTCCACGTGGAAGAACCCGGAGGGAGACAAAGTAGTGCCCCGTGATGAGCAGCAGTGACAACACACATAAATCACTCAAATTAGCTTTGACACCTTTTAATGTTGAATATGAACTTTGTTTCAACTTCAGCCCTTGAAATATTCATACTAGCGTGTGCGGTTTCACAAGAGGAAAGCCTTTCTTGTTAAATATCCTTACACCGAGCTCCAAATGTGATGATCCTTGATATTTCGCCCCCCCTTTATCGGCTCGTCTCGAGCAGCTGCCGCCTTATCTGCATTTAAGTGGTCGCACAGGTCAGAGTGGAGGCCGCCGGTGGGGCGCGCAGGGGTTTGCGGCCCTTCGGGCTGGTCTCCCTCTCCCCATCAAGGTGCGTGTGCCTCCCCTGTAACCCGTCTGGGGGGGGGGGGTGTCGACCTTCTCCGCGCAACCCCCCGCGCGCGGTCCCTGAGTACTCGCCTCGGAGTTCTCGTTTCAAAACGGAGCTGTCAGTCATGCTGAAAACAGTAGCAGGCTGTAATCTCTGGGAGTAGAGGCTGCAGCGGCGCGTGTTTGCGTTCCTCTGGAACTGACAGACTCCCCCCCCACCCCCACACCCCCACCCTCCCCCGCCGCCCGAGGCTGCCCGAGCTGCGGCGACACTGCCCCACTGTGATCGTTTACCAGAAGTCAGGGTACGAGGCGGCCCGGGCCGACGCTTGTTCAAACAAGGTGGTTAAACCCCCCCTCCGGCTGGATTCCCGGTAGATGTGACGTTTTCACTATCAAATCCACTGGGCAGTCAATGGAGTGGGAAAGCACATAATTACGTGCCCCCCCCCCAACGTCTGAGTGGGACCTTAAAGCGAAGCCAGTTGGGCGTCGACTGCGCCAGCCCGCGCGGGCTCCCCTCCAGCGCCGCTGCCATGTTGCTTGGCGGACATTTTTATTTCGTAAAAGACCATTAAAAGAATAGGCGAATTTTCTGGGGATTCACAGCAGGATCTGGAACAACTTTTATAGAAAACATTTCTGCTTTATTGACATTCATGCCCGGTCGTATAGCGCGCTAGCAAGCTTTTCAGTGAATTTTAATCCCCCTTTTTTTTTTTTTCCCCCTTTCCCAGTCAATTAAAAACTTCTAAGATCAACGTGCTTGCCCCGGAGGGTTCACGCATCAGAGACTACGCCGGAGGGCAATTAATAGACAATACTACCTAGTCGCCGGCCGGCGGGCCTACTTTCCAAGGCGTCATCCGGCCAGTGAGCCGCCGGGCCGCGGCCCCCTCGCTCGGTCGCAAGGCAGCTTTAATGGAGCGTAGAGGCACTTTGAAACCCCCCTCCTTTTAGCTTTGATGTCCCTCTTTCTCGCGGCTTTCCCGTCCAAGCCCTGAACGGGAAGTCATCGCTTTCTGATGTTTTCCCCACAAAGGTGCGTGCGAAACTCGGGCCGCGCACGTGAAGACAGTTTGCCTGGTACTTCTGCTGACATCACTCCTGACTTTTACTAAATCTGACTGTCAAACTGAATTTGCTCTGGAAAACGTCTGAAAATGGAGGAATGATAAAAAACAAGGGGGAGGGCTGTCTCCGATGCACGAAATGGGGCAAACCTTTGATTTCTCCGAGAACTGAATTAGAATTTGTGAACGCGGCCTGACCTGTGGTGCTGGGACACGTTCCGAGGTGAAGAAATATTAAATAATGAATATCGAAGGTGAAAAAACCCCCCAAAAACAAACAAAACCCCAGCGCCGTTTTACCGCCGCCGCAAATCGACGGGAAGCTCCTACTGTAACGGTGCCATAAATCACCGGGAGAGAGCAAAAAAAAAAAGAGGAAAGAACAAGACATCAATAGAGGTGTGTTCCATGTATCGATCCAGATGGTGTCATCCATCTTGTTAATCTGCAGACAGCAGTGACCAAAACAAAGCGCGGTGCCCTTGCTGGGAGGCCGCGGCGCTAACTGCTGGCTGCTGACAAGCGACCCATTACTGCGACATGGCGCCGTGATCCTCAGAGCAGAAGCGATGCCAGCGGGCCGTCTCTGCCTCAGCTCCAGCTGCTATTGATCAGAGGATGACCTTCACTCTGCACATCACCCGTACTTCAAAGCCAAATACAACACATCTGATTATTGCTTTAATTTGCTGAATACAGTCCTTTAAAGTCTCTCGGTGTGTGTGTGTGTGTGTGTGTGTGTGTGTGTGTGTGTGTGTGTGTGTGTGTGTTTAATGAATTAATTATTCCTTTGATTTATATGGATTTTACTTTGCAGTTTGTTGACATTGGTAAATAAAAACTACAAGAATTGTTTGCTGATGGGTTTTGTTTGCTGATAATATAGCATTATAACTCTTTTTTTCGTGTTGTACAACTCTGCCGTTGTAAACGCTGCGTCATATGAGCAAAAGTTCAGAAGAGATGAACCCAGAAACGTTTTTATTTGACATGATTTCAAGGTTGTGTGGAGCTCTCGAGGAGGTCCTTGGTGCTGACATTTTGTGTCCAGCATCAACTTGGGACTAAATCACCAACTGGCTGAATTTGGAAATGCAAGCTCCCGTCAAATCATCACATCCTGGTCACATCGCAGGCTGTCAGTTAGGTTGATCATTTCCCAGAAAGTCACAGAAAGTCGGTCTTAATCTGTCTGAGCCGTGTGTTTGATCAAAGTGGCCTCTGCAGGCATTGAAGAGGAAGACGTATGTCTGCAGTTATGAGCATCTCGAACCCAGCAGAGAGAGAAAGTGTGTGTGTGTGTGCGTGTGTGTGTGTGTGTGTGCGTGTTCATGCGTGCGTGTGGATGTGCATGGGTGCACACGTGCATATGTGCGTCTGTGTGTACAGTATGTGTGTGTTCTGGCACTTGCTACATATTGGCTACCGAAACACATTACTATCAAAGTGAGGACATTTTTGGGAAGTAAGCACATTTTTACTGGTCTTCACAACTTCAAATGACTCTTTGTGGGTCAAGACCTGGTTTTAAGATTGAGGATAGAACTGGGTTTAGGTCAGGGTCAGGGTTAGATTTAGGGTCAGGGTTTAGTTGTGATTGTTAGGGTTAGGGTAAGGGGCCTGCATACACACAAGGTTGTGTTTGTGTGTGTGTGTCTGTGTTGGTGTGTGTGTTCGGGATATGGTGGACAAACTTTCTTTGGCTGAACTTCTTGCCATACTCATTCTGGGATTTACCACAGAGAGATCTGAGTGGGTGATCTGTCAATCCAAGACAAGCGCTGACCAGCTGGAATTAGAGCCTTTTGGGGGATTTCGCCATTCGCTTGGAGACAAAGGGTGTTGGGTGAGCATATTGTCTAGAAGAGTTATTGTCAAGTAAGTCATGCAGCAAATGGAACTGATTTAAAACAAAAAACAAACAAACAAAAAAACTGGATGATGTGTTCTAGGGAAAGTATCAAATCTGGTTTTTCATGCAACAACAAGCACAAAACAAGGATTATCATAAAAGGCTATAAATATCATGACATTTTGGTTTAAATTTATGTGGGGTTTGGAAAACACGGATATGGGGTTTCAGTACAATGTATATCATGTATAATGTAGTATACTGTGTTTTGCTCAGTGCTGAGGCAGACAGTAACCATGGTGTGATTATCTGCACTTAAGAGTGAAATAAAGATGTCACAGGAAGTGTTTAGTAACATTCAAGGTGTGCTTTTGCACCTATCTATAGAGCATTGTTCCCAAATATTGGAATTTGTCTCTCCCTCAGCCAACAGAAGTGCATCTATGAATGAAACCATGACTGAATGAGACACCGACACCATTAATTTCTGCCGCATTACTCCGTCAATGATGCTCCAACACCTCTGAAGGATGCTTGATAATGACTTTAGCTGTTGCACTGAGTCAGGACTATTTATTTGGACGATTGGAGGGTGGGAAAGGTGAACAAATAGGATGAGGAGAAATGAAAAAGTAGGACGTTATTAAAAGTAGAGGGCCGGCAATGAAGAGGGGCGAAAGCAAGAGCGACTGGAAGCAGACTTGTCTTTAATAAACTCTCATTGCAGGGAACAGATGATATTTGCCAGGTGCCGGAGCTACATAGAGGAGGAGATATTAATCACTGGAGATGGATGTCAAAGATCAGAGGGTTTCCTACAGCCGAGGATGAGAAACACGAACAGGAAAAGTGACACGGAGACACACTAACTGGCTTAAAGGCACGTTTAACCTTTCAGAAGGAACGCTTCAAAGGGAGAGGCGCGCCTGAGTCTTCTCAGGGAGGGCCGATAGCAAAAGTGAAACAAACAGAGCAGAGATTATTCCAAACGCATCGCCAACGCGGTCTGCTCGGCTAATCTGCGGTTTACAGTATTCCGAGTCGCCCATGAAGACGCAGCAGGGTGCAGCTGCGTTAACGCCGGCTCACACGCCTCGGTTGTTGCCTGCTCATTGTTTGTTTGTTTGTTTGTTTGTTTGTTTGTTTGTTTGTGGCAGCTCTCGTATTGTTGGTTGGAAAAAACCCATGCATGAATGGGAGCAAGGCTGAAGGACGTTCAGCACTCTCTCAAGGCAATACCTCCATTTTAATGGAAATACATGGATTTAATCTGTACCAGCATGTGTGTCTCACGTTATAATGTGCTCTGAAAATGCTTTTGTAGCATCTGTTTGGAGTTAGGTTATATATATATATATATATATATATATATATATATATATATATATATATATATATATTTTTTTTTTTTTTTAAATCTCTCTGTAGACTTTTTTTTTTGCTTACACAGTAAAAAAGGTCAGAAATCTTCATCGATTTGAATTGCTTTTAATTTGATGCAGGCCTTCGGCGCTTCTGTGTGCCGCAAGAGTTTCAAAACTCAAATGACCCCCCCACCAGGGAGAAGAAAAAAAGTCCTTAAAACTGAATTTTAACGCAAGGTTTCCATGACAACTTGAGCTCTCAACATCAAGAGGCACATCATTTACACTGGATAGATTTGCGCTTTTTTTTCTTTGGGGGGGGTTAGATTTAACAATTAAAGTCAAATAAACCATTTTTTACCCCAGCACTTGTGACTGTGATGCGGTTAAGGCTGTTTTTGAATGATATCTTTATTTATCCACACGGCTCCCAAATCCGTCTGAGAGCGCACACGACGATTAAAACACACGACTGGAGTTAAAATTAGATTTGCCCTCACATGATTATACTGTCAATACGAGATCCCCGGCGAAGAAAAATAGACACTTTAATGGAGATCCGCAGTGGCAAATCTGCTGTGTGCAGTGACATATGGCAGCGAGGGAGCATCACTCTGGGATGATTCCATCTCTGTCAGCCGCTCCGCTCGCCGAGGAGCGCCTTGACACTAAAGCTATTTCTCGCCGCGTTACAGTAGAGCACCGGGGTGAAGTGATGACTGAATGACACAATTATTCCACTATTATGGCCCGCACGCTTTAAGAGATGGAACATTTCGCTCATATCGCTGCAGCAGTTGGCCGCTCGCTCGCCGGCGGAGTGCGCATGGAGGAGCCGTGCGATATCTGGCTGCTCGGATGAAGCCCTGCGTGGACGAGGGTTCCGCCCGGTGCCGGAGTCACACGGCGTTGGCGAGGCTCCCCCTCGACCAACAGCTGCGCTCACAACTGGCGGAATTAAGTAATGGCATCTGCAGCATGTGTGAAAGTGCAGTTTTTCCACACGCCTGCTGTGAAACGTCAATTTTCACATGCTCTACATCTGCCGTTAGTGCTGACATTTAGAGCGGGTTAGTCAAAAGCCTTTTTCCTCTCTGAATGTAAACATGTCAGGAATCCAGTCGCCCAAATCACACATAAAAATTGGCTTTCTTTAGTATTTTCCTGTCTCCTTGGAGGTGTTAAAGGTGCCGTGCGCGCGCAAAAGTCTCCGTTGAAGCGCTGGACAAGAAATCTGCAGGCACACGGCGATGCTGTGGATCGAAGTGTACGACAGCAGGCTCCAGTTCCTGCCAATATCCAGCACGTTTGCACATCATTTGAAGAGGCGGGGGATTCCATAGCCCACGGTCAATAACCTGATCAGCTCCACGCGAAGGTGGTGAGGCGAATGGCGGGCGCATCAGATAATGGCCGGGTTTTCTGACCTCGATCTGTGAAGAACCCTTCAATATAATGTGAAATATAGGCCTCTTGCGTTCATAGGCAAAGCTAAAAGAAGGGTGGTTGGAGTTTGATTCGGTGCACTTCACGCACATTGTCACAGGATGCCTTGACCCCCAGCATCACTGGGAACAGAGCCATTATCTGCCTCTCATTTTCTCCTCTCTAAAGCTGTGAAAGGAATGAAATGTGGCGAGCGTGAACTGCTGGACACACTCTTGCCTTTGTGGCTAATTGGGAGCTTCAAAAATGTAAACAGGAAAGGGGGCGTTAATGAGATTAGGCGCATTTTTTTAATCACTAACTGTATAAAATTGACTAAACCCCAAACTCTAAATTCAATTTCGCCAGGGCTGTAGTAGAACGCTGCGAATTACTTTACTACTTATTTGCATTGTTTTCTTGCGGTTCTTGCAGTGCGTCTTTAAAATATCTAAAAAGAAAAAAAATAAATAAAATTTTGAACTGAGCGAAATAAGCCAGGTTTTGAATTCTCAATTTATTCTAACAGCAACAACCGCACTTCTATAACATGACAATTCTGTTTTAACAAAACATTTCAAACGTTCTAATTTCACACTGGAGGATCGAGATATCACTGGTTTTCCACTTTGGATTGTTGACACATTGTTATAGAAATAGCTAAAATAACAAGATTTGTCAGATGAAACATTGGTTTAGACAGCAACTAATTTAATCCAGAAAATACAGTGGATTAAACAAAGGATGTGGTACAGAATGTTCATGTTGTGCAGCCCGTAAGTAGGAGGAAATTGTTATCCAAAAGCTTTCAAAGCCCTAAATTGCAGCCGAGCAGCAGATGGTGTCTGAGATAAAAAATCTTCTGTATTATGTCTCGGTAATCTAATCCTACATGCAACTTTTTGAGAGACTGCAGGGGGAAAAGCGGTTTGGCATAGACCCTGAGATCTGTTGAATGTGGAGTTTGTTTGAGGGGTGAGAAAATATGTCATTTCGGAGTCGTGGTTTATTCCAACGTAAGAGAGCGCGCACCAATGAGAGGCTGCTACGCTCCACCCATACCTGCCCCACCACCAACACCACCCCTCCTTCCATGCGTCCACACACTCACTGCCGAGCTCTGAGCTGCACGACCTGCCGCCTGCCACATCTGGAGCCGCTTCTCAACACCAGAAACTTCTACTTTTGCGTTCGCGAACTGTCCGTCAGCGCACATTTGTGCTTTCTCTTGATAGTAAGTAGAGCCTCGGGAAGACCGGTTGGCGCATCTCCCCTCATCTCAGCTTTTTAAAATTAGAAAACAGAGCCGGTTTCGGAGTTTATACATCCAGTTGCAGCAAAGCTGACGCGCTTTTCTGGAAGTACTCTTCATTAACGATGCGTAAAAAGCAAAGCGCAATCGGGAAAACGCGGCTTTAATTGGATCACTCCGCGCAAAATCAAGTAAACAAGTCTGTGAAAAGTTAAGTTTCACACGCTACTCCGGCACAACTATGCTTTTATGGTATAACTGAACCACGTCTGAGACCATTCAGCGCCGCCTGCACGGTAGTTGATGGCTGTGTTCACGGCGACGTGCGTCACAGGCGATCAGATTGTGAAATTCAACTGCGGCGGGTGATGGAGTGATACGTTTCTGTCTTATTTGTGTCCAGCACTGATCTAACATTTGGAACGGGATGCTGGAATAAGCCAGAAGGCGCACGGCTCCATGCTGAAGTGTTTAAGTTAGTCTGAGGGGAGATTTAAAAGACCTAAAAATACTGCGTCGGTTTCCCTACAAAGAATCATTTGAACTTCCCACCGCAGAGCGAGAGCGACGTAAATAGTTTTGACATGTGGATGTAATTTCAGAGGAGGAGAGAAGGCAGATGCGGAGAAATAAAGAGAGTGGGCTGAGCCGGAACGTACCGTAGATTATGGGAAATTAAAAAAAAAAAAAAAAATCGGAGGCAGAAGAGAAGCGATTACAGTTATGATTTCTCAAAGCGCCATAAGCGTCCAGAGGCCAGATGGAGTAAAACACACACGAGTCGCCCCGCTTTGAAGAGAGTAAAGTAGCTTAAACCATTTCATCTGAGCATCATCAGCTTCTGTTGGAGGACACTTGGAGGGAGAATTGCCTCAGGTCAAGGATGCCGCTCCACCATCTGGACTTTCTTCTCATCTCTTTGCTCAGCACTTTATGCCTGGTAAGTCAGAACTTATCATCGGTTAAACCTTCTATTTGGAGGCTTGTGTGGCAGCGGTGTGGAGGAGCTGAAGCAGCGGCTTCATGTCCTTCACCGCATTGGCTGAAATGCGGCTGTGGTCCTAACCTTCGCATCGCTCCATCTCCTGAGCGGAAGACCTTTGTAACCTTTTGCAAAAGCGTGACTGAGCTTTTATTTGTCTTGGGGCTGAAAGCAGACGGAATCGCACAGCAGGTCGATGTCAGGAGGTTTAATGAATGCAAATCCTGCTGTTTCTGCACGTGCATGGAGAATTCCATTGGTTTGTGTGTGTGCGTGTGCGTGTGTGTGTGTGTGTTCAACACCATGCTAGTTAAACACCATTATTGACACACGTATGGACATTGGTCAAATCTCAGCAGCTCTGAGTCGATCTCCTGCAGCTTGACTCATCCCTGCTGCTGCCTGAACTGAAGCAAGTCTCAGATGCAGCTCAAGGAAAATATTTCATTCATTACTCCAATTGTTGTCAACACAATGTGAATATTTCCATCCCATTTTATACCTTCTTTTGTATTTTTCTATTCTATTCCCAAATCTACCCAGAAGCTGAACAAACAAACACACACACCCCCACAGATCATTGTGTTCTACCTTTATGAGGACACTCATAAACATAATGCATGACCCAGCTCCTTACCCTAACCCTAAACCTCACATCTGACCTTGACCCTGACCCTAAACCCCTGGTCTTAACCCTCAGGTAGTCATTTCGAAGTTGCGAGGACAAGCCGAAATTTCCTCGCTTCCCAGAAATGTCCTCACTTTCCTAGCAAAACGAGTACGTTCGTACTGATGTAGCGAGGACAAGAACACACACAGACACAGACACACACACATTGTAGAGACATAGCAGCACATCGAGTTGGTTCTGTGTGTTTTGGCTGAGGCTGTTGTGCGTTCAACAGGCAGTCCGCCCAAACCGTACGGTGCGGTACGGCACATTTTCCCAGTGATGTGGTCCATCAGCGCACCGCAGTAGCCCTCCAGGCTCATTGGTTTACATGGTAGAGGAAAACAATTATAACGCGGCTGTGTATTCATAGCTGATCCAACACTGGGCCCGTTCAATTGATGTGAACGTTGTTTAGCCGGTTTTTAAAATTCGCCGCTAGCTCAGTCTTCCTCTCCACGCAGGTCATTTGTTTCCGAACGGTGGCCGGAAGTCAGGACTCCGCTCCAAGAAAGCGCGCAAAACTCCTCAAACAGACAACAGAAGCTGTCAAAACCGCGCGGCCGTCACATTTTCGCACGCTCAGCGCTTCTGTCCGATCCCCTTCCGTTGTGTTTTCTGCAGACGTGCTCCAGTGACACAACCTCGCGGAGGTTCTGTCCAGTGCGACCGGCTCCAGGGCCGAATCGAGCGTCACGGTCGTGCACCCCAAGCTCTGCCGAGGACCCTCCTCGGGCTCGGCCGACCCCGTGACCCCGTTTTTGAATAGAACATCTACTGTCCATTTACCTTATCTAATCAGCAATTATCTGTTGGGTATCGAGCCCTGCCTCGTCCTGTCCACCCCCATTGTCTGATTGGCTATTTCCCTAATGCGCACTAACCTGTCAACGCTATCATGAGTGCAGCTACACCCGTTCAGCGCTGCTCTCGTCATCCCTTTGAACAGACATCCACATTTAGAAGATAGATTGACGACCACATGTTGTTATTCAGTGAATTCCATGTCCCGTAACAACATGGGGTCACGGCTCTTTTACTTTTTCAGTCACAGAAGTAAAAACAAGACGCGCAAAACAGCAAAAAAGTCCTACCAATGTAAACATAGCATAATAACATGTATTTGAACAGACGTAGGATTGTTATAGTAAAGTTGATATAAAAGATGCACATGATGAGTTCACATTACAAAATAGTGATGAAACCGACACATTTGTTTCTGAACACTAATACTCATATGTTTAAAATTGACAATTTAAAGATTCATGACAGTATCTTGGGTTTGTTTTTTTTCCCTAAAGATGACATAATGTGGAATTGAATATTTTTGGGAGGAAAAAAAAAAAAAGTATGCGCCTCACTTGCAATAACATTGTGGAACAACTTGTGCTGCTCAGCTGCTTCACAAGCCTTTCTGCACAGACGAGCCTTTCAGAGCAGCTATCTCTGCTAAATTAACCTGAGAGGAACTGCAGCGCACAGATTAGTATGCAGGGTAGTTTGCCTTGGGCAGTTAGGGACAGTAGATTATTTGACATTAATCAATTTGAACTGTTGGAGTATTTCTATTATTGGCTGAAAAGTTGAAGTAAAGTTTGTTAAATTTGTCCAGGATGACCCCAGATGTTCTTTTATTCTGGTTTTATGGGTCTGAGCATGAACAAATGTGTTCTTATATCAAATTTTATGTTTGCTGCCCAATTAGGGCAAACCAACATTCTTTAAATCCAGACATGGATTTTAAATGTTAAAAAGGGTTTGACATGAATTATGTGCATTTTTTTAATTTTACTTCCATTTTTAATAATGTCATTACTATTCTGGTGGTAAAAAATACTATAATGCACTATAATTATAGTAACATTACATTTATTCCCATTTCACCACAAATGACACTGTTCCAGTGGTTCTTTCTGAACTATTTTTTTTCCTCTGAACATCTCAGTAAATGACTCTCAAAGTGGTTCTTGCCATTGTTGAATTGATTACAGTGCTCTATGGCATTTTTTTTTCCATAAGTTATTACATAGAGCTGTGACAGACTGAGACTTTTGTGCAGCATTTACTCCTGTCGGGGAGTTGAAATGGCTTTGACAGGCTTTGATCTTAATCTCTAAAAAAAGAGGAAAAAAAAAACCCTACTCAGGCCTCATTTAGAAACTGTCAAATTCAATGAATGTACGTGTCCGTCAACCTGATGCCTTTCATTACTGGTGTTGCAATGTTATTCTTATTTCTTAGACCCGAGGGCTTCTTCTGTTTTGACTTTTTATTCCTTTAAAATATTTACATGTAACAGATCTTATTCGTATAAAGCCGTCTATATTTAATAATATCTTCAAGTAATAGGATTACATTTTCATCATGCAAAAAAAAAGTAGATATGAATAATAACATTTTTTTTTGTGAGCTGATACAAATGACTTGCTCCTGGTGGTTGATTCTGATGAGATTGCTCTTCATGTTTTATTTACATTTTTGGTTGGTAAAAATGAAATCATAATCTGCAGCCATGTAAGATGAGGGTAAGAAAAGCTGAGGTGTTGTGAGCAGGGCTGCGTGCAGGTTCACCAAAAATTAGACTTCAACTGATAAAACCCACAAATAAACAACAGTGTTGACTCTTGAATCCTTTTTTTTTTTTTTTAACTTAAATAAAACTTTAACAAAACGTAAAACACTACAAAGTACACAAAAAAGACCAATTCAGTTTTCACACAAGACAATACAAGTGCAAATATAGCAATCACATCTGCCACCGACTGTACAACCTTTATTAGACCTGATATTACACATTCCAGGCTGCTGTTGTGATAGATTCGTGACTTTCTCAAGATATAGGAACTTAATGGGGAGGTTTCATCTATGTTCTGGTTTATCCGGAGGTATCGAACTTTTAGAGATTTTATCCAGATGCTCACAAGCGCTAAAGCCCCGGTGACGCCAACACCAGCCCGACAATTAACTCACGTTCACGGAACATCTCTTTCCGAGGCTCCCTTTTAAACCTGCATCTGCTTCACAGGCACAAACAAACACTCCATTTATGTACCTGTTTATGCCGGTGTTGTTGACGATGTTCCAGCAAACATTTCCAAACATTGCCGCGCCTTATTGGAACCAGGCATTGCGCTAAAACCAGTGCGACCACGTGCGTCTGCACTGGGAATTCTCTCGCGTGGGATATCGGGTCTCCAGAGGTCTGTCAATGTTGGCCTGCGCCGCATGGAGAAAGCGCCGATCGAGCCACAAAACAAGCAATCCTGAAGTTTCTTCACTGCTTACTGTTCATTTTAGTTCGTCACTCTGTTTGTTTAACATATCAAGTTACGGCCATTGTTCGGAACAAATAAACAAGATCCAATTTTCCCTGTTTTGCTTTGCCCACACAGCCATTTCGTCGGTTATGATTTCTGGTTCCTTACCTCCTCGATGGATGTTGTGTATGTGAGGTTCTAACAATTTTTCTTTTTTTTTTTTTTTTTTTTGAACGTTATTGCTGTTCTACCCAAAGCGCCCTCTGTCGCCGTCCCAACATTTGTCGCTTCACTGGAATTGCTCACCAACACCGACACATGCTCACATGTGATGTAAATCGCGCAAGGTTGATTTCAGGGGGTCGTTTTGCGTGCATACGTGCGTGTGTGTGTGTGTGTGTGTTTGTGGTGACCTCTGCTCCCGAGGAGAAGACGAGCTGTGGGAGGTAGTATTGTCAGCATTGATTAAACGACAAAGGTTTTATTTAGTTTTTCTAAGAAACAAGGGGATTCTCAGTCTAAAGGACATTCACAGAAACGTCTTTCATTAAAGATTTCCGCTAAATGGAAAGAAGCAATTTCTATATGAGTGCTTAGAGGTGATTGTGACAGCGCGCAGTCATTCTTGGTGCTTCTCAGTCAAGCTGCTGTCAATACGTCGCCATACGTTACGAAGAGGATGCCGCAGATTGAGCGCTCGTGAAAGCATAGTAAGTGCCTGCATAGTAGTAAATACCTGCAGTGACACAACAGAATAATAACGTTGCCCGTTCCAGTATGATGAAGCAAATCCCATTTAAAGTTCACCGCTGTTACATCACCAGGTAGCAATTTACTGATTGCGGGATTTTGGTTTTCGCAATGACGGACACGACCGCAGGCGGCTAAGCTCAGACACACATCACCAAAACGTGTCCGTTCTTTGGATCCATTGTGGCGTATATCGCGCGGTTTTGTGCGATTTCGCCCGTGCGTTGGAAAGCGTCCGGCCGGCGCAGACGCTTCTGTTGTTTTCTCGTCACATCTTTAAGGTACTAAATTGCAAAATAGCATGTTTACACTCGAAGCTTTGAAGCCCTTTGTTGTCTAATCCAGCTTGAAGGAGTGTGGGTAAATGGAACTCATCAGTATTGTATAAAGTAGACAGATTGGGGAGTGCGTGTTCCTGTCCGGGTGCTATTTATACCCGTGTTAGTGAGCTGTGTTGTTTCATTCCGAATGGAAGATTTGAGATATCCTGCCTTGTGCCGGTTCTCCAGCATGCCATGTGGATTTAAGCGGCACGAAGGTGTAAACCACATGTTTGTAGCCGCTGTTCGCCGCCCCGCCTGCCGTAGATTGTGAGTAAGCCGCTGTCGTCACTGGTCAGTTAACATGTTTGCCCGAATTTTCCTGGGATCAGCCTGGGATTCGGCTCACAGAGGCATCTTGTAGTGGGGAAGTCAAAAAAAAAAAAAGAAAAAAAAAAGAAGGCCCTCACACGCATATCATTGTGCCCTGTGTTCCGCTGCAGAGCTGTACAGTAGCTGAGAGGAATCCACCAATAATCAGATTATCTAAACTCCTTCCTAATGTGTACGTTTAGTAGCGTGCCTATCTGTTTTTGTCATTCTACTGACACATTGCTCCATTTTCGGAGGGCCCCTGAGCCAGGCCCGTAACGCGCGTGTTAATGGGAGAGTCTTCAGTTTCAGCAGCATGGTAAGGTTATACCATGGCTCTGTTTGGCTCAGGAAAGGGCTTGTTTTCATGACTTACCCTGACCTTCACTTTTCTCTCTCTCTCTCTTTCTTTCTCTCTCTTTCTTCCTGAACTTTTCCACTTGGAGAATTTTAAAGCACGTGGAACCCAGCTCCACTTTTACGCCTCACTGAGAAAAATCACACCTCCGATAGATACTTTCGTATCGCCTTAGTATCCATTAGGAATGAGCGTCAACTTCATAAAAATCCGATCTGTCTGTTGCTGGCGACTCCGCAGCCGACCCTTCTCTGACTCCAAAGACGCGCTTTAGGACACATTCCATTTTTATAAGCTAGGCTCCTATATTAGATGTTATTTTTCCACAGATAAGGTGGGTCTTGGTTGAACAGCCGTAGGTGGAGGTTCCCCTGCCGAGAAAATAGATCCGTGGCGGTAAATGATAAGCTGCCTTCATGTGTCAATCTTTGATAAGCTGGGCCGTTTCTTTTCTTTTCTTTTCTCTTTTTTTTTGTGTCTTTCAGTCGGCCCCTCGCTCTCCGTTGAGATTGTCCTGTGTAAACACAGCCTTTGCTCAAACGTGGCAGGATGGAAGGACAGCGTGCTGGAACTCAAAAGTCAGGGATACATTGATTGATTGCCTTCGCTCTGTTTAGGGTCATTTTTTTTCACCGGTTAGCTGCTGTATCAATATTGTGGTGCCGACCGCCTCACGGTTAACGCGCTCGGAATCCCAGCGGCTCGGTCGGGCTGACATGTGAAAATTTCTCAGAGATAGCATCGGCGTGACGTTTCCAGCCTCGCTGCCTGCCCTGCCGCTCGTCAGAACCGTGAAACAGAGATGCCGAGAGTTGGGGCTTGTTGACACTCCTGGGAGCTAAGGAGAAAGCAGAATTTCACATGTCTCGATGTTTTTTTTTTTTTTTTTTTTTTACGTGATTTGGAAGCGGATCAAATCCCAGGTAGGAATAGTCCCCCTGGCTCATGGCATATGGCTGAGTGGAGGCCAGAGTTCCTAAAAGGACCTTTATTAGGTTCATTGCAAAACTCCAGAGCTTATGAGTTTGTGAGCATGCAGTTCACAGCTCTGCTCTCTTTTCCAGCAGTTAACAAGAATTCCTCAAGAAGCAGCATTGGGAAAATCAGAACAAATTTGCATTTAGATGAGAAGTGGGAATCATTGCATCTTCAGTTGGATTTTGAAACCTGAAAGATTTTCCTGTCTTCAATAAAGACTCAGTAATGGCTGGAATAGACACCCATCCATCCATCATCCATCCATTTGGACAAACATTAACCTAATTGAAATAAAGTCAATTTAGATTCACCAAAGTTTAGACTACAGGAAGAAGCTGGAGTGTGTGGACAAAACCCACACAGACGCAGGGAGATAATGCAAAATCCACACAGAAAATAAAAACACAAGCCCCGGGAGGATTCTTCTTGCTGTGAGGCGACTGCGTTAACTACCATGCAGTCCTTGGAATAGATGGTGTTGATCTAATTTTATAAAGATATAATAGATCTTATTTTCTCCTTCTAATGCACTGGAGGTTTGTTGTCGACGTCAATGATCCACTTTGGCGACTTTCTTCAAGTGAACAAACAAGGCTGAGAGAAGAGGACACAGCCTGAATCTGAGCTGTGCAGGATTTGTTATATATGTTCCTATTTGTAGGTATATAAATAACCTTTTTATCATATGTACAATTCTGTTAAAAAGACTAGGGACATGTATGTGATGTCCATTCTTCTTTAACAGTGAATGGTCAACAACTTGAACACTGAATTTCACATGATAAAGCTCGAGATTGATTTAGTTGTTCTGACAACCGGCTAGCGGTTTAGCAGGTGTCTGAAATTGAGACTGTCTCCAGAAATCAGGCGCTCCAGGTCACCCTAGTTAACCAGATTCTTCATGCCCTCTTCCCACTATTCCTCAAGGCTGGCAGGTAGAATTGATAGGTGCACTCTGGTCAATGTCACGGACGGAGTTCAAGAACGAACAACAGAAATAACACCAGAAAACGCTCATTCTCCAGCTCAGGGACAATTAAATCTTTTAAAGTGTGGCTGAGTGATCAACAGTGGTAAACTACTGCAGGAAGAAGCAGCACAGATGTGATGTCTTTTAGTCCTGACTGTAAAGTTTACCAATAAGAGCACAAATGTGTCCAAAGTGCTTTTGTGCTTGAGTTTGATCCCTTTCTGGCCACCACGCAAAGTGAACACGCCTAATCCGTGCTACTTTACGTGTATACAGAGAAGTAAATATGATTATGAACTTGTTCTCATCCGTCCACGCGCTGTTTGCATTCGGCTACAGAGACTGCCTTTTACTGGCCAGTCCCAGTCATTTTCAGTCAAATAAAAACACAGTTCAAAGACCTCAGTGCCAGTGACCTTGTACGAAGTGGAAAGTGGAAAGCTCACGCTGACAGGCGAATTACAGGTCTCTCAGCTGGAGTACACCGTGGACACTGTAGTCCATGCACGCTTGCATTTTCTTTAGTCACCACTGTAGCATCTTCACCTTGGGCTGCTCTAAACACGTGCACATTAGTGTTTCAGTTATACATTAAATCCCTTATAACATGGTGTTTGTGAATGTCTCTGTAATCCATTAATGGCTCCGCGCATCATTTAGAGGCTTTATAGACTTAGATTTGTGAAAGAGCAGCTTTTCATAGGGTCAACAATCCTGCAAGCAGCACTTGGAGAGTAATATTAATATTAGAGGCCAAGAAAATTGCAGTGTAGAAGCATGAACCCCACCGTTGACCTGGAAATCATTTAACCTTTGGATCTGTGCTTTAGAATACACACAGATCTGCACAATAACAGACTTTTACTTAATCTTGCAGCTGCGCATCGTTCCTGGAAACCAGGTTAAGAATTATGCTGCATTATTCATGTTAAACCTTACAGCAGCGCTTTAGGCAAATACAGAGTGTATAAATTAAGGTGCTTCTGCTCTTCACTCACTGGTGCAGGAAAATATGACTGCGGGAAAGAAAAGCAAAAAAATAAATAAATACATAAAACCAGTTTAGTCACGTAATTTTTTTTTCTTAAAAAAAATAAAATGATTCCCCAGTATTTGCTTCATTAATTGCATTGTAATTACGGATTGTTCTGTTAAATTAGTGGCCTCTGATTAACAGTGTCAAATTTAATTGAGCACGGCTCCTTTAAGAAGGGTTTGAATCAAAGTGACAATCTGGACAAGATTCATCAGACCTAACGATGAGAAAATCAAAAGGGGGCAATATTAATTAGACACAAGAGAGACCTCGGGTGATTAAACATTTCCAAATTTCGGTAATTTCCACTCTTCATTGGTGGAGTGTTTGCAATTAAGGATATCGGACAAACAATGTCATCCTAATTTCCAGCAGGCAACAGACTGCTTCCGATGATGGAGAAAAGGGGGACTGATTGCATGGAGAGAGTTCCCCTCTGAGCGGTTAAACTAGCTGTCAAACCACAGCTGATTGATCTGCTCTGCTCTCATTGGCAATCGGCACGGAATCCTTCCGCGTCTGCCTTTGAGGTTGGCTGTTTCCATAAAAAAACAAACTAAATCATTATGTAAAATAATGACGTGGGAACAACAGTGCGAGGTGACAGAGTGGGCCTTGATCTTGACATTAATTGCTTTTTAGAGGTCATGACTGAAAGATTATCATAATTTATCCCATTATAGAATAACATCATGATTTATCCCATTATAGGAAAACATCATAATCAATCCTATTTGCAGTCTGTGACTTGTTTTGTCTCATCTCCAATGCTGCCTATAATTTCTGAGTCGCAGATGGAATTTTAAGTGCAGTACCGTTGGCGGCCACTGGGGAAATTAGAAATCAGGGTCCAAAAAGCATTTTACAGTTCCCTTAATTGTCCACTTGTATATATCTGCATAGGAAGACAATGCATAGAGCATTTAAGAGTTCTTGTTTGTCATTTTTTTTGTGTGCATGACTGTAATCTTTAACTTTTCACTTAGAGGCAAGCGAAATGTGCTGTAAAACCCCCACATATCATAACATTAAAATCACAAACTGGACTGTGTGGCCCGAACACCAGAAAGAGACACACAGACCTTCTGGCCAAATGAACAAAGAGTTATTTAATTACTGAGAGGTTTCTGCTACGTAGTTATTAGGGGGGAGCAGAATTTTTGATGTGCCTCCCAACGAGACAATCACTTTTTTGTAATCTCTGGAAAGTGTCTTTAAAAACATCAGCGCACATATAAACCACAGAGAAGCATGAATAGAAAAACCCCTGCAGGGAAATAATTATACTAGATTATACTGGATTATAATTATACTGGAGGAGGTTGTCCAGTCTGGCACATGGGGGCTTGATTACTAACCAAAGGAGCGAAAAAGTCACTGACAGGAATGAATATCAGTGACTTCCACCTGAACCAAACAAAATGACCCCCCCCACCACCATAACTTATTTATCAAACCTTTTGTGTACGACAAAATTAGCCACAGAAAGCTTTCAGCCCCATTTTTCTACTTTTTACCACCTTGGCGTGTTTTATTTAGGTGAAAATGTCATTGAAAAATGGATGAGTCCATTACCTCTAAATGAAATATTCCAGCGCTCTACTTTTGATGACCTTACCTGTCTCGGTCACGATTACGGAGGATCAAAGCGGCATGCTGACATGCACTTTCATTAGATTCACCCACTTCAGATTCAGACAGATGAAATTGGAAAGCGTAAATTATTCATTAGACTGGCTGGGGTCAGATTCTGTGTTTATAATGTCTGGATACTTGCATTAATCCTCATCTATTTTGATCCCGGGGATTACGGAGGATGTTGTCACGCTGCAGCTGTAAGTGTATCATATGCCATCAGTGTGTGTCGTCTAACTGCCCAATCTGCAGGAAAAAAAAGGCTTTCATGTATTATAAATCTCCTTTGAGTTCTAAATATAAAGCTAAAATGGCGATAATCCATACTTAAAGTACTTTCTATATTTATGGAACTGACCCTTTGTGCTGCCCTAGTGGATATTAGATATGACACCTCAGTCATATGCATTAAGATATTGTTGAACGTCTGATGGATTTAACTGTTGCATAACCATTAGTGGGTTTGAAGCCTTTGGTTGGAATGAAATTGCAGGATTTTAACCTATTTTTTTTCTTGTTTTTTAGAAGAATCCTGTGTATTAAAATCATTTATGTAACAAAAGAGCAGTTATTTTTTTATTTGAAAGTGCAACGCAGTCACCGTGATTCTCTGCATGTGATGTCCGCTGCTACTTCACACACACGCACGTACACACACACACACACACACACACACACACACACGCATACACAATGTTTCCATCAAGGACAAAAGTGCTGTTCTTCATCCTCACAGCTACAGCAGGGTATAATTAGGAGCTAAATGCTGCTTTAAGTCAGAATGTGGTCAGCAAGCGTTTCCAAAGGACAACCAGTCTTGTGGCTTGTGGTTTCCATCCTCAAATGCAAATAGCACAGTTGAAGAGGAGTGGCACTGACTCATAGAGTTTATAATATCCAGCAACCTCATCCGCTAAAACATTCATGCGGCGCAATATGTCAAGAGTAACAGATTCATGTTTTTTTTCCAGATAGTGGACCAGCCATTAAAAACAAGATTCGGCAGAGTTATAATTTTCGAGACCCCCGTCCACTCCCACCCTATTTTGTAGAGAGGGAAAGAAAATAACAGGAATGTCCAAAAACCCTTGGGATCAAATCTTGAGCGTACGCCAACAACAAGGAAGTGAATGTTAGCCTTCGGTGTAAAGAATGGCAAATGACCAAAAGCAAGTACATAAAACAAACATTCGCCTGTGCTCCCAGAATAGAGGCGCTTTACGGAGACCTGAGTAAATATTATCTGTGTATTATTTATCATCCATGTGATGAAGCTTGAGCTGGAGAGGAAAACCTCACTTTATACGACCATTTAGTTAAAACTGTCATCTGCACTGGAGGGTCATCGCTGGAGTGATAGAGAGGCGCACTGTGGACCACGCCTGCATTTAAAAATCAGAAAACTGAGTGTGTGTGTGTGTGTGCGTGCATTGGTCCCTGTATTTGCATTAAAGTAGTACTAAAATACTCACTACTAGCAAAGTGGGGCAATGATTGCAAAGTGGGGCCGTTTTGCTGTGACCCACAACTTCAAAGGACCGTGTGTGTGTGTGCGTGTGTGTGTGCGCGCATGTGTGCGTGTGTGTGCATGTTCAAATCTTGCTTTAATCTTGTTTGTAACACTTAACAAAAATGCTGCAGCAAAGCTTTGAAACAATAAGCAAAATGAGGAGCACCCGGGGGGGTCAGAACAGTTAGAGACGCGACATTTGAAGCCAGCGATAAGAGGATTACGTGTGAAAACACCCCTGAGTGACACAGACGGAGCCTGCATGATTTAAAAAAACGTAACAATGGAAGGAAACGAATCCTCCCGATCTCACCTCTTGCGGATAATAAATTTCGTACATAACAATTTGGCGCGTTCATTGCTTCCGCAGCATCTGGGGCTCTGATTGGTGCAACAGCGGAGTAGATTTGAGATTAGAACGGTCAGAAAGGGGTATTGAAGAAGGTCGTATCCCAGCCTCACCCCAAAAAAAAAAAAAAAAATGTAGAAATGCAGTCCAAAAAAAAAGCCCAAGCCAATAGGCTATAATAGACTGTTAATCAGAAGATAAAAAAGGATGTAATTAGAAGAGCTAATGCAAACCGTGGATATTTATTTTCCTCATATAATAGCAGATAACAGAATGAGGCTCGTCTTTCACAGATGAGCCACTAACAGATGGAGCAGCTTTAGGAATTCTGTCTGCCTATTAAGTGCAGGGAAAAAAAAGAAAAAAGAAAAACTCAGTCAAGCATCATTACGGTAACCTTGGCGATTGGTTATTGCATATTTGAACCAGACATATCAAGGGAGTCAGCACACCACCCCCTCTCAGGTAAAGGTGGAATTAGACATTAGACTGCTTGAATATCAATTGAACGCCTCGCACCTTCATCCCAGATAAAACAGCAGCTACGGCTGATACGTTTATCCAAAGTGCATCTTCAGTTCGGCGCTATTTCCGTCAGCACGGTGGCAAAATGTAAAAATGTGCCGTTCGACACAGAGTCAGATAATGTGATCAGCGTTCTATTCTTACAGCTCAGATTTCACAGATTCCCCGCTGCTGGGTTCTGATCTGCAGGGTTTGTTTGTGTTGGAGGGCGGAGATAAAGTTGGAGAGCACGTCTTAAACCCCGACTGATGCGTTGCCTCAGCCCGTGCTCATTACGCCTCTCCTGCAGTTGCAGCCGTGGACCACCTTCCTTCGGTGGTGCAGCGGTTGAATGTCTGTGGCGTTAAATATCCAGTTTGATGCTCTCATGCACAAACAAATTCCTCAAAGTTGCAATAGGAAAGATTTGATGGCATATAGATCCATTCTAGCATAAATGGAGAAGATCTATGGTTGTATATTTACTTAACTGTTAAGACCTAAAAGCAGGCTTGAACAGAACTGATACACTTACTGGTGCTGTTTGGTGCATTAATTATTTTGTTAAATGTAAATATTAAATGTAAACATGGGTTTTCCGTTCTGGATTTGGTATTTTTTTTTAAAGTATCAGACAGTACTGCTGTGTCACACTCCAGATAAATACAAAACTATAATTACCATGTTTTTGTGGCTCGCTTTAACTTCGTAGTATTTTTTTGTTGTGTTTTGTGCTTTCTAATGAAAGCGTAACGCTCAAGTTCCGATGTTTGAATCTCAGATTCGCTGCAGAGGTTTTTCTGGAAATGACTTTGGTCTACCGCAACAACAAAAAAACAAAAACAGAGAGAATGATAAAGCACAAGACATTCCACAGTCCAGACAGAACACACACACACACACACACACAAACATTTCTGCCAAACACAGTGACTCTTTTTGATAGCAGAGAAAAAGATTACATGTTTATCATCACAATCTATATTTATTAAAGAGAAATGAAACGAGCTAAAGCTGTTGGGTTGTTTTAATGACCAAATGGGCCCCAGACAAGCAAATATTTTCAAACCAAATATAACTGAGCAAAGAAAAGTGGCTAAAATTATAGTTCAACCAAGATGAAGTCTGAAACCAGACTGAAGTTCCAAACAGTGCCAATATTTGAACGCAGTTCAGCGCTTTCTTGACACGCGAGTCTAAAAACAGTTCTCCCAGACTTGCTCTTATCCTCGCAGCGAGCAACAGTCTAGGCCGTCAAGCCAAAGTTCGCAGCGACAGATAGAAAAACCGCAGTTCAATCGCGTTTGCCCAACGGACGCCGCGAGAGACGCGCGCTTTGCGCTTGCGCGTATTTTCCTAATTTTCATTACATTTTTTTGGCGTCCGCTCAAAAACGGTTTGACAAAAAGATGACTGTGTTTTGAACGAAGCGCAGTTAAAAATAATAAATGTCAGTGTTTCTTCCTGTGAGACTTGTGTTGACTTTAGAGGTTTGGAGTCTGGCCAGCGGAGGAGGAATACGTTTCAGAAATAATCACGGGGCCACACTTATTACCCAGGATTCTCTTCTCAAAATCCTCAATGATTTCCTGATAGTTTGCAAGTCTTGCCCTGACAATAATAATAATTAAAAAAAAACCCAATGACACAATATATAAAGTAAAATCTACATTATGGAAGTGCTTTCCAAAGAGGATCATGTATTTTAAAAAGATTCAGAGTTTCAATTTGTTTTTGAGTTTCTGCTTGAGCTCACACCAACCAGAGATGAAAATAGCCAGGAGTGGAATATTCTATATTGGCCTCGTTAGTATAGTAAACAGCTACAGTAGCACTGTATCTCTCCTTGTTGGCCTGCGGTCAAATGTTGTTCCATCTGTGGTTGTTTGCAGTGCAAAGGCATAAACGTCTTCTCTCTGTACCCTTATTCAGCTCTCAGACTGCACATCCTTATTTCAGGACTCAAAGTAATGAAAATATTGATGGACTGAGGTATTGTGGTTACGTGTGCAGCTAAAACGAAAAAAAAAAAGAAAAAAAAAAGGGAAAAAGCAGGACAGCTCAGTCTTTACACTTTCATTTTAAGCCCGGGAGATTGCGCAGTTTGACTCAGAAACCAAATGTGCACCTCTAAATAAACCAGGGTAGCAATTTAGAAGCTCTTTAATGGTTTATTCCAATTTATGAAAGTCTTGACGGAATAAAAGACAAAAGTCTGATCGTAAAGACTTCAGGTCCAGTCTTGAATGTAGTGGAAATGGAAAGCAGATATTAAGAATGAATGACAGTGGTTGCTCAACAATATTAGTTCTGGAGGAGGGGCGTGAAAAAACACTATTATTACACTGAATTATTGATTTTATCATGTCAACCCCTAATTTAGAGACTGTGTGGCTGCAACTGAGAAGTGAAGCCATTGTGCAATTATTCCTTCTGTCCCCTCCATCAGTTTAATGTCCCTGACATACTGACGCTGCTGTTTCTCCAGCCCAACAGTGCATCTCATTTCTGCGCAGCAGCAGTTGGAAGATTTGGAATAAAAAACACATTTCCTGGCAAAAAACGATTCTCTGCTAAAATTTGACCTCAGATAACACAAGTCACAACCACTACAGGAGTAATGTCCAAAGAAAATGTTGTTTTCTATGCATTTACGGCTGTGGCTCATACTGGCTTTTTTTTTTTTTTTTTTTTTTTTTAAATTCGCCCTTTTTCTGGATCTGCCCTTTGACAGTGACATTTCCCACAACATTCAAACCTCCCAGTGTGTTTTCTGGTCGAAGACGCTGCAGAGATTGACAGTCAGCCGTGTAATTTTTGACCGAAACTGACAAATTCGTCTCCAGCCAGTCAGCTGCTCTGAACAAACGAGCAAATGTCTGGCTTTAATTTGCACTGGAACACTAACAAAAAAAAAAAAAAAAAAAAAAACTGGGACAGTTTCAGCTGTCCCTCAAGGCCGGGCATGTCATAGATGCTAGCATGTGCGTCATCGAGCGACTTGACTGCATTATGCATTTTTTTGCTGCGCTGTAACAAAGTGAGACGGCTTGGTGATTTTCACACCTACCCGGGCTTTCTGTGCTTCCATTCCACACTTTTCTTGTCATCCTCCCTTAATGGCCATTGCAGTCATTTCGAATATGGTCGCATTTGTTATTGCCATGGGGAAGCGGCGGGCCAGTCAATGTGACCTACTAGAATGGAAAATCTTTCTTTCAGTGGAAAACCACACCTGAGGTGCCAAAGCTGCTCAGAAACACAATGTTGAAAGATGAAAATATTTGAAGGCGTCAGACCATTTGTTGAAAGAAATATATAATTTTGTCATGCCTGGTTAGTTTATGTGCCGTATCAGATAGATAGATAGATGGACAGATAGATAGATAGATAGGTAGACAGACAGACAGAGAGACAGACAGACAGATCCAGGGCTGCAGATCCAGACCTGCTGTCTCATGCACTCTTATTGAGCTCTTTCTACTGGTGGAGATCCATATCGGGTGTGTAGACATTCAATCTCAAAAGTTGTTAGCCCACTGGCCTTCCTCCATGGTTTTGTTGGTGCAGCTGTGGGATGAAAACAAAGGCGATTAATCAGCAATGAATCTGTCGATCAAATCGCGCATCCCTGTTGTGACAGCTTCGCCTTTTTTATTTTCCGTCACGGACGGATGAACACGTCATTTCTGTTTCGGCGTCTGCACCGGACAGCCGAGGAATCGAGCGCAGTAGGTCTCAATTTACCCAAGACCTTTGGGTTGAAAGAGCTTCGTGTCTTACGCTCCTCAGTGCTGCACGCTGGTGCGTTTATGCTGTGAAAGTGTCACTGGAAATGACCCTTGTCACTGGGGTGTGAACTGGGACTATCTGTTTTACAACAACAGTACAGCGTTACACCAGAAGAACTGATTCAGCCACTTAGATGGGATTTTCATATAGATAGATGGATAGATGGATAGATGGATAGATAGATGGATAGATAGATGATAGATAGATGGATAGATAGATAGATAGATAGATAGATAGATAGATAGATAGATAGATAGATAGATAGATAGATAGATAGATAGATGATAGATAGATAGATGGATAGATAGATAGATAGATGATAGATAGATGGATAGATAGATAGATAGATAGATAGATAGATAGATAGATAGATAGATAGATAGATAGATGATAGATAGATGATAGATAGATAGATGGATAGATAGATAGATAGATAGATAGATAGATAGATAGATGATAGATAGATGGATAGATAGATAGATAGATAGATAGATAGATAGATAGATAAGGTTTCTGAGGTTCTCCCTGTTGAGATGTGCAGATATACCACTAATCCAAAGAGCCTTTATGGGCTTCAGGAATGAACAGCCTCTTTTTAAGCTGTGCCTGTGAAAGCAACAGAGCCATCAGCGCTCCTGCAGGGCAGCCTAATTCCCAGCTCCAGACAGAAGACAGAAACTTTTCTTTTTTTAAGAACCCTTTTACCTTTATGGCTGTCAAAGCTGGAATAAATATACCTCCTCCAGAGCAGAAGCGCTCAAACCCACGGCGCCGACTGCTGATGTACAGATTGAACTCAGAAATCACCTTGAATGACTTAAAAATCAACATTTTAGAATGAAAAGGGAGAAAGTGGGCAACTTGTTGGACGCCACCAAGTCATCAACATTTGGTCATTTTCCTCCAAAAGTTGATGCCTAGTGTTGTTGTTAACATACCTTAACGGCTTATGTTTTTTTTTCTTCATAACACAATGAAAATGTTAAACACGGGTTTATTCCAAACAGAATCCCCATGATTCATTTCTTGCTGATATTGGCCTTGGTCTGACTTCCTACTACAGTCCTAAAACACCTCCATTAGGTTGAATGGGGACTCTTAATTGCCTCTAGGTGTCTGTGCGTGTGTGTGTGTGTGTGTGTGCCCTATGACAGACTGATGATGTGCCCAGGGTGTATTCTTACCTCCTACCCAGTGGGAAAGAGTCCTAAGATAACTAAATGACCCTGATTCGGGACAAAAATTCACAATTATTCTGTATAACCAGAGCCTTTAACGGCGAGAATATACTTTTAATTGACATGTATTTAATGCTCATGTTCCTTCGTTACACTAGATTCAGTTGTTTGTTTTGTTTCATTTTGCAGGTTTGTGCCGATGACGTGCTGACGAAGGAGGAACAGATTGGCCTGTTGTTCCGAGCCAAGCGAAACTGCGAAGGCAACATCAAGGCAAAGCATAAGGTTCCCGGTAAGTGATGAGTCGACAGAAGCGGTGCCTTGCTCATCGGCTACAGCGCAAATATCAGCGCGTTGTCGCGAACATTTGCGAACTACCCTAGCGCTAAGGTTGATGCGGATTGATGTCGGAGGTCAGGTAAAACGCAAACGCAAACATGAGAGCCATCCTTAAAGGAGCAGGAAAGTCTGGGTGTTTTCCTGGTTGGTGCAACTCCCGCAGGGTCGCGTGTGAGCGCTCTCTATGAGGCAAGAAACTCCACCGGCTGTAGCAGAAGTGCCATGATGAAGAAGCGACGTCGGGAGGATGAAGTCAATCAACAGGAGCAGCTGTAATGACGGAGGGAGAGTGCATCACTGTAATGATGGAGGGAGAGTGCATCAAAGATTAAAAAAAACCAAAAACCCTTGCTGTCCTGATTAAATGATTGACGATAGGAGCTGCTAAATAAGTTTCCAAACAGATCTAGAATACAGCTCTGGCTTCTCTTTTGATTTTAAGTCCTGTCTTTTAGAGGAGTTGAAATCGTATTTTGGAATGTATGTCCTTTTTTCTTTCTTTTTCTTATTGTCTGGTGTATGGACAAGAAACAAATATCGAGCCATTACAAGCAGGAGGAACTGTAGAGGTTTCATCAATAAAAGATGAAAAGATGACTTGGCTGCCAGTAAATGAATGGATGGATCCCATGTTAGGAATGCAGCTTCATCATCCACTGAAGTTCTCGCAGATCATTTGTTTGTTAAATGATTTAGTGATTTTTTTTTTTGTTTTGTTTTTCGGTGGGGGGGTTTGATGTTTTATTGAGGAGCTTCACCAGACAGGAAGATACAGGAGGTACCTGTCTGGTGAGGCCTGCTCAGCCCAGATTTCCATGGTATCAAAAATAGATTTGTTGCGTATCCTCGGTGGACCTGAGCCCTGACCCACTTCCTTAATGTCTCCAAATTGCACAGTGATGCTGTTAGTAGAAACACAATTATGAGTCGCCCGGGTTGCCATGACATGGAGATTTAAGGCCAATTTTACTGGTCCAAGACAAGAAGTGAGATTCATTTTCAGTTTTGAATTTGACAGCAGCTTAACCCAAATCAACTAATTTCACACTTATTTAAGGTAACTTTAAGGTAACAGTTTTCTTTGTCCTTCCTCTGACTTTCCAGAGGCTTAACTGAAGGAAAATCTGATCCTGGTGAGGGGGGGGGGGTCTGTGTATTTATTTTCATGTAAAGACTGCCATTTTCCAGTAGACCCCACTATCTCATTATGGTTTCTGTCCTCTTCCCAGTTGATTGTTCAGAGGAGAATTTTGGATTCCTCCACCAAACCAGCAGCATTATTTTGTCTTTGACCCCAGTGCATTGTGGTCACAGTGAAGTCCGGGACCCTCGAAATCACCCCCCCCACCTTTCTAAATGAAACACATAATTAAAAGAAAAAAAAAAGTTGTTTGTTCTCGCTCGTCCCAGCTGCCCCCGCATCACATTTCCCGACATGGTTTTGAGAAAAGTCCACAAATATTAAACAGCGTTTGGAAAACCGGCTGTTGAGGCGCCAAACGGGAGCTTGTGTGAGTTCTCCGAGGTTTATGTAACGACGCTGCTGCGTGTCAAAACCTACTAAACGTGACGCGCCGGGGACGGCAGCGCAGCCATCGAAACGCCAGACGCGGCTCGATCTGCTGCCCTGACCACCGTCATCCTTAATCCGCCCTGACACGCCGTAGTGACTGGCGAGCACATTGTCACACTTCGCCAGCCACCTCGGAGCACATTAATAATTCCGTTTCCACGCTGGTACAGTTGAACTCTCGTCACTCCACTTAGCTAGGACTGGTCTTAAGGCCTGATTTTTTAATTTTGCGACGGCTGGGGGGCGTCGGTCGCGCTGGCTCCGCCTCCAACAGCCAACGAAACGCTCTTTTGCGCGTGCGCCCGGGCCCTCCGACGAGGCCATCGGGTCCGACTAGGATTCAGTTGCAGTGATGGAGGTGATGTTTTGGGGTTACGTCAGAGCTGACCCACATACCTGATGACGCGGTCCGGCGCGTGCACGCGCGCACACACACACACACACACACACACACACTTGCTGTGACTCACCCCGCACGTGGTGGCTTTTTCTAACCTCTTTCGGAAGGTTGCACACGTGCTTTCAGGAGCATTTGAAGGAATACAACTGAACACGTTACCTTCATGATGTGTGTGTGTGCACGCCTTTGTGTGCCCGCGCGCGTGTGCGGTTTGACTTAATGCTTCATTAAACGCATGTGCTAGTTCAACACGTCCCCTGGAGATTTGCTTTTCTTCCTTTTTTTTTCTTTATCTAGACATGGCACGGTCGCGACGGCTGAGCGTGGACTGGAGTTGAACTCGTCATCTGACTGTTCGCCCGTTCTCATGAGCGCCTCAGTTATGTACGTTTTAAGAGGCGGCCAAGTTTGTGACACAGCTCATGTGATTTCTGATGACCCGTGACCCGAGATGACGAGCGCGTCGTCGAGGATTTTCATTCCCAGATGCAGAAGAATAGAAGCGCAGTGCACTTTTCAGGGCTTTAGCTATGTTTATACTGCTGTTCTCCTCCCCACCCGCCCCTCCAGACTTTCTCCCTGGCTTCCTGATCTCTTACAGGACGTGCGGATGTCGGGGGTTGATGCCTATTTTAAAATATCAGCCTGGAATGTGTTATTTAGTCCTGAGCGGCAAATCATTGGTGCATTCGCCTGAGAAACGACGACTGCCGTAGATCATTCTTTTGGGGGGTTTTTTAGGTTGTCAGTCCTCATACGCGAAGGAATCTTGACGGGGCAGACGAGGTTTCCTTAGAGGGAGACACCGAGGCATGCCTGGGGAGCACGGCGGAGGGATGTGGGTTCGACGCTGCAGTGTGAAAATAGCTGCAGCCTTCGAAACCCGCGGTCGGGGCGTAGAAAAACAGCAGCGGGCGTTCTAAAAGGCCTCATCATCGTGTTTTGGTGTTCGCAATTTTGAATTCGATGAGTTGGTGGGATACTGTATTTTTAGGAGGCTGGGCGGGGGGGGGTTATAGGTTTTGTGCGTGTTTCACCCGAGACAGTAGGTGGTCCTATGACAATAAAATCTGCAGCAATTACACTCTCAGGGTGTGTGGTCAGTGCAATTCTCAGGGCTAAACACTGTGTTTCCCCCACCAGAGATCTGCAGAAATCCATCAGCTCCACTCAGTCTGCTCTTTAATTTTCTGCTACAAGTGACAGAGAAATAAAAAGCATGGCGTCATGGCCTCTAAATTCCTCTCTGCAGCTTTGATTACAGGAACAAGGGAATAAGGGATCTGCTGCAAGAAGTGGGGTGGTAATAGTTTTATCCCAAGCTATTTATTAGCGGTCAAAGTCGTTCAGATGTTTTCAATAATAAAAGAAAAATGCCAAACCATAAGGGAAGCTGGTGCCAGGAATATGTGGGTAAAGAGACGGGAACACCACTCTCAGAAGGCTCGAGGCACCATAGCCGGCAATTAAATAGTTTTTTCCTTTTCAAATGAACAGCAATTTAATGTATCATTAGAAAATATCTCAGCAAACACTGAGATGCTCGGATGGTTGTAAAAACAAGGAGTCGATGCTACAATAATTAAGAAGACAATTGTGTTTATTATTTATTATTTAATTTTTTAAGAACAGGAAAAAAAGCATAGATTAGAAGTGATGCAGCGTCCTTGTGAGGACGGGGCTTTGTGGTGTTGTTATTCTGTGTGTTTTGTCAGCATTAGAGAGAACGTCTCGCTGGTTGATGAGCAAATTAAAGGTGGATTAATCTCACTCTTCTAATGACTCGCGTGAGGTGAAACAATACATAATGCTTGAGCATGTCACCTGAGTCGTGTTAGAGGGGAAATCCCTTTAAATGTCTTCAGCTCGTTGGATTTTTGCAGCACAGTTCGTATTTACTGTGCTGTAGCGCATGCTGCTGCTCTTACCGAGCCTCGGGTTAATATCTTTGCTTCACGGGGTCAAGTCTTCTATTAGTCACTTCAACTTGGCATTCATGACACAATAGCATTTGGATTGGTTTCCTTTAATTAACCACGTTGTGCTGTCCTATTTTGTCATGGCATCTTGAACTGGGCTCTTCTGTCTGCTTACACATATCCATTATAGGAAATGAATTCCCCCTTTTTTTCTTTTTTTACCTCTGTTATCAGCTATGAGTGGACACAAAAGTCATGCCGTTGTGCTGCGGAGCGGCGGCACCAGTTCCACTTGGAAATGCAGGTTTCCATTTTAATACAGAGCTTATTTTACTTTAACAGCCTACTCAAGATATTACAATATAGCCAGTGTTTCAATCCAATTACATAAAAACGGTATGATGCCAACAATGTAGCCGTTACGGAAATCTGCTGCAGCTCACAAACAAGCCTAGATTCAATGGCTGGCTTGTTTTGAAAATGCTGGAAAGGACATGATTTCCATCCTTTAATTAATTTACAATAGATGGGAAGTTTGTGCGCTGGATCTTCCTCGGTTGGAAATTAATTAGTGCATTTTCTAAAAAAGCCAATTTGCACTAATTTTTACCGCACAACAAGACCCTGCCGCCGTGCTCATTTGCATCCCGGGTAAACTTTATGCGTCTGGCCTAGTTTCTAAAGGACACATTAATCCTTGCAGAGATATAGCAGTGCTGCTCTTGTAAGTGCCTACAGCCAAGCGATGCCGTGACCTACAGAGAACAGCACTCTCTGGCTCCACTTTTAAAAGTCAGCTCTGATGTTTTTTGTTTTTTTTTCTCCTCCACAGATGGTTTCTGCTCTCCGGAATGGGACGGCATTGTTTGCTGGCCTGAAGGGGCCCCAGGGAAGCTCGTATCCACCGCCTGTCCCGAGTATATCTACGACTTCGACCATAAAGGTGAGGGCCGGCACCGGCGTGAAGTCAGAAGTTCAGGGCCCGGAGCTCCTTTTAGCCTGCCGAGCAACTGATGCGTGTTCCAATGCGTGCGCCGCTGTCTGCTGTGCCTGGCTTCCACTCATCGATTCACAACTTCCAGCGTTCTTTTTTTTTTTTTAATTCACAGTTTTGCACTTGGACTTGAGCTCCAACGAGCTCCAGCTCTGCAATTATCATAAATAATTGTCAACCTGTTCTTGTAACTTTTTTTTTTTTCTCTCTCTTTTCCGGTGCCCAGGACTCGCGTACCGTCGATGTGACTTCAATGGAACGTGGGAGCAGGCTTCGGCTAATAAGACGTGGGCGAATTATAACGAATGTGCAAAATTCCTCTACCATTACAACCACAGTCACGAAAAGGTGAGGCCCCTCCCTCCGCAGACAGGCGGCGGCGCGGTGACAGCGCCTTCCTCCACGCGAATTCCAAGCAGCTTTTATTCCCCAAACGATCTCTGCTCTCTTGATTTACACACGCGCGACAGGTGCAATCCCATTTCCGCCCCTGCGCTACGCACGAACGCGTCATTGTAGTAAACATCCGTCAGCCACCGACGCTATCAGCCTTTCAGTGATTTCACGTGGAAGCTTTTCCTGTCGCCCCACACAGACCGCTGAAATCCATCAGCTGGTAATTACTACCCAGGGGGAGAGCAGCTAGAACGCTCGTAAATATTCACCGTATTTAATGAAATGAGCAGGAAATGATCCCGGTGGGTAATGGTAGCGCGGCTGCGATTACTGAAACGTCCGTTCAAATACAAAAATGAAGTATTTCCATGACAGTGTTGGAGATACTAAAACCACTCCATTCGAGAACAATGGTTTTACAGTTTATACAACAGGGAGAGCCAGTGTAATTACTTTAAAATGCAATATGGTGTATGCCTAAACACCTGTTATTGTTGTTACTTTGTTTTTTTTAACTTCCCTACTTGAAATTCCCAAGGTTCTTATTTGACCTTGTTGATGATACTGGAACCCACCAAGAACAATCCCCATTGTCAATCGAACACCATCCAACGTTGGTGGAGCTGAAAGAATTGGCATTATGCGTCGTGAAAAAAAAGCAGTCTTGGTTACAAAGGAAACCTTAAGCAAGAGGAACTTCAAGGTTGAAAAGAAGTGTTGTGCCATAAGGCGTCTTGATGTGAGCTGTCTTTTGCTATAGAATAATAAAAATATACATCTCTGGTGCTTGGAAAAAAAAAAAAAGAGGATGTGGGTTCAGCCCCAGCGAGGCGTGCTCAGTCTCTCCCCGGCTCCAGATGTTTATGTCGATGGGCCCTCTGGGGAGCCGTAGCAGCTAATGACAAATACATATGCAAGATTTTAGACCCCACACAGCTCGACCGCCTTATACCCCTGACCTCCACCACAGGAAGTGTGGTATCTGGTTGCATCACATGTGGCCGCGGGCCTTTCCAGCACAGATGGTTTGGTTCGCGGCTGTACTGGCCGCGTCCTCTGCTCGTTGCTCGAAGATCAGATCGCCCCGCCCAACCTGTCTCGCCACCGTCTCCCGTGTCAGGTTGCGTTTTCATCCAGATTTCAGCAGTTCCTGTGCACTTGACATACTTTGCTGCCAAGCGGATGATTTTGGGAATGGTTCCGTTGCTCCGTTGTTGTCAGCGACTACAATAAAAGCGCTCAGGTGTTTGTTTCTTTAAGTATATAGTATGCCAATTATGACAAAAATCCATACGCTGGTCTACAAAATGATTAAGTGTTGACACTTACTAGCCAAATAAATGCGTTAATGTGGCAAACATCCTACAGCATAAATGAAGAGATAAAGTCAGACGGGATTGAATAATTACGCAGATGCTGAAGAGAGGATATGCTTTTACATTACAGGCAGAAGGATATGTTAATTATCCTATCAGATTCTAAAATGGGAAAGCCCAGCGTGGTGCTTAGCAAAGGAAAAACAAAAAGATCTGAGTAGGCCTCACATGGATTTACTTCAATGGATGATCGTTGGGTTGTTAAGGGTTACACTTATAATCTGGTTTATGTATTTGTCCACTTTTAAAAACGACTAAAAAAACTACAATATGTCATTTTTCCCGGAGTGTGAGAGAAGTTCTGCCGAGCTCCCTTTCTTCCACTGTGTTTTTAACCGTTTTTGTCATCTTTCAACAGGAGGTCTTTCATCGCCTGTATCTCATCTACACCGTGGGGTACTCCATCTCGCTGGGCTCGCTCATAGTGGCCGTCCTCATCCTGGGATATTTTCGGTGAGACTGACGAAACGTTTTTGCAATCAGGCGCAATCAAGGTTTCTTTTTTTCCTTTTTTTTTAATAAAATCGTGCAGTAGCTCCGTGTACGGTATGCACAAAGCACTCCGCATGCAGGTTGAGCCTCACCTTTGACTTTTCACTTGACTTTTATCATGCTATGTGTGTCTACCTTTTGAGAACTACTGAGCCCCAAGGCTTGTTTGGCATTTCACTGTATTAGGTTATGTCATGCTTATTGCAGCTTTTTCAAAGCAACGTTTAGATAAGTTGATGCCAAGTTTATAAAGGTTATCAAGCCAAAGTGGAAGCCTCTTTTCCACGTTTCCATTTATCATCACAACGGAAAGAGCCACTTCAACAAAGTGAATTAAAGGTTAAATGCAAGTGTGTCTGTTTGTGCTTTTCTTCTGATTAATGGATTGGAAATACAACACATCAACTCAAACCGTGCTGCTTCTCAATACTTTAGCCAGCGCTGTATACACAGTCAGGTAGTCAGAAAGCTTTAGAAAAGTTTCCCAGCTTGCACCAGAAAATCTGTGGGCCAAATGAGTTTAATAAGTTATCCCAGGGGTCCGTCTGACATTCTGACTCTGTGTGCCAGAGCACTACAGCCCCCTCAACATGTCAGTTTGAAGACAGGGAAGCTCATAAATGTTTTCCTGGGAGAAAAAAAAAAAGTAGTGATATTTCACATCTGAGGCTGAGCTTTGGTAGTTTTCACCAGGGAACTGGAGTCTAGATTGGTTTTCGCCCACTGGCGCTGAATCAATAGCTGTCAGTGGATAGCTTGTCAAACATGCCGCTCATTGACGACGTTAAAAAGAAATCGCTGATAATCGATGTCAGAGAGCTAATTTGAGAACCCTGCAAAACACACTACAACCTGTCATTTATGTTCTTTTGAAACTTTAGAATAAAGGGGCCAAAATGAATATTCAGCGAGTAATTAATATACTTGTTTATGAGTTGTAACGTGGTCTTTAGATCTCAATAATCGTTGTATCCAGCGATCTGATCTCAGCCTCATCTATCCAGCGTCTCGGGATGTTTTGGAAGACAGAGTTTTAATTGCTTTTCTTGACACATGTTTGCAATTTGTTTTTCGTGCTCAGCAGTTACATATTTGCATCTTTTTCTTTCTTTTTTTTTTTTGAGGTTCCAACTCTTTAATCTAAAGTAGGTGCTAGCCTCAGTGTGAGGCTGTCCGTAATTAGGAGTATTGTTTAGATGTGCCTCGCCCCTACATGCGCATACCCCCACACAAACAAACAACAGCAAGTAAAGTGAGCTTCTATCAGATCTACCTTCTGATTCTGCTGCTCTTGTTGTCTCCCCAGACGACTTCACTGCACCAGGAACTACATCCACATGCATCTGTTTGTGTCCTACATGCTACGAGCTTTAAGCATTTTTGTCAAAGACGTCGTTCTCTACTCCGGCTCCACCCTGGAGAACATGGAGAGGGTCACCGTCGAGGAGCTCAAGTCCATCACCGAAGCTCCGCCAGCCAACAAAACCCAGTTTGTGAGTCCAGAGTGTAAAATTAGGCAATCATCTGTGAAAGCACACACCATGAGGTGACCGTGTGTAAACAAGGTGGAGTGGATTTATGTGTTTGGAATTAAAAATTGCATTTATTAAAGGGGCAATAAGTGCAATTCAACATTTTCTATGCGAGAATCTAAAGGTGTCATTTCATTTGGAGCATGATGTCACACACCCTCTGTGTGCGCTGACCTCCAGCTCTTTCTTTTCCGGCCATGCGTCCGTGGACGTTCATGTGAACATGTTCGCAGCAGCGAACCTAGCAGTGAAAATGTTCACTTATTGCCCCTTTAAGGTTGGACATTTATGACTAAAACCTTCACAAAAGAAAAAGGAATGTTCATAAATGCGCCAGGGTGAAACGTTCGAATTCAACGTGAAATTGCATTGTAGATTTGAGAGGATCATCCCCTGCAGACTCTATCGAACCTTGCACAGCAGACATAATGGCTTACTCAAACCTGTGTGTGTGTATGTGTGCGTGCGTGTGTGTGAGAGTGACTCAAATGTTTAAATCATTTCAACAACAGCCGCTCTGATAAGAATGATATGATTAATTTAATTTGAATTGAATGTCATCATCCTTTGATTCCTACCTATATCAGTGCCTTCCTTTGCCCAACAATTTAAGTAAAAACTGTTCTAAGGGGTGCTGAGAACAAATAAAACACAACAAAAAAATAATTAAAATTCAATTAAAAAAAAAATCAATTAAAATGCTTCCTCAATGAACGTACCCCCACTGTTGCCCCACAGTTGTTATTGGAAATGCTGATTAGGAATTAATGTGAAAAGATAATGACGATGATTACGAGGCTGTCAATCGGCGCTGAGGAAGAGGCTGCTGATTTAATAATCCGGGTGGAGGTACAGCAGCAGCTGGAGCTGCAGCAGCCTGACGGAGCCGATGCCCGTCTGAGTCACCTCCTGACTATAGAGAGAAGATCTATATCAGTGGAGTGGCCTGAGTTTTAACCCACCCCGATCTGCTCACACTTAACATTTATCAGTTTATCAATAATGATGTATCAAAGTGTGGATTTTAGGAGAAGAGAGGTAAAAAAATTGATATCCGGCACAGTTTTACCTGAGTGAAACGGGAGCGGCGGCGCTTTTGAATGCGAGGATCATTAAAAATGCGCACGCTTCCACGAGTGCCGCAGAAATGAGAGAGCTGGGGAGGTAACAGGGAAGCAAATTCCTTCTAAGACATGTGAGTTCTCAGCTGACTCTGACATGCTGGAGGATTAGACGGAGAGCGGGAGCCACATAAATGTTGCTGCTCTCCCCATTCATCAAACACAAATTATGAATTTCACATGCTATTAAGGTCATATAATTAGAAAAATATAATTCATTATCTCAAAATCTTAGGGACATATTAATTGCAAAAGAAGACAATGCTGATATATTAACATACAACCCTATAGGAAACATCCTAAACATTCATTTGTTGTGATGAAGACATATAGATTTAACCTCATTAGCTCCACGCCCATACGATAATTGCATTTACGCCGTTTACATTGAGCTGTTCTTCCTTCCTAGATTGGCTGTAAAGTGGTGGTGACCTTGTTCATGTACTTCCTGGCCACAAATTACTACTGGATCCTGGTCGAGGGCTTGTACCTGCACAGCCTCATCTTTATGACCTTCTTCTCAGACAGAAAGTATCTGTGGGGCTTTACTCTGATTGGATGGGGTGAGTTCTGCTTCATTTACAGGCCCTCTTCATTCGTGTGATTGCCCTGTGATTAGTCGATTATTGTAGTGGCAGGGCGATTAGGGAGCACATTTCAATCTGACAGTCTGCGGCTCGGAAGGCAGAAAGCATTTAGTGACACAATGGTCAGTTTAATGTTTCTCTCTTTTTTTTTTTTTTTAAAAAAAAGAAAAATACATCAAGAACACGGGTTTTACAGTTCCTGCATTGTACACACTGTGCAAATCAATTCTGGAAGCACAGCGCATACAATGTGGATGCTGTGCTGCCCAGATCCCACCTGCATAACGAGACGTTTTCAGTCGCATGTAAGAGATTATGAGTGTATTTGTAACAGCTGATTTTATCCTTCAGGAGTACCCGCTATGTTCGTGACAGTTTGGGCCACTGTGAGAGCCATTTTTGCAGACACAGAGTAAGCATGCATAAATATTACACACATTGTCATCCCTCAGCAACAACACACTAATGAATGCCGGTGCACCGGGTGAAAAGTGTGTTTTCCTTTTATCGTGGAAAAAAAACGAACAAATAAATAAATATATATATAGCATGTAACTCCTTTGAGACAGCTATTTAAGAGACAATAAATAAAAGGCGTTGACTTCTGATCAGTTTTGTCAGCATCTCACATATATTTAGTTGTTTACCCTCTCGTGAAAATTGCGTACTTGACCTTGTTAATGCAACTGTAAAAATGCAGCGCCGGGCTAAATCAGATACGACTGGTGCAGATTAAAAAAAGGATCCAGACTTAAGCAGATCTCCAGTGGACGATTCTAAAGAAGAAATTGTGGCTACTGTTGCCTTTGAAAGTGAAACTTTAAGAAGAAGCCCCCGCTGTTCTCGGGGAAACTTTGTTCAGCTTGATCCAGTTTTAGAACTCGCACTTGCGTGGCGTAGTAACTGACGTACAGGTGGATGGCGGCACAGCGGGTAAGCTCCAGCTACCGATGGGGAACACAGTAGGAGCAGCACTAAAATACCTGCACACTTAACCAGGTGTGCAATTACAGCATCACATTTTTATGGACACTTTCGTAGAACACTGTCATAGAAATACAAAAGAGATTTTTTTTTTTTTTTTTTTTTTGAAAAACAGAAAGTATATTTTAAAGGTTAACCGGTGGCTTGAGTTGGACACTCTTGAGCTGACAAGTTCTGGATCATGAAGCTTTAGAATCTGACCTTTAGCGTTGTCTTTCCAATCCTCACATGTCGCTGTTGATGTTTTTGCCCCACATTGCAGGTGTTGGGACTTAAGTGCAGGCAATTTGAAATGGATTTACCAAGTGCCCATCCTGGTCGCAGTAGTGGTGAGTGCACATTAAGATCACATCATCGCCCCCGCTGGTTAAGACGGCGGCGTTTCAGTCCACCTGTTTGGTATGAGACACCTTATTATGTGCACTTAAGCTTATATAACTAGGCGCTCTCTTTGTGTGCAGGTCAATTTTGTGCTTTTTTTGAACATCATCAGAGTCCTGGCTACTAAGTTACGAGAAACAAACGCTGGAAGATGTGATACGAGGCAGCAGTACAGGTACCGGGCTCTACTGTGACGAACAGATACATGCCGTTCTGAACCACGCGACATATGAATTTATTCATCGTGTGGTGCACTCGCGCCACACAACAAGCCTGTTTCCTCTGATTGCATTTGCATCCCAAGGTCGCATCAGCAATGGACAAAATAGAAGTCAAACCGCAGCTAAGCTAAAACACGTATGTCTAAGTCAAAAGTGATTTAAACTGATCAAAGCCAGAGGACCTTCGCCTTCAAAAGGCTGGAGTGCGTGTGAGCTTCAGGAATTTCCATTCCATAAGTGCCTCAGATTTGCTGTTTTTTGTCTTTGAAGGGTTTACCTGTACGTGTCTTTCACTCTCACAGGAAACTCCTGAAGTCCACACTGGTGCTGATGCCCCTTTTTGGTGTCCACTACATCATTTTTAATGCCATGCCATACACAGAGGTGTCTGGAATCCCTTGGCTCATCCAGATGCATTATGAGATGCTGTTCAACTCCTTTCAGGTACAGTAGAATTTCCTATCTTTTTCTAAGACTGCTTATAAAAACCCATTGTTGAGGCCCCTGATTGTGAATAAAGATAATAAATGGGGAGTGTATTAAGAATGAGGAATTTGCAGAGCTGAAATCATTCTCTATTCTTTTCCAGGGATTCTTAGTGGCAATCATATACTGCTTTTGTAACGGAGAGGTAAGAGCCCATTTCCTTCTATTTATTTTTCTATTTGAGTTCCTAGGACTTAAAACCACAAACTTCTCTTCACAGGTGCAAGCTGAGATTAAAAAGTCCTGGAGCAGGAGAACCCTGGCTCTGGATTTTAAACGGAAAGCTCGGAGCGGCAGCAACACCTACAGCTACGGACCGATGGTGTCGCACACCAGCGTGACCAACGTCACCGCCCGAGCGCCGCTGGCCCTCCACCTCACCACCAGGCTCGGGCCGGTGCCCGCCAACGGCCACCGCAACCTCCCCGGGTACGTGAAGAACGGCTCCGTCTCGGAAAACTCCGCGCCCTCGTCGGGGCAGGAGCTCCCCGCTCCGGACGAGGAGCAGGCGGCTCGGGCGCGGCACTGCGAGGACCAGAAACCCGCATCGGTGGTGGAGGAGGAGAGGGAGACGGTCATGTGACGTATGCGGAGAGAGAGAGAGAGAGAAGGAGCGAGAGAGAGAGGGAGGGAGGTCCGGCCGGGAGGGGGGTTGGGAAACAGTCTCAGGATAGTCTGAAGGGGATGGCTGCATGAATCAACACTGGCAGTTTTTTCTCCTGTGAATTGACCCAGAACACTGCTGAATGATGACGCTCGGAGCGAAGAGGGTGTATCGCTTATGTAACCTGGGCCGCCTTTGTTTGGGGGGACGTCGACCCTCAGAGTCGTGGCGAATACATTTCACCAGCCATCTGCCACAGTGAATGTTTTAAAAGGATAGAAACAGACTGTCATTTCGTATCTCTTTTCCACTGCCATAACTGTTTATATTTTTTTTTTTTTTTTTTTTGTAACGTTGCAAGTGTCTTGTGCTCAGCAATGCGTGCGTAGGATGAACCGATGCTCATTGCAGTAGTTGTAGACGCCAGGTACAGCCTTAAGGCCAGCTCATGCTTCTGTGTTTTGCGGGGACAACCCCCCCCCTCCCCTCTCCTCGCCCCTCCACCCCCAACCCCCATGGCGCAGCCTGACCTGCACCTCAGCAGAAATGCAACATTTCCTGCTGCCATTCACGGATAAGCATCGACCAGCTCGAGCGGAGGATCGAATTTTATGGCTCTCCGCCGGCGCAAATCTTTGGCGAAAATGTTCAAACGGAGATCCGGAGGTCACCGAGTATAGAAGCAGCAGCCCACGACGCGCCTCTTGTGCCGGTTGGGACTCAGGACTCTGGCCCCGAGTACAACCGTGAATCCGCATTTGTAATTTGAGTGCACGCGTGAGTAATTTCAGCAGCACAAGTAGGCCGAGTGCGTTATTAATGCTGCTATTATGAGGCAGCCTCTCGTCCACTTCAGTGTTAAAGGTACTCAGGTAAATGAAGCCCTCTGGTGTTAAACCCCCTTTTTTTACAGGTGGTATTTAAGCATGGTCAGCATTTCTTAACAAATGTTATATATGGCTATATACAGCGAGGCCGTGTTAAACGTTCTTTATGAAGATATTGTTCATGCTATTTGGAGGAACATTATTAATCTATACAACAGACTTCACTTGAATGTTTCAGATTTTTCTTCAAACACACATGCACACACACACACACACACACACACACACGGAACTACTCAGAAATCATGACATATTTTTGAGATCCCATTGGAAACACGCAGCTAGGGCACAGGGGACAGAATTTTCCAGCTTTTTCCGGGGAGTTAAAAAGGCATATAATTTCCACCCGAGCCAGAATTCCAGGAGGGTGGTTGATAGGAAGGAAAACACAGAAATAAATAAGGAAATATGTAATGTTTACAGATGTTCCAGGATTTTGCTGCTTTTTTGATGAATATACAAGTCACAATGTTTACAAAAATTCAGAAACACATTCTAATTGCGAGCTATTGTAGTGTTTATATGTATGGATATGTTACCAAGCTAATGGTTCCATGTACATTTGTTTCCTTATGTTTATGGAATGTTTGCAATACTTGGTTCTGTATATACTTTTTAAAATGTTGACCCGGCAATCAAGGGCATTCCACAAACCATTCCATAGGACGATGGTTATTATTTACTGCTCTTAATCCATGCTTTCCTGGATTGATTATGTCATTTATGCCAAAGAGAAAGTGTTTTGCAGCATTTATTTGTATTATCAGTGACCAAAAATGCAGTAACTTTCATTGTTAAATAAAAAATAGAGGGAAGCTATAGGTTGGTGGTTTCAGGAAAACAGCCCCAAGTCCAAAACATTGATGTTTTATTTCTAAATATATAGTTTCATGTAAAAAAAAAGAATCAAAGTAAAGCAGATTTTCTTATTGTATTTCACACCTTTGCATCATACAGTAGTAGCCAGTCATAGCTTGATGGTTCTTTTATCCATTGGGTTGTTGTGTTTGTTTTCAAAATTTCAAAATCTGCCATGTCTGTCGGTTGTAATTCATAGTGCCTACATGCAGCAGATTAATTCAGTGCATCAGATAATTTCTGACATTCACCATCCCCACAGGCAACAATATTTTAGGTTTGTGGTCCAAAGTTGTCCACCTCTTCAAAATTCCATTTCAATTTCAGGGGGTAATATAATGTGTAATCCGCACAAGTTTTCAATAATCCTATTTTATCCAAATTATATCTGAGCACTTTAATATGCTACAAAACCATATCTTTTTTTCTGATTGTATCATTTTAATGATTGTTTTCAGACCAAGTGTACATGAAGGCCAATGAAAATAGAGCTAATGTTGTATTTTACTGTCTTCAAATACCTCTCACGGAGCTGTAAACTCGTCCATTGTTATTTATCTCAATTCACACTGGTCCACGGTGTGTTTGCGAAAGACATATCTCACCTTCTCATCGCTGTGTGAGGATCCAGGCCTGTTGTACATATTATTGTAAACTTTAAAATGAGATGTTGTCTGGTCTTTGTTCTGCAGTAAATTGTGAATAAATGCATCATTTTAATGTACACTGATATTTTATCATGCTTCTGGATACTGAAGCAAAGGATTACTATTGAAAAAAAAATTTTTGGTTTGCTTTTTTTTTTTTTTTTTAAACTGAGTATAAATTTAGAAAAACAGAATTGTGCAAAAAAGTGTCCTCACTTCTGAGCCTTCCGGGCCCCCCCTTTAGCGCCCCCTCTGCCTCCTTTTTCTGCCCTTTCTCCTCTGTCCCCCTTGTCTTCGGACTTCTTTCCTTTTCTTTCTCCAGCCTCTTTCTTCCCACTGTCCTTTTCTACCTTTTCATTCGTTTTCGTTTTGGATGTAGTCTTCTCCTCACCCTTCCCCTCTTTGGCACCTTTGCCCTCCGTCTTTCCCTTAGTCTTCTTCTCTCCTTTCTCAGCATCCACTTTGCCGGACACCGTGGCCACCTCCTCCTTTTCTTCCGTTTTTGCAGCTAAACAATGAAGAAGAAGGAAAAGCAAAACATAGCGCTGTTAATGACATCAGGTACCACCCCTGTTCAGCCCTTAATGGTAATTAAATCCAACTGTAAGCTAAGCCAAGTGGGCTGCACGTAATGAAGGCACATCTGTTTCCATCTGTTCTAATAAGCATGGTCTATTTATGTTTTTAATGACATTGTTTCAGGGGTGAAAACAGACAATAGGGAGCTTCCTGTGTGATGAAAGTCAATTTTTCTCAATTAGATGGCCAGAATTACTTTCATTTATTGGACGTGTGCGGCGCTAATGAGGTTGAATGAACTGAGGTTACAGTAATGCCCCAAAATATAATTATGTTGTTCATTATTCTCTGTAACAGAAGATCATTTCAGTTAGAGTGTTTAAAGCGTTCACTTCAGACACTGTCCTGAAAATGTGTCCTTTTATTTAGGTAGTTAAAACGAAACCCCAGGCTGAATTCAAATAACTGTTCTTGAGATCCTGCCTATTATCGTGTAAGTGTTAAAGGTTAACATCACCTCAGCAGCACAGCTGGTGGAATCTGATAAATCGTCCATTTAATTAGCAAAGGGGCCTTGTTATGGAATTTAAATCCATTTGCACTTCAATAACAATTCCCCCCTCTTCCCACAACAGTGGGCATTTTGACATTTGCCGCTCCTGACCCTGTCCCCGATGTCACGCACGCTGCTTCCAAAAGAACAGAGGGGAAAGATGGAACCTCGTCCTTATGCAGCTCAGTCTGCCTGTCCCGATGTGGCCGTCTGATGCCATTTTCATTACACGTTTCAAAGCCATCAGACGGGAAAATGTGAGGATGTCCGAGTTATTACTACAGCTGTGACTTTGAGTGATGCGGAGAAATTTGTTTTCAAAGGTGCCTTCTGTCAGATGAAGTACTGTGTGTGTATGTGTGTGTTTCTCTGTCTGCAACTCTTCTTGTACTTGCTACGTATAAAGTACCAAAATACTGATTCTACCTTCAAAGTGAGGACATTTTTGGGGATGAGGACATTTTGGCTGGTCCTCACACCTTCAAAGGACTGATTGAGGGTGAACCTGGTTTTAAGGTTGAGTTTAGAATTTGGTTTAGGTCAGGTTAAGGTCAGAGAAAGGGAGTTAGGCAGGGTGGTTAAGGTAAGAAGCTGGGGAATGCATCATGTCTATGAAAGTCCTCACAAAGAATAAAGTACAAGGATGTGTGTGTGTGTGTGTGTGTGTTTTCTCTGCGTTTGTGCTGATAGCACCTTGTTTCTTATGCATAAATAGAAAATTCAACTCTGAGAATAAGTATATCTATTTCACACTATTAATATTGGGTCTAATGCTAAATTGAGCTTGCTGTTCTTTTCTTTCCATTTAAAAAAAATAAACAAAAAAAAATCAATGCTTTTTAGAAAGACATTTGTATGGCTATTTTGGCCCTCTGAATCATTCCCAAAGCATCTTTCGTTTCACTTCACTTTAGCCAAAGCCTGGAGAGTGAAAAAAAAAAGCATGTTCCCAGAAACAGAACATTACAGCGTGGTGTGTTTTCCATTCGTGGAAAATAGCAGCGCCCCTCTTTCTTCAGAATGGCAGCAGCCCCCCCCCGATGTCACGGTTGATTAGCCATGTGGTCACGAAGAGCATTTAGTCCAGTGCACACTGGATGAGGTCTGGATGCTCCTCCGACAGTAGCCTCACTGAGGGATCGTCGCACTCATCGTACAAAAGAAACTTATTGACAGTTCCCTGCGTGTGTGTTGTCACTGCATAGGAAGAGTAAGAGACTGTGCTGTTTATTTCATAACCCCAAAATGGCACTTACAACAGCAGAAGCAAGCAAGCTGGATCATACACATGCACACACACACACATGCAAGCACATTAAAGCAACAATTTATACAACATTCAACATGATTCTTAGGAAATCAGAAACAGTAGTCATTTTTTAAAAAATAAAATCCCTTACAATAATGAATTTCCTTGTGGTGTAAACACCAATGTTTGTGTAACAATGATAACAAATCCCTACCTGAAATATCTAGGCTTCAGGACAAGACAAGCTGCATTTATCAGGTACAGTGAATATATAAGTGACTAGCAACTTCATCTGAATTATATGTTCAGAAGGATTTTAAAAGCAATACAGAAGTCATTAAAGGAAGACACAATGATGGGAGACAGAAAAGCACAGAAGTTATGATGAAACAAGAGAGTCAGCGTGCTCTGTTTGGACCTGACCAGAGACAGTCTGTAGCACAGCAGCACCTGGGGCTGCAAGGAGAGGAGAGGAAGAGAGGAGAGGAGGAGGGGAGGAGGAGAGGGGAGGTGAGGAGGGGACGAGGAGAGAGGAGGAGAGGGGAGGTGAGGAGAGGGGAGGAAGGAGAGGAGAGGATGGGGGAGGAGAGCAGGAGAAACGAGGAGGGGAGAGGAGGAGGAGGGGAGGGGAGGAGGGGACGAGGAGGAGAGGAGAGGAGGGGAGGTGAGGAGAGTGGAGGAAGGAGAGGAGAGGATGGGAGAGGAGAGGAGGAGAAACGAGGGGAGAGGAGGAGGACAGGAGGGGAGGGGAGATGGGAGGAGGAGCGAGGAGGGGAGGAGAGAAGGAGAGGAGGGGAGAGGAGAGAAGAGGAGGAGGAGAGCGCACAGGGGAGAGGGGAGGAGAAGAGGAGGAGAGAAGAGGAAAAACAGTTAGTGCAGTAGATAAGGTTTGAAAATGAGAAATTGTGAAATTGAGCTACATAAAGTTGCCAAAAGTGTCTGTACAAAGGATGTTTGTCTTCATCTAAAATAAACTGTCCTCTCATCTTAATGAAAACACCAGTGTTCCACTTAGTAAATGTGCAGACGTGACGTTAGTCATCACGACAAGGACAGACAAAACAGATGAGCAGATGGACACATTTTCTTCACATTTTATCTAAAGCTCTCTGCAAAACCATCTGTTGTTGGCTCAACTAAAAAGGTTGTTATTTGGGGAAACAGATTACTGCAAAGCTGTTCAAAAGTATTTTGGAGTTATGACTCTTCAGTCTTGTAATACTATTTCATCTCAATTATTTTAATGTGCTTTTAGACTCGAATCTCTGTCCCCAATGTTTATCTTGCTGCAGTTATTTATTCTACGCTTGTACTTCTCTTTTAAGAAAGCACAGCCTGCTGGACGTGCCTCTGACTGAATATGGAAAGAAACGGTTCCAAAGCACAAACGTGGGGCAGCTTTGGAAACACACAACAGGTGACAGGAACAGAGTACGTGCAGAACTTACATCCTGGAATCTCCGTCAGCTCGCTCAGTGGTGGCACCGTCTCTAACGTGTTAGCGTATTTCTTGGCGGCCTGCCGTTGTGCGTGCCGCGCCTCGATTTCCTTTTTGGTCCTCGGAATTCGGCATTTGAAAATACAGCAGAGAGTGATAACTAAGAGAGAGAGAGAGAGAACAGGACACGGTGAGCTGATTTAAACGGCACATGAGTCACCTGAAAACACACTATCTGCAGGACTAGGCTGGAATTAGGATTAGGATTAGGCTCGGTTATTTAGCTGAGATGTTTGGGTTGGGTCAAAAAACAGTCCTCACAAAGATACAAGCATAAATGTGTGTGTTTGTGTACTCGCTACATACCGAGTGCCAAAACTTGCATTCTACTAACAAAGTGAGGACATTTTTGGGAAGTGAGGACATTTTGACTGGGCCCCACAACTTCAAAAGACCGTTTGAGTGTGAAGACCTGGTTTTGAGTTTGAGATTAGATTTGGGTTTAGGTCAGATTTCGGGTCAGGGTTAGGGTCAGGGGTTAAGTGTAAAGGCCTGGGCAATACATTATGTCTATGAAAGTCCTCTCAAAGATGGTAGTACAAGTATGTGTGTGTGTGTGTGTGCGAGCATTTTCCGCATGAGAGGCTGGAGGAGCCTGGATGGCTCAGACATAGGTGACTGCGGTCCGTGTCGAATGTGAAACCAAAAGTCAACATTGACTCTAACGTATGCACATAATTTAACTTTTGTACCAAAATGTATTCCTGCAGGAGTGTGTTGGAATGACCCCCCCACCCCCATCCCCATTCCCAAGTGTAGAAATGGAATATTGGCATCAGAGGCTTTTGAGGATCCACTCATCCCATAAACTGTGGACAGCATCTAGGCCTCGATGTGCGAATAGAACTTTTCACTTTTGTGAGCAATTACCGCCGCAAAAATCCCAGACGTGCGGAGCGGCAGCAGCTCACTCAGGTTCCCTCTGAAAACGTAGACAGGGACATTTGGAAATGCTGATGTTATTTTCGCGCTGGCAAAAAAAGAAAAAAAAAAAAAAAAAACCTGCCAAACGTAAGACTGTTTCCACAGCATGTGGAGGCGCATCGGAGGACGCCTGCGGTGAAACGGGCGACAAATATAGACGTGAAACGTGGACAACGGTGAGAAACAAATGGAGGAAAATGAATGAAGCTTGCTTTGTATTGGGTGGAAAGTCGCCTAACTCTGTGAGTTTATCGCCATCGTTAACAGGGATTATTTTATAAATACCAGTCAGAGGCAGCAGAAAACTTTTTTTTTTTTTTTTTTTTTAAATATCGTTTCGAAAAACACACTGACCGACTGCTAAAGCGAACACAGCAAAGATGGCGATGACCTGCCACAGCCGCAGCCCCCAGAAAACAACCGTCTCCGAGGTGATGGGGTCCGGCTTCTTTGGGGGGTCTGTGGGCAAAAGCTGCGGAAACACGAGACAACGTGAGACGAGACACTGAAATATTTTCAGATTTCAGAGGCCTCCGAAGCAACTCCTGAAAAAGTTAATCAAGCAGTGAAGGAGCGTGTCGTTAAAAACAGTCAGACAACCTCTAACTTTCTCTAATTCCTCTTTACTCAGTCAACAGGTGCTGAGGTTGCCCCCCCCCTCCATGTTTTCACTCCAGTTCCATGGTCTTTGGGTTAATGACATCCAAAATAAACACTTTCTGCGTTTTAAATTAGAGCTGCAGCTCAAGTAAAATAAGTCTGGGTTTGTTTTTTGTTTTTTTGCATTAGATCAATCTCCCGGATTATTGCCTCACTGTCATAACCTCAAGAGGCTTTCTCACCGTCTTCTGTGTATTGATCACCTTACTGGATAATAAGGTTGTCTTGGAAACTGTATACTTTAGTGCTCAGCCTAAGTGTTGAATAACGATAATGGATGATTATTACATTTGCTTAGCTTACTGATAGAATCAATGTGGTGAAACAGAAGAGAAATACATACAATCGGATGTGACACTGATCATGTAAACAACAAGCAGCGATGGGAAAGAAAGATACAAATGCCTGAAAATGCCTCTAAAATCATCAGATGATAATAGCAAAATATATTTTTTTCAGTGAATCTTCATTTTCAATATGTAAGTATAATAATTAGCTGTATAAACAAAGTGCACAGATATGATAGCAATAGTGTGTTCTCTATTGTTCCACCAAAAATGCAGCTCATCATCTTGGGAGTCTCTATTTGGATGGGGTTGACGTCAGCAGACTATCCGAACAGCAAACAAAAGCCTAAATGAGTTTACGCCTGTGCTTGTGCAACACCCCAGCATGGATTAGAGCCTTGATAGTGATGCTGAAGCGCCAAAGTAATGACAATAGCAGTACTTCAAGGCCTCCAGAGTGATTATGCAATGCTAAGTCCTCTCCTCCTGGGGGTGGGGGGGGCACACTTTGGGATTAGTGGCCTTGAACCTTTGTTTTGTGGCAGCAAACAACATGACATGACCTGGCATTACCTCATCTTGCTTTTCCGGACTATGTCTCCCGTATACTCTTCATTCCTTTTCATTTAGTTATCTAAGCTCCATTTCCACACTGCTGTACTTTTACTACTTTAAAGTGAGGAAGGTATCTCTGTCTCTGCTTTAATGCAAAGTTTCACACCTGGAGAACACTCAAAAGCAGCATCACTAAAGATAAGAAATTATTTCTGAGCTCAATTCTCTGCAGCGTCTCCTTAAAAACGCGCGCATGTGAAGCCCTCGTCGCAGAACTGTCCACAGATCATTTTAAATGCCTGCTCGACTCTTGTGTATCACATTTCGACACAGTTTTACAGATCCACGCGTCACCGAAGCTACCTTCACAGCACCTGCAGCCATTAGGATATTCCTGGGAGAGACCTGCTGGGAACACGGTGATTCATCAGGCTCTTACCTCAGGATCCGGGATCTGACAGAGCACAGAGGACAAGCCCTGGAGCAGCAGCACTGCCCCCAAGCCCTGCAGGAGACGGGCTGGACTCGCAGGCTGGTCTCCAGTCATGTTGTCCGCCCCCCACCCCCCCCTACCCCGCCCCGCCGTTCCCCCCTGGCGTCCTTCCTCCTCTTCCTCTTCTTTCTCTCCCATGCACGGCGCCGGACCGCCGGCGGTCCTGAGTGATTAGCGGTCACTGGGATGCTGATGTCCTCCTCTCTTCAACATTCCGCCTGCTGCTGAGGGTCTCCGTCCTGCCCTTGTCTGTCCAGAGACGCAGCGGCGGTGACCGCTGCAGGGAGCCCCAACCTGCTCGGGCTACAACAGAGGGAGCAGCCCCGGCTGTTAGGGCACATCAATTAATTAGCAGAGCTGGTGTCGTTTACAGCCGCCTCACCCTGCCGGGGACAGGCAGTTAACGGAGCCTGGGAAGGGGGAGGGGTGGCAGTGGAGGGGGGGGGGATCCAACCTGCAGGACAGTGAAATCAAAAGGCTGTGAGCGATATTTGTTGACTCGGGAACCGAAGGACACAGAAATCCTCACAGTCGTGTCCTCTTAATGCGACAAGAACGTCAGACTGGTCCCCATTTGTACTTTAAACAGCTCCAACCAGTTGGACATCCATGGAATATGTCCTGGACATGACCAGAAGTTAAGACAATACAGGTTCCCGATACCACAGAAGACCAATCAGATCAGGAAAAAGAGTGTCTCTTCTTTCTGATTACAAAGCTATGCATTTAGGCTCTACAGCGGGGCTGCCCACCCGTCCTCAGAGGGTAATAACATGCGCTCTGATTCTGACAGGCTGCTCTTCACTCTCAATCCTCTTATTTAAAGTGTAAAGATGCTCTCTTTGTCCTCAAGCTGAAGAAAAGCAGAGGAGACGCAATCTCGGAAATTCTCCATCCATCATGATTTCCAAGCTCCGGCTACAACCCTTTCAAGCTCAAACGTGTGCTGAAGAGTTGTGATCAGGGTAGATCCTGGTCTGGGTTTGGAGGAGCCTGTCTCTGGTTTGAAATATAGCTGCTATAGCTTACAGTGCTTCTCGCTGATCCTTCCAAAACATTTGATATTAATGCCGTCTCCCTGCCTTGGCGAAGACTCTGGGATATTTCATTAAAATGCACGGAACTCTCCAGTGAAGGGACAGCAATCTATTTAACTGGAAAGCTAAGAATTTAAGAAATGGGATTCTCAGGGAGCACTTTTTATGCTTGATTCTATGTCACACTATCATGAGACTTACAGCAGCTGATGTTCTTTGGAACACACCAATATATTTCTAATGTCTGAAATTGGAAGATGAACTCACTTGTATCCTTTCTCTATAAGACTCCAAGCTAAAAGTTATACCTTCCCTGGGTTTCTGTCAAGCAACCTCCTCCTCGACCAGAACCTGGTTTCACAAGTGGCCACGAGCAGCTGCTCAGTCTTCAGTTCCCATTTCGCTTGATTTATTCGGAATTATTAGGAGTGTTATGGCAAGGTCACCTTTTGGCTCCTCACCAGCTCTCCCTGGGATCCCTCAAGGATCAGTGCTCAGGCCTCTGGTCCTTCCCATATACACAACCCCGCTGAGGCCAGTCATCTGCTCGCATGGTTGTTATACCACTGCTATGCAGATTTCAAACTGTCTCTTGGACATATCCACATGGATGCAGAACCACTGCCTCCAACTTAACCTCGTTAAAACTGAGCCCCCGGTTCTCCCAGCCAACCAATCCGTTCATCCAGCTGTTTCCTACAGAGGACTAGCTGGATCTGCTCCCTCTTGTTTGAACAGTGTTATGCGAGCTCATGCTACCCGTCGTCTGCTGCGGCGCGGGGTTTGTCTGGCGTGGCCATCTGTACGGGCACAGCAATCCAGAGTGATTTCATGCCTTTTTCCCCAATGGTGTAGAAGAGCTGAGCTCTGCCCGAGTGGGGGCAACCCTCTCTTCCTTCAAAAAGCCCTTAGAGACAGTTCTTTCCAAGAGCACCTGCTCTTCTAACAGCCCTCATCTGTCTCCTCCGTCTCTTATCTCCTCTCTCCTTCTCTCCTGTTTATATTGCTCTTCACTCCCTCTCCATAGCTCTGCACCGTTAGTTTGATGATGTAATAATAGACAATGAGAAGTGTTACTAATATTAATTTATTAGATTAAAAATTAATTATTGAATTATCAGGCGTTATTACATACACACCTCACATCAGTAATGCTCTGACTTGAGAGAGGCTGTTCATGAAATTCACATCCACCGACCCCGGAAATTAAATACCTGCCATCGCTCTATTACAGGTAATTAAAGTGGAGATGAGGGATTTCAACATAAGTGGATCGGCTTTACGGGCACTGTTGCTGACCAGGCTCACAAACGCCAACAGCTGTCATTCATTCAAACGCGGCTAACTCCGCCCCGTTCAGAGCCACTGTGCCTTTCCCCTTCTATCCTGTCTGTTGCCTTGACCTCTGCCCTGATGTGTGTCCTACATGTAAACCTGTCAGGCCAGGTTAACCATCAGTCCAACATCATCCTTGGCAGCTGTTGCACAACCCATGCGTCATAAAAAAAATAAATAAAAACTGTTCCATTAAATGTAACAGTTATTACAAAGCAATGGTTTCTTAGGAAACAGCAGCCTTCACCAGTTCATCGAGTGAGGGATCATCCAGATTATTCCTTAACTCGCGCATACAGTTAGATCAGTAATAAATACTGACACCAGCAGCCTTTGCAAATGCGAATAAAAGCAGCCTTTGAGAAAGCGAGCGTTCCTTTCATGAAAACAATTCCTGCAATTTATTCGAGCGTCTCTGGAACTATATATGTTCAGCATAAATAATAAATATTCAACATAAATATTCTACCGCGAAAGGATGCGTTCGAGGCTCTTGAGTGATGTTTAAGAGCGGGAGAAGAGCGACGCGAGCGAGCCTCGAAAGCTGAAGGTCACATCGCTTCTTTGATTATAATAGACAGACGCTTCCTCCAGTGGGATGTTCTCTGAGCGTCAGAGCATTTCCGCCGCGCTGGCGCCCGAGCCCGCATTCATTGCGGTGGAACAAACGCGCTCCGAGCAATCAGCACCTGGTTTGAGTGGGCTAGAAAGATAAGTAGAAGGTGATGGAACTGGTAACAAGGGTAAAAGGAGCAGAAGCGAGAGGCCTGTTCGCCACGCACGGCACTTTTCTATGATTTTCTTTTCCCTTAGCCGCGCTGATTTCACCTCTGCCTGCCCGCCATCAAAACAAACCGTCTTTTTTTTTTTCAAGTCGGTGCCGAGAAACAGCGAAATCTTGCTCTTTCCCCCAACAAGCGGGTGCAGCCTCTTCAGAGTGTTGGGTGGTGGAGGTGGTGGTGAGGGGGCTCAGCTGGGAGGTCATGCCACCACCACCACCACCACCACCACCCTCCTCCCCTGCCAATGATATCAGCCTCTCTGTGCGACTATCAGATCAGCGTTTGATGGTTTTGCGGTTTGACGGTTGTGTTTTTTTTAGGTACGCGCTTTTCGGGAATCGCGACACTCAGGATATTTGCACCAGCGGCGATGGAGACATAATCACATGGTCACTGAGTCAAACATCCACAGGCACTAGTTTCTTTTAATTCTGATCATAAATGAAGCACAGGTGCTAAAGTGTCTGAAAAACACTTTGCTTTGTGTTTTGTAACGGCCATTCAAGGTTAAAAGCCAACAAATGGTTCATTCCGAGTTTCTTACAAAGAGCCCTTCACGTGCAAATGTTGTCTAGTAAAAAAGACTACATGATTTAAGAGAGATGAAGGACGCTCTGGGGGTCAAACCAGACTGGTGCGAAGAGGAGGAATGTCGGGCACCAACAACAGAGGTTTGAAATCCCGTCCCTGGCAGCTTAATCTCCCCCTCCGCACTTTTGACTCCTTTCCTGACCCTTTGATAATCACACGATGACGGTACGGGACAGATCCGCAGCAATCCCGTGGCGCGACAGCCCGCCCCCTCCCCTCCCCTCCCGGGGCTGGTTAAACCTAAATGCCAGAGACTCCCCAGCAGCATTTCGGATAATCCTCAGGTGAACTGTCTGCGTGATGCTGAAGAGGTCCAGCTGCCTTTGACTCGAGCGCCATGACCTGGTTTCTGGATAACCAAGAGCGCGCCGACAACACATGGGCTATATTTACAGATTCTGACAGCGAAGGTCGGAGTAACTAAGAGATTTAATCCAGGGTCGGACGTCTGTTGTCTTATTTACAGTACAGACTTTTCAGCTCTCGTCCGGGAGGCTTCTGCACGCTGGGGACGGAAACGTCTTCAAGCAAGATAACAGAAGTCCAGTTGTCCTAGATTGAAGCGTCGCTTCAGGCCGAATGCGTTTGTTTACTTCCCCAGAGGCGGCAATTTTGTTTACAGCGCGCTGGTTTAATCCCACATGTAAAGACCAACATAATTGGTACTGATCTGAGCGGTCACGGCACAGGAGGGCTGCGCACAAAAGAGCGCGCGCGCATCGGATTTAATTAACTTTAGACCGCATTGTTTCAGCTCCAGTGAATGACGGAATTAGGAATCTCTGACCGACTGCGTCGTGATTATTAGGCCGCCGGTGGGTCGGTCCGGTGCTTGGGGTTGCAGGGGCGAAGGTGTGTGGTCCACGATCGGCTGGACTTTTAGATGCAAACTCATTGGAGCGGTTGAGCTGCGGGGAAACCAGGCTTTAAAAATGAGACCGAGCCGCCTCACGAATGCAACTCTAAGGACTGAATCCCACTGATAAGAGTCAGCCTCGCCCCCGCGCTTCTATCTCCCGTGATAGCAAGCTATTTATTCCTCCTTACTGTAAATGAGCACATTAGAAACTCTGGTGTTTATTTTCTTTCCATTGCATGTAAATGAGAGGCAGCAGCAGATGAATGGACTCATAGAGGCACAAACCGTTTTCTGGCCCGAGGAAAGTTCACAGATCCCTCATATACTGATGGCTAACTTTAACCTCTGCGTTCACAGCGCCACTATTTACTTTAGCTTCTGGATGCAGTCAATGGTCTGCAGGAAGCATTGGTCCTGAACGAGGGAATACCTCTGAGGAGAAGGATGGAGAAAGGAGTCATTCAAACCTGGAATGACAAATAGGTGAGGCTGTTTACGTACGCCGTGTTTACATAAGTTTGTGTTTGGTTTGGTGGGTTATTGGGCATTTTGGAATAAATCTACACCTTTCTGCGTAATACAGCTGCATAAAACAATATTATAATTGTCCAGCCACGCGTGTTATTTATTTGGAAGTGATGACACTCCCTAATGAGCTTACTCAACAAGTGTGGTTAGTCCACAACAACGGAGATTTCTCACTGAAATGGTGGGCAAACCGAGGATCGCGCAGCAGTGAGTTGGGTTTTAGGTTTAAAACCTGGAACCTTTGAGGCTAATATTCAACATTTTGATAAGACCCGTGTACTTTTCCTAAAATACCATACAAGTAGGGTCCCATCAAGAGATTTCCCTATGCGTGCTGCTCGGTGTGATGCGTGTTTGTCAGTCCCGCGGGCGTATCCACACGGAGGTTACGGTGTCTCATCTGGTCGTGCAGTGACACCCCTAAGGCGGCTCTCCTTCTTTCCTGGAGGTATTCAACACAAGCTGTTTTTTGTTACTCCGAGCATAAAGGCTTTCTTCATCACTCGCAAACTCTGATATTTTTGTCTTGTGGCACTTTCTCGCCGAGTCCAGCGGGGACCTGCCAATCTCCCACAGGGTCCTGGAAGAAATAGTGCGGTATTTGAAGCAGCACACTAGCTCAGCCATGGTTTTAAATTAAGCGTGATGTGGAAGGACGGGATGTTGGTGGTGGTGTAGGGAGAGAGAGGGGGGGGGGGGTCTGTCGAAATCCTTTTGGCTACATCAGAAGAAATTAACTTGAATGTAAGCACGAATGTATGAATGTACCACTTTGGCCCGGGCAACCTGTGGACTAACAGGCCGAGGTGGCGCGTCTATAGCCCCCCCTCCCCCGCGTACCGTCGCGCTCCGGGGGAATCCGCGGAGCGACGGCGGTGGAAGCCGCGCGGCGTTCAGTTTTCAACCGCTATTCCCACACAGCTGGTTTCAAGTCAGGAATGATTACGGGCAATATCTGAAATGAGTATTGAAGGCCCGAGGAACTTCACCGGGGCGTTTAGTATTTGGACTGGCGCGTTACACATCTATGTACAACTATCTGGAGCCAAGACAAATTCCAGCCCTCTAGGAAAGTTACACCGCAAGAAGAAAATAATGAACATAAGGCATTTTGAGATCTCCCTTTTATTGATTAAATGGATGCCCTATTTGCATACAAAAGCATGATTTGCTTCCGACGAGTGAGGAAAGCATAGCGGACATATTGCGGCAGTGACATTTAAAAGCGGCTACGCAGAAGGCACAAAACCGTGGGGAGGCATCCGTTCGGTGGCCAACATTTCTGCAATTAGGAAGACTGCTTGTCTTGTGTCATCAGGGATTATATAAAAGTTCCCCGTTTTAAGACGAGCCCAACACAAAGCAGCCATCACAAATCTTGGGGGGTTGAATTAGAGACAGGATGGAAACCTGTAGCGTGTGTGTGTGTGTGTGTGTGTGTGTGTATGTGTGTGTGTGTGTGTGTGTGTGTGTGTGTGTGTGTGTGTGTGAGAGAGAGAGAGAAGCCTCTCTCCTGCAGGCTGCTGTGGGTCAGGAGTCGGGAGAAGGTGGCGGAACGGCAGGCTGCGCAGGAGCCGGCCACTTCCCCTGGTTAACATCTCGTGGAGGCTGTCACAAAGCCCGCAGCAAAAGCACGCTTGACTTGTCCCATCATGTCACCGCGGAGCCCCGGGTCACGCCGGAGAGTGCTCCAAGTGACGCCCGCAGAGCCTCTGGTTCCTCCCGGCTAAGCGAGAGGAGACAACAAGGACATCTCTGTGCGATCCTAACATATGGGTTCAGAATGTTGCCGCGCGTCATGATCTCTGCCGTTCGGTTTCAGACTAAAAGCGCGCTTATTTGTGGCTCAGAACATGACCAGTGTTGTCACTGACGCGTGACCAGTCCAGCAGACAGCTCGTGCAGCTTGCTTGCAGACACTCCCCGCAGTTCTGTCATTTTGTTTCATGTACAGCTCGCATGAGGGCCCCATTAAAAACTGTATTTCCTTCTCCATTCTCCTCTGCGTGTTATCAGCCAGAGTTGAAATACCGGCCCCATCTTCACTGCTGCCCTTGGCTTGAATCTAATTTTACGTTTACGCCCTCCATCTTTTGTTCCAAGATCACCATCCTGCGGCGCTCCTCTTGGTACTTCAGCTGTGCCTCCAGAAGCTCCTGACTGGCTTCTTTTTCTCTGTTGATGTCAAGCAATTTCAAACAATGTCATGCTTTTCACGGCGACAGCGTACAAATGCTAAATCTACACAGATGATGGGCTTTATTGAAGCAAAACAGGTGGAAAATGACTTGACTTTGAGCGCTGGATCATGCGATGATAATCTTAGCACCGCGGTAATCTTCAAAATGTCTTAAGCCCATAGGTTGTCTCTCTAAATCTGAGACCTCAAGGGAACAATCGTCCACCTACAAAGGCATAAGCGGCCATGACTTTGGAACTGGCATATGAATGAAGAGAATACTATCATGTTGGATTTTTTCCAGTGTTTCCTCAGAATTAGATTTTTTTTTTTTTTTTCCCCTCGCTTTTTCATTTCTCAGCAAAAAACAAGATAAGCTTTCAACAAAACCTGGTCGGAGGATGGGAAATGGGGGCCTTCATAAGAACACATTCAATTTTGCTCCCATTCTGGAAAAAGGGGCAGATCCAAGAATGCTAATTTAGGGAGGCTGTCGGCCCTTGGCTGAGACATGTGCTCTGCTGCGCTTGCTCGTGTTTTTAATCCACTGAATTGGATTTCCAGATGAAAATAAAACATGGAAAATAACATCTTAAAAGGTCCAGTGTTCCTTCCGTCAGTCACTGAGCAGGACTGGTGCACGGACACTGCCATCTCTAGGGCTGGGACGCACAGGTCGGTGCTTTTCTTGTGAGCCAGACAGCTGGTCTTTTTAAAATGTATAGTCTAATAATAAAAATCTATAGTCATAATAACAATAAATAACTTATGTTGTCCTGGGAAAGAAGGAAGACTGGTGGCTTACTTTATCTGTAGGATGTGAACCAGCTCGAGGAGTTTGTCCCTCTCCTCGCAGAGGATTCTATATTGGTTACACTGGGTCATCAGTTCACTCACATCAGCTGAACAGTGTGGACACTTTGAAGCTGCTGGGCCACTGAGAAGAAGACAAGAGAAAAAAAGAGCAAACACATGCTTTCTGTGACGTCTTCATGAAGTATTTTTCTATTATCTTTAACTGTAACACTGTACGGAGTTACTGTTACACAGCATTAAATTAAAAGTAGCAGTTTTCTCTCCACTTACTTAACTTCCACACTGCTTCCTACAGCAGGCAGCACCAGTTTATGACCAAATTTAGAAGCAGATCTAAAAGGGAAACAAAAAAAAAGTCTTCTCATTACTGTAGAGTCACTAACTGGTGGGAGATGCCAAATAAAACTTCGAAACAATCAGATTAAAAAGTGCCCCATAAACCGAATGGAATGAACCAAGTTGAATATCTCTCCATCACAACAACAGTACTGGGAGGCCAGTCTTAGTCACCTATGCATGCTCTGCTGAGGATTTCTTTCATATTTATTTTGATAAACGTGCCTACCCCGAAGATGAGACTTGCTTGTGAATGTCTCCCTCTTGCGGCAGTCTCGCTGAACTGCAGACGGTCACAGTCTGGGGGCTCTTCTGCTGGCTGAGCTGCCGGAGCAGCTCCTGCATCTGTGTCTGCTGCTTCTGGCACAGGCAAAAGGGACAGTGGCGACTGATAGCGTGTGAAAACGCAAACACGTTCTTCGTGATGTTTTATCATTATTTCAATTTGAGAGCTGTTAGAAATGTACATGTCATATAAGATGCATGTATATGAATATTTATATAATATTTATTATGGTATATACATCCCTAAGGGACAGCATTTGTTTGATAACACAACCTGACACATCCTTACAGTAAGTCATTATAATTACAGTTAAAATAGAACATGTGTGAGCGTATGTGCTTGTTAACATATTGGCCTCTCATCCCACAATCCTCCAAGGTTTCATAGTGTTCCCTACAGCTGCCAATATGAGAGGTAAATATAAGTCATACCTGGCCAGAGGTGAAAAAAAAAGAAAGTTACATTATTTAGAGCCAAAGAAGAATATGTTGTGTGCATCCTGGTATAAGAGAATTTATTTGTCTGCTCATCTAACACCTTACCAGCAAAACATCCACGAGTTCATCGTCGTGTTTACCCTTCTCCAGCAGGGCTGTGATTTGGACCTTCAGAGTTTTCAAATCAGCAGACAAAGATTTGTTTCTGGACTTGGAGGCTTCCAGCTTCTTCTTCACATCCTCGTGGTCCTTCAGGAGGCCTTCGTGTTCCACCGAGAGCCTCTGAAAAATGTGTTGGTGAAAGACGGACCATCGCACATGGTTGGAAACTGATATGATATGTATGTTTTTAATTGATGTAAATCCACTTTACCCACCTCAAAGGTCTCTCTCTTCTCCTTCTCCATGCTGCGGATGTAGCTGAGGTTCCTTTCTTGAGGAGGGGTTGTCTGCAGGAACCCACCACCGTGAAATTCATCCTCCACACCCGGCTGCCGTCTCTGGGTTGACGCGTGCAGCTGCTGCTCGAGGTCTCGCAACTGTCGAACAGGGCGTTCCAGTCAGTAAGCTGGCGATCTCACATCAGTAACCTTTCAGAGCTTTCAAATAACATAAACAGCATCATGATCCAAGCGGAGGAAGGTTTGGCTTGCCCTCGTCTGGAGAGCCAGTATCTGCTGGGCGCGACCTCTGAAGTTCCCCGGGGAGCTTATCAGCTGCTGCAAGTTCACCTCCTCTCCCACCTCACTGACCAAAACCTGCGAGAGCAGTAACACACCGCGTTTAAGAACACAGAATTCACCCCAGAACATGAATAAAAAAGTGAAGTGTAAGGAGTATCATTAGACATACCCCTACCTTATGAGCTATTTTCAACTCCTGTCTGACAGACTGAAGCTGGTTTCGGTACTCTGACACTTTCAAGAGGGCAGCAGACAGTTTCTCCTGCGGGGATTTTTTTTTTGTTATTAGTATCTTAAAGGGCATGACAAACAGTTCAGGCTGAATCACAGTCATCTGAGTTAGGAGAAACAGATTGGGCAATACCTCGCAGCCGCTAGATAACCTCTTGTTTTGTGTCTTTGTGTCATTCTTCTGCTCGGCCAACGAAAGTGGCAACAGATCCTGCAACTGTGAGAAATCAAAATAAAAAAAAAGAGAAAAGCTGATGATTGAAACAATTTATGAAAAGACTTGGGGGGGGCACCTCTTTCTCGAGCTCTCTGATTTTGCTGCCGTGTTGCTTGGATTTCAGCTTCTCTCGTTCGATTTCAGAGGACAGCTCTCTGTTCTTCTTGGCCAGCTCCACGATTTTAGCGGCGGCGACGTCCCCCGCCGCGCCTGATGCGCCTGGACAGAAGAGCAGGTGAGTCGTCGAGGAAGGCTGTCGGAATTTCAACACTTTGCGTCACCGTCCGTTCACCTGCAAAGACCAGCCGCTCCTCCTCTCTCTTCCTCTTAAGGTGTTTAATTTCAAAATCCTTTTCACTCACAAGCTTGAAGAGGCGACTGTTTTCATCTTTAAGCTCCCTCAGCTGGTCCTGTAAATTTTCATTCTCCAGACTATTGGAGGGGAAAAGATTAAAGTGATTAAATTCATCATGGCAGATATGATTGATTAACACAGGTCTTGTAAATTAACATTTTAATAAAGTTATATGTGTCAAACATTTATTTTCGCCTTCGTAAGGACTCACCTTTCATTGTGTTTGTTTGGCTGAGATACATCTAAATGATCTTGGGTCACACTGGTAATAACCTTATTGGCCTCTCTCTCCTTTTTTCTGTCCAACTTTCTTTTCTCCTGCTGTTGTTGTAGCGCTTGGAACTGCAGCCGCAAATGATTCAATTCACCCTCATGCTCCATGACCCTTGAGAAAGAAAAGAAAAATGTAAGGTGAGAGAAAATGACTCAGTATTACCACTTTAATAAAATATGTTGTAGTAATATCATTAAAGTTTCCATTATGCGTGTCTCTCTATACCATTCTAACTGGTAATCGTCGGTCAGCTTGTCTTCATCTCCCAAACATCTCTGGCCTTGCTTCACGCTTTACTCACGTCCTGTCATGATGACTTTCCAAATCCATACTTAATATTTAATTGCTTCAACTTACTGCCCCCTGTATCATAACCAGACCCCCTCTAGCACTTTGCTTTGTTTTCTGTAGTGATTCTTACTGTATCTCTTAATTTACTTATTATTGACTTATGTTGTAAGGTGACCTTGAATGTCCAGAAAGGCACCTATAAATAAAATGCATTATTGATATTATTAAACCTTTCATTTTAAACATTCCCTGCATCTTTTAATCTGCAGTAGAACACTAGATCTGCAGACAGTGACTGCTTTTTGTTTTTCTAAACTCAAAAAGACATGAAATAGTCAAATAAGTAGCTAGCCTAAGGCTCGGGTGTTGAAGTGCGAACGTTTGCCAATATTGCACACTAACAACAAAGACCTAACAATAGCATGGCTCACCTGTTGGGCAGATTTAAGGGAATTAGAGGCTGTTTTGCATCTTTTGCCGCAGCTTGTCGAGTCAGGAACGGCTCAGTGCGACGCTTCGGTCGCCATAGCAACAGTGTGCCGACGAGGAAACACGATCTCGCGGGAACGAGATCAGGACCTGACAACAAGAGCGCTTTTATCCTGATGACGTCATCAAGGATGCTACACAGGTGGACAAAGTTTCTACTATAATTTCTAACAAATAAGAAAAAAGAAGAGCAGAAGTAAGACGTGCGATCGACTAATTATTTAATTTATTTTCTTAAAAGTTCCAAACCTACCAATTTGTCCACAAGAGGGCGAAAAACACAAAGATCCCTTTTTTTTAAATGTTCCTCTTTCTCTGCTCTGCTTTTTTTTGTTCTAGTCATATGAAAACAGAAACTATTCCATTTAATCACTCCCCCACACTGACAAATAAGCCTCATCTGGCATTGTCACGCATTTCCTGGATGTGCTGTCAAGTGTTGCACAATGAAGGAACAGTACCTTAATGACAGGGTGTGGGGAAATGCGATTTATTACTGGAAATGTGGCTGTAAAATAATATAAAGTAAAATAAAATGTTTGTAGAAGAATTTTGGACTTTTGAAAAGACCCAAAACATTAAGCTAAGAGACAAACAGTGTGTCTGAGAGAGATAGAGAGAGAAACGTTTTTTATTTTAACTAAACATGAAAATAAAAGTTCTCAGCAAAGTTTAAAACAATAAGAGTCAAGGTACAAGTAAAGATTTCTTTATTTTGTAGAGGGAAATAAAATTTAATAAAATAAATCTCCAGTATCTGTATGTATATTCTACATAATACTGTACAATAACTTAACAAGGCATCTATATTAATAAAATACCCCTTTTCTTGATATTTTAATGTTCCTGCATGTCCTGCAGATGTACCACATTTAGTGAAACTGAAAGTAATGGAATAACATTTGGACCCATTTGTGTGAGTGATTATTTGGCCTCTCTTTTTACCAGTCCCTTTGTTGTGAGAGAGGGTGTCCTATATGATGATTTACCACATCTTTAGAGAAAAATAAAATGGGGTAAGGTGCATGCATTGTCAAAATGGCAAAAGCTTGTTAGGAAACAGGATCAGTGCAGACCAATCCAGATCAGAGATCACACACAGATCACACACTGTCCATCACACGTCACACACCACTCACTCAGATATACCTAAGGGAGCAAATGATCTATAGACTGTTTGAGGAAAGTATCCAGAGAGGACTCACACAGATTTGGAAAGAAAATTCCATACAAAAGTCCCAGAACTTTCATACTATAAATCAACCTTTTAAAAAAAAAGTATTAATTACAGTACAAACTCACAGTACTTAAAACTAAAAATGAAACTACTTAAATGACAGCAGTGAAGAATTGAAGTAATATTTTCCAGAAATCATGTGCTCGATGAGTTTATGCTGAAGTATGTGTGAATACCATCAGCCATTTTGTGTAAAACTTTAGAGGTAATATTAATAGTCCATGATCGTGTGTACTCGTTTACTCTACTTGGGATCTTCTTTAGGTTTTCCAAAGTAGTCCTTGTACATTGAAAACAAGACACCTGAAACAATGAAGCAGAGGAAAAGGTTACTGGCATCCCTCACACCCCCTAACAACTACACAGAACGAAGGCTAAGAACCTACAAGGGAAACGATTTCATCACTACAGGGAAAGGCCGCACAACGGCCACAGAAGGGAATCAGGAAAGGGCCACAGCACACTACGTACCAACGGTCATGGCACCAACCACGAAGCCTTGTGCAGCCACACGCATGTGAATCAGGTGAACTGACATCTTGGTGTCTCCCCGACTTTTCATTTTCATCAGTCTGTATCCAACGATGGCTAAGAATCCCGCCATCCCTACAGCAGAGCAGACCTTCCGTGAAGTCACTTTAACATACTTTTTAATCAAATCCTCACCCATGACCTACTCCAAAAGGGCAGAGATCACTATGTCTTAAAATGTAATGAGATCATAAGTGACCAGACAGATAAGAATGCCCAAGTTTGCATAATGATTTCCCAAAAGGTCGGGGAAGAATGTGGAGATGCGTAATAACAGACCTAAAGGCTGACTAGTTTTGATCCCATCAACTTAAACACATCCTGTCATTTGTATTGTAAATATTAGAAAGAGCACTCACCCACTGGAACAAATGGGTTTTCCTTTGCCTTCCGAAGGAATTTTGACTCGTTTTCCTCCATACCAGACATCTTTACTAAATTGATAGAGAAAAATTACAGTTTTGGTGAGTTACTGAAGTAACTTTAAATGACTAAATGATGAACACTGTGTCCCAAGTTGACTTAGGAACCATCTGTTCAGGGCTAGGTTGCTACACGGAAAGCTCAGAGGTGACACATGAAGGGCAACCCGAAGTACACGCACTAAAATATACAAGCTAGTGATCACTTTAAAGACTAACAACATCAGTGACTTATCGTCATGCGGCGTAATAAACTTTCAGGCATAAAAGGTAAAAAAAGAAACCGAAAGACCACTAGATGACTCTAATCGTCGTTAATAAATATTTCACACATCAGGCCATATCCTTATGACACCACGATCACTTGCGTTCAGTTGTTACCTTTTCAGATGTGCGTTGGTCGAAAGAAATTAAGGTGCTCTTTGTTCCTGAACAGGAAAACTAACAAAGTGTGTTCGATGGTGAAGCGAGGAGCCGGTACGTGATGTAACCGTGGGCGTGCTGTACTCAGGCCGTTATGACGTCAGCAGGAACTTACTCACTTATGCGTGACGTTCCCGTCATCACACAAAATCGGAAAGTTGAGTTTCACTATGATACGTTTGAGCTTCTGCTGCCTTTTTTTTTTTACGAAAGGACAAATGTGTATTCAGCGTAAACTTAAAAACTGGACCTACACGAGGACTTTAGCCTATGTGATTTTAAGGACATGAATCGTGTCATTCTGATCTTTATATATGCAACTTGTTTGATTATTTGAGTTCCGACCTTTGCCTGTTATATTCTGCGTAATAACCATTACAGGGAGCTGCGTTGAATAAACAGTTCATTCACTCGTCAATTCTAAAATGCATTCAAATCTAAGGTGATTTTGGTCGCGGGACGACATCCGTCTCGACATAAACGCAACAGTTTATTGGCGCTGCCCGCTGGCCTAATGCGTGCTTCCTTTCTGTAGCCAGTCGAAGGCGGTAGACGGTGGAGTGAACCATCTTGCCTCTCCTGTCGCTCTCTGGGGTGATGCAACGTTCCCGTGTGCACGTTTCTGCAACGTGCTGTCTGCAGCCAAACATTCGACCACGACGTTTGACCTCATCTGACGCTACTATGGACAGACATGTACTGCTCTTATACCCACCTAAAGACTATATGGAGGAAAAAAAACACCCTCTGAAATGAACAGATTTCCCAAACGTGTCTGCAGTGTGCCTCACCACGATGGTAATAGAAACAGCTTTGGAAGCATCACTTTGAAGCCCAGTGGATGTGTGGTGTTTTCCTTATGCAATTAAAGAAGACAAGGTCGCTCTAATCATGTAACAGGCCTTTGTATAGATCAAATTATTGTTAAATTCAAGAAGTCTTCAAACAAGCATCAGCCCTGTATGAAAATAATTTAATAACAAACCCATGTCTGTTTCTATTTTATCTTTTTTTTTCTGTCTGATTAGGTAATATTGAATATTATTTGCTCTTTAGCTATCTTCCTGATATGTGCACCTGTAAGTTAAACACTAAGATACAGATAGAGAGTAATCTATATAATAGAAAAGAAATGTACTAATAAATGGATCATATCACCAGCCCGAAGTCCTACCTTGGTTTACAAAGTGGGAAGCAAATATGTTTTTAGTCAGATAGAGTCTAGTGGAGCACTCACTGAGTGAAAGGCATGCATGCACACGCGTCTTTGTCTGAATCATTTAAAACCGTGACATGCATGGAGAGAGCATCTATAATACACTGAAAGGCGAAATGATAACCGTTACACCAGCGAGCTCCCGATAAGGCATACATTCCTGCAGGTGGTGCTACATCTCTTTTATTAACTTGAGCTAATGTAGTTGTACAAACCACTGAACAGGATAGTCATGCATATTTGAAGTATTCGTTTTAAATCATAATAGTGCATTATATCGATTTTCTTTAAAATAACACGTCTCAAATTTGGGGTTGTTAATATCATACGTTTATTTTGCAACAAAGTAAAAGAAAAAAATGCAAAAAAGATAAAATAATCAAATTCTGTAGTGCAATAGTTTGTAGCACAGGCAGCAACATTATATAGACTAGTAAGCAGTATAACACAACTAATCTAACAGTGGGTTGTTCTATGATATTCAACAATATTACTATCTTTAATAAAAGATTCATTTGTCAGTTAAAAAAGACCTCTTATATTTTACAACACAAGTATTTTACAATGTCTTCCTATATGTATTTTAAAAATATATTTGTGTCAGTTCAAGAGAAAAGTGGTGCTGAAGCTTCTAGACATGAACCTACTGACCCTCTCTTTCCTCTCTCTTTCCTATCTCTTTTGACTTTATCACGCTCCTCGTGACAGGGGTCAGAAGGTCAAACACACACAACCGAAAAATCCCAAGTTTCTGGTGGCCAAGGTCAGCCTTCAACAAACATACTGCATCTAGGAACGCTGCATGGGTAAAACTTGAGAAATAACTGCCACAATTAGACAAGCAAACACGCACAGTCTCAGAATATGAGAGAACAGCGAAAATTAGAAAACAGTTTGTAAAACCAAGGTTTAACTTTGATATGAAACTGCTGGCTGTTACTAAATCCTCATCTATTTGCTATTATTAGATAGTGTCAGAGATATTACACTACCTTTTTCCTCCTTATTCTAATTTCAATTCTATTTAATCATATAGTTTCACAGGGGTGTATTAATGCAGTTTTATAAATGTGTAGATTATGCGTTTTGTAAAGTTTTTTAAAGTTTAATATTGTAAAAGAGCTGGCTGCCTGACACCAAATCCTGTTTACAAATGCACCAACAACAGAAGAGCCACCACTGAAACATTATCTCTAACCACGCTTTAGTCATGACTTCCATGTTTTTACCAGAAAGAAAAGAAAAGAAATACAAAAATGGGATGCAGAAAAAGATTCCAGTTTTCTGCCTGAGCTCAGATGAAGTGATATGGCTGCACATATCAGCCCTTGAAAAGCTGTGTGGAGGCAGAGCTTTCAATTCTGATGATGTGCCTTAAAAATAAATATATAAATCAATACATTTGCGACTGAAGTGCTATAATTCCACGCCATTTGTTTGAATTGAAGGTTGACCTTGACTGTTAATCTCAGAGTGTACCAAAGTCCCCCCCGCCCCAACACGGTTTTGTTGAGTGCAACATCAAATAACAGCTGAAATGAACAAAAGTGAACTTGCTGCTGCTGTTACATTGGGTCGTTTGGCAGCTCGCTCAATGTGCTCACAAGTGTTGGTAAAGATGTTTTCTGAAGAAGCAATCTTTTACCGAACAAATATTATCACATTGCAATAATGGATGTCATCTGCAGGGTAAAAGCCACCAGAAAAACGACTGAAAATCAGCTCCAGGAGCTCAAAACTCAGAAAATATGTCTGGGTTGATGACCACATTTTAACCTCACTGTATCAGTCAAAGCTGTTTATAGCTGATTAAGCCAGCCAATTGTTAAGTTCCTTATTGCGACAATGACACACAGGGACTCAACAGGAGCAGGACAGACTAAACCGCTCCACTAGTATTTGCTTCTAAATTATTTGTTTGACTTTCTGCTATTTTAATATCTTTTTCACCTTTCTTGTTGCTCTTTTTTCTTTTGTCCCTGCCGGATCAATAACTTGTCTTCATTTTCACTTGTTGGTGTTTTAGAAGCATGTGACCCGTGGCCCCAAGCATTTGCCTGACTTCTGGGTGTAGGTAATCAACCCATAGAAGCTCATCATTCTTTTTACATAGAGAAACTCCATCTTTCAATATATGATGTGAACTCCGTATCACTGGCTGTATGTCATGATACTCCCTTTGCTGTTCCCTCTTACATTCCTTGTCTGTCTCTGTTGTGGGGAACTGGATCTACTTGAGGTTTTTCAAGCCTTTTGCTTGGCTTTGGATAAGGGACTAATACCATCGCTGCATCATGAGTCTTGTCTCCAGAAATTTTGCATCGAATTTACAAAACCTAATGCTGCACAACGTGGAATAATCCTTAGAACAAATGACCTGGAGGGAAGATAAACTGTTTGCTTACTATTCTAATATTGTTTTTCGAGTTGGCTATTTGTCCCTCTATGGCAGGGGTGTCAAACCGGTTCCACAAAGGGCCGTGTGGCTGCAGCACACCAGACCTATTTAATCAGCTCATCTGAGTCTTCAGACAGCTGATTAAATGAGTCTGCAGCCACACGGCCCTTTGTGGAACCAGTTTGACACCCCTGCTCTATGGCAAGGAGCCCTTCAACTCAAAACATAGTCATGTCTGTAGTCCTGATGAAATCTTATGTTGGCTCTGATAATATCTTTATGGATCTGTTGGTAGAGGTCCTTCACCTTAGCAGAGGAAGAGAGACGGAGGTTAGGGTCAAAGGTTTAGCTCATATATTGCAGTAAAAGGTTAGCACTTATCTTTACGGAACCACGACTGCATCAGTACTTTATCGCTTCTTTTGTCCAACATTTCTGGTTCAACTGGTGTATCTGGGAAAGAATTGGCCAATTTTCAGCTTCAAGAGTAATCAGTTGGTTCTCGTCATCATTTCCAGTAGATCTTCGGGTGGACTCATGCTTGGTTAAGGTTCGCCATGACACCATTACTTCACTCACTTTCTCTGATAATGGCAAGTAGTCCACTCAGTTAACACACAGGTTACAGTAACTCTACTACTGCGTTGGACAAGCACTAACATAAATATTAATTCATTTAAGGAGCTATGAAAATTTTTTTTTTTTTGAAAGAGTTATTTGAGGAGAAAATGGAACTCCCAGGACAAAATCTCAAGAAGAGATGGGACACAAACAAATGATCCACAGTCACAGTCAGGGAGCTGACAGCAGAATTATTGTTAGACTTTGTGAAATCCTGCTTAGAAACTGGACAAACAGCCAAACCAGCATCAATGCAAACATAACCTCCAGCCACGGTTAATTATTGCTCAATATTAACGTCAGTTAGAAAACACAGATGGCATTTAACAAAGTCTCATTTCACCCTTGCAATAGCTTGTATCTGGTCATGACAAACATATGTCCAGCATGAAAAGAAAAGAACAGTAAGGGGGGAGAAAATGAATATATCTTGGAAAAAACAAAGAAAGTTCCAGTTTTCAGCCCAAAACTTAGACACTCAAAATCATGTAGCTGCAAATCTGATTTAATTCCACAAGAATCTGCATGGAGGGAGACCTTGCATTTTCATTTTTTGAATAAAGATCTGTAAATCCACTTTGTTTCTTTAATTGACAGCTAAGATTGACCGATAGTCTCTGGTAATCTCAAATTCAAAAAAGGTTCTTATTTTTTCTTTCATTTGCCCCTTTTGATTAAATTGCTGAGCATAGCATCAAATAACAGCTTCAAATGGACAAAGGTGAACTTGCTGTTGCTGCGGTTACCTTTGGTCAACTGGCAGCACAGCTAATAATTGTGAATGAAGAGGTTTTATAAAGAAGCTGTACTTTTCTTGCACAAATATTATAGTTCAGTAATGTGTGTATTATGTAGGGTTCACATACATTCACCAGAAAAAGCCCAAATAAGAGCCTGAAAAAGAAAATAAAACAACTTAGAAATGTCAAGTGGTGGTTACAGATTAAAGATGAAAAGGGAATGCTTGCTACAACAACTGATTGAGCTCTAATACTAGAACTAGAACTAGTTTTTAAAAGAAAGTTTGATAAACCATATTTTTAGATTTAAGGGACAAAAACCAACATAGATCTGTTTAATTAGATGCTTGATAGTTCTTTTAGTTGTAGTCTGACAACAGAACTGTTCATGCTCTGGAAACAAATATTTGTTTCCAGAGCATGGAAACAAATATTTAACAAATATAGAAAATGGGCAATATGAGTTGCTGATATTGATAACAATATCAGCAACTCATTTCCTTAATGGATTATCTAAATTGACTGCAGCCCCCCCTTTTTTTAGCCAAAGTTACAAATTGGAATTTGACTTTGAGCGAATCATTACATTAATGTTCAGATGACAGTCAATAATTAAAAGAAAAGCTTTTATAGATGACAAAAACATGAAACTGAGATGACATTGTGTGCAGGGCTTGCACATTGCTATCGACGGGGAAACTGCAGACACAGCACCATTGACTCACACGTTCATGCTCAAGGTCAACTTAGAATTTCTTGCTATGGGAGATGGGAGAAAACAGACCTATAGTGAAAATCACAACTTAGTTGATATCCATATGTAGTTCATATAAAATTCAGTTTCTTTCACTGGTAAACTGGGATTGGCTACAGCCTTTACAGAACATATTTGAATTGTTACTATGAAAAGAACACAATCTTGTGTTTATGATCAGATCGCTGGTATTTTCTTTGTGTGACATTGCAAAAACAAAAAGTATCTTGATTCGGAATGATGTGGAAAAATCCTTTCTTATGCTGGTATAGGTCTAAACTGCCAGGGTACAGGAATATGGTCCACTGACAGTTTTTCTCATGCCTTATGAATTCAAGTCATTCCTCTCGGTTCTTACTCGTCCTCTCCTCTCCTGATCAGGAGATTATGTAAAGAGATTGTCTTGATTGTAATGTGCACTTTGTTAAGTCAAATGGAATCAATAAGACTAAATACCCTGAAAATAATAAACTCTATATTTGATTTGTTGCATGTAGATATTTCAGGACTTTACAGTTGTTATGTTACCTTCTTCATCCTGAAGTGTTAAATGTCACAGGTACATTCAAGAGTGACATAGGTTATAATGTAACCACAGAATATCAGGATTAAACATTGAGGTCATTACCCAGGAAATGGGCTGTAAATGATGTAGAAATCAGTCTGGAAGGATGAATAAGCATTTTAAAATTTAATTCCAAGAAACATGCGTGTTTCCAAATTAACAATGTGAAAAAACTTCTTGTGTTGTAATATATGTACTGTAAATGATGCCAGGCAGTATTTTTGTGATCACATGAGTTATCGTTAACTGCATGTGCTATGAAGTCTGACCTGTATGTTATTTATCTATCAAGACAGGAGTGCTCTAGGTAAAAAGGTCATTGAACTCTTCAGTATCAAGGTATCAGCAGCTTAGTTTAATAGAACGGGAACAGAAAGCCAAGCACAGACTATGTACACTGAATGTTTTTGAAAATGATTGGTGTGTTTCCTGAAACTCTCTGGTCTGTCTATCTATCTATCTATCTATCTATCTATCTATCTATCTATTTATCTATCTATCTATCTATCTGTCATCTATCTATCTATCTATCTATCTATCTATCTATCTGTCATCTATCTATCTATCTATCTGTCTATCTATCTATCTATCTATCTATCTAACACAAATTGTGCTTATCAGTTGTCGCTGATAGAAAATTACCAAATGTGGAGTTCCTGTGATGCAGAAACCAAACCCAACCAAGCAAAAGGAGGAGCAATATCTGTTGATTTATACAGGACATGAAGCTGAACTTTATATCTGTCAGACTCTACCATGGCATCTCTGCTGCTGATCCTGCTGACTTTACTTGTTTCTCTCTTAGGAGGACTTTACCTGCTGGGGGTCTTTCGACAGAAGAGACCAGGAGAGCCCCCTTTGGATAAGGGACTAATACCATGGCTGGGTCATGTCTTAGAATTCCGCAGCAACACCTGGAGGTTCTTGGACAGGATGAAGCACAAACACGGTGATGTGTTCACAGTCCAGCTGGCAGGATTTTATATCACGTTCATCCAGGACCCCATGTCATTTGGAGCATTTGTTAAAGAGAGTCGAGAAAAGTTGGATTTTAGAAAGTTTGCGGCCCACCTGGTCCGCAGAGTGTTTGGTTACATATCTATTGAAGATGACCATGCCATTCTCAATGCTTCCAGCAACAAGCATCTGAAAGGTGATGGCTTGGAGGTGATGACACAAGCGATGATGAGCAATTTACAGAACCTGATGCTGCACAATGTGGAATCATCCTCAGACCAAATGACCTGGAGGGAAGATAAACTGTTTGCTTACTGTTATAATATTGTTTTCAGAGCTGGTTACTTGTCCCTCTATGGTAATGAGCCCTTCAACTCAAAAGCCACCAAGGAGAAAGCCAGAGAGAAAGACAGAGCTGAATCAGAAGCCTTGTATCACGAGTTCCGGAAATACGATCAGTTATTTCCCAGACTGGCTTATGGTGTCCTGCCACCGAAAAAACAGAGGGAGGCAACAAAATTACTGGAATACTTCTGGAATGTCCTGTCTGTGAATAAGTTGAAGGGCAGAGATAACATCAGTCGCTGGATATGGGATGTGCAGGAGGGCAAAGACAATGCAGGTGTAAAAGAGGACATGATAAGCAGATACATGTTTGTGCTTCTTTGGGCCTCTCAGGGCAACACAGGACCCTCTTCTTTCTGGTTGCTCCTTTTCCTCATGAAACATCCTGAGGCCATGAGAGCAGCGAAGGAGGAGATCGACAAGGTTGTAAAAGAGTCTGGACAGGAAGTCAAGCGTGGTGGTCCTTTGGTCAACCTGACTCGTGAAATGCTGATGAAGACGCCAATCCTGGACAGCGCAGTTGAAGAAACCCTCCGAATCACTGCTGCACCCCTCCTCACCAGAGCGGTGCTCCAAGATATGACCCTCAAAATGGCTGATGGGCGGGAATTCTTCATTCGAGAGGGTGACAGGGTGGCCCTCTTTCCTTACAGTGCTGTTCAGATGGACCCTGAGATTCACCCTGAGCCTCATTCTTTCAAATACGATCGCTTTCTGAATCCAGACGGGAGCAAGAAAACTGACTTCTACAAAGGAGGGAACAAGGTGAGGTATTACACCATGCCTTGGGGATCTGGGATCTCCATGTGCCCAGGACGCTTCTTCGCCACCAATGAGCTCAAACAGTTTGTCTTCCTCATGTTGCTCTATTTTGAGTTTGAGCTGATAAATCCTGATGAGAAGATACCTGAAATCGACTACAGTCGATACGGCTTTGGAACGATGCAGCCTGACAGAGATGTCCAGTTTCGATACAGACTCAGATATTGAAATTCCTGTAATGTTTTTCCTTACAAAGCATTTGATTTGCTTTACTGTAATGTGCAATGGCTTTCAATTCACAATCAATCTATTCAATTCTAAAAAATGGATTCTTAGCAATAGATTGCTGTTTTTTTTATTTTGTTTTGTTTTTACTTCTTTTCTGTTTATTTAAGCATTTTCAAACAAGTGTTTTTCTCCACCACCAATTACGAAGAAGGGAGCATTTCATACAATGGCGCGTCTAGTGGTTTGATTATGGTTAATGGATAAATGTCAATCAATTGAGAATTTATTAATTTGGTGAATGATCCTCATGTGAGTAAAAAAATATGTCAATTTAACCTTATATTTCATAGCATCTGCCATATATTATTGTGGAGACAGTGTACTTTAATGCATATTTGCTACATTTATTGAATGCAATCCTGAATGTGTATATTTAATAAAGAACAGATTTGTGATTTGATGCTGTGATGAACTGATTAAATATCACCATATGAACACTCAGTCTGAATCAATAAGAATTTCATGTTTATATAAGATACATACTTAGGGTTTAATGTTGGTTTCTAAAACATAGAACCACATTGTTCGGAATAAAGATAGATAGAAGATATAAAGACAATTTCTCACATAATGCTTTAGACAGTCAAGTTTCACTCACAGTAGTTCAGTTCTTGCACCACAATTAGCCTGCCAAGAATTAAGATGATGCACATTTTTTAAATGTGACTAGGTTTTAAGGGACATCTAGCAGTTCACCAAGGCCTCCTCTTCCAATCCAATGCTAATGGGACTCCTCTAGTCCCTCATCAACCATGGTCTGACATCTTTCTGGACTTCTTTACCAGTTTGCCATCTAGTGGCATCACTGTGATCCTCCCCAATGGAGCAGTGGACCACTTCAGCAAGATGGCCTACTTTATGTCCCTACCCAACCTTCCAACTGCGATGCAAACTGCACTGCTAGTACTACACCATAAACTTCTCAATGATGAGGTAGTTTATTGGGAGCCACAACCAATCTGTTCACTGGCGTCCATCCCAAGTTTAGTGGCCAAACCCATCTTCCTGGTCCCAACAAATGTTGTGGATAAAGTAAGTTCATATTTCTTCTGTAACCTCAGCTACTGGACTCTCCCTGTTCCAGTGTGCCTACAGATTTCAACCACTCTTCCCTCTGACCTCTGAATAGAAAGTTTCCTGGTGATTGGCACACACGTTCATTTGCCACTCCCACAAGAACTAAGATCAAGTTAGTTCCATTCTTGTGCACTCTGTGGTTCACTGCACGGCATCAGCCAATCAACACAGTACTTTTTTCCCAGTCTATCGAGTGAGTTAGCAGGTGTAGCTCTCCACCCAGGACTGCAGAAGCTGGTCCCCAACTTCCTTGCTGTGTTTGCTATACAAAGGTCCATCAATCTCACAGCAGTGAGGTTGATGCTTCCACAGACTGTGCATATTAACAACCACATGTCACGTGTCCAAAGTGAAATCACTCTGAGAATTCCTCGTTCCTGGTGCTATCAATTCCTCCATCTACTACAATAAATTGAAGGACTTCTCTCCTAAGCTGTGCCACACCTGGTATGTTCCCATCAACAAAAGTGAGAGGCTCAGTACCTGGTTGATTTGGAAGGCTAAGGGCCGATGGGAAGGCCTTGGGTCCCAGCTCATCACATCCTCAACTTGGACCTTATTGCCTATTTCCGAGGGCACCAGTCTGGCCAAACCTCCCTGATCCCATGCTGCCACTGGGAATCTCTGCCCAATGTATTATACTGAGGTGTTGGACCCCTCTAGTTCACTGGAGTGCATTTGGGTCCAATTACAACCCATTCAAATATATTTTGCCCTAGATCCAGTGGGTCATGAATTGAAATGTAGCTTTGACTGATTCAGTAAGTGAATATAAAACACTGTCAATAAGTATAAAAATACATTAAAAAAATGTAACTGGGCTTACTTGTGTTGACACAACACCACTGACTCATACCTTTGGACTCTGGGTCAATTTGGAGTCTTCTGTGCAGATGTTCACATGTAGGTCAAAAAAGAGGACTATGGTGAAAATCCAAATGTATTTAATACCCAAGAATATCTGTTTTGCTTTTGGGTACCTATTCAACTTCAATGAGCTCTTCTTTGTAGAGACACATTTTCATGAAGGAAAGACTAGTTAAATTAACCATTGACCATGTATGTGTTAGATGGAGTTCAACATTTGTTCCGTTTCTTGTGACGGATGTCTGAGCTGGTGACTGAAATATGGTGTGGTTCAGTAAAAGGCAGCATGCAAAACATTATAGGTGGCCAGGGTGTCTTAACATTTTTACTACAAAAAGAATGTGGTCAAGAATGCAACACTTGTTTGTCATCAAATTACCTGAGATGCATCTTAAGACAAGGACACAACAGCCACACAGTGTTTAATTGGGCAAATAAGTAATAAAAAGGGATTAAGCAACCTGTAAATAACAACCTGTATCTTTGATATATATATTGTGTTGCATGTACATTTTTGTGACTTGATATTCATCATATATGTAACCTCTGTCATCCTGAGGTGTTGAATATTGCAGGTGCAGTAAAGATTAACCATGCTCATTGAAATTGAAAGTTAAGTGTGGTTGTAGTGCAACCACATGAGAACCAGATTCAATATTTGAGGTCATTGCCCGGCACAGGACTGAAGAATTACTATAAATAGTGAACTGAATACACAAGCATTGTTTTTCAACATTTATATTTAAATTGCCATTAAACAGAAAAAAAACCCCGTGTTTCTGAATCACAATTTTGTGGAAAACATTTTTGTGTTCTACTTGCCAGTGGTTAACAAAATGCCAGACAGGGTGGTGTGATGTCAAACAAGGGTTATTATTGTCTGTACACAGGTTGACCTGACCATTATTTGTCTATTACTACAGGAAAAACTAAGAAGGTCATTGAACTGATCATAGTCTCAGCAGCACAGTATAACTTCATAGCACAGAAAGATAAGAAGAAATTATATGACCATACTGAATGATTTTAAAGATAAGAAAATGTCCTTAAATTAATTTTATTGCTATTGTTTTTTGAAGAATTTTTTTTCCAGAACATGGAGTGATGTAGGCATAAATAAAATAAAAAAATGTGGATTTTTAGAGAGTATCCCATGCTTGCTAACAAATTGTATTTCCTCTTGATTGTCCTTCACTACATATGTGTTTATTTGTAATCTTATGTAAACAGCAGGTAAAATCTGATGGTCACAACAATATACACACATGTAGATTTATAACCATTCAAAGTGATAAGTAGGTAGATTAACGTAACCCACTGAAACACCTTTTTTTCTAAATAAGTCTATATAAGTCTATATAAACTCCACACTTTCCAAATTTGGAGTTCCTGCAATTCAGAAACCAAACCCAAGAGAAAGGAGGAGCAAGGTTAGCTCATTTATACAGGATGTGAACTGGAACTCCATATCACTGCTTGCATGTCAGACTCTACCATGGCATCTCTGCTGCTGATCCTGCTGACTTTACTTGTTTCTCTCTTAGGAGGACTTTACCTGCTGGGGGTCTTTCGACAGAGGAGACCAGGAGAGCCCCCTTTGGATAAGGGACTAATACCATGGCTGGGTCATGTCTTAGAATTCCGCAGCAACACCTGGAGGTTCTTGGACAGGATGAAGCACAAACACGGTGATGTGTTCACAGTCCAGCTGGCAGGATTTTATATCACGTTCATCCAGGACCCTATGTCATTAGGAGCATTTGTTAAAGAGAGTCGAGAAAAGTTGGATTTTAGGAAGTTTGCAGCCCACCTGGTCCAGAGAGTGTTTGGTTACATATCTATTGAAGATGACCATGCCATTCTCAATGCTTCCAGCAACAAGCATCTGAAAGGTGATGGCTTGGAGGTGATGACACAAGCGATGATGAGCAATTTACAGAACCTGATGCTGCACAATGTGGAATCATCCTCAGACCAAATGACCTGGAGGGAAGATAAACTGTTTGCTTACTGTTATAATATTGTTTTCAGAGCTGGGTACTTGTCCCTCTATGGCAATGAGTCCTTCAACTCAAAAGCCAGCAAGGAGAAAGCCAGAGAGAAAGACAGAGCTGAATCAGAAGCCTTGTATCATGAGTTCCGGAAATACGATCAGTTATTTCCCAGTCTGGCTTATGGTGTCCTGCCACCGAAAAAACAGAGGGAGGCAACAAAATTACTGGAATACTTCTGGAATGTCCTGTCTGTGAATAAGATGAAGGGCAGAGATAACATCAGTCGCTGGATATGGGATGTACAGCAGGCTAAAGATGATGCAGGTGTAAAAGAGGACATGATAAGCAGATACATGTTTGTGCTTCTTTGGGCCTCTCAGGGCAACACAGGACCCTCTTCTTTCTGGTTGCTCCTCTTCCTCATGAAACATCCTGAGGCCATGAGAGCAGCGAAGGAGGAGATCAACAAGGTTGTAAAAGAGTCTGGACAGGAAGTCAAGCGTGGTGGTCCTTTGGTCAACTTGACTCGTGAAATGCTGATGAAGACGCCAATCCTGGACAGCGCAGTTGAAGAGACCCTCCGAATCACTGCTGCACCCCTCCTCACCAGAGCGGTGCTCCAAGATATGACCCTCAAAATGGCTGATGGGCGGGAATTCTTCATTCGAGAGGGTGACAGAGTGGCCCTCTTTCCTTACAGTGCTGTTCAGATGGACCCTGAGATTCACCCTGAGCCTCATTCTTTCAAATACGATCGCTTTCTGAATCCAGACGGGAGCAAGAAAACTGACTTCTACAAAGGAGGGAACAAGGTGAGGTATTACACCATGCCTTGGGGATCTGGGATCTCCATGTGCCCAGGACGCTTCTTTGCCACCAATGAGCTCAAACAGTTTGCCTTCCTCATGTTGCTCTATTTTGAGTTTGAGCTGATAAATCCTGATGAGAAGATACCTGAAATCGACTGCAGTCGATACGGCTTTGGAACGATGCAGCCTGACAGAGATGTCCAGTTTCGATACAGACTCAGATATTGAAATTCACATAATGTTTTTCTTCATCAAATGTCATTTATGTAATGTGCACTGGCTTTCATTTCACAATAATTCTTATAAAGATTTTTACTTGACTTATTTAGTCTCAGACAATAATGGAATTTCTCTGCCTTTCAGTTACATTTTATCTTAGTAAGTCTTTAACTTTATTTCTGGTGAATGGTAAAACAGATACTGCTATGTTAATGTAACATAACACATTTGATTAATGGCAATGTTGAAAATGTGTATTTAATAGAAACAGATTTGTGAAACCCTCAAAAAAGTTTACACAGTCAATTTTCAACAATAGTGGGTTAATTATGGGTTGATGCGTTGATTCCTACACGTCATTGTGGCATGTCATAAGTAAAATCAGTCTTGTAAATTCCATAAAGATTTGTCCAAGGTTAAACCCCAATGCTGCAGTTTTGTCTGTTTTTCCTTTGTCAATGATGTCAATATGCCACAGTCAACAGTGAACGTTGAAATAATTACCTTGAAAATGTCACATCAATAAAAGTATTCAAAGAAAACAACATTAAAAGTATCCAGATGTGGATACTATTGTGGATAGTAGATCTATTGCTGCTGCAATGTCTATTTTTTTGTGGAGAGAGGCTGCATGTGGAAATATGGATGGTGCGTAATAAGTTGGTTAGTTAGCATGAATTATAATGTCTATAGCTAGAAGTGAGATCCTTGCACAGGATACCCAGCACAAGGCTGTGATTATTCAAATCACCCCAACTGTTGCGTAACAGTAAGATGAAAGTACAAAACAGACCATTTTGAGACATGTTTACAGACTATAGTAGTTTACTTAACATTGAATTAGTTGTTGGAACTGATATATAGGCTTGGGAAGCACTATGGATACACCATGATATGGACTAAAGAACTGTAAAAGTGAGTTTTGCATAATATATGTTATAAAAATGAATTAATTGAATTTACAACCCTAAAGGATCAGTCTACACGATAAAAAATATTTTAATAATAACTAAACAATAATTAAGTCGATAAACTATCTTTAAAGCTAAGAACATCCACCTAAAACCAGCACATTATATTGTCTGCATGCATAAGCAGCGGTAAATGCAAAGGATAGTCACAGGGTTCATGACCTTCAAAGTCTTAGCAAGGAAGCTGGACTTTAGTCTTCTTATCTGAATGGGGAAAACCATCTGATATAAGGAAAGGACAGCTTATACTGTATAAACAGAGGGGAGGGGGACGAGGGGAAAGTGCACTGGTGAGGAATATATAGATGATGATAATTAGGGCAATCCTGGATGGAATAGAGACACAGAAAATAAAACCACAAGATTAAGATTTTCAGTCTGTTAATTATCAGACTGAAAAATATTGTAAACACTATTGGTCAAGAAGGATATTATTGATTTTTATTCAGCATTTATTCCTTTTCTCATAAGACTGTATGAGTTTAAACAGGTCATTAAACATCAGCTATGTGTCAGTGCTTATCAGTAATACATGGCAGGTGATGCACTGCACATTCATTTATTTATTCTGTTATCTTTATTGCTTTTTGCTTGACAGTCTGTTCAGTAACTTATCTTTCTGTTAAGAAAGCACGAGTTTGGAGAAAAAAAAAACTGAACTGCTTTTCCTGGAAGGTTGAAGGTTTTCACAGATGAAAGGGTGAATCAGTGATAAGCACCATGCAACTTGTTCTGTCTTTCATTATTCAAGGGTAACTTCTGGAAACCAAACTCCTTTAATTAAACTTCAACTACTTTAATATTTCAGTTAAATCAATGTGGTGTCATTGTATGCACGAAACATTGTATATTGCCAAAAATCCTATCATATCACCTCTAAGTGACTTATGTCATTCACTCAACTGTAGTGACAAAAAGGTGTACGACTAGTATAGTCTGTGTTATCGTTCTCACAATTAAGGTTATGACTACACCAGATTGGCATGGTCCTGCAGCGCTGCAGAATTACAGCTGAATCCGTCCCCCTATCCCTCATGGCCGTATATAGACATTTACAACACTGGTGCAACATTTTTAGGTGTCTGCCCGGCTCTCACAGATCTCCACGAGCACTATGGCCTGTACATCTCTGACCACACAGACCTAAATGAGTCCCCTAGTGCCTTCTCATACATCGCTGTGACTCACAAGGACAGCTGTTGCAGATGTGTCTCTTCACAGCTACTTCAGAGAGAAAGCTGCAACTGCCAAATTTCATGTCCTCTCCTTTCAATTGAACTGCTCAAGATGGTCATTTGAACCAATTTTCCACAACTCCTACCTGTATAATTGCCCTAGAAATATATGATTTCCTATTCTTTCCCTTATTCTTGCATGTAAGGTCTCAGTGTCTAATTTAAACTGGACTTGAGTATTTTATAACTGAGCTGAAGATGCACATGTCTCTGGAGCTGATTGGGGATTGTGAGAGATAATGTGACCTGAAGTCAACGAAACTGGACTGAAATACAGAACTGGAAAAGAGTTTAAATAAATTGTGACACACATTTTTCTCTGCTTCTAGGTGGCACTGCAGGATCCCAAATAAAACCATGAGCAGCAACCATGTCATGCCTCCTCACCAGGCTGGATGGCATTAGATTCCATGCACAATAGATTTTGTTGTGTTGCTGTATATGCACTTTTAAGACTGTAATGAATCTCTGACTTTATTATTACAAACGTTCCCATTGTAAGTTCAGAACCCATCAAGGACGAGCATTTTCAATGAGATGAGGTTTTTGGAATATTTTGTTGTGGCTAACTCATTGTGAAAGTACAGTATAAAGTAAATCTGCAGTGGACGTTTCTCCTAAAGTTAAAGCACATCAATGGTGATGTGTTCAAGGTCCATCCAGAAAGAATTTGTGGGATGTTCTATTAGGATCCCAGAGCTTTTGGAGATTTTGTTATGTGTGATGAAACTGTGTGATGCAATGTCTAATGCAATTTGAATAATGCAATACTGATATAATGCAAAATAGACAAAAAATCAGATTGTCACAATCATATTTTTTAGTGTGAGTAGTCATGTATGCATTAGTCATTTGTGTCATTTTCATTTGCACAGTTGTGTCATGACCAAATATGGAGTTCTTGGAATGCAGAAACCAAACCCCAAAAAGCAAAAAGGCGGGACAAATCCTCTTAATTTATACTGGATTTTAGATCACAGGTCATTCATTTTGTGCACATCTGACAAATCGATCATGGAACTGACTCTGCTGATCCTGCTGACTTTACTTGTTTCTCTCTTAGGAGGACTTTACCTACTTGGGGTCTTTCGACAGAGGAGACCAGGAGAGCCCCCTTTGGATAAGGGACTAATACCATGGCTGGGTCATGTCTTAGAATTTCGTAGGAACACCTGGAGGTTCTTGGACAGGATGAAGCACAAACACGGTGATGTGTTCACAGTCCAGCTGGCAGGATTTTATATCACGTTCATCCAGGACCCTATGTCATTTGGAGCATTTGTTAAAGAGAGTCCAGAAAAGTTGGATTTTAGGAAGTTTGCAGCCCATCTGGTCCAGAGAGTGTTTCAATACATAACTGTTGAAGCTGACTTTGCCATTCTCAATGCTTCCAGCAACAAGCATCTGAAAGGTGATGGCTTGGAGGTGATGACACAAGCGATGATGAGCAATTTACAGAACTTAATGCTGCACAATGTGGAATCATCCTCAGACCAAATGACCTGGAGGGAAGATAAACTGTTTGCTTACTGTTATAATATTATTTTCAGAGCTGGTTACTTGTCCCTCTATGGCAATGAGTCCTTCAACTCAAACGCCAGTGAGGAGAAAGCCAGAGAGAAAGACAGAGCTGAATCAGAAGCCTTGTATCACGTGTTCCAGAAATATAATCAGGTATTTCCCAGTCTGATTTATGGAGTCCTGCCACCGAAAAAACAGAGGGAGGCAACAAAACTGTTAGAATACTTTTGGAATGTCCTGTCTATGAATAAGTTGAAGGGCAGAGATAACATCAGTCGCTGGATATGGGATGTACAGCAGGCTAAAGATGATGCAGGTGTAAAAGAGGACATGATAAGCAGATACATGTTTGTGCTTCTTTGGGCCTCTCAGGGCAACACAGGACCCTCTTCTTTCTGGTTGCTCCTCTTCCTCATGAAACACCCTGAGGCCATGAGAGCAGCGAAGGAGGAGATCGACAAGGTTGTAAAAGAGTCTGGACAGGAAGTCAAGCGTGGTGGTCCTTTGGTCAACCTGACTCGTGAAATGCTGATGAAGATGCCAATCCTGGACAGCGCAGTTGAAGAGACCCTTAGACTCTCTGCTGCAACCCTCCTCACCAGAGCTGTGCTCCAAGATGTGACCCTCAAAATGGCTGATGGGCGGGAATTCTTCATTCGAGAGGGTGACAGGGTGGCCCTCTTTCCTTACAGTGCTGTTCAGATGGACCCTGAGATTCACCCTGAGCCTCATTCTTTCAAATACGATCGCTTTCTGAATCCAGACGGGAGCAAGAAAACTGACTTCTACAAAGGAGGGAACAAGTTGAGGTATTACACCATGCCTTGGGGATCTGGGATCTCCATGTGCCCAGGACGCTTCTTTGCCACCAATGAGCTCAAACAGTTTGCCTTCCTCATGTTGCTCTATTTTGAGTTTGAGCTGATAAATCCTGATGAGAAGATACCTGAAATGGACTGCAGTCGATACGGCTTGGGAACGACGCAGCCTGACAGAGATGTCCACTTTAGATACAGACTCAGGTCCTTTTAAGAACCTAAGTTGCTCAAAGTTAGAAGTAAAGTCTTTGCTTCATCTCATAAGAAATTCAGTCATCATCAAAAAATACATTTTTTTTTAAATTTTACTGTCTTATGTAAAACATGGTTGTTCATTTGTACTATAGCAATTTCCTTTACAATTCACCTGTACACATTTATTTTATTTGGTCATCATAATTGAACATACCGTAGATTGCTTTTTCTGTGTATTAAAGTTGATGCTTACTAACCATTTTTGCAACACATACGATTTTTAAAAATGCTTTATATTGACTATTTCTGTAATAACAAAAATATGAACACTTTCAAATTTGACAAGAATTAAAAAATAGACAATATTTGTGATGTGTCTTTATGTCAACCTGAAGTAGAATCAGGAAAATATTTCCATAATAATAAGAAAATAATGCTGTCAATGATGTGTGGAGATCGACAATAACACTATTCACCCAAATTAGGGGGAACTTCTTGCCAAATATACCAATTATAATTATTCATATTTTAAAAATAATGTTTGTTCTGCAAATATTACATCTTACAGGTTTTTGTTCAAACCCAGCAACAGCACACCAGACTTGACTCATTTGACTCATTGGTCAAACTGTGTGTGCTTGACTGGTTGGAACAAAAACCTGCAGCCACACAGCTCTTCGTGGAAGAGGTTGGAGATCCCTGACATATACAATAAGTGGTTCGAGCTGGTTCAGAAACTGGTCACAATAACCTCCCCTTAAACTTTCAGATGTATGGTATAGATGAAATATCCCGGCACCACTCCAGCTACCAGCTGACTTTCCACCTTCTGAGCCAGAAACTGAAACCAGGAACCCTCAAGCTCTCAACTCACTTCCCTACAAACAGAAGAAACATTAGAATCTGGTGGTATTCAAATCCACAACCTCTAAATTACTCTTCCCGTGTTTGACTAGAAGACCAATACACTCCTCACCCTGACAATGACCTGAAACCAGTTAATACTTTAACTGTGAAACCAAGTCTTATTTAAATTATGGGGACCAGCCAAATGTCCCCGTAATTTTGCCTCTCTTTGCAAAACCTCTCTCATTTTGCAGGTGAAATGCAAAGTTAGTAGATCTCAGCACTCTCTCACTTTCTGCCACTGTTTTGTTCCTCCACTGAGGGTCACAGGGGGACTGGAGCCTATCACAGCACAATTGGGCAAAGGCTGACAACCATTCACACTCACACCTATAGACAATTTAGAGTTCCCGATTAACCTAATCCCCAATTATGCATGTCTTTGGGAGGAAGCTGGAGTACCCAGAGACAACCCACAAAGGCACAGAGAAACATGCAAACTCTATACAGAAAGTCGCCAGCCTCCATCCCAACCAGGATTTGAACCCGAGGCGACAGTGCTAACCACCACACCACCGTGCCTCCCATCCTCACTACTTTAAATTCCAGCAACGAACACAACCTAATAAGTCATCTTTGAGATCAGTCCCAGCAACATGGTGTTCACACATAATAATTTTTAACTTACTTACTTCTAACTTATTTACCCTCTTTGTTGCTGCTTGTTGATTTAGGTGGATCTGCATGAGACATCCTGTACATTTTCTGAAGGAGTGTGACCCCTAGAGAACTGGCTGATCCATTAGTGCTCAAGCACACTACATTCTGTCCCCTGGCATGTTTGGAAGAATTTTTTGTTGAAGCTACACTTGCACTGCTCCTTTATCTTGTGCATTTCAGCCACAAAACAATCAAAAATATTGACACCTGCATTTAAAAAGCTCAATAAAAATTTACTGAAATATTAATATTGTTCTCAGTTTTGTATATTTTCAGAATAACTAAATTGTATAAAGTGTATATAGTTGGCAGACCCTTACACATTGTGAGTGGTGTATTCCTTAAGGTTCTTAAACTTTACCAGAGTATAGTCATTGTTTTTGTCTCAAATTTTTCCTGTCGTACATGAAACTTTTACCAGATTCCTGTGCTAGGAACAGTGATGATATCGGGGCCTTGAAGGACTCCTGAGGCCTTCAGCTGCATCGTATTATTATATTCAGAGTGAATCCTATTAAAGGAAAATGAACGGAAAAGTAGGGAGGCCGTCTGGTGAAACAATAGTGTCTTTGACAGCAGGCTAGTCTCTTGAGTGTCCTGTCTGTACTTGGTGGTGAAAGGGTTTGAGGAAAAATTACCCATTGTGTGTCTTTTTTCCTGCCTCTGAGCCTGAACAGTGAGACAGTGGCCCTGGATGCCCATTCAGGATGGCCTGCCGTTAAACAAAGAGCCAACATCTGCTTCATCTGCATTTGGAGGTAGGCACTGTCATTTTCCCCCAATGTTACAGACTATTAGATTAACGTGAAGTATGGAGCTGATTTATTTTCATCACTTAATGTCTACACTTATAGGTTGGTGATTTCTATTTAATCATTTAATAAGCTTTAATTTCTGTGGTTTCTTTACTGGTTTCATTGAAGTAACAGATACCAAGAAGAAGTGCAATAGTTGCGAAAGAAGTATGTTCTTCAGGCTGGCAATGTCGGTTGAATAAAGAAATTAAGAAGTCTGATTTTTAAAAAAGCAGCTCACAAAATAAACTATTCTAACTCACCTTTCTGGTTTAATAGTTCTCTGTTTGGTAAGGGATGGTTGGTTCTGTTTTGAATACAGGTGATGATTTAATTTATTTAAAAACAGTCATTTTACACAGAAAATAAATAACTAACCTGGTCCTGGGGGAGTTGACGGGAAATGAGTCCACAAAACCTGTAACAATGGGACTACAAATGCTTTAACTTCCTGTTTTGGTATTTTAATGAAGAAGCGGTTTCTCCTGTGGTGTCACATCTTAAGAACAGAATGTTTAGGTTTATATTTGAGACTATATTATTCTGCTTTTATTATCATTTACGGCACACAATAGTATTTAAGTGAGAAATCAACAAGACTTGACCCAGGACGCTGGACGCTGCCTTTACTGCACTGCCACCTAGTGGTTAAAGCGTATATCGGTCTGGCAGACAGGTTAAATAATAATGATAATAATATTATTATTAATGATAATAATAAAGAGAAAACAGACAGAATTTATATCTCAATGATCTTAAATAGCTCTTGGGAATTTCACTGGCTTGAGCTTTGAACGTGTTAGCTAATTTATAGCTTACAGTACACATACACTCACACACACACATACACACCACACTTGCGCACGCACAAATTGAATATATTTAATAAATAAACAAATAAATGCAATCAGGGCTTTGCCTGCACAGTCTGAAGGTCTCAATCTTTAACGCGATCTTGTCTTGACCGGCCTCGTCATTGGCTGACACGGGGCAGCCTAAAGGAGCAGCAGACAGTCAGGGTCATATGGACTATCAGAGATGTCGACAGCATCTCTTTCCTTCCTGATTTCGTCCTGCCGCTGCCCTTCTCCAGCCCTAAGACCTCCAAGCACTGGTAGCCATGCTCCGAGGACCTCGGATACAAGCGTAGCTGTCTTGCTTTACACTAACATGTATATAACTAAAGCACAAGCATGTGTTTGTATGTGTAGGCTTTTTCTTTTTCATTTATGCATTCTGCCTTTATGTCAATACATTATCTCCTTAGGTATAAAATAAAAACTGTATTTTTCTGTACTTATTTCTTCTTTTATTTTCCAGCTACCTCTTCTGTTGCTAGGGGGTTAATAAGACTAATGCAAAATTAAGATATGATTTCATTAGCATATCCAAATCCACTCGGTTCTCATCTAAGTGAGAAAAGTATCAGTTCCTAGACATTCAGCTAAATATTGAATGCTAAATATTGGAACCAACTAAGCTTATATTATAATGTTTATAATATTTCTATCAGGATTTTTAAACCCCTAACCTATAATAATAATTTGGATAGAGACATTGTTGTGCGATAGCGGTGCTAAAAGCTTGTAAAACACACTCTTAGTTGTTTTGCTGGGATGTGGGAGAGGCAGAACCCTCGCTGAAGGAAGTTGTTGGCATCCACCTCAAGGCCTTTCATCTCAGTCGCTTCACTGGAGTCCAGCCTTAGTAAAACTGGCACGGGACACACTTTCCCTGGGGGTAGGATAGGCTCTGCTGAGAAACTGGGAGAAATATGAACAAATGAGATGGGACTGCCACCACTCTCAGGCTGCCTTTCGGACAGCCCCCCCCCCCCCCTTCCGCCACCACCCACCACCACAGACTGGTAAGGAAGAGCTTAATGATAGTGGGAGAAATGAGGAGAGAGGAGCAGACCAAGCACCAAGTTGCATGTTTTTTGCTCTGGTGTCTTGTGTCACTTTTCTCTGAGGGGGGGGGCACATCTAAGTCACATGATGGAGGTTGATCTGTTACATAAATGCAGACCTCCACAGCCCCCAGTCCGCTCGCATCAACTTTGTTCAGTAAATATAAACTCATGCGGTGACATTGGTGGCGTCCAAGGAGAGTTGTCGAGATGTTGCATCGCTTCGGCACTCGGCTGCGCGGCAGACCCTCACAGCTGCTACTGACCTCTTAAGGTGAAACAATAAATCAATTGGGCGACAGCATTCCTCTAATTAGCATCAACATAAACCACTCAGCGTGTCTAAGAATTTAGAATTTAGCTTTTATTTATTTTAGTGTCTATTTATTCTTTGTAAAGTGACCTTGGGTGTCCAGAAAGGCGCTGTTAAATAAAATGTATTATTATTATTATTATTATTATTATTGTTATTAAAAAAAAAAATTATATGTCCGGTCATTTCTTCAACACTGATCGATTAATTGATTTTACCTAAAGAAATCAACTTTGTCTCTGTTTATTTGTGAGCTGTCATAGAAGATTTATTCAAATGCTCATATTTCACAGATGCTACCCATTTTTTTCCCCCTTTTTCTGCCCCCTCCCTAAAAATAAGCCTAACCTGATGAATATTAAAACACCCTCACTGGGCTGTCATACCGCGCCAGTCCTTGTGACAACAGCAATGTCAAAAAGTGTCATACAGGGGAACGCTGTAATATTTGCCTTGCTTTGGGCGCTCCAATCAATATTTATCAACATGAATTACAGTTTCCCAAAGCTAGAACAGCCTTGATTGTTCGAGGACACGGGGACAGCGCATTCAGAGAGACCAGCCTTTGGGTCGATGCTGTGCATTTGTGCACTTTGGTTTTGAGCAGTTCAGTGATTTTTATATCATTTTGATGAGTAAATATTGGAGAAAAGAGGTGATGTCTTTATTAAAATTATATGTGTTATAGCCTAATTTTGCTTTATGATTAAAGGATCATCAGTATTACATTATACAGTAAATATACGCATATAAATACAGACAATTATTGTATAATGATGAATTAACTTTGCATTGTGCAAAATTAGAAGCTCTGTGTGGCACTTTGAAGGTCTGGCTAAATTCCAGCATTCAAACTTCTCATTGTGCAACAAAGTCTGCTATCATTAAACACCGAAATTGAACCTGACAGAACGGATGTGTGTAACAGCCTCCGTCCTCTTTGAATGCAAAAAGTAGCAGTTGGTGCAGGTCACACTACACGTCTGCACCAAAAATAGCTTCATATATGACCGTTAAGGGGGGAGAAACGTTGCTGTTGTTGGGTTATGTGGACAAAATTAGATCAACGCAATGCAACATTTCCTTCAAAAAGGCCCCTGGAAGTGCATGTGTGTGCTGGAAATGGGATGAAATGTGTCCACTTGGCCAAACCTTAACCCGTAATGGAGCTAATGAATGACAAATATTTCAGTAAAAAAAAAAAATAGGAAGGTAAAAAAAATAAAAAATACCAATGCAATGTAAAAATCTGTAAAATGTGAGTGTTAATTGTAAAACATGGACAGCGAGTTCAACTGTCTAGGAAAGCAGACCTAATTAAAATTTGCCTGAATGTTAATTTATCAGCCATCTCTGCTGAACCATCTGTGACTTTTAAATACAGGAAGAGTTCAGACGGATGTGCTGCAACTTAAAAAAAAAAAAAAAAAAAAAACCACACCACAACACGTGTCCCATCCATCCCTCAGGGACAGCACATGTCCAAACCCCAAATCCTCCGATCCTTCCAGAAGCATCCCCCATCTCCTTCTCCTCCGCGCAGCGCTGGGCGTGCTCGCCACGCCACATCTCCTCAGTCAGACGCAGAGGGGAGGCTCGAAGACAACGCCTCTGGAGGACCACTCCTGCGGGCTCAGATGGCTGAGCAGAAGAGCGCAACATCTAAAAGCAGCGCCTCCTCGTGTCCTCACATTATCTCCCCGCGCTTTGCTGCAGTTATCGTTTGAGATTTTTTTATGTTAAGCAAAAAAAGAAAAAAAATCAAGGAGGTATTTAACCTGTATTCCGGGTCATGTAAGGCTTAGTTGATGTTGTTGAACATCACTCTTCACTTTATAGCTGTACACAGGTCATAACTGAGCCTTATTGATGGTCTTATGAAAGAAACATTATAATAAAATGGTCACAAAGATGCTGACCAGACGCATTTGTTTGATATAAGCCAGATAAGGCCTCTTTGTGTGTCCTATATTAAACAGGTTTGAGTTTCCAAACTCTAAACCAAACCAAGCTGTACCCGGAACATCTAAAAAACGAATTTAGAAAAAAAGAAAAGGAGAGAGAGGTTCCACAGTTTTACCCTTATCTGAGGGGTCATTTGAAATGGAAAAGAGGTACATTGGGATATGCATGAGGGAGCATATTTTCCTATATAAACCAAAAAGAATCCATCAAGTCTTAGTTACAATATGTTCTTTGTATAATGAGATGAAAGCTCAGAGAATAAACATCAAGTCGGAAACTAGGCGTGTGACGGGAAGGCAGAGTGCGGCCAGTCCGCTGTTCGGTTATCTGGCCAACTGCCTGGATGGACGATCTAAATATTATGACACTGGATATGAGTGAGCGGACCCGCTGGTTACGTCCTAACGGATCTGCACCGGAGCAAGGTGGCTTTTGTCTCAGTGTCACCTCTGTCCTCAGTGTCTTTGTCCCTTTCGGCCAAACATGATCAGTCATAACAATGACCAACTGTAAACTGTTATGTAATTGAAATACCGTGTTTACTGATTTGACGTGCACCAATTCAAGGGCGTCTGCGTGTGAAGAGGGTCGTACCCGTGCAGATATTGTTAGTGGATGCAGAAACTTTGAACCCAGCCATGGCTCCATTCACCCATCTTTAAAGTCACCATGAACCTGCACGATGAGACATGGACATAGAAGTGGATGTTAAGGGAAAGGGAAATGCATGGAGGAGAGAGAGAGAGAGAGAGAGAGAGAGAGAGAGAGAGAGAGAGAGGGACCCTCATGCCCTGTGATACAAACCTTGTATATGAGCATTTGGGGGGAGGACGACTTGTCAGTGTTGCGATTAACACGCTCCTTCAGCTGGGTTTCAAGCTCAACTGCGATATCCTGAAGTCTGAACCCTTTTGGATGAGGGTCATTTGCCAGAGGAGGATTTTTTTTTCTCTCTGCCTTAGTTTTTTTTTTTTTTTTAATACTTCCTTCTTAGGCAGGCTAGTGTAATAGAAACCAGACACATGCCAGAATGTGAGGCATTCACAGGAGCAAGACCTCACAGTGCACTTTGGGGGGGGAAACTGTCGAAATAGCACGTCTGGTTTAATCATTTCTGTTATCATCTCTGTTATTTGTCATTCTGAAAGCCGCCAATTAAGAGAGAAAAGCCTTGATGCTGGGATGGAAGTGGAACCCGATAAGTGTGCAGGCATCTAGTCAGGAGAACCTTCAGGATGGGAAATACATATGCAACTTTTCCAGGTGGGTCTCTTCATTTATTTCAAAAACTGGGAACTCAGGAGTCACAGTGCTGGGCCCCCCAAAATTGATTGGAACTAAAAAAAAAAACTGTATTACGTGAAACTCGACTGTGAGTCTTAAAAAAAAACGAATGTAATAATATGAATAACAATATTATACTGTGAAATAAAATCATTTAAGCCCACAACATTTTCATACAACAATTTAATAAATGTTTAGTAATGTTGACTATTAAACCCATATCTGCATTTATGATTGAATACCTACTCCTGACCTCGATATGTACACGCTGCACTGCTGCATATATATTTATACATCATAACAGTGTTTTCTTGAAGAAACATAGGGACAAACTATATTTACAAATTCAATTTTCGTATTTCTATTTGAGAGGAAAATTAAAGTGTTGCTCTGTTAAAATGCCAAACTCAAACCTCAGTGCCGTGCCATCTATTGGCTGACATGACGTGCCCACCAAATATGCCATCTGTCTCCGTGAGGCCGTGCCCCCTCCCCAGTGTCAGCGGCGCCTGAGCAACAAGCCTCTCCTGTTCGCTCAGATGGCAGGGGAGACGGCGCATCCCACACCGGGGCACGCAGAGCCACTGCGCGCTCCATCATGAGGAGGAATCGGTTAACCCCCCCCCACCTCCCACTACACCGCCGCTCACCTCACCCAGCCCGCGACCACTGTGGAAGGTTTCATGTCGTCTGTGTTTGCGCCCATTGTGTTGACCTTGGGGAGCAGCATGTTTCTGAAGAGGCGCTTCGGTCGGAGCACAGTGAGCTTTTTATGCGCTCGCAACTCCGTCATTTCCTCTTCGTGTTATCGCTGACACCCTGTTGTGGTCTTCAGCGCGTTAGAAAAACCTCATTTCATGCGGCTGGGTGACACAACCCATGACACTATTGTCACGAATGAAGACAAGCCATTGTCTCATCTTTGCAGTGAGAAATCTGCCTCTGCTGTTTGAGATCACCGTTGGGATTTATTTCCAAATAAGAAATAAAATAGCAGCCAAATAAAGCCAATCTGAGCTTAAAATAGGAAATTAATAATATATTGATTCAAAATGTGACTCAAAGCACTGAAATGTTGTGGAAATCAGCAGGATAATTTATCAAATGTTAGTCACAGCTCTAATTTGTATTGGGGTAAATAAATATTTGGATCGGGGTAAATAAATGTATGTCAGCTGGTGCCTACATGGTTCTGACTGCAGTCTAAATTCTCTCTTTACAGATTCTAGTTGAAAAGCTAGTGAGAGCAACATGAGCTGGAGCTTCCTCACACGCCTGCTGGAAGAGATCCACAATCACTCCACGTTTGTGGGGAAAGTGTGGCTGACCGTGCTCATCATCTTCCGCATCGTGCTCACGGCCGTGGGAGGCGAGTCCATCTACTCGGACGAGCAGACAAAGTTCACCTGCAACACCAAGCAGCCGGGTTGCGACAACGTGTGCTACGATGCCTTCGCCCCTCTCTCGCACGTCCGCTTCTGGGTCTTCCAGATCATCATGATCTCCACGCCGTCCATCATGTACATGGGCTACGCCATACACAAGATCGCGCGGAGCACGGATGAGGAGCGCAGGAAGCTCCACAGGCTCCGCAAAAAGCCGCCTCCGCATTCCCGGTGGAGAGAGAGCCATCCTCTGCAGGGCGTCTTGGAGGAGGACGAAGACGACGACGCCGAGCCCATGATCTACGAGGACACGCTGGAGGTGCAAGATGCCAAGCCGGAACCGGGCAACAGCGCAGGCAAGGACCCGCCAAAGTACGACGGCCGTCGCAAGATTATGCAGGAGGGCCTGATGAGGATCTACGTCCTTCAGCTCATGTCCAGAGCTGTTTTCGAAATCGCCTTCCTTGCCGGACAGTACCTTCTTTACGGTTTTCGAGTCAGTCCGTCGTACGTCTGCAACAAGATCCCCTGCCCGCACAGAGTGGACTGCTTCATCTCGAGGCCCACAGAGAAAACAATCTTCCTCCTCATCATGTACGTGGTGAGCTGTCTTTGCCTCGTGCTGAACGTCTGCGAGATGCTCCACTTGGGGATCGGTACTTTTCGGGACACCCTCCGCATGAAGAGGAACAGGGGCCGGCAGCCGTCCTACGGCTACCCGTTTTCGCGCAACATCCCGGCGTCGCCTCCGGGGTACAACCTCGTGATGAAGACAGACAAGCCGAGCAGGATCCCCAACAGCCTCATCGCCCACGAGCAGAACGTGGCCAACGTGGCCCAGGAGCACCAGTGCATCAGCCCGGACGAAAACATCCCCTCTGATCTCGCGAGCCTACATCGGCACCTCAGGGTTGCTCAGGAGCAACTCGATATGGCTTTTCAGACATACCAAACCAAACAAAACCAGCAAACCTCCAGAACCAGTAGCCCGGTGTCTGGAGGCACCATGGCAGAGCAAAACAGAGTCAACGCCGTCCAAGAGAAGCAGGGCGCAAGGCCAAAATCAGCCATGGAGAAGGCCGCGACTATTGTAAAAAATGGGAAGAGCTCTGTCTGGATTTAGAGGAACTGAATCCATAAAATAACAACAGCAAATTGTTTCCAGGCCTGCAATGAATACCGACCGAGAGAGCAACCACGCGCGCGGGATGGAGCTTTGGAAAAGCTACTGAAAATGTCAATCACATCAACATTACAACTATCCATTTCAGTATCGTCAAGTATTTTTAAGCAGGTTTATTTTGTCCGTGCTTCTCAACACGATTAACTAATGCACATCTAGTTACACACCTCTAATTGCAGCTAAGTTATCGATGATAAGCAGATTGCTTTTATCGCTATTGACACTGACATGCATCATGAAAGTGGAGTTGTTAAGATCATCGATAGAAAAGTCAATGGAGTCAAACGCACCCTTTCTATCTGAAGAACACCGCCTTTTGCTGGTTAGGAAAATGGAATTAGCATTAAAAGTACAAATGTAGTGTAGCTGCGTTTCACTGACAGCAGGATCAAGTGTAAAATATTTTAGAGAAAATCTCTGGAAGCTGTGTCGTAGACATGTCTGGTAAACACAAGGATCATCAGTTGTGTGCAAAACCCTCATTTACTCTACATACTGATTTCCTCTGATTTGAAAACAATGCATGCTTTACAACTGAGAACAAAGAGTGTTCCGCACAGTAGACTGTAGAATAAAACCCATCCTAACCTTTTGAAACAGCTACATTTATCTTTTGCTTGGTAGGTTTTTTGTCATTTGGTTTCAGAGTAAGATTTATTTCTGCCTTCACGGTTGTCAAAGTGCCTCAAGCTTCTAAAGACTGTTCTAGTACTCTAGTCAAACAAACAAAAATAAACTTTTTTGAAACCTCTGTGTTATTGCATTAGTCACTGCAGCCATTCTGTGAGGTGACTTTGAAATGACAACAGGTACTCTGTTATTGCACTGATTTTTAGGAAATGTCCCTATCAGATTTTGTGTGTGTGTGTTTGTGTGTGATTCATGCAGGATACAGATACCATGTCAGTAAGGTTAAACAAAGTTCTTTATGGGTTTGATAAGGTCCACTCACCATTCTTCCACTCAACACTTCATTTTCTGAATAGTAAATAAGTAAATTAAATAAGCTGTCTTAAGTGTAGTTCCAGAGCAAGAAATTATCCAGCATTTTATAGTCTCTTAAAAATGGGAGGTTATTATAGAAATTATTAGAAAAGTGAAAAGCATCACATTTTTGCAGTAAGTGATTCAATCAACTGGATCACTGTTTTATTGATGTTTCAACATTTTCCGCTGCATTTATTAGAGTGACGGTAGCACCAGACATCAGTTATAATGACAACTTTTCTAAAGTGAATTAGAGAAAATTGACGTACCCTGCAGTTGTATACAGCAGCAAAACAAGAAAGGCTCTTTCTTAAAAAAAAAAAAAAAAAGAACATGGGTTCCTTCTACAATCATTCTTGTATCTTTTACATTCTTTACCTCGTAATGAGTTACACATTTTGCTATGTGAAGTGTGTGGATGCCACTTTTGTATTTTCCCCCTCATTGATAAGACTGATCAGTCTTATGACTTCATCATAATTCTAGCATCAAATAATATCAATAACAGAATATATGGTTGCAAGTAAGGTTAACGTTTAACCCCAGAAATCATATTAATGGGGGTGTATTTAAAAATAAAAATCAGAAACTAAATGGATCGATCAAACAATTTGCCATGATTATAATAATTGCGAAGTGAGGGACAGAAATTCACATTTCTCCGCATATTTGACTTGTATCAATTATATTTATTTTTTTTAACTTACTGGTGTTTTTTCTTCTGAAATACTACTAATAATTTAATTACGACGACCTGTGAATGCGTCTTTAACCTCTCTCTATGTTGCGTTCACGTGACCCGGTGCATTGTGGGAACTCAAGATGGGGGCTGTTCTCCAGTGATGTTTTGCCGTCTCCCTCCGAGGTGACGTTCACGGACCGCGCAGCTTACAGTCTTCTTCGTTATCCTAAACATGTTTTTTTTGGGTTTCGCCGGGGGAGCCTTCGCCTACGCCGGCCGTCTGGGCGTTTACGCCCGAACGTGCCGCCGCCGGTGCTTGCGCGCCCCGCCGGCTGTGTGGGGTCCGTCCGGGGTGGGAGGCGCCCGGTGCGGCCACGGAGGAGCGTCCCCGACCGGCCCGGCGCTGTTCGCCTGCTACCAGCTGCCTCACCGGGTCGTGGTGAAGCTCCGGGGACAGGACACCGGCGCCTTCCTCCAGGGGCTGATCACCAACGACGTGGGTCTGCTGGAGGAGCAGGCGGCCATGTACGCACACATGTTAAACGTCCAGGGGAGGACGCTTTATGACATCATATTATACAGGTACGCACATTTATACTGGTGTGTGTGTGTGTGTGTGTGTGTGTGTGTGTGTGTGTGAGAGAGAGAGAGAGAAGGGGTTTCACTAGACTCAAGGGTGTGGTGTCTTATCTCAAAGAAGCAGCTGCTGGTAGACACCTCTGGAATCGTGTCCCCCTTCGCGCATTTTAAGGCTTATGCCGTGTTTCATGTCGAGGACCGTTAATGTTGCAACGCTCCATCAACCACTTCATTAGGTCCACCTGTCGGCCAGACCTGCGGCCGTCCCCTCTCTCTGCAGGCCTGGTGAGGAACCTTGAACTTGGTGGAGGTCAGGCGGGGCATCAGAACGGGAAAGAGAGGGGCTTTTAGCCACTTTGAACGGGGCACGGTTGGTGCCACATGGTCTTCCAGAACCTGCTGGTCTCTGGGGGTTTACAGAGATCAGTCTGGAAAAGACGCCAATGTGAATTAAGCAGCCTGTAGTTTGTGTGACAGACTGGTTAATATGAAGTCCTTATTGTGTCCCCCCCCCACAGACTTAAAGAATCGGATGCAGGCCATGGCGTTTTCATCGAGTGCGACTCTTCGGTCAAGGACGCGCTCTTAAGACAGTTTAAGATTTACAAGCTTCGCAGAAAAGTCGACATAAACCCCTGCCCAGAGCTGTCCGTGTGGGCCGTGCTCCCCAAGCAGAAGAGCGCGGGACCAGTCGCCAGTAAACCAGAACTGTCCTCCCCGGATAAAGCTCTGGTTTTCGAAGTTGACCCACGGACAAAGGAAATGGGCTGGAGGCTGGTTTTGGACAATCAGGTGGATCCGTTGGGCGTTATCACGTCAAGCGAGGGGGGCGACACGGAGGAGTACCACAGGCATCGCTACGCTATAGGTAAGATCACAACACGTGTACTTCTGAAGAGGATTTATGTCAAACGTCCCCTGATGTATTCATTTGTTCTTTTCCCGCTCTGATTGACGGCTCAGGACTTCCCGAGGGAGTGAAGGACCTCCCCCCGGGAGTGGCACTACCACTGGAGTCCAATCTCGTCTACATGCAGGGCATCAGCTTCAGCAAGGGCTGCTACATAGGCCAGGAGCTGACGGCCAGGACTCATCACACGGGGGTGGTCCGCAAACGCCTGATGCCAGTCCGCCTGTCGGCTCCGGTCCAGGACCTCGAGGAAGGCGCCGCCTTGCAAACGCAGTCGGGCAAGCCAGCTGGGAAACATCGAGCAGGCGTCGGAAAGCTGGGCCTGAGCCTCGTCCGCACGGCCAACGCCAAAGAGGCGTTGACGCTCACATCTAACGGCGGCGCCGCGGTAACGCTCGAGGCCTCTGTGCCTGATTGGTGGCCTGAAGACGCTAAAAACAGCTTTACAGAGTAGCTCCTCCAATTAGACAAACTTGATAAATAAAATGTTTTGTTTTCGCCAACCCTAAATTATAATATCTATTTTCTGACAATATTTTGCAGCGCTGTGTAAAAGGGTATATACCAACTGTGATGTGGCAGTAGAACGTGAATAAATATGACAAACTATTTAAGGCCACTTTCTTTTCACTTTATCTTTCAGTGCAAAACAACTTGCAAATAAAGAGTTGAGATTATAAATGATCTCAAACCAAAGGCAATTAACGTCACCTTCACATTTAAAGCACATTACAAATTAGCACGTCACATTCAAGTATTCCAGCAAAGCATTTCCATGCGATCAGATCTGCCGTCCCGCCAACATTCGTTACTCCTGATAAAGGAGATGCTGCCCCCTGGTGGACTGAATCGTGTCCCGGATCTGCTGTAACATGACTTCAGGCTGCAGAGTTAAAGTTGTGTGATCGAGCCGCTTAAAGTCTTCGTTGCAGATCAAGCACTCGATTATGTTCGCCACCCTCTGCAGGTCAAACGCCGCGTGGTACGGCCCGAGCGTCGTGAAGGTCTCCGACAGGTGGCGCGGGTAATCGGACGAATCCGCAGAGGAGCAAGCGTTCAGGAACGCCATGCGGTTGCCAGCGATGATTTTGAGGAAGGACGCAAATTCCCCATAGTCGATACCAGAGCAGGCCTTCATGATAACCTGAAGATTGACAAACAATAACGAAAGCTACGAATGAAATGCGCTTATTCCAAGTCTGTCTGAAGAAGACTCTTCTCCAGGCTACCTGGCAGTGCTGGTGCCACGAGTCCATCGTGTTTCTCCACTCGCTTATCTCCTTTTGAACGGACAGCAGCTCGTTCTGAAGGAACTGCCACATGATGTCGATGTTACAGCCATTCAACCAGTTGTGGTTAATAGAAATGGTGTCTTCCTGTAACACACAAAGGATTCTCATGTCACTAAAACAACAAAAAAAAAAGAAAATAGACATAGAGGTTTTCCAAATTTCCTTTTTTTTCAGAGTTGGAAAAACTCCTGTTGTACACCATATATATTTTTTCAATCGGACCCCCCCTGAGAAAGAAGCTGTTCCATAGAAAATAGCCGTTAATGCTAAATGGAAAGTCCATATGTTTTAATAAAAGCAACGTTGTAGAAGAGGCCGGCGTATAATCTGTAAAAAAAAAAACAAAAACAGGAGTAAACATTTCCAGCTCTTACCAGATTATAGACTTGATGGTGCCAGCCGCTAGGCACAAAAATAATTTCTCCCGCTTCTTGAATAATTTCAAGAGGTTGACAAGCTTCTTCCGAGTGTGGATAAAGGCCCCGGTCCTGAAGTTCAGCCGACGTGACGTCGTAAGGGAGGTTGCCGTGGGTGTCCCGTAGGAAGTCCTCCTGACCTGGCGGATACAGGAGCCACTTTTTCCTGCCGCAGATGTTGGCGGACCAGCTGTAGGAGCGGAACACGTCGGCGTGGAACGGAGTCCTGGCGAGGAGAGAGGAAGAATACAGAACCGACATAAAGACGGATTGAAATGTCCCCCGAGCCCACGAGAAGTAGAGAGCTGGAAACATTGATGGCGTCACACCATGATCCTTTAGGGCCCATGTAGACGAAGCGGTAGTCATCCACTTGGAGCGTATCCCAATATTCATTTAGCCAGTCGGAAGTGAAATAGACGGGGGTGCTGTAAACATCATGCTCTGGAAAATCCCTGTTGACCAAGATCAAAGCAACAGCAGCATGAACACAGATTTCTCAGATCCTCTGAAAGACCCAGAGCTTCACCTCTCTGCCCCGTACGATCAGCGGTACCTTGACATGTGCCAGTCTTTCAGGTAAAGGCACCCTTTGGGCGACGAGTGGCCGTTCTGGATGTATTCCTTCCAGTAGTGAACGAATTCTTTGAAGGGGATGACCTGCTTGGGGTTGGCATTGTACTCCTTTGCGTTGCAGTTTGCAACAGGAACAGGAGTCTCATCTGTGGTTAAAAGAGAGAGAGAAAGAGAGAGAGAGAGAGCACAGATCTGTGACACCAGCCAGGAACAACATGTCAGTGCAGCATCAGCCGGCTTGCTTATTTACCAAACTCCTGCAGCAGTTTCTGGAAGTCGGGCTTGCCCTCCTCAGACACCCACTGTTTGCGACACTTCCAGCCCTCCGTGAACCTCTTGGAGAACATGCACGGGTGGTTGGGGAGCAAGTACTTCTTGAAGAACCTCGAGTAGCTCAGCTCCTTGTCGATGTAGTCGACGAAGTGTGACGACCAGAACTGCTGGTAGGACTGCCTGGGGATCTTGACCAAGCTGCAGCAGTTGCGGTAAGCCTCCCGGTCCATGATGGACGGCGGCAGCCTGCAGCCGCTGACGCTGGAGGGGGAATAAAGGAGATCCTGGCGAGTTAGCGGCTTTAACACGACATAGCTGACGCTTCTGATGTTGTTGCCGCTTGAAGGTGTTTTAAACTATTTTAAAACAAAGGTTTTTCTCCCCACACACACACACACGTCGCTGCATTGTCAACATGTCGCTGCTCGATCGACAAAACTGACGTTAAGAATTGAGCTTTCCGGGATTTGTCATCGCTGCATATTTCAACGCTGATTCGCCTCGATAAATCATTGCTCTTCGGTGAAGCTAAATCGGGAGGTTAGACGTCATTTCACAGAAGAATCGGTTGTTCTTTTTTTCCCGGACCCTCATCGTCCTTTTTTTTCCCTGACAGATCAAGTTTCCAGTCGGACGGTAAACACGGTCGTAAAGGACCATGACGTCACTTCCGCAATAAACATTCCCCCCCATTCGACGTGAAACGAAAATATGCAGTAACATGCGGTAAAGTGACCGATCTACAGGGTATGGTCTTTATTTTTACGAAGCCACCGCACTTAATGCTTTATAACATCACCCTTGGGTGATTTTAACATTTAATATCTACGTGGAAGCGTCGGTTCTGTATGTACTGGAGGCGGCGAGAAAGTGTGTCCGCGGTCAGGACATAAACAATGCTTGCAAAGGTGTCCTCATAGTGTGATTTACGAGTCCTAAAAGAGATTTCCAGGTGTGTATGGTAACATTGGAACTTGTTTTGTCCTTGTAGCCGAAGCCTAGTCCTGCTGGTGGCACCATGAGCCGGGATGTTCCTGTCCACAGCTGGCCCGGCTCCTATTACATCAACAGTGACAAGCGGTGGGAAAATGGCACCCTGTGTCTCACCAGGACTGTGCTGCGTTTCGTCTCTGTCAAGACTAAAGAGAGCCTCGCCAGCTTCCTCCTCTCCAGGATCATGGAGATCAAGATGGAGTCGTCCAGTTTCATTTTCGGCACCCTGACGGTGCTCGAGGAGGGCAACGTCAAGCACTGGTTCGGTTCCCTCAAACCCAACCGGGTGGTGGTTTATAACGTGATCGAGCATTTCTGGAGAGAGCGGCTCCTGTCCCCGAGCTCGGAGGCTTGCGGCGCCGAAAGCCAAGTGTCGAAGGGTCGTGAGTTGATCAACCTCATGGCCGGGGCCCAGAAAAGACTGGAAGACACCGGCAGAGTCCTTAGCCAGCAGGGAGAACAGTTTGATAATATGATGCAGGGGCTGGAGAAGATCGACTCTGACCTAGGCATTGCCAACAAGTAAGAATTGCATTCTTCTCAGATAAGACACCCAGGTGCTTTTATAAACGTAGACTCATCTAATAATGAAACCTCCCGTTCACGTCCTCTGGATTCTGTTTGCTTTTCATCGTTGCAGACTTTTGACAGAGCTGGAGTCTCCGTCCTGGTGGCCTTTTGGCAAGGTCCCGTGGAAGGCTCAGCAGGAAGCAAAGGCCGAGGACACCGCAAGGGCTGCAGCCGCCGCTTCCGCCGCACCGAGCAAAGGGTCCGGGAGAACCAGAGTGATCACGAGCATCCCGGCCGTAATAAGCAAAAGCGGGCACTCGGACTTAAAGCCCGGGTGCTTGCTGGTGCACGTGTCCTCGCTGGAGGTCCAAGACAAGAACTTCCAGCTGCTCCACCGCTTCGAGCGCAACGAAGTCGACGAGATCAAAGTCCACAGCCCTTACGAGATCGCTGTGAGACAACGGTTCATTGGGAAGCCAGATATCTGCTGGAGGTTGCTGTCTGCCAAAATGCCGGAAGCGCTGTCGGTGTTGGAGATGCAGTACAAAAAGAAAATGGAGTTCATGTGTGACTACAGGACGACTCCAGCTTCATCCCCGTGCGATCTGGAAAGCCCAGACTGGAATAAAGGTAAGGTTCGGATAATGCCGGAAATGTCTGCCTTGTTTCCCTTTTTCCATGTCTTCTATATAAGTGACCACTAAGTGGCAGTAAAAATCTATTTTTCGCCCTTTGTGTGTTTGTACTAAGGCGTGTATCCACGTGTAAAAACATTTCATCCTCATAATTCTGGACACAGTTATTTGCGTGTTTCGATGAGTCACTTCGCCCTCATTGCCTCATTTGCCATACTTTGAGTTTACTGTCTGGTTTCATCATAAACAACACGCACTCTGCTCTTTTTCACTCTGTCCGCCCATGGCTGCAGGTTTACAGCAGAGGTGCCAAGAGTCAGAGCTTCCACTGGAGGTCCCTGCAGGAGAGCTGTCCCAGTTGCAAGTGCAACTCCAGCCATCTGTCAGTCAGGCCGAGGCTCAGGAGCTCAGACAGGTGAGACCTGTCGCTGCGAATGACTTCTATTCCTGTGACATTGAGATTTTCCATTTTTGTTTATATGAAATATATATATATATATATATATATATATATATATATATATATATATATATAGAGTGGCAAATAACCCTTTGTTTTTAGCAACGTGTAGTTTGACGGTCCCATTCCAGACCGCATTTAACTGTAACGGTTATTATTTCATATTGTGTGTATTTAAAATGTTATTTAGTGAGACCACAAACCGAGGTCCACTTTTTAAGAGAGAAAAAGAATCCAGCTCATTCATTTTGTCAGCCTTTTACAAAACGTTTCCAGTCAGTAGAAATCTTAACAGAAATGGGCACGAGAATGCGGAGAGCCCAAAGACTCGCGTGTCGCACTTCTAACAATATGATGTGCGACATTGCAAAGCAGTTCCCTCTCGTATTTCGGGTCATTTTCGATCTGCTGTGCGGCTGTAATTAAAATGTACTCGCTGATTTCAAGTCACTGTCGTCACCTTTTGAACAGAGGGCAGGCGCACTAACAGCTTAGATCCAGCGTTTGTTGTTTATATGATACGTTTTCAACACACAAGTCAAGTATTGAACCAGTCAGTTATATCTAATTCTTTCTGTTATGTCTGCAGCTTATAATAGTTTAAACTCCAAATGCTGCCAGTTTGGACTGAAGGCTGTGTTTCTGTACACACTCCCTATAATGTAATCCACGTCTAGATCTGCTGAGGCAACCATTTGTTTTCATGTCCAGTCCTTTAACAAATGTTCCTCTGAGTACTTTTTCCTTTGAGGTTGGAAATTATTACGTTTCAACAGTGCAAACTTCATTTACTGTTTATTTAATGCACACTCCTGGATTTACCCCACTCAGCAAAGACGTGGAGACATTTCAGCTCATGTATTTTTCTATTAGTTCTAGCCTAAATATTTGATTTTGAGGTTTCATACATGACTTTGCTCCTCTAACCATTGTATAAGCATAAGCTGAATTTATGCATTTTTCGGCGCTTTTCCGCGACATCTTATCTCAGCCAGGTATTCTCGTAAAAAAAAAAAGCGTAGCATCGGTATCCTGAGCGAGTGAACGCATTGATTTCGTGATTGCGACACCGCCGTCTGGAAGTACTGCCGCACTCATTTGCATTGTGTGAATGCGGCGCACTGAAACCCGATGCGTCTGCTACGCGTGTGTTGGTGGGTGGGGGGTTGCGTCTGTGGCACAACATAATATTAGTTTAAAAAAGCGCGGTGGTAGGTTTGGGTGTTTATTAGGTTTTGTTTGGCACATCTCCGTCTGTTTAAGTTGTTTTGTCGACCGTAGCATACGCCGCCGCTGGTCGATGGAGAGTCAGTCGCCGTTCACCTTAAAGCCACAGATATATGATATTACACAATATCAGGGATTCCAGGAGATGTGCCAGTGATGGATGTCATAGTGAGTGGTTGGTATGGAATTCTGGTGGGTTTGCTTGTTTTTGAGCTCCCTGACCCCATCTTTACACCTACACACATGTGTTCTATATCTTCCACCAGGAAACACTAACTCACTACTTTTGCATTGGTTTCAGTCTTTGTGCTGATTTTATTTGAATCACGCTGCCCAGTCGTTCCCTACTGCTCTTTAATTCCTCAACAAAAAAGAAAAAGAAAAAGAAAAAAAAAGTACGGGACCGTGCATGTTCGCAGATGCTGCTGCAGCTGAAGAACCTGGCCCTGGAGGCAGAAACGGAGCTGGAACGGCAGGACGAGGTCCTGGACGTCCTGACCAGCTCCGCTGACCGAGCCACCATGCAAATAGGGAAGCACACCTGCCGCATGAAGAGACTGCTGTAGCTCTGAGGGCGCACCAGGCACAGAGTCTCCGCATCCTCCCGAGACCGTAAGAGCACTAAGCGGCCTCGCAGGATCGCTCTCACGTCGACTGGAATACAACAGTAGGGACTTGCATAATCCTGGTTTGTAGGATTTCTGCTGCATTCTCTCTAATTATATAATCACACGGGCTCATGTGTCCTGCATTTCTGGGAAATGATGTTTGCTACAGATGTTGCTGTGATTAAGAGTTGAAATCAAGCAAACTTTAATGAGTAATACTTTTTTTTTTTTTTTTTGTGCTTAATGGATGTCTTCTGTTCCCTCCTATTGTGTATGCAGCACATTTTCCCTCATCTTCCTGGAACGTGCGTGAAAAAAGAAAAAAGAGAACCAGTAGAGAAAGTCAGCACAACATCCCGCTCTTGTTAGTACTTTAGATAAACGTCGCGCTGATGCCCGAGAGTTTAGGTTTATATCCGTGATTTTAGGAATCGCTCGCCGCTCACTGGCACGCTGCTCCCGGCTGATTCTGGGACGCGGATGGCATCGATCCGACTTTTCTCGACATCTGAGAGAGAGAGGCCGATAGCCCTCGACCGTCTGAGGCGACGGCGGTTAACGCTGAGCGAGGGCCAGGGCGCGGGCTCAGGAAGAAAGGACTTTGTGAAAGCCTGCATGTAACCTCCAAAGACGTCGTAAAAAACAGCCGTGAAAAGTTTTCCAGTACTTTTTTTTTTTTTTTCCGGGTGTCCTCACAGTGATGTCTGTGTTTTTAAGAGATATGCTGCCATTCTTTGTGGTGATTTCTGTCGTAGCGTTGCTGTTTTACAGTATTTTCCTCGTGACACACTGGCAAACTTCACCGAACACTCTACGTGTGCTGCCGAGGGCAAGCGCAATCAGAAACTAGACTTCTGACTGTTTAATCGTTCTACACGACGGTCTACAGTTTCCTGTTTTCGGACTGAAGATGAATGCATTTCTGACTATGGCAGGTAAATCTGTCAATGTAATTATCTCATGGCATTATGGTTATCACCGTCTGATTACCTCAGCTTAGCTAAAACTCTCAGCTGTTAGGAAAATAGTGATGACTGCTGTCAGTGGAGGCGTTCAGTAAGGAGGTAGCACTAAGAGAAATCCCAAATAAAGGGACACGCAAACACACAACCCGTGCACTTTAGTAGTGGAATTATTTATTGCTTTTGTTGTTTGTTTTTTTAATCATCTCTGGAGTCTGTGACAACGACCAAATTCACGTTTAAGTGTATCTCATGGTATCTTTTGTTGTGGATGTATTAAAGCCTGTCCTTAACACCCCTTTTCTCCAGTGTCTACTGTCTCAGCACCGTCGGCCGCCGCGGCAAAAAGCAGAGTTTGGATTTTTCCGCCGTAGGAGAAGCTCACAGTGGCGGGACAAGGAAGAGATGGATGTAAGCGACCGGACAGCTTCATTCCTAACGGCGGCTACAAAGCCTGGGAAACGCCTTGAGCCTCGGCTTAAGGTTCAGCGAAATAAAATCGCCACATCGGGTGTCTAAGAGTCACGCGGTACAGGAGACTTATCTGTAAAGGGAAATCACAAACAAATCTCCAATAAATCTACCGCGTTCAGCGTACTCGATATTTCAAAGGTCACGCTGAATAGTTTTTGCAGCTTCTCGTTATGGGGTAGAGCGCTGCGGGATTTGTAATAGTCCTGTTAGGAACTATATCTTCTCTTTTTGCAGATATTATCCATGTGGCAGGCTTCTGACTAAAGTACAGGCATGTTAAATTCCCCCACCAAGCTGCCAGTTTTATATCTTTTTATTCAACTTCCAAGTCAAAAAAAAAACTCTAAAAACCCCCGAGTCCCAGTAAGGTTTTTCTCAGGCCCACCCATTAACCACATTGTGTACCCCTGTAAGCCCTCAATAGAGACCCATGTGAGAATTTGAGAATGTGGATTTTTATCATCCCTTTAAAGCACTCGGTCACCGCTCGTTCTTAAAGGGTTCGAAACACAAGTTGCCTGAAAATCAGCCCAATTCTGGGTAATTGTGATCTGATAACGACGGGCGGTTTTAGCCAGAAAACCAAGCTTTGGATCGGGGGAGCCGAAGCTCGGCGAAATGAGTCTCCTGGAAGCGGGCCTGGGCTCCTTAATGAAAAGTCAACAGTCGTCTTACTCAACCCCTGTGTGACAAATTTGCAACAGAATATAGAACGGAGGCCAGACTGGTAGAGGACGTTAATTAGTGCTTCAGTTTCAGCGTGCGCTGTTTTGTGGAAGTGGCTTACTTTATATACTCTGTTATTACAACATCCTGCTGGCAAATGGAGCGTTGGCATCAGCTGACCGCCCCCCCCCCCCCCACCGGGCCGAGCGCTTAATTATGAATCAGGAAGATGCCTGATTTAAAGGGGTTTTTTAAAGGGGACGGGTGGCTTCGCTCAACAGTCTGGTCTCAGTTAGGAGCTTTTTTTTTTTTTTTTTTTTTAAAAACAAGCCCAGCCATGAAAGACGTGAGACTGAAAGCTCAGACACGAGATAATAAAAGGGGGAGAAGTGCAGTTGAAACGGTTTTCATTATTGACTGTTTATTTTCGCAGAGTCCAGTGCTAAACACTGAGATTTTGGAAGTTCCGAACTCCAGAAGCACACCACATGTTATGTGAATTCCAAGCCTACGAGGAAAGAAAAAAAAAAGAAAAGAAAAGGGGGTTAGGGAAATAGAGCTCGCGCTGGCGTGGTTTTTGAAGCAGCCTCGCAATACGAGGAAGTGGTGGCGGTCTCGTCTGACCACAGATACATGAGATCCGGCTTTGCCTTCCTAACGGATGGTATGGAGACACGAGGGATTCAGCTGGCCTTGACTTCCAAGTCTGTTTACTCTCATTCAAGAAGCGTGTCTCCATTGATGGCCGATCAATCAACTCCCTCCTGGCGAAAAGCAGCAATTTTATGGGCTACAAGGGCAGATGTGGGCTGCGCCGCACCACAAAATGTGGGCCCGTGTGACGGCAGCGGAGGAGGACTGGAGACAAATTGCAAAATAGCAGCACTTTTATTGTTTTTGTGTCTGCGCGGAGAGATCCTCTCGAGCCACGTGCTCCTTCTCGGCTTCGTGTGTACCACCGGTGCGCGTATGCCTCGCTCGGCGCCGCCGGTCCCAGGGCAGGACGCGCCGATGCGGAAACTTCACCTCCCGTGCGTTATTAGATGATGTCTCGGTCTGATGGCCTGATCGTTGACTCGTGTCCTGGCCCGCTCTCCGCTCGCGCAGGTGTTGCTGGCGTTCCTTTTGCTGAGGGGGTTTTCAGTTTCAGGAAATCAGGGCCTGTTGGTTAATGTCAGAACTGGGAGAGAATGTTGCTGAAACAAAGGTGCTTGAGTCCAACAGGGGGCGGAGGGGTGGGTGGGGCGGGGGGTGGATGTGTATGCGTGTGTGAATTCCGTAGCAGAAAAATGGCACGACGCAATTCCGCCGCTGTCTTCTCTTCCACGGTTCCCCTCAAGCCTCGCATCACCTGTGCTGCACGTTCTCCGCTTTCTTGAATCTCCGTGTACAGTGTTTTCATTCAGACCGCTCGGTTGTTTATTCCAGCTGTAAATGTGCTCGGGACGGCTGTTAATATGGTACTTTCCCAGATGCTGAGCAGCAGGGTGATATCATGCTCTCATGCTCTTATTGTTATGATTTCCTCAGTCTTTGAGGCACACTTTTGTGTCTTGTGTTTCGCAAACTGTTCTCATTGCTGTGCGACAGGGTATGAACAGCCAAACCAAACTTGGCCAGGCTTTTTGCACAGTAGTATCAGTCACAAACCAGCTCCAGGTGAACTCTGCTCAAGCGAGCCTTCAAACAGAGACGGAAACTGCGAGTCGGTTGTTTTCTTAGTTTATTAGTAGTTAATCATTTTGCGAATTTCAAGGTATAAGTCGAAAAAAAAAGAAACAGTTTGGCTGGAAGCCTGCTCCTTTATCACATCCACAGTGAGGTAAATTAGCCTATACTGATGCGCATAACATCTATGGAAAAGACATTTAGCATCTTCAATAACACAGGATAAAACGATTGCAGCCGCTAGAGGGCAGCAGTGCGTATAGAAAAGATCCTAAAAGCTTGACCTTTGCCCTTTGGTTGAGGAGAGCATTATCCCATGTGCACTCTGTCAACTCTGTGTGTTCAGACAAATACTTCGGCGCATTTTCCAAGAAACATGCCGTCAATTCATTTATCACAACCGCGCCTGACCTTGTTCAACTAATTCCTGATTGATATTTTTCTTGCTATTTATTTAGTGGTTGATTTGGATGCATCAAAAGTGAATGCTGTAATTGGGAAAGACGAGGAGCGCTTGTTTTGTGATGACTGGATTTTGTTTTCATTAGAAGGCCGTATATATACGGCACCGCAAACAGGTTGTCAGGCCCGTAGCCAGCTCGTGCTGCATCGGTACTTTTACAAGCAGGCCCCCCAGAAGCCTCCTCTGCGCCTGTTTTTAGTGGCTCTTACTGCAAATGGAAACACTTAGCCCCCGCGATAAATTACCCACCCGACTGATGCCACACCACATGGACCCCCAAGCTCTCGCAGACGCTGTTTGGATTTATATTTCAACGTGAAATACTCCTCCATTGGGTCGCACCGGTTGACAAGATGGGCGGGGGCAGGGAGGAGGGGGGAGGGCAAAGAAACAACATTGCATAACGTAAGGTTTGGGTATTTTGATTAAAGTTACGGATGCGCTCCCCTCACTGGCGTTGACATTGGAGTTCATTTTGGGATATAAATAGACTTCCGCGGTTATTTATTTCCACTGGAAAGTAAATAGCCATTAAGGTAACAGGCCAGTGACCTCAGGGGCGAGTAGATTGCTGAGGCTAATCTAATGTTTGTTTTGAGGCTGTAAGAGACAACATGGTCCGCCAGGCCCTGCTGTTAATTAGAGCGTCAGCGGCACAAACAAGGACGACGATGACGGTGCTCCAGTGACAGCAGTCGAGCGAGGTCGAGTTCAGATGCTGTGGAAACACACTCAAGACATAACCGCCTGCGTTCGGCATCAAGGTGGACCCTTGCTTAGGCTGCCCTGAAACAATGCTAATCATCGTTCCTGCAAATGCACGTGTTTGACCTTGACCCCCCCCCCCCTCCCCCAATGACGAACTGCAGCTGACCTAACACGTTGTTGTTGAAATATCGCCATCGCTGGTCGTGGCCAACGTCTTGACAGCATTGTGCGTTCACCGTGGGGTAAGCACAACCATAACAAACACAGCTGAATCTGCGGTGAAACCTGTGGGAGGGGGGGGCGGAGCCTGCCAGCCGTGTTCGGCTGTGGTGCCCCATTGGCACTAGCGGCCCTGACGGGGACTGGCAAGGTCAGGGTTCACTGGAATTTGGTTGAATGATTCCCAACTTTAGGCCGCAACTTTACAAGTCACTCCCAGCTTTGACTGTACAAATGATTTGATTTAAAACCCAAACTCTAATGTTCTTCCTCCCTGTCCAGCAGTTCAATTTAATTGTTTTTGCCTCTTGAATGATTCCGTATCATTCCAGATTCATGAGAAGAAAGGTTTACAAAAGACTTCTCATTAAACAGGAGGTATGGCCATACGCACACTCCTCCATTCCCCGTCTGTCACTTTTTCTTCTTGTGGGTTATTTCCATAGCTCTGTGGAATTTTTGGACAACACCTATTTTGTGGAAACTCCTTCCGCAATTCCAAATGGTTGTCCACGTAACCTCGGGGGAGCAGCCAGCGACTATGTAATTGGAGAAGATTGAGTACACACAGAGGCCGTAGCCTGGTGAGCTATCGAGAAGGTGAAACAAAGATTCCCAGATGTTTGCCCCGGCCTGCCGTGTGTGAGCTGGGTAATGAACTCGAGTGCAAAACGCATGAGTGGCACCCAGAACCAGCGTGAACCTTTGAACCTGGGGTCCATTACAGGTAGAGGAAAAACTGCATTTCCAATTGGGAATGAAGCCGGCGCTAAACAATGACGTGTTATGGGCCAGTTTGATTTTCCTCTAAAAGGAAACCTCGTGTTGATCGCTCTGGAATCTCCTTTCGCTGATGGAAACCATGGAGCCGTCAAAACGGAGCGATGCGCTGCTGCTGCCTGGTCTCAATTAAAGCATCGGATATCAAAGACAATCGCTCCCATTATTATATGGGTTTTTTTTTTCTTTCCCGATGTGCACCAAGTTTATTTTGATGGAAAATTTGTGGGCTTGATCGCTCGCTAATTGGCGTGGAAAGCGCACACCTGCGGTTGACCGATGTTTTGAGAATCGGAGACATTGAATATTTGCGTTCTTGTCTTGTGAGGAGCCCGGCATCACCCCAGGAACACTTCCAGACTGGATATTGTGATTGTCTGTCTGGAACAATGCAATTCCTAAAGTGCTGGGTTTTTGTTTTTTCTCGAGCTTCGTAGTGCAACACGGTTCATCGAGACCCTTTACAAGCCCCTTTAAGCATCCACTAAAGATGGGAATGGGTTCAAAATCAAGCACAATAAAACGCTGACATCACGTTAGATTTAAAGCTGGCACCGCTCTCCGATATGTAATAGTGGTGTAACACTCTTTGATTAGAGTGTTAACTGTTCTTGCGTCATTGTTATTGCAACATGCGTCAACCTTTTTCGGCACATCCTGGATTATGTCAGGGCACTGGTGGAATGAAGGTTTGTGTGATTGCCGCTACTATCGTCATATTCTACGCTGTACTTCAATTCAACACATCCTACGCTGAAGGGCGGGGAGGTCCCCTTTTCCCTCTTTCCTGATGGGATCGTGGTGGATTTCTTTGCGCAAGTAATATTTTGGAATTCGTAAACTGCTTCGAATCAGCCATCAGGGCTCTGACACCCTTGTCGACCCAACACAGCTTTTGACAGCTTGCCCCTACTGCCAGAGTCTCGGTGGGTGTGGGTCGGGAACTCACCCTCCACAGTTGACCATCACAGGGCGTGCAATCTCATTTTAAAATCCTTTCTCCTTTCTCTTTCTTTGATTTGTTCCAGGTCATCAGGATGATGGTGGCTCCTCACGGAAGGTCAAAGGGCACGGGTCCTTCCGTGCACAGTGCACCTCCACCTGCTTTATGTGGTAAATATTGTATATTTATGTTAAGAATGATGTTATTCTATTGTAAATCTGTCTGATATAATCATTTTAATGGTTATCAACAGTTATGGTTGACCAAAAATGCTTGTTTCACAATTTCACTTAACTGACTTCCTTTAAAATCCGTCTTGTAAGCTGTTGTTTTTCCTCTGTGTGTAGATCTATCTCGACATTCCTTCCATTCTGGTGAGAGCGAGAGCTGGAATCACTTTTTCTATATATACGACAAAGTGCGTCACTTTCCGTCCTCGTCGCCTCCGCTGTGGTTTTCAGGACTCGAGGGAGATCCATAAGCGACGGTGGCATTCTATAATTAGTGGTGAGTTTCAATCTCTAAATTAGAAGGGCATCTCATTAAATATTACTTACTGTACCTCTTTAAACAGGAGCATTCCTCATTCTAAATCAGCCAGAAAACATCTGTTTAAAGAGATGTACGGCCATTTAATCTAGATTTACTTGAGATTGATTTTGAGGTAATGACTACGGGATGAAAATGTATTAATGTGTATTTGATGTAATAATTACATTCCATATAAAAGCATGGTATTGCTTAGTACACCACATAGCTAATATAACACCTTCTTGGTGTCACAGCTTGATATAAACAACAGTGATTATAAGGGTTTTTTTTATTTCTAGTTTTTATCCACTAGTTGCTCTTTCTTCTTTTTTTCTGGTTCTTCAGTTTCACTCCTGTTTCCTTTTTGAAAATTGCCAATACTCCTCCAACCCCCCACCCAGAACCCCTGGTCCCCAACCCCCGATTTCTTCAGTTTGTTCAACCCTCTGGTCTAGACGTTCATCAGTATTCTTTAGTCATTTTGTGTTTTCTACATCTCTTCTCTTCAAATACAAGAAAAAGTCCTTGTGTCTCCTTGACAACTTATTCTCTTCAACACAGTCTGGATATCTAAATATTTTGTTAAATTCTGGTAGTCTGGTAGCTTGGTATATTTATTTAGAATATTTATTGGGTCCATTCTTTCTTCTTTTGATGAAGTCCTAATAACTTGAGGAGCAAGTGTGCGGCCTCATGTCACTGGTGTCTATTATCACCCTCAGCTGTCAGTGCACACATGATTATGTCACATGAAGTGAACCTGTGGTAGTCATGGTGTTTTTTGTGGTGACTCAGACTTGCTGGTCTGAACATAAAGGATTCAGAATTTTAGTTCCTTCAATGGCAGTTCTAAATAATCTAAAGGCTCACTGAGTTTGAGAGTATTTCAATGTTGAGTCCGGAGGGTAATTCAAGAATTCCAACTGCTCCAGATGATGACCTCCTGTGATTTGGGCTTACGCTGCAGCTTATATAAGACTGCCACACCAAAGTGGAAGGGGGGGACATGAGTCTTAAAGGCCCACCCTCAACAATTTCCTCTCCATAAATCAAAATGGGATATGCTCTGTCTGGGGATTTTCAATAGGAACACAGACCTTTGGTCTTATGCCGACCTCTTCACTCTATACACAGTCTGGATGCAGATGGTCTTCTGTCTAACTGAGGACATTAATCAAATGTCTATTTAATCATCTATTCTGGTTCAAACGTGTCTATCTGAGCTGCTCTGATGTTAAACTTGGTAATGGGATGTAACATTTGTTGTCAAACATATCCAAGCTCAGCTAAATTTGGATTATATATTCTATGTCGGTCTTGTGCAAAAAAAAATAGAAATAGAATGATTTAAGAGTTCAATCAGTAGCTGGAGCCGGGCAATAAGGTTGTGTTGTCACTCAGCTTTTCCTCTTCACACCACAAATATGATCTACTGTGGATCCAAATAGTGAGCAGATGTTGATGTCAGGATTTCCTCTGAAAGTAGTAGTCACAGCAGCCTTTGTGGTTTATGTCTCGTTATTAATGTTACTTCCTCCCTGCAAACTTTCCAGCGTGATATTTGACTGTGGTTTGACATATCTAGATTTCTCCCCTCATTGCAAAAAAAAAAGAAAAACAAAAAAAAAAACCCAAAACAATTACCATCATTTTCCTTGTAATGAGATTCTCTGTAGAGACCGGAGGTTATGGAACACGCATACAGACAAGTCATGACATGACTCACCCCATCAAACAGTGTCTACAAATATGTGCCTGATGTCAATGACACTATGTCTAGGATGCTAAAAGCGTTAAAGTCCCTGAGAAAATATCAGGGAGTAATTACACATTTCCTCTGAGATATGGAAGTGTTTTAGACATCCTACCCTCGACATGTTGCTGAATACCCCTTTAGTAATGATAGAATGAAATATATCCAACACAATAATTTCAGCAAATATCACCACAATTTAGATTTATGTCTACCAGCCACTTACTGCAACTGGCATGTACGAAACCAGTTCCTCGCGACCTCTGTCCGTGGGTTATTTGATGAAAAAAAAAAAAAAAATGTCAGTTGAGGCCAGTAAATACTTCCAATGTAAACCCACAAGAGGATGTTCTGGAACAATTGAGCCAAAGCGTCTGGCTGACACTCAGCAGAGCTGCGTGCATGGGTAATTGGTGGAGCGGCAGAGGAATGACCTTAAGTTTAGATTCAAGCAGCTAGGAGACCTTGGAGACAGCCTTGATCCCCAGGCTGTCCCTCACATGCTTATAATTTGGGACGAGGTTTACTGTATATTCTGCCACTGGGAGAGTTTGCATGGGTATTATACTGCCTGCACAGTGACAGAACAAGGTCGCATATGAGTGCAGGAAAAAAAAATATATATATTTTTTTAAGATTAATTCTAAGTACCTGATGAGCGGCAATGGAAAAAATAAGCACAAAAAAGTAAACCCAGTCCCTAAACTAAACTGATCGCTCCACACCTTTGCAAGAGCTCAAGATTAAGAGATCTGTGGAGACAGGCACAGCTTCCGACAGAAGAGCTGTTTCAACACAGTGATCGGCGAGACATTCACTGGCGAGGCACGTGCGTTACGGGCTAATGAAGATAGGCGAGCGGTGGGTGGGGGGGTGGGGGGAGGCACCAAGCTGATTTGGCGCCGAGGTTGATTGCAAAGGCCTTCGGTGCGCAGAGCCTCCCCACTGATCGTCCATAGAAACAGAATCCAATAACCCAGCCGGCTGGAGCTGTTCGCTGGGGAAGCCGAGGTCTTTGCAGTGAGGTAATACCCAAGACATCTGCAGCAGGATCTAATTATGCCAGAACAAGCGCGTCCTGGCCATGTTTGGCACCAACAGCCGCCAGAATAAGCCGTTCCTCTCTTCTCTGTCCACACTGTTTCAAGTTCACGGGTCACGCTGACTAAGCCTTTCAGACAAAGATGTCGAGAAAAAAAATGCTCATTTTAAGAATGGCAAGGTTGAATCAGATGAGATCCGGACATGATTCATGGATTTTCCCCTGCTTGATCGTCTGGAAATGTTACCTAGCAGAAAGCAAGACTTTTCTTTTTCTTTCATTCTGGCTGTTAATTGACGCAAGAGCATAAATACCCCGATACAGGACAAACGTTCTCTAATTCCACTGGATCCTCACAGCCCTGATGTTTCTGATGTTTACACAGGCCTTTTTCAGGGGGTTTTACCTCTACGGTCTACGCGAATAGATACGTGAACATGACAAGATCTCCTTGTCTCATTTTTAATTAAACCCTTTGACAGGGGCTACAACACAAGGTGGTGCTACTGTATCTTCCTATACTGTTGCCATGCAGCTGTCAACAACGCCGTCAACCACACAGATGGCTTATAAGCCATGTGCTTCAGGCCAGGGTTGCCTCAAAATCCCATCATATAAATTACCTTCCTGTAAACAATTATGGAAAAATGTCTTGTCCCCAGGCAGACCTGCCCGAGGAGAAATCTATCTGTGAAAGCAGATAATTTTATTTATTTTTTAATCATTACCCTCCTGGAAACATTATCTCATAAATACATGGCAGGCTCTATTTTCATCGACATTTCCTTTCAGAGCTAAATTAGACGTTAGTTAACATCCAGGATTTAAAATAAGATGGTAACACAAACCCTTGATTTGAATTATCTGTAAACTGGTAAGTTGACAGTGATTAACACAAAAACATTTGCCGCCATGGCAACCAGTCAGCACATTCCAAAACCAAGATACACACACCTGGCAATTATGTTTAGTCCGTATTAATTATTCTTTGCGAAGGGCTATAATTCTGTTTTAGTTAAGACTTGTAGATTTACAATCAGTCCGTTGACAAGTCGGGTCTGCTAAACTCTGCAGGCGTTTACGTCTGTGTGCCATGTTTTCGCCCTCATTGACCTCATCAGGCGGATACGCACACACGCATGGCACATGCAACCGACATACTTCAACGGTAGCTGCAAGTTTGGCTTTAAATTGCACACATAGCAAAGTGGCAAACCTGAAATCTCATCTTTACCAGTGCTGCAGGGGAGTCCCTCTGCAGAAATAGAGTGGTGACAGTTTAATGGTCTCCGAGCTCAACGCACCACACCCTCGCCACTCTATATTAAAGGCCTGACTCCTGCCCCACCACGTGACGTCAGGTGCCTGAACCTGCTCGGCGAAGCTTGCTGGGATTGTTAATCTACATGGAGCTGAAATTTCCTTTAAGTTATGACATTACTGTGCGTGACTGCAAATGGAAATTTCTTTTTTCCGGCCCTCCATCACTGTCAAGGCTTCTCGTTCTAACATTTATTTCTCATGCATTTAATCAGTAACAACTGGAATGCTCCCCTCCCCACTGTTTAAGAAGGGTTTGACTCCCAGTCTCCTAAAATGAATCCCCTATGTCTGTGGCTGCGTTCTGTTCTCAAACAGTCCAGATCCCCGACTTTTGTGTCTCTAGGACAACTGTTGGAATTCTGCTGGTGGCTCAGCGGTGTCTGCGGCCTGACAGCCTTTTGTGTGAGACACTCCAGATGGGGTCCCACACTCGGAGCCGTACTAATGGCCGCTGCTATCGCCAGAGCCATGAATGAGTTCCTCTGATGTGACAGAAAGGGAAGGGACATCATTAATAAAGATAAAGGAGCAGATGTATGTCTGCTTGGAGTCAAAACTGAGAAGTTGCTCATGGATAAAGGCATATTAGGAGACAGAAACCGGATGTTTCCACGTGCATATTCATGACCTCGAGAAAATGTAATGAACATCCGTCTACTCACTTAAGCAATTTTCCTTTAGGTTTCGTGTAAAATATAATGGAATCTTTAAAACGATAAGATCAGGGGCCCATAGATATGGAGACGTATTTTACGTTTGTATGTGCATGTGTGTGTACACAATGCAGGTTTCAGATGTTTTATGAGGATGTAAATGCACTCAACACATTCGTTAGAAGCAGTGTGTTTTGGTGAGTAATGCTGGTTGTAAACTGAAACTTTATGTGTTTACATGAATAACTTCAATGGGCACTTTGGCTTTGTTTATCAAGTAAATTAAATTAGCATGTTTTGTGGTTTCAAAACCCCCTTCTATTTACCTATTCTCTAAAGAAGAAAACATGTGCAAACAAAAGCAGCTTCTTGTGGACTTTTTGGGATAATTTAGTCAGCGAAATAGCAGTTTTCTAAATTTCCAAGAGTTAGGGCTCTCCCCAGAATGAGAAGATGGTATGGAGACTCTGGTGTCTGGCAGATGGACCTACCCCGCTGACCCTGGCTCATGTAACCCAGGTAGACATGATTCTTAGGCCACAACCTGGCCGGATTGCGAACACAGATCTTTGAATACATTTAAAAAATCCCATTATAGGGACTCCGTGTTGTCCATTTTCTTGGTTTCTCTCCACACCTGCTATATCGTTTATGTGACTTTGTAAAGCGCTTTGCACCAAAGCGACCAAACGAATGATTTACCCCTGAACCAGAGTTACTTTCAAATGTTACCTCATGCAGTGTTGGTGCTGTAGTAATCTTTCCTCTTTTTATAATTATAAAAACAGAAATTTGTAAAGGCACTGACATTTGTGAAGTGTCAGTAATGCCCTAATGCGCAGTGGTAGAAAATGTGGGTAAGTCGGCCATGCGTAACGTACGTCATGGCCACATTACAATCCCAGCATGGGAAAAGTGGCTGAAATGGTGTACTGCTATAGTAAACGAAAACATGAGGCTGCACCAAACCCCCCCCCCAAAAAAAACAACTATCTTAACAGATTTTCAGAGTTGTCCTGCATATAAACACCTTCACATTTTTAGCTCAGTTGCTGTGAGATAGAGCCCTCTGAGAAGGGAAACTGTGCATGTTGATACACCAAGGAGCAGTGGAAAAAAGGCCTGTGTGAACTGTCAGCACCAGATAGACACAGGAGCAGCTAATCTGCTCCCAGGCCAGCATTGTGGAGCATGTGCCACTTGCGCTCTCATTGACAGACTCCTCCGTACGCGCAGAAGGAGGTGGAAAGGCTGCTGGAAATCCTGAGTAGAGATGCATGCGATCATACCCAAATACCAGCTCAATCTTCTGCTGCCAATATACGGAAAATGACTCACAGTGAGCAGATTTCTGCCACATGTCACAGAATGGCATGTGAACACGTTCTATACAGTGAGGGGAGGCGTCGACTTGACGTGGCGCTTTAATTAAGCTTGCCATTTTCCAGTCAGTGGAAAATAGATCATTTAATCAGTCATCCTAGCCTGGACGAACAGTACAAATAAAAGATTGTTTGCTCAGTGATTAAGATTTGGACACCAAACCCCATGATATCATATCCACCGCTGCAAATCTCCCCCATGAACTTGTCTTCACGTTTCATTAGGGCTGAGCAGAATTGATATTGTCATTCAGTGTTTAATCCTGTGATTGCAGATGATAGCTGATACTTGGTTTGCAGAAAAAAGTGCAGTCTGTGGGTTTGCCTTTGGGATGATCCCTCTGTCATTCATGGCCTAATTAATGCCAACAAATTTAGCAATGTTTATTTTCACTGCACCTGCTGCAGCTAGAGTTTTGTGTGTGTGTGTGTGTGTGTGTGTGTGTGTGTGTGTGTGTGTGTGTGTGTGTGTGCGTGTGCGTACGTGCGCGCGCGCCGCCATCAGGTGTTCTCCTAACCTCATCCTCAACCCTTCGAGGCTGATGCAGTGACCTCACGGGTTCGGCTGCTCTGCAAGGCGATCCTGGAACTGCTCTGCAGACAGATCAAAGCTGAAATCATGCCCCACCAATGGAGATAAATACACATTTCCTCTCTTCTCGCTCGCACTGGTTTTTCCCACACTCCTCGAACCTTCGTCCTGCAGCAACGCCAGCGCAGAGGAAATGACAGACCACATCAAGAGACTCGCATTTGCTTTGACAGGAGAGATCGTGCCAGCGTTCAAGGGAGAGGGAGACGCTCTCGCCTTCACCAGCAGGGTCGAGAGTTGCTTGTGTGTCTTCTGGAAATGGAGCGGCTTCACATTCAAATAAAACAGTGTCACGCTCTTTTTTTTTTTTTTTTTGCCAGAAGTGAGCCAACCTCGGCACATCTGCACAGATGCTGTAAAGGAATGACAGCAAATCTTTGATCAGAATAGAAAGGCCTGTGTTGCTATGATGCCACAAATAGTGAATGATGTTAAGAATCTAGGAAAGGTATACAATTAAGAAAAAAATGCAATTTTTTTTCATCTGTACATGATAAAAACATCTTGATCTGACCATTTCATTACTATGTTTCAGTAACCGGATGTTATATATTGTGATGTCTGATTTCATTGCCATGACTTCACACTTGCAGTAATTAGCCCGATATCATCCTACTGTAGTCGTCTTTGTGCCCCTGATGTCTCCGCCTCAGAAGCCAGTTGTTGTTGTTGAGCTTTGAGTTGCTACTTGACTTCTCCCTCCATCTGCCTCTAGTAAGAAAAAAAACAAAAGAAATCCTTCTCATTTAGAGTATTTTGTCACATAAATCCAGCGTCTTTCTAACCATATCTAACATGATCCTTCTGAGACACATATTTGTCATGGAAAAATCCGCACGGCTGCGAGGAAAAAGCTTCTCTCGAGAAATGAATGATGTCTGGCCGTTCCCTGAGCAGCAACTCTTTATGTTTTCTGCAGGGATATGCAAGGCCACCCAAAACAAAATTGTTATGTTACATTATTCCACTATTTTACTACAAACAGGAAAAAAAAACCCTGATCCTTCTAACAGGCATGCTTTTCTACCTTTCTCCTCTACATTACGTTGGTTCTCAGGAAATCCACCCATACTCATAAGTTTCTCCACCTGTTTGGAAATATATTGGAACCATTTCAGGGTCCATGAAAAGGATCACAAGCAAGGCTTTTAATGAGCAAATAAAGTTGGCAATGCCAAAATTGGGCAGTATGAATCATACTCCATATTCATCTTCACCATCTAATAGTAGTTGTGATTCATGTAGATGTGTCAGAAAGAATCAGTGGGATTTTCTGGTCTAGAACAAATTGGTGCCTATGTCTGGGGATGTGGGAATGGTTATTGTGACCATAGCCCCAGTAAACCCAAGATGACCGTGTATCATGTCATTTGACTCATTCGCCGAAGAATAAAGACGATATGTGCACGATTGATTCCAAATGGAGACAGCGGTGGTTTAAGGAGGAGACAGTGTGTCTCCTCGCACTGTGGTCTTCAGCGAAAGTCCAGGAAAAACTGGAGAGCTCATCCAAAACAACAGCAGTGTTGAAAAGGTACAGAAAATGAGCAACATTTGTGAGGAGTTGATGTGGTCCGCCATATACTCCAGAGGTGCTGGGAGACAGCTGCTGCTCACTGGGATTAACTGGTTCCCAGGAGAGGTTTGCATGGTGTACTAACTTTGAAGAAGAACAACAATGGCCAACAGTCCCAAGAATCCATCCTTATCATCAGGAGGAGATTTATTTCTGTTTAGAGTTATTCCCACAGCAGTCGAATGAAAGTCAGACCTCCATTTTTTTTTGTTTTGTTTTTTCAAAATTATGTCTGACTTGAGCCAAAGACTCAATCAAAGGATTTGACACCTTATAACTTAGACCGAATGTCATAACACAATTGCTAAAAGGTATGAGCTCATGCTCTGTGACTTCACCAAAATGCAGAACGGAATACTTTGCTTCTTGCAGGGGTGTAAGAAGAGACCTTTTAAAAACCTCTGTGAATCGTGCCATGCTAGCAGGATGTGGGGGAGGGGGGGGGTGTATCGGAAGCATGTCTGGTCAGGGAAAGGTGAATGGGAGAAGTGCAAAATCGTTAGTAGTAAATGAGTGTAGATGATGGGTGTCAAAAGAATTAGAAAATATTTAAGATAAGACTATGGCCTCAGATGCTCGTTTCGACTGACGGCGATTGCCGTTTTTTTTCGCCGGTTCCTCCGCTCAAATCGGGCTTAATTAACATAACTGCCGTGTGCCGAGAAGAACTTTAACCTCTGCTGCCTCTGACGGTCAGTGTCAAGGGAATGTCAGAGGGGGGAAAAAAAGTGCCCAATCTGTTTATTTTTCTTTTAGTTCCTTTGTGGCTCTTTTAAAGGCTCTGGCACGGGATGATTCCGCCTGCCATGCCCCCTCCTCTCTACCACACACCTTCCCTCTTGCCATCCGTAATTACCACACTGTTTGAGTCCGAGCCTGTCCAAAAGCCACTGCAGGTCTGATTTTTTTGGCTTGGCTCTTCTCTGACATGCCTGGGAAGGGCAAGGAAAGGAAATGGGTGGACCAGTCGCTCTGCGTTCCCCTAGAGCAGTCCTGGGAGCAGCCAGCCCAGTGTTTTTAAACTCGACCGAGCTTGTAAGGGAGCGTGGCCCATCTGGTTCTAATAAATCCTCTACGCGGCTTTGCAACTGGAATTGCCTGGTCTGCGCCTGATCGCTGATCAGTGAAGAGCTTAAGAGCAGTTGTGGGCATCATCACTCTTTCAGACTTCAAACATCCCTGAAAGAGTGAAAAGTTCTCACATGAGCAGACCTCCCCAAAGTCTTTATACGACCACCTTGGAAAGATACATTCCTTCCTGGTGGGTTGCATGACACTGTTTTGTGACTGCTGATAATTTATCACACAAAGTTTAAGGGGTCATGGTCAGACCACCACTATTTTTTAAATTACTCTAAAGTGCCCAATTAGGAATTAGTAATTCCATTGCTGGATGCAAGTTTTCAGTCAAGGATATCTTGTTGGCATGACGTCTGAAGTGGGTACACATATAATCTCTCTGCCGTGACCATATAAATAAAAAGTGTTTTCTTCACATTTTGTGGTTTCGTCAAACCCATGTTGACAGATTAAAACCATCGTTGATTATTATAGCCTTTACCTGCATCACACCAGAACAGTAAATCCACTTTGCTGTCTATGAATGGATGGTGGCATTGGCACACCAAAGCAACACGCGTCATAGAGCCTGCCAGATCGTTAGGTCATGCGGGCCCATGTGGGTAATGTCTGCCTCCCAATCCCAGGCATATTTATGACCTGTTGGCTGTGAGAGTCCTGCTGAGTCGCACTCATGAGGTCAAAGCCATCAAAGTGACCTCACCATCAGAGACAACACAACATCTGTCCTCATCTTTCACACCTTCGGTGGCTGGATTTCCTCAGACCTCCCTGACTTTCCCTGGCCTCACTTCCCTCCAATTAAAAACAGTTTGATTTAACACCCTCAACATGGTAGATAAAAATAACAGAGGTCGAGCCAATTAAAACTACAACAACAAAAAAAAGAAACAACTTTACAGAGGCATCTTTCACACCTTAGCTATAACACTCTACATTTAGCAACATGAGAAAGGACTTAAATCCCTCTTCACATGAATAGAAAATTGGAAAACAGTTATCTTCCTACTGTACATAAGCTTGGCTGCTATGTCTGTTGGTTTTTGACTGCCAAAGCTTGTGTGGAATGTATATGATATAACAGTATCGGCTATTTATCTTTTTACGAATCCATACTGTATTTGAATAGCCCCTCTCAGCATATTTGTAAAAAGCAAAGCATGTGATGCAAGTGCCAATCAGTTGTATGTAATAATATTAGCAACAATAATGATACAATATCCCACAGGTATTATCCTGTAATTAAAATGAGTAATAATAGGATTTGAGTGGGGGTTTAAGGCAGGAGACCACACATTGGGTAAGCTTGTATTGTACATGCTTAATCTGATTAAAACTTTAAATGTGATTATGAAAAAGAGTGACACAGACTTCACAGGAGTGTTGACATCCACCAGGCCTGTACTCACAGTCCTTCCTCGTAGTGCAGGGCCAGCTTTATGGGACATTTTTTGGAGGATTTATGCCAGGCCGGTGCAAAATTAGTGAACTGCTGGTATGGATTTCCCCATCTGGTCCTTTGTTGAATTAAAAAATAAATACAGGATTAATATGTGGCCTGTTTTTGTGGTATACGTGACCATTACCTCACTCAAAGAAGTCATGCAACTCATTGTCAAACACCCTCTTGAGTTTTTTCCCCCGCATACCAAAATGGTACGACAGCTACGAACGTAACACTGCGATAAATTTAAAACAGACAACACCAGTAATTTACCCCACATTTTACATGCATTTTTTTGTGAAGTGTGTGATATTGACCACCCCCGACTTTTAAAGGAGACACCCATGAGCAAAACCTGCAGGCAGTGAACAAAGACTTTCATTCCTTCCCTCTTATCAGCTTATAATCTACGCACGAGTTCTTTCTTGTTTCTGTTTTTGTTCATTTTTTTTGTCCACTGCACTCTTGTACTCTTGGCCATTGCAGACTAGCTCTGGAGAAGATGCAGAAGATTTTTCTTGACTTTGTGCACTGGAAGTCTGTTATAATAAATTGCCAGAGCACAATGATAATAACAGGAACATCTCAGGGCCACATGGGAGGTAGCAGACCCTGTTTTCTTATAGGGAGATCCATTAAATTATCACAGTATATTTAGTATACTTACAGTATACATAGTCTATATAGTTATTTTTAAAAAGAAAGCCTTTATCTTGAGAAGGCAATATAAGAAGTGTAACACCTGGAATGTATCAGTAAATTGAAGGGAGGAGAGGGAAAGCCATATGTCCACCTTCAATCTTCAAAGCGGTCTGTATGTGTATCTAAGTGCATTCAAAGATTGAAACAATCCAAAAAGGAAATTTATCACTGAGCTGAGTTTTTGGGGCTCTTAAGGATTTAGTTTCATAAACATTGCATGCCAAATGTTTTTCAGTACAGACTGATGCCATTTGAGCTCAGGCATCTGCAAATAACAGGATATTCTCTCTCTGTTTGCCAGAGCAACTCAAGAGTTTCCAGGGTCTCAGTTTGATTTTGCCATTACACAAATTCAAACAAACATTCAAGCATTCTCAATGTTTTTATTACTTTATCATTTGATTTGTGGAGCAAATATGGAATTTAAAGTCAGCAGCCACAAGACACAGACGTGTTGACAAAAAAAAAAAAAAAAATACATATATACATATAAATATTTGTATTTCTAGTGCAAAGATAGACTTCTTTTTCTCATTTGAGTATTTTTGGCACAAAGCTAAGCTAACCAGCTGCTACAGACAGGACAGAAGGAAACTAAACAAACATAATTTATGTGCATATAGCATGTGCATAAATGTCATGTGAAATATTACCATGTCATATTTAGGATATGGGTGCAATGTTAGCGTCTTGATCTAGACTCCCCATTAGTTAAACAGGCAGACACATAAATGTCTCGCTGGCGATCCCGTTTCCTGCTTGTGGTCTATCAGCTGTGAAATGATGTTGATAGGATTTTTTTTTAATGGTCTTCCTGTGTCTCCCAGTCCCCCTCCATGAATCATGCCCGTTGCACTACTCTCTGGACAGTGAGGTGTCATTCCATAATAAATAACAAGCACGCTGGTGGAGGGGGTGGATGATAAGTGGACAGAGAGGATCATCATTTATTCTGCAGCAGAAAGCGAATACATATGGTAGTCAGATAAACCGAGGCATCCCGATACGAGAGGCCTGCTTTGCGTGTCTCTTTGGTCCAGAGAGGAAAGAGAGATTTGGCTGTGTTTAGACAACACGAGTCCCTCCTGATAAGACACATTTAAGATGTCTAAACAGAGATGAGGGTATTTGTTGTGTATCGCTGCTGCGGATGATGCAGTTTTGTTTTGCCACTTTTCAAAGTCACTGTAGCAGTTCAAATATTTATCATGCCGACTTTACAGTCAATTTCAGGTTTGACATAAATGATTGTTGTGATTTTTCATCACACAGAGCATACACCAAAAGGACAATAATGGAATCAAACTTTGAATTTATAATATAAAGCAGAATACTATACTTGCTTCCCCTTGCATGTTAGATAAAAGAAATTTACAATACAGGGATTCATCAAAAAAGACTATCAGACCTTTATATAGTTACTTTATATAGTTAATTACTTACCATAACAATTAATATACAAGGCATCTGATAATATGTAAATGCAGCATTTGTTCTTATGCACTGCTATTACTACCAAATGTAAACAATGAAAGGGCCTGCAATTCTTTTTTCCTCATGTCATACTGTGATTGATCTGATGTTTTTACCTCTTTACCACTAATCCCATATGCCTACCTGTTGGGACAGAAAACCCTGCAGGATGACTGGATTGCTGACCCCTGGTGTAGACCTTGGTGTAGTTCTGATGCATTTCCAAATCCATTCATCAGTGCACCTCAGACACATGCACGTGCACTGCCTCGAAATAGTTTACCCTCTCCTTAACTTTTACTGGTGGTTTTCAGACATCCTGCATTACCACTGCATTAAGCCAATAGCGTCCCCTTAGCCAGTTTAACTTTTGGCCAATTTAACAGAGTTCTGTTCCATCAGAATATTTATGCTGCTCATGTTTATGTACCACCAGAGAACTCCTGTTGTACTGTGTTGCCTAACACATCATCTGCTGAAAGTTTCTTTGAGCCAACAAAAAGGCAAGAATAAAGGTCTCACTGGTGATGACTTAAAGCCGCTCCGACAGAGCTAATGATCTATTCCTGCCACTGTGCTACTATTAACTGTGGGACTACTTTATTTTACAGTGAACCACATCAAAACGTCAAGAAAGCCAAACTTGTTCGAAAAACTAAAGTATAATGAATGTTAAACTGTGTTAGTCTTACATGGCTTGACAGTAGGAGCAATTAATCATTCCATAAGCCTTGTGATTTCATAGTAAATGTGTCTTTATTAATATATATATTTTTTTGCTTCCCGTCACACAGTGCAGCACTAATGCCGAGTGGTATTCCCCTCAAAACAGGAGGAATTATTTGCCTTATATTTGACCTCATAATTCAGACAGAATTTAGTGCGCTAAACAAACAATTAATTGGTAAAGCAAACACACAAGCAGACTAACTGACAGGTCTAAACACTCCTTGTTAGGTTGAGGGTTTTCCCTCTGGGTTTTTTGACCTCCCGCTGCTTACACTTTTCCATGTGTAAACCGGCTCAAGATCCCTTGTGGCGCTCCACCCTCCGGGGGCTTACATCCTCCATGTGTGGCACCTGTCAAGCAAATGCCAGCATCGCTGCTGACAAATGTGCGGTGAGCGACAGTTCACCCTGTGTAACATTTGGCCCACAGAGAATGGGACACACAGAGAAGGGAGTTTCCAAGGGTTGCTTCAGACTGCACATACAGCACGTCTGTTACCAACAGCATTTCAGCAAGATTCTGTGACCTTCATAAATGGAAACAGCGTGTAGAGCATAGAAGAGAGTAGAGACAGTATGAAGTCTACCACACCAGAGAGTAAAGCAGATAAAACAAGTCCCTACTTCTCATTTTCCCTTTATATCCATTTACTGCTAGGCCAACATGCTCTATGGTACCTTTGCTGAGAAGCTCTGGGTGGCTTGGGCTTCATCTCGTTTGAGATTTTTTTTTTCTCTCAGCAGTATTCGTTGGGGAAAATATGAGCTGACAGTGTTCACACCCATTCACCGTCAGGTGAGTCATTTTATGTAGCAGTTTGGGTTTCAGTCAATCCAAACCGCCGCCGTCTTCCCGCAGCCGGAGCTGTTCAAAGTCCCGTCCTGGAGAGAAATGGAGAAAAAAAGAACTGCTGCAGAATATAGAATTAGTCCATCTTTGCCTATGGCAGGTGATGTAGTTGTGTCTTTATTCATTTAGTTGTTAATGACTTCCCAATGTCTGCCTCTGTTGGTGCGATGCTCTCTTCGCACTATATGAACAGGTTGATGATTATGAATATTGTTTGGAAAAAGAGCTTTGCCATTAAACCAGATTGCTGCATAATGCGCAATAAAATAGCTGCTTATGATGAATGAGATCCTCAGTGTGTCTCTTACTGTTTGAATTATAAATCAATCAAGTCGTATCGTTATTATTATTGGATTAATGATGTTTGTAAATGTACTAAATGGGTTTGTTTCATAACCAGTTTTACTTCGAAATATATTATTGCTCCTCCTGAATGTCTAACTTAAGATGCCAGTAGTGAAGGAGAGGTTGGATGGTCCATTTAGCTTCTGATGAAGACCAAACTGGTCCTGCTGCTGGAGGGTTAGGGTTAGGTGGGGGAGTTCCGTCCACGTGTTTTTATTTTAAGGCAACTTTATAAAAAAGTGTTGTTTTACAATCCAGGGGTTGACCCCACCCACCCACACACACACACACACACACACACACACACACACACACACACACACACACACACACACACACACACACACACACAAACCACCCATTCCGATCGCCATTTAATCAAACAGACATCTGGACCGCATTGAGGATAGCGGAGACAAAGGCCTGATTGCCGTTAAGCAAAACCACGCCATGATGTCACATCTCATTAATAATGACGCTGCCCATAGCAGTTGCGTTCATCTTCCTGTCTAACAAAGCGTGGACCTCGGAATGAGGACAGGACAGGGACTGAGGACGCTCGGCGAGCCAGCTGGGAAGACGGGCCAATGCTGCAGGGAGACTCCCCTGTATGACTGAATCAAACAAGCACCACAATAAAATCAACAGCTACTCATCATGCAACTAACCACACGCATGTCCTTGAAAGTTTTGGATCGAACTGTCGTTGCATTTTGGCCCAAAAATCGCCGCGCATACTTCGCAGCAGGGTTGACAGACATTTGTGGCGTATTGAGTTATGTCGTCTGCCACAGATTTGATTGACTGTGGAAAATAATGGAAAATAATGTCTGCAGGTAAAATAAAGCTGTCAAATAACTGAATAGGTTGAAATATGTTCATATCGTAATGTGCACATAAACCGGATGACCCCTTAATGGTCCATTTCTGACCCTCAGCTAGGCTGAACTCTCCATCCTGGCTTGTTCTGTGCACTTGGGTTTCATTTAGTTTTGACAGTCAGGGACTGGTTCATGTTTAGGCTATTGGGTCCATAAATTTAATATGTTACTGGTAAATCTATGCCTTTCAACAAAACTGTTTAATGGCTGGCTTGTACAGAGAAATCACTGTTTTTCGTATCCTGACTCCAGACCCAGAAACAGAAACTCTTTTTTCCCCCATATTTTTATTATCTGTTGCTTATCACTGATAAGAGTTGCAAGGATGTGAAGGCAACATCAAATTCAGGACAAGCCAGATAAAAGTAAATTCATGTGCTGTGTGTAGCAATAGAAATTACAGTAATGAAAATAATCTGTCTATTCTCTTCAGAGTCTGCATTCCTTTTCTCCTGTGGCCCATTTATGTAGCTTGTGTTGACTGAAACACAGCAGCAGGTGAAAAGCTGCTCAGATAATCAGATTTTGAGCAATGACTTGACTGATTTTGCTGCATTTTATATTTCTAAGCTTCTTCATTAACAAATAGGAATTGTCTTGTTTTTCAAACATGGGTAATTTGAGATGAGCACATTCAAGCAACAGATGTAAGGCTGTGTTTTAGACATTTTATGGGCAATAACACCATTTTATGCTTGTTCTGATTCTTGGTCGTTTATTAATTCAGATATTTCAAATTTTGTTGGCTTTGAAATGGCTCAAGTGATGTAAAACTCCTAAAAACGACAGACACAGAATGTGAGTATTTTAAGAAAAGCAATTCCGTATTTGGATTTTCACCATTTTCCGACATTCTCAAGTTGATAACTTTTGACATTTGTGTTTCTTCTCGGAATTCTTGCTCTTTCTGGATGTAAATTCAGAAGGACTCTTAATCTGCAGTGACTGTAGCAGAGATCCTCTTTTATTCCTTAACTCAGACAGTGACAAACTCACTTTGTCATGTCTCTTTTTGACATAAAGAAAAATAGATCTGGTATATCCCAACACCAAAATCAAGTGGGTGTCGTGTTTCTCAGCCCATCTGCTGTTGAACAATGAAGTGTCAACCCGTCAAAGGTTCCAAAGTGCATGGACACTGTCCAGCCCGCGTAATAACGCCCTGCTTTAAACTTTGAGAGAACGTTAATGAGGAGATATTTGTTAAAAGTGTTTTCCTGATTAAGCTGCTTATCCAAATGAGGAGTGGGACCTTTCAAAAGAGGAAGCCATTTATCGGCACAGGGACAGCAGAGCTGGTCTGGATAGTCTCATTGAGTTTCTGTTATCATTAAAAACTGAGGGGATTCTGTGCATAACGCCACCCATTCGATCTGTGTTCTCTCAACTACAGTAATGAGGCTTTTTATAGCAGTTTATACACTCATGTTTAACTGTTATGCTTACGTAAAAACAAAAAAAAAAAAAACTTGGGACATGTTTTTGAAATATGTGGGCCAAAGTGTAGAGAGGACAGATTGGATCTGGAGAAGTCATTTGGCTCACTTTCGAGAAACTGTCAATAACAGTGTGAAAGCATTTAACCCAACAACGAGCAGGAAATAATTCCACAAAATGTCCTCCAGATTCGGAATAATAAACAGCAATGCGGCTCCGTCCCCGAGCAACGGCGCGCGATGATTATGGGCAGACTTTCCCGTGCCTCTAAAAAAAAAAGATGAAAGGCTGCATCTGGACCAGCGAGGTGGCTCTTAGCAGATCTGTAGCACCGTTGCGTGCTATCTGCGGCGACTTCTAAAACCTCAAGGTGAGGAGGATGAACAGAAACACATGTGACCTGGGAGTGATTTCACACCGCAGAGCCGGGTCAGGTCATTTTCCGTCTTCCTTTGTTTTGGGGTGGTTCTTTGAACTTGGAGGCCAGAAGCCCGCTGACACCATCATAAACACAACATGAATCTTTCAAGCCTTTCTGGTGTGTAGCCAGTAATATTTCCAGAGATTTGTCATGGCAGAAGAAAGTCCTCAACACTATAAATCAACTGATTAGAATGTGTTGGTGCTATTTCTATTTCTAAAACTGTATTTTCTTGAGATTGTTTAAGCAAATTACATATTTCACCCCTAAATATACCAATTCTGCTACTTCATTACAAAATTTCAGTCTTTTTTGAAAAGCACCAACTATTTATAATGCTCTTTTATTGTTATTTATGGTTGATTTTAATAATGTGAATAAGTGACAGAACAAAACATTCTAATCCCGTCTTTCACTGGTTATTTCAGATTAACGGGATTTTCAATCTCGATCTTGTAATTTGCAAAGTCCAGCTCCAACCATCTAAATGACACCGCAAACCCCTACATGGACATCGACCTTGGATGGAATCTGGAAAGTGCAAATCAGATTTAGTCTCCATCACTCTGTCACTCTAGTAAAGCTGGAGTGAATTAGCCAAGAAAGGACTTTTGGAGCAACAAATGTTTTCCATTTCAGTGAAAAAAAATAGTCCGTAAAAGATGAAAGAGTGGGGTTTTTGGGAACCATTGTTGTTCTACTGCATCTCCCTCTGTTATTTTCTCCTGTCCCCTGGATGTAATTATGGTGTCTCTGTCAAGCCCCACATGCCTGGTTGGCACAAACACAACCCTGAAGTTTGACGAAAGCCAACTAGTTTAGGGGAAACACGTACGAATACTTCTGCTAGCTCACAACATGTCCTGACGAAGCTACGGGAAATCGGAATAACCCTTTGAGACATAGCTGTGGTTCGATATTATTTATCCAGTCATTTATGGCCATTCCACAAAGTCTTTCGTATATTGTTTTAAAAGGGGAGCAGTGCTGACGTAAGGAGGGAGCAGTGTTGTGATTCTTCCACAGGGAGGGGAGACCAAAAGGTTTCCATTGTCTCAAACGGAGTTGGCAGTTGGAATGGTTTGCTTGGATTCCCCCTGCATGCCGTAATTTGTATTATATTGATAACCTGCATTAGGTTTAACATCGTGGGTTTGTCTCCACTCTGCTGTAACAAGAAATGATGCCATGTGTAACAGACGCCAATGGGAGCATGATTTCAGCCAGACGGTGAAGTGAATCACCAACTGTGTTGCATGTGAACAGTTACATTTGCGTGACTTGTCGTTTATTACCCACATAGAGCTGCGTGAGTGTCTCCCTTATTTGTGCCAAATCTGGGACCACATTCTTAATCCTCTCCATTTTGTCCGTCTTGTAAGTGTTTGTAATGTAAGTTTTTGTTTTTTTTCAAGTCATTCTGCTATCTTCTTTCAATGGGTATTCGCTCAGAACAGAACATTTCATTTCTGCCAGGTTTTAGGTTCCCCCTTTTTTTTTCTGTCTCATTCTGCACGAGTGTGAAAAAGTAAACATGTTGTGTAAGATGTCTGCTGAAATCATTAGGTTGCACTTACATGAGGTGACGTCAATTGTACGTTGGCTTGGTCAAGTCTCACACCGATTCTCCTCACTTAGAATCTTTTATTCATGCTACATTTTTGTCATTTTCACAAAACAGTAAATCATTTACCAGTTTATAATTCTTCCAGTCTTTCGTTCTGTCACTTCACAAAGTAACCATAAAATACAGAATGTAATGGGGGCTGTTTCTTTTCTTCCCCCTCTGCCTTTATCTCCCCTCCTCCTCTTCCCCCTTTGCCCAGCCGACTATCAACCAGGAGTGTTGCCGCAGTGAGCCTGGTCCCGCTCAGGGTTTCTTCCTGTTAAAAGGGAGTTTTTGCCCTTGCCACTGTTGCTTGTTCAGGGGTCTGGCTTTTGGCTTGTGCCCAGGAACAATCTTGATTGTAACAGCCATCATGTAAATAAAGTTAAATTGAATTGATTTGAATTGTAGTGAGGCGGTGGTTTTGAAGACAGCGTAAATGTTAGACAGACACTGCTCTGTAGTCTGGAAGTGTGAGTCTTTAGGATTCTGCTGCAACATGGCCTGCAGATATGACACTGTTCCAGGCCGTACCAGCCAGTGTATTGTCTGAGCTGTGGTAGCGAGGCTGTAGTCCATCCATCCATCACTCATTCTCACTGGTATGGATGGAATGTGTGACTCTGTTGGTCATTTGTTTCTTCTCAAGTGGAATTGATGAAATTGATGACGAAAAACGACGTTTCTCTCATGTTTCAGTTTCTTTCTCTCATAATCCAAGAACCTTTTTTCGGTGAGAACCAGAACCAGAAAACAAACTCAATGACTGGAGCCGGGGTTGTCATCGTCTCCACTTCGTCTTAAATCCAGGGGTGTGACTTCCAAAACGGGAATTTATAGGGGTGTGATATTCAAATGCCGATTGTCCTCAGCCGCCTCATTTATCAACGCCCCGATCCTTCGCAGACACTGGCGAGTTGGAAACCTATAATGAATCACATATTTCCCGGCACAGATGTGTGCCGGTTTCTGCTCTGACAAATGAGCAACAGTGTGCAAGTCCCTTTTTCTGGCTTCCATTGTTCTGTCCAGCATTTGGAAACATGTAAATAAACAAAAAACAAGTGTTTTCTCTCAGCTCCTGGAAGTAGCTGAAACTAAAATACCCAGGTTTTCTGCAGACCTGTAGCCTGCAGTTGTTATAAAGCATTTTGTCTATTTTTTTAAGCTTTGCAGATTATGGGTGAGTTTGTCATCCAAACAAGCTTATCCAACAAATGAAATGTTCAGCTACAGTTGGTTTTCTTTCCCTTATCCTGCACATCTGCCCAGTTTCAGATACGACATGCCCAACCCAGACTCGGACTTCTTTGGTGCCCACTTTTTTTGTACTTCCATAATCAGCGAGCAGACTTACGGTTGCACGATTCCCTGTTATTGTCCGTTCCACGTACCTGTTTCTTGGAGAACGACGGACAGCCGTGTGGTTTAGTGATTAATTATGTCACAGGTGTTCCAGGGCATATTTGGTCGGTTTGGTTTGTCTGAAACGTCAAACATTTTTTCGCACAGCCTATCACATGTACGAGTGGGAGGTTGGGACTCTTCTGCAAACCCTATATACGACTTTGAAGACGCAGGTGTTGAGGACACAGTAAAGGAGCACTTCAGATTTTCTGGGTACAGAACTGAGGAATACATCAGCAGATGATTAAACGTGTTTTGGGCCCCGGCGTGTCCTTGTGGTTGGGAGGAGGTGTTCAGACAGAAACAATTAGATTCCCATCTGAAGACAGATCATGATTTCAGTGCCACTTTATATACTTTCCCACAGCCTGTCCCCTGCTCTCTGGGAATACAGATGCTATCTGCAGCTATGTGTTTACTTAAATAGTTAAAAAAGAAGAAGAAGAAGAAGACAGAAAAGACAGAACAAAACAGACAAGGATAAAATGTTATCAGATTTATAATTTGAATGGGGAATGGATGCGGCAGCATCATGCTGAAGTTTTAGCAATTTTGTACATATGAGGTGATAATTTGGAGTTTATTGTAGAAAGTTAGTTGACACTAGTGTGTATTATCTACAAACTGATTGAAGTGGAGCTAATCTAAACAGTGACCCACCCAGCGATTGAATATAATTGCACACGGCCTTCCCGACATCTCATTGACTGAAACAATCTGCGTCATATTTCATTGAAATAATGCTTTTAAAAAAAGAATTTATCTGCTTTTTATCCATTCTAGTAATAGTATTGAATGATATTGTTTTTCTTTTTAACTACAGGAATTAGAGTTTTATTTGTGAACCCAGACTGACCACAATTCAGAGGTTAGTTTGGGTTCAGCTGGGATGAAGAGGTCATATCCTTCAGTATTTGTCAAGTTGATATACTGCTGGCAGCATAATTGAAAGGCGGGAGGTTGTCAGGCTGGCGGCGCAAGCACTTCACAGAGTATTGTTTTCTTTGGGCACATGATGAATCTTGAACTGCGTGTTTTTCTTTTTTCCTGTATGGTTTTCACATTTGCATGGAAAAAATCTTTCTTGTGTGTTTGGATTTCCATTGTGTGGACAACATAAAGGGCTCTGGGATGGGATGTGGGAAAAGGGAGTGTGCAGTTTGGTTAAGTGCATGTTTTGATGTCTGTTTGACAGCCGTGGTCAGTGGCTGATGTCATTACATGTGCAAAGTGAAAGGCCATCCTCTTTCTCTTCAATTCACGCGGAAACCAGGGAACGGCATCCCACGATATAATAATATGGAACACTTCTCATCTTCGATTTCATCCTATGTCCACGACAAACCTGCAGCATGTTAAAAACCCCAAAATGAAAAAAAAATGTGGTTGTCAGGGTATAAAATATTCAAGAACTACTGTAGTGTGCTAACCCTATCATTTGGAAATAATGGTTGATTTTCATATTCCAGCGGTTCTTTAAAAACCCTTTAAAAGAAAGCATCTGTCCTGCGATTTGTCCTGACAAACTGTGGTCAGGGACCAATTGGCCAATCACTGTGTAACTGTCATAGAACTATTTACTTAAATGGGTATGCATGTCTGCTCAAAGTATACTTGAGTGTATTCCCGGTGTTAATCATTATTTCAACTGTTTGTTTAATGTCTCTGATGGCTGACCTCACTGATCATTCAAATCATGACCTTAAACAATATCTTTAACAATTGCAAGGTGTTGTCTCCTGATTACACTTCATATTTTTTTTAGAAAACGGCACACTTAACTTCCCCATTCTTCTCCGGGTTTCCCTCTTTATTGCTTTTTTCCGGCTGCTTTCTCTTTGCTGTACACATGTCCCGAGCATGAGGTGTTTAATAAGTGTCCACACTTCCTCTGTAGGAGGAAATAATAAATCCCAAGTCAGGGCTTCAATAAACAAAATGTACTGGTGTCCCTGAGCAGTTAATCAGAGCGGAGTGTTTGGCACATGCGGCCAACAATGAGATACCAGGTGCTGCTGCTCTGTTATTGAGCCTGCTGGCAAAGAGAGTTTCTTGGCATAAAGTGAGGTGGACATAATTTTACTTTGACACTTAGCAACTGAGTGTGAAATGTTTTTTATTTAAAACCGGGTTAAAAGAGGATGTGACCTTATGGTCATAGGTATGGTCTCACTGACTAAATATTAGAGCATGTAGGAAGAGAAATGTCAGGCTTGAAGCAGCCAGCAGTGGAATTGTTCCCATTCATCTCTGTTCACCATAACTCAAACCTGTCAAGCTACCTGCAGCCAGTTCTGTATTCTCGGATCAAGGTAAAGTTCTGACCCTGATGGCATCAAAAGTATGAGGCTGCTGGTATGAAGGATTGAAATACCTTTCATATACCATATCCTGTGACTGATGTCACCTCCCCTCAAAGGCTAAATAAAGCTATGCTGAGCCTTATAGGTACATGCAGACTGTCACCCAGCCATTACACTTTTTAACACTCTCAATAGATCATAGATTATTAAATATGTGTAATAGAAGACAAATGTCCTGCATGCATGAGCTGCATGGTGACCCCTCCCCACCACCACACTACCACTACTACTACTACACACACACCCTCTCAGTGAGGAGTAACAAATGTTTTACTCAATTCTTGTGGGAGAAACTTCTGCACAAAACATTATAGTACAAAATATGAGGTAATGCTATTCAAACACTGCACTACTATTTCATGAACGGGGACCATGCCACCGGGAGGCCTTCGGTAATGTTTACTTTATGAAGAAAAATAGGGACGAGGGAAAGAAAGAATGAGGGTGGGGGTGCTGCTTCATTGCAGGGAGTCTTCATGGAATCCCCTTGTGGTTTTTGTTCTGAAAGAGAGGGGCAAAACATCACGGAAAAATGGGACACGCCTAGAAGATTGGACAGAAAATTGACTGGTGAGATTGATGTTAACAGACCTCTTATAGGTTGAATTATTATATATCTATATGTTAAATTGGACTCATATGTGCTGTCTCCCTGCCAAAAAATAAAAGTAAACATCTATGTCAACAGCATTTGACCTGCTTGTGGTTAACATTATCTTTTCACTAACTTGCTCTAAATTCTGTTAATCTTAATTAGTGGGTATTTGGTGTGTAGTATGATGCTAATTTAATACTGCTGATGTACAGTCTGATAAGATTTTCAAACTGTGTTTAGTGTACTACAATGGGTAATTTAGCTGCAACTGTTTGAGAAGTACTGAGAGGCCCCTTAGTCTGCCATTTCTATAAAAAACAGATCCACTCCAGGGACCACTGCCCCTCAATAATCTTCCATATACACTGTTGTATACAGCTTCTGATGCTGACTTGAATCTTTTTCCTCCAGAAAAATCAAGGAAAATGTAAAAGAATCAGTCTAATAACTTGGTCAAACTTTGCAGATTCATCAATGAAGGACTCTGGATTCTGCCTATAGGTCCTAACTGCAGTAATTCTGGTAGCAGCAGGTCATGCTTATATAAAATGGAAAGGGAAAGCCTGACCCAAGTGCAAGGAACAATAGAAAATATGGCATGGGAACGTCTCAACTCTCTGGTTTCCGAACACTGAACACCATGAGTCAGACCGGTGAGGGGATCCCCTGAAAACATTGGTCTGCCTTCGCTTTGTGAAAGGGATTGCCCTTCATCCAGTTCTTTCTTCCTGTCCTCTCAATGAACACACAAAGGGTTCCCCGGGCTTCCAAAGAGGAAAATCAAGATCTTGTGTCTTTTGTCTGGACAATGGCTGATGGTAGTTTCTGCAAACTCGAAAGTTGCACGGAAAAGGGATTTCCATGAGTGTAAGCAGCTCCGTTTTCAAGTCGGCACTAAACTGGGGTGAAGCGGTCACCTTAGCTCGTTTATGAGGGCCTGACTCACTGACAAAACTCCTCAGTCACTGGAAATGCTGAATTGATGGATTACATCAGTAAGGATTCGCCAAATTTACGTTTTTATGAACTTCATATGTCTGGGAATGCACCTCTGGACATGAATATATTAACACAAACAACCACACTTTATTCCTAATTATTGACAGAAGGTGCAGCCTATTCCAGGGATCACTGGGCAAAAGGCAGGAACACAGCCTGGACAGTGTCGTCTCTCTCTCATACGCTCACTTATACAGAGTAAATGTATATTAAATATATATATTAAAACAAAACAGACTATTTTTTAGAAAACTCACACAGGCACATGATGAACATGCAACCTACTAGGCCTCAGCTGCATTTTCCTGTATTTAGAGTCGGCCTCAAAAGGTGTAGTTCACCAGTCAGAAACAATTCACGTTTGCATGTTTTGTCAAGGACACCTAAACTACCAGTCAGTCCAGCCCCCAAGGCTGTACCATATGACCAGCACTGTTTTGTTTTTTTCTGCTTTTTAGGGTCACCTATCTCAAAATTCCATTCATGGCCTGTTCTCAGGATTTTTACTGTATTTGGACTGTCTTCTTTTCCTCCAATCGCTTCATCATCTATTTGCATTGGACTCCGCTGTCGTTTGATGGACACTGGCCTAATAAAAACAAAGCTTTCATCGCACCAGGGGGTCCGATCTGTGGACAGATCGCTGCAGACACAAACATCCCAACCCTTAACTCTTATCCTCCTGCTGCAGTCTCTTCCAAGTCAGAGCGTCCAAATCCAGCCTCCCCTTTGCTCGCTGCTCCGCCAGAGCAGCTCCCGTGGTTTAGGCCACTGGTGACACCTGTCTCCTCTTCAGCGCCAGGCGAGGATGACTGCCCCGAGTTGATCCCCGCGTTAATTATTTTCAAAGCAGCTGGGATTTATATCACTCTCACATAGGCGCCAGTGGCACTACAGCTCCCCCGGGAAGCGGCTTTCCCTTCTATTACTCGATGGGCAGAGATTGTCACCGCGGACTCCAGCAGACGCTGCACAAGCATCTGGCCAGCTGGTTGCAGTGAACATTGTCCAAATTTGGATCTTTCTCTTTTCATTAAACATACCGAGTGTCTCATCAGGGTCTCTACTAGGATAATATTTATCTTTTCTGGAGAAGCGCATTGGTCCAACAACAACAATAATCATAAGGCTAATTAAAAGACAGCGGATGGCACTTAATTAATCATGAAATAAGACTTTTTCCCAGAACTGGAAAATTATTCGTATATTTTATCTTCATCTTATGCTAACAGCAAAAGTTCAGAGACATGAGTTTTGCAGAAAAGTCCAAACCACATTTTTGGATATAAACTCACACATTTCATGGCAAAAGAGCGTAATCTGGCACTTTTATTCTTCTAACAAAAACAGCGAAGACGCTCTACCAGTCACGAAGGAGAGAAGTGTATTCTTTCCTGTTTCCTCAGCAGACATTTTCTTCAAATATCTGTCTAATGGTTAAAGTTTGATTATCATGGAACAAAGCTTATTGTTTTGATTTAATAACATTGTAACCAAATCAGACCTTTTTGGACAATTATATTTTTGGGTCAACCACATGGAGTCATTCTGGGCCGCACCCACTCATTTAAAAAGCCTCCTCTAATGGTATAATTTCATAATTCATCTTTGTTATTGCAATATGTGTTAGAACAAAAGCAAACAAAATAACTGATTTCCATCCCGATCTTTAATGGTCAACTCAGTGAGCCAACGTGAAATCATAGCCGTCTGCATTTTCCTGGCCAGTGGAACAGCTGACACCACACTGAGGAATTAAAGGCCGCCTATTTGAAATAAGTGAAATACTCAAGTTCATCCAATTGTAAAATACACAGTAACTTGAACTTTGACCTCTTTTTCATACAGAAGCCCATTCTCTCCTCTCTTTTTTTTGTGCAAGAGTCAATCCGGGTCATTAATTTTACAGGTTCCCGGGGGCTCGCTGCATTCTTTGATGTTTTTCGATATGCCGCACTTAACATTCCACTTGCACCCCACGTCACTCTTGGACTGGAAGGGGTAACAAGTAAGTTATATCCCATGTACCTCACACTTATCTCAGCACAGAGGAAAGTAAGGAAAAGACATTCTTGGCTCTGTGCCACCATACAATACAATGCCAAGATAAGGTCCCCATTTGATGATGTTGCTTAAAGAATTAGTGTATATCCTGACATGCAGCCACACCTACAGAATATAATGCATCAGTTGACATATGTTCAGTCATTTGGCACAAGGAATCCCCTTCTTATCCTTTGACAAATCTGGAAGATATATTTACTGATTGCACAATACCTTTTGAACGGTCCAAACTTTTTAAAAAAATCATCCCCAATGTCAGAAAATGCTGAAAATATGATCAGGTCCAGATGTGGTAGGTTTCTACAAGCGTTCAAAACAATGAAAATCTAGTCCCAACAGTCTGTCTACGCTGAGCAAACGAATATGAGTGTCTGTTTGCAGTGACAGTATAGATTCCATTATATTCCTAATTTTGGCCCATGGAGGAAAATATAAGTAAGACAGACAGCCCATCTATTCACTGTGTAAGACAAAGCCAAACTATGTGGGATGGGACCAATGCCATCTTGGATTGGTGAGTTCATTTGGAGCTGCAATCTATATAGTATAGTCATGATCATGGACATAAGAATTAAATCTCTTTTTTTTCTGCATATAAATACATGACAGCTAAACTCATAAAGGACCAGTGACAAGTTTCTGGCTGCAGACCTGCAGGAAAATCACCCAACCCAATGTACAGCTTTGGTACAAGTAAAATGGTTATGTTGGTTTAGGAAAATGTTGAACGTGGCCAATTTTTGCCATCCCACCTGTACTAAGCGACACCTTTGAAAACACAATCTAACTTTGCTGAGGTGAAGCAACTAGCCAGCAGGTGGGTCTCCCAGTACAAGCTTGATCCTATTCAAGGGTTCCCCCTGTTAAAAGATGGTTCTTCCCTGCCATGTTTGAGGCTCTGGGTTCCTGTTAAGAGCCTGAATGTAACAGATGCTGTATAAATAAAGTTTATGTGAATTGAACAGCATTATGTGCAGTTCTACATTTTCCAGCTCCTAAAGAAATAGCAATCAATCAATAAAACCTATTTAATGATGAAAAATTATTGTTTCTTCCCCCTCCATTTTATGTCACTGTTTTTTAAAAGGTTTCCATGAACACAAATTTGCCTCTAATTGATCAACTTGCGGAGGTGTCGCAGCTCCTCGTAACCTAAAGGTAAAAAGTCTTGTAGCTATTCACTTGACATCCCACAGGAATCCTTGAAAAAATAAACCCGCGTGTCTGACCTTTGCAGAGACTCTTGTAGCAACAAGCTCCTCTTACAACTTATATCAGCTTCTATTGAAGAGAAAACAAAGCATCAGGAACAGTAACCATATAGACCACAGAGGTCTGCAGCAGACCTGGAAACATGATCAATGTTGAGGCTGGTCTAAACCGGGGTTTCAAGTGGCTCTTTTGCTGTAGTTCTGATACAATATGGTCATAAAAGCATTTTATTTACCATCAAAGATTGAATTCTTCACACTTATAAACACAGTGACAGGGGGCAGGATGGTACTGCCAGGGGCGTAACCCATTACAACTGATTTTTTTTATAAATATTTAGGCTCAGCCACATTAAGCTGCTTTAGGTACTTTACTCTGCTGGTCTACTGTGAACACTTGAGTCGAAATCAGCTTAACTTGTACTGTGCCACTCCGCGCATGTTTAGCATTCTCTGGATTTGCAGTTACGTTATAACATATTTCTCTTTATTTAAGATGCGACTCCAGAGATGCCTGTGAGGCTTTGAACTCAGCTGCTGATGACAGTTTCTTGGTGTTTTTGACTTCCAGTTTCATCTGGGAAAATCTGAGCAGATCTGTGATAATTGATTTGGGAAGTCTTGAAAATCCCGACAATTGAGTTATGGGTAAGTATCCAGTACCAGGTTATTGTGGCAAGACAGCGGAGATGTTGTGGTGGAGAACTTGGCTAAACTCTCAGGGTGAAGTTTAATGATCCCTGTGGTTGACTGAGGGAAATAATTACTGGGAGATTATCAAAAAAAAAAAAGAAAAAGATGTGCATTATGCAGGGTTGAAACAGAGATGTTTGTTTTTCCAGGACATGCTTCTTCTTTTATTTTTTTGGATGTCAGACATTTTTGTGGTTTAAAAAAAAAAAAGGTTGAATGCAAATGAAAAGAGCACAGTTCATCGTGATCCCTTAACATCAAAGAAGGGTATGAATTTCCCTGAAGATTGGTGCTCCATATAGGGCTAAAAAGTTGCCTTAATCAGCAGTCATGAGGCATCAAATTACACGAACAAAACACAACCTGTCATGACCCATGAAGATCTGTTCATCTAACAAAATCTCAAAGGTCAAAGGTCAGGGACAAAGCACCATATTCAATTATATCCCTCAGAATAATGTATTCACTTGGACTTCTGCAAATTCATGGCACATTATGACAAATGCCACACCACCGGTGTAGCTAAAACCTGTTTTTAGAACCGAGAAAGGCACCAAAAATATTCATGGCTCTGCCTGTTTAACACCCCTCCTTTTCTCCGTGCATCGGTGCACAGCCGCACTCTCGCTAGCCTCTGACTCACTGAATCACCAGTCTTGGACGAAATTCTTAACACAGACACCGAAGAGCCAATGACAAGCTGGTCACACAAGTATTATGTTTTATGTTTTCCCCATTGCTGTCTAATGTTTCACATTGAGGTTGGGACTATCAAGCAAACTACAGCTCACAAAAGAATGGGCCCATTGATTCCCAGAGGAATAATTTTAGTGGAGGGAGTATTTAGCACAGGCCCAGCAAGAAGGAGCTATTAGCCGCTTCTCCAGCGCTGTGATCCATGACTGGAGAGGCTCAGTGTGAGGAGAGAAAGAGGACCCTTGCCTGGCACCATTTCTGCACTCGTTTCAGGCAGTGTGCTGAAGTCACATTTCACAGTCATATAAACACAGCTGATATGACCTCTTTGAGTCTTTTGATATCCAGCCCTTTGAAATATCATTTAACTGAATGTTATCTCCTCATAGGACAAAGGAGAGATGTAAAAACCTCACCTGGAAATTCAGATTTCCATTAAATGTCTGGAGCGAAAACACTATGGCAGTTTCATTTAAAGAGTGTGACGTCATAAAGAAAAAAAAAAAGCCTGACACCATTCATGGCATCAAACCATCTAAAGCAAGAGTAAAGAAATAAATGGGTTTTTTTTCTTTCAGATCCCAGATCAGAATCCCAGCTACTGTCAAAGTGCAGGAAAGGACCGCGTGCTTCTGTGCGTATATACGTCTTCATCTAGAGCTAGAAATCTCAGACTGGGCCTGAATTCCTTTCTCTCAGGAGAAACTAAAGTGGTCCATCATTACCTCCTTCCAAACTCCCCCTTTTCCCATTTCAGCACCAGACTGAGCTAAGATATCAGCTAACACATTATCCTCTTAGCCCTTGAGACTGATAGCCAGCGAGGGCCTCGAGCCAGGAGCAGCCATAACAGGTCAGGGAATAAAACAAGCATCACACGGTAACAGTAAATTTAACACAGATCGGATGAGATTTTGCTGAACTGCTGATGCCTTGAGCAGCTGCAATGCATGCAAATTGCACAGTTTAATTAAATGTATTTATTGCAGTCATCCATTAATATCTATTTCAGAAAATTTGCAAATTGCAATATTAGGTTTTGGATGGGATATTGGGTTTTTATGGCTAAAAGAGAGAAAAGTGTATTTGATACAATACATTTATCATTGCAAATGATTGTTGTTTTAGTAATCAGTCCTGAGGAGATTAGAGGAAATTCATCCCACCCTGTCCAGCGAAGGCCAGACAGTTATTTCAAATCATCACGTCTGTCCGTAAATATCAAGTGTCTGTCTGCGTTGCCCACCGTAACTGACTTTTTAAAGAATATTTGATTGTGTTTCTTGGCTTGATCCTCACTATGTCAACACAGGAAGCCAAACCCAGCAGGTTTTTATGATTAAACGGACAAAGTCACATGGATTTTATTCCAGATTTCTGGTCGAGCCATTTTATACCACTGCAGCAGGCCAAAAACTGAACTTATGAAATTACAATAATGGCAGTCAGAGAAACATAAGTCCGTAACAACTGGGAGATGTTTTACGAGCAAATTTGACATTCCTCAGGCCCTGTGTTTTTAATCAGTTTGGAAGTATTTATGTAATAGCTTCAGCTCATGCGGCTAAAAACATTACTGCGGCTGGCTGCGCTCCAAGATGCACCTGTGCTCTCTGTCAGCCTGCGAGTGCACCAAACCTCTCTGCCCGTCTAGACACTCAACACCTGCTGACATTCATCTGCGGCGCGATAGTTTGCAGTTAACCAGACAGCATCTGATTGCCGCACCTTTCCTCGCCGGCCCCCCCGCGGGACTCCACTCGTCAGGTGACGTGCTTCAGCCACAGGCAACTGATACCTGTCAGCAAGCGCGGGGATCGAGGCCCGGGGAGGGGGGCGGGGTCCGGGGAGGTGGTGGGCAGACCGCCCCCCCTCCCTCCCCCACACACACACACACACACACACACACACACACTTTTGCAAAAACTTCGCAGGGGCATTGTCAACTTCAATGAAATCGAACACCTGCAACGCAGCTTCACGGGAAGGTTTGCGGGGCTTTTGGATGTGGTCGATGGGCTGGGCCCTCACCAGCCGCACGGTGACGTCATTACTCCCTCCAGGCCCCCGCTCAGAGTGAAATAGGAGTCAAATTAAACCACATGCTCGTGTTTTAATGGCCTTGAGTTTTCAAATACCTCTGAACGCAGCATGTATTCTACCTTAAATGTATCGTATAGTCGCCACCCAAATGTTGCGGCAAGTCAACTGGAACCGAGAAACCAATTTGCAGAAATAGTGACGTAGCAGCCGGTGCCAATAAAATGCTATTCAGGCTCTGTTTGTCTGGGCTTTATTTGCAGGTCACGGTGTTAAAAAAAATAAAAAAAAAACGACACTGTTTTTAGAACAACAAAAAAGGAAAGCATGGGACTCAGCACATAATGAATGTGTGTATTAACTCAAGTGTCAGAGGTCATTTTATAGAAAACACACCTGGTTTGTAACTATTTGTATTTTTTGGCCAGGCCAGCCGCTGTACAGTCATAGCTTGCCGCATCAGCACAATTTGGCTCTCAAATGTTGAGCACAACACACGGTGAAATTATTCTATTAACCCCCCAAAAACTTCAAGTTGTTATGTCTGAGGCTGTGCTCTACTGTAGTTTTTATAAAGTAAATAATCCTTGAATTCGTGTCTGCTGTGTAGAATAAAACTGCGGATATTCCCATAATTACATTGGTCCTCTCGTTCAAAAATGCTGCATGATTCAGTATTCTGTCTTCTGTCTCTGTGTTCTATTACTGCAAACTTAATATCTTCAGGTTTTGAATTTTTGGATGGAGAGAACAAGTTAAGATACCGGATTCAGATCGAATCAACTCCCCCCCCATTCTCTCTCTCTCTCACACACACGAATAATATAATAGTCTTTTGGAAAATACAATTCTAAAAAATATATCCGTTATGTGTCAGTGGTTTGATCATTTCATTGTGGGAAAAGCTGGATAAATGATGACCCGGGGTCATCGAGCCGGCACGTATCTGCCCTGGATGGAGCCAAGGAATGGCGCGTCCAGTGACAGCTGCGAGTCTGCGTCGACTAAAGTGAATGTAAGGAAAGACAGAGGCAACAAGACAGTCATTCAACCTGTCGACGGCTTCTCCACAATTCAATAAGTCAATGTGAAAGATTCCTGCGAGGCTGCAGCAGCCCTCTAAATATCTAGCTCGGGTAGCATGTGTGACTTTCCCAAGCGGGCTGCATAATCGAAAACACAGTTTTCAGAAAAAAAAGAGTTGTAGTGACACAAGGAATGTTTTTTTGTCCTGGATGGTTGCATTTTGACAGCCTTGTTCTAACATGCTCCAGGAATCCACGAATCTGTCTGCAGGTCCACATGTCCCACAATGCACCCCTTGTTACCTTGATTTAAATATGCTGTCTTTGCGCACCGTGGAAAAGATTCTTGTGTTTCCTTTACGTTTCATTTTAGTTAAATGGAGTTAAAGTGCATAAATCCCGATTGCACTTTGAAAAGGTATTATTTATTTACTAAAGTAAATCGCAAACAGCAGCAGAGGGAGGTGTTTTCGTGTTAACCTACCACAGACACTTGCTTCAGTTTCCTCTTCAAGTTCCCCTTTTTCGTCAAAGAAAAGCAGCGTTTCGACTTTCCCACAATCTCCTCTCAATATAACTGCCCCACTCTGATTGTGACTTAAACCTCTCTTGGACCGTGGCCAGTGCGTTAACTCCAGCTAAATCAATGGATTAACAATTTAGTCCCACCGCGCCACATACACACACCACCCACCACCACCGACGTACTAATCTTAGGAAGCTGACCTCAGCCAACAAATGACCAAATTCACACAAAATGAAGAGGCGCCCCCCCCCCACCACCACACCATCAACGTAGTCCTTCCTTTCTCCTGTCCCTGTGAGAGCCCCCCATTGATGCAGCCAGCCACACTTGTTGAGATCGTGGTGACAGATCCTCAAGTACCTCTCTGTTAAACGAAACCTTACAATCCTTTCAGATTCAATTAAGTTGGCAAACGCTTGCGACAAAATCAGCGAGGGTGGGAATGGAGCTAAAGCAAACTTTCCTGCATTTATAGACGGGATTACTATCTCCACAGCCCGTATTCCCACACCGAGTTAGTTCTGGGCGCCCCAGCGGTAGAGGTGGTGAGTGAATGAATGACTCGCCCTTCCGTTTGCCTTACAACTTGAGTGTATTTGTGTTACACTGGTTTAATTTATGAGCAATAGCACTGGTTTCACTGCCTCTGTTAGCAGGCAAAGCTGGTTATGACCCATGAGGTCAGCGATAGTGTTGAATCCACGCCATAGAGTCTGGTACACTCCAGCAGGCAATGTGCAGCTGTGCTAGGCCGGGGTCCGGAAGGCCGCTTACACACACCATGTTGTCACAGTCATTCCACATGTCCGACACCCTCATGAGTTCTCTCGTGCCAACATGAGCACATTTGAAAGGTAAGAGGATGCAGGAGGAAAAGCTGTGCCTCTTCCTGTGCTGGCATCGTGTTTGAAAAGCTTTTCCAGGTAGATTCATTTTAGAGCCTTGCCGCTCATGACATTTAGCACATGCCTGAGTCTTTATTTATTAGTGGTGTTTCTTGAGTTCATTATAGCGCCAGGTGAGGATGATGAACTACCAGTAACTGTCTGTTGCAATGAAATTCATTTGTATGCATTTGGATACAGAAAGGAAAGGTTAAATATTTACATGCAGACCTCATGAGCAGCTACTTTGACTGACTTTCCTAACCTTTTGCATGCCATTAACATGAACTCAGACTCCAGGGAGTCAAGACTGTTTCACATCCAAGAACGAGTGACTTGACTGTGACACTACAACCCTGTAGCTTCCCCGTTTCTTTCCAGCATTTTTCTTTATGCCCGTAGTACTATCTTTAGTTATAAGTAAATAGATAAATATAGCATTTACTGCTAATACTTGAACACACATCAGCTTGATTAAACACCACACAGAAGGATGGAAATATATTCATATGTATATTATGTTTATTTCTTTACTGCAGCCTACCACCAGGGAGCAGCTGAGATGCTCTGGCATCACTCCTCAGGAACTGGTGCCATCTTTATATCTAGGCTGTGACTGAAATATAACCATCTCTAATATTAAATACTGGTGTAATCAAACCCAGCATTTTATGTCCCCAATGTCTCTAAATAACGTCTTGTGTTTCATTCCTAAAGTAAACAAAAGATTTGTTTTATGTCAGCGGGATTCAGCGAGTCCCTGTCTGATTCTGGGGTGTTCGGTGTTTACACGCTGTCTCTTTTCCTGCCATCTCATCGCCGGGTCAGAGGCGCCTGGTCTAACCGCGGTGCCATGTATCCTAATCACATAAGCACACGGGCTAATCCAAAGGACAGCTGGGGAATCTTTACCGCGCAGTTGAAGCATGAGCTGGACGGCAGCTTGGTGGACCATCTCTATAAACTCCCTCACTTTCATCAGCCTACTATTGTAAACCCCGACAACAACACCAGCCACGCACACAAGCCGCCGCAAACGAGCGGTCACAGGTCAGCGCAGCTGCAGATGGAAACTTCCAGGTCCTCCTGGATTTATGGTTGCACAAATTTCCCTGATGTGTGTATATAACATTGGCGTTTCGTGATAAACCGGAGAAATATTTCACACTCTTCTGATACAGAAAACAGGTGGTAAACAGATTTATTCGCCATTGTAAACGCTTATTTGAGTGTGACACTTCACGCTGTGTAGTTATGGTATTGAATAGCTATTCAGTGATCTCTGAAGTACTTACTGTCCACTTAAATTTATGGGCCAAGGAGTATGTGTGTGTAGCACCGGCTATTACATCAGAACGCTCTCTTGACTGCGAGATCCACCGTGACACACTGTTCTCTTTCAGCCTCTGCTAGAGCAGTTAGAGCATCCATCCATCTATCCATCCCTTCAATATTCTGATGAATAACCGAGGAATAGCAGGAATCCCCTCAGGAGCAGAAATGTTTCTAACCTCGTGTCTCCTGTGACGAAAGCCTCGAATCTCCTGGTGCCGGCGCAATTGCAGCAAGCTTGCCAAAAAAGCAAGCATCTTCCCAGGTCTATGTTTATCCCATCTCCCTAGAAACCCAGCCATGGGGTCTCTGGGGCTTTCCCCCTCCTCTCCACGGATGTTTGCTAATGAAAGAACCACATGTATCATAATTATTTATAGAAGAATTTGTTTCTTTGTTTTTTTTGCACTGTTTGTTGTATTATTCTCCAGATGGAGAACACCAGGTACACCCGTACAGCTTCGGTCCTTTAGGGTGTTCTTTGTTTGCATAGAATGTGGAGGTGTCTCTGCCATGTGACATTTTTATGATTGTGAGTAGTGAAAACCTCAAGAGCCACTTGTCACCATGGCGTACCCTGCCTCATGTCTCAGACATGGTCAGAGAGCTCTCTGGCCTAGGTTTTGCAGTGATTTCCACTACGGAGCGGCCGATTTCCAAAAGAAACTCCACTGATACATATTTATTGATGGCTTATACTTTAAACGGTCACGCTCGTGTTGCCCTCAGATGACGTGCTCGCCGTGTACACCAGATAGTATTTTACGCTGCTGCTCTGCATTTTCTTAATTTCCTTCCAGCTACAGATGCTGAGCTCACACGTTTTTCCAGGCACGGAGCGGAAGCCGTGACAAGTGCCTAACAACAATCAAACACAGCCATAAACAGGGCCGGCAGTTGGACAGGGTGAAGGAGGGAGGAGAGGAAGGCACATTTGGTACCCTCCTATCACACTTTCCAGTGAGGAACTCTATTTTCCCCCAAAGCTTTGAAAAATACATAAATCAGGGCTCTGCGGACCTGCGGGATGAGTGAGCTAAGGTGTTTACAGTGTTCACCACATTTGCCTCACACACTCATAGAGCTCCAAAGCTTTGCCTTGGCCCAAGGTTTTGCTGAAATTCATCTTTTCATTTTGGTGTAATCTTGCTAACAAATTAATGATAGTAAAAATGATGGACAGCCATGAAACTGTGTTCAACAGTTCCTTTTAAAAATAGGAACATGGGCAGTGCTGAATTCTGTTTTTGTGTTCAGTCTTCTACTCAGCTTTATAATGTGTGTGCAAGAAAGGTTTCGGCAAGAATGAAAGTAAAGGTTTAGAAGATAGTGAGGAGAAGACAGGAGGCAGAGCTGGAGGTGGCAGAGAGAAACGAGGATAGATGGGATCAAGAGTGAGAACATGAGAAGGACAGCTGATGTGTAGGTACAGACAGAGTCCAGACTGCGATGGTTTGGAGATGGTGGATATGTTAGTAAAAGGATGCTGAGGAGGGGACAGCAATGGCAGAGAACCCAAAGACCTAGGAGACCTAGTGAGAGAAGACGAGAAGTTAGTTGGCGTGAGAGAAGAGGATTCAGAGGACAGTGTGTGATGGAGGAGGATGATTTGCTGTAGTGGCCCCTGAAGGGAAAAGCTGAAAGAAGAAGACATCCAAAGGAAGCCAAGCATGGGTCATCTGCAGCAAGTGATAATCAATCAGCAGAATGCTGTAGTCCTCCAGATAAATGCAGGTTGTGCCAAAAATAACCAAACGATCCCACTTCAAATGGAACTGAAATGCTATGAAATGAGTATTTCATGAATTTATATCTGGTATCCAGTTTGTTTCATGTATCATTGATCCCTCAATAGGAAAGCAAACGAGCTGTATTATTTCCAGTGAGCATACAGTATTTCTGTGTTAATGGTTCAGGTTTGTTTTGCTTGTACATTCGAAAGAGAGACGTTGGGATCCCCTTCCTGAAGTCAGCACAATTAGACCACGATCAACACTCCTCAGCAAATATCGTGGCAGCACACTCACATCCTGTGCAGCAGAGTGATGCTGGAATAACAAATCTTCTGCCATTTCAAGGGGTTCAAGAATGATCTCACTAAACAGTCTGTCAGCCTGACAGGACTGCATGAGCAGACCAGGAGGATGAGACTGAGAAGGGGGGTGGGCAATACTTGCTTGATTTTTTTTTTTTTTTTTCAGGAGCTACCTTTTTTCCAATATGTGCTTTGGTTGCACCCACTTCCTTCATGGTAACAGCTGTCAAAACACTGTCGGATTACAATGCACCACAAAGTTAGAGCTCATATTAGAGTCTGGAAGAGGGCAGGAAGTTAGGAGGAGTCCAGCGAGTGAGTTACTTTAAAGCCTCTCACTTTCTCTGCAAAGCAGCTATGGGACCCAAGGGAGGCATAACTAACACCAAGAGGGTGCTGCAACTGCAGTACTAATTTAGGTACACGTGTCAGGGATATCATGGGCTTTTCTGCTGATGTTTAAGGTATTAAAACTGACTTTGTAATTGTGTTTTGCTTTGGCAACGGGATGTTTAATTCCTGTTCGCAGCTCGGGATCACAAATCCATTTTCTCTTGGACTAGTCAAGCTTTGCACTTGTGTGATGAGGCCATAAGATATTTTCAAAGTTGTTGGGAGAGAAAACTCCCTGAAATCTCCACTCATGCACTGAGGGCTTAGTGCCTGTTGAAATAATATCAGTTCAGCGGGGTAATATTCCCCTACCTAACGCTCTTAACCCGAAACAGAAATGTTTATATGCAGCGCTGATGAGTTTCTCTGTAACTTTGTTTGACATTGAAGCAAAAACAAAATTGACACGGGTACTTTGCGATGTTATACGGCAGAGCCCTTGATAATGAGTTTACGCTAAATCAATATTACATGTCATAGCAAATCGAAGGTGATCCTGCAAAAAATAAATTATCAGTTTATCAGCGGTCACTATCTAAAGATATGCTCACTTCCCACTCATTTCATTCTAAACCCCCTCAGCCAAAACTCCCCCATACCACCTTAAAATATGTATATTTTTGAATATTGCCTCATGATATACCAATTGAAATTACTTATCACAAAGTGTGATGTTTCAGTCATTGAAAGAAAGATGGAGAAACATGAGAAAAATTTAAAAATTCATTTATTATTTCAGATTTTTTTTCTGCCTTTGTTATACAAAGATGTTAAATAACTTAAATACATTCTTACCAGTCATTTTTGATCTGTTTATACCTACAAGCTATACACATGAGGTAGAGGAAAATAATTTAGGGTTCCCATAAGACATGAATAAGTGAACACGGACAAAGTCTTGTTGGTGTAGTATTATCGTAAAGGGCAACACATGGTATTCGTTTGTTTTTTTTTTACAAGCACAGCTCAAATCCTAACAAAAAGTATGTGTACATATAGAGTACATGTAAAACAAGTCCATATTGATGCGAATGCTATAAATATTTATAAAACATTGTATGATGATGACAACCACCTTTACACTTTCCAAGCAATTATGCAGCTGATTAAATTCTGTTATATTATTGATTTGTATCAGATCTCTTTGTGCATTCATTTACAAAATAGATATATTTGTTAGGATTTTTACTGTCTGGATAACAGTAAAGGTTGAGATATGAAATATAATATGTCTCAAGAATATACTGCCTCTTGAAGCCTCCACCCCCCCCAAAAAAGAACACCCAAAACAGTAAAAAAAAAAACCCCAAAAAACAGGATATAAAATTGATTTAGACTTTGACGTTATTTACACTAAACACATGCTCATAATATATTTAAAAATAATTTATTTATTTTTTTCTACAAAACATTATTTTGTACATGATCCACTGAAGACTAAACAGTGCAGAGTTTTCGGATTTGAAAATATGGACGACGTCTAAAAACCGACATGCTGTTCCTCTTCCTCGGGAGACATTTTTTTGGCTTATTTACAATCTATAAACAAACAAAAATACACTCGGTGTGCATTTGGTATTCCTGAAATGCCTGTGTTGAATCTGCTCGATAGCAGAGAACCTCAATTTGCTTGGGCAGAAGAGTATCTATGTGGGAGCACGTACACAAAAACACAGCGAAAGCTGCGGGAAGCAGGCATTTACGCTTCAAGTCTCAGCATAGCTATTATGGTTTCCATGAAGCGTGCAAAGTTCTATGTATATGTTTTGACCAGCCTTTATTTGGCTCGACTTCTCATATCAAAATTCTTGGAATACATCTCGGGATGTCCAACCCCTGTAGCATGATGTTGCGTTCAGGGACTCGTGGGTGTGCCACCGATGTTTTCGTCACGGCAGCTGTTTTCCTAAGATGTCACAACTTTTATTATTGCCTCCAGTTTTTGTTTTACTTTTTTATTCTCTATACCACAGTTTACTTACATTAAAAATAATCTGCACTGAACTGCATGGATAAATAGAGTATCCTAAAATACTTTAAAATGATGTTTGCTTGGGCTTCAGTGCTCGGATGCTGATATAATACAAAAAAAAAAAAAAAAACGGGTCCCTCACTCAGTAGTTAATTCACAACCATCTAAAACAAACCATGTTTTATGGAATACACCATAATGCTCTGGGTGTGCTTACAATACAGGGAACTATTTTTCTTTGAGCATGTGCACAGTGGCGTTTCTCGTGCGATTAATCGTTTTTTGTCACGACGTTAAGAATTTCTTTCCTTTCTTGCTGACCGGTTGTTGAAATCCTTGATGCTACTGTGGCCGGCAAATAAAAACCAACCGACAGCCAGCAAAAAGTCAACCTGGCGTCAAGTCTGGCCCGTTTCACTCTTTCCAGGTCTCTAATCTTAGCTAGCTCAACGGTAGCTGCACGTTAATATTAACCAGAAAGTCATGACAGTGGTGTCAATCATCTAACCCCGGGCAAATAAGTTAACAAGCGTATTTTCCTGACACGTGAAACTGTTCCTAAAGTGTCAGTGGCTGCACAGCAGGGCAAATGCATGACGGCGCCAGATCAAATAAAGTGGCACACTGTGTGTACGAACCAATGAGCTCGTGAGACGTCGACATGCGGCTTCGCCAAGCAACACTGCAGGGATCAGTCATAGTTGTTCTCTGTCTGTGCTCTGTCTGCGCGTCTTGAATATGGCTCACAAATTATGGCAGCAGAGGAGGAAAGAAGGATGGAAAATGGTGCAGGGGGGGCTACATTCCTCCAGTTCTCCACAGTTTTCTTTAGAATGTATAACAAGTTCAGCTAAAAGATAATAATAGCAATTCGATTTAAGCTACACAGTGGAGAGGTCCACAATTTCTGATCTGAATTTGCTGGTCAAGTGAAGAACCTGTTGACATTATGCAATACAAAAAAAAAAAGCTACTGATATCTGAAGCTTTGTTTGACACTTACTCTGAACAGATCTAGTGGTTTAAGTTATTCCCTGAACTCTGCTTTGTTCAAGGCCGAGAATAGCCTAAACTGACTGGTTTTCTTTTCTGTTTCAATCATTTACTAACATCTCATTATACAACAAGAAGAAAATAATAATAACAATTGCTATTTTTCTCCCTGTGAAGGAGAAGTCCCAAAGGATCTATAAATTATGCACAGCAAGATGGCAGACGGGAGTCTGCTGTTTCCAGAGGGCCTCGTCATCGTGAATCAAATAGCAAAACAAGCGAGGGCACACAAACAAGATAACATTTGTGTGGTTAGTGGTTTGTTTTTAACATCGTTAGATAAGTGGCTTATATAGTATCATTACAAATATAAATGAATTTATATACATACATATTCAAACACACAATGTGTGTGAGTGTAAATGCAACTGTGCGTGTAGAGTAACTCATACACCCTGTCTTTTTTTTTTTGTTAATTCTTTTTAACAGTTTCTGAATATGAATTCCATTGCCATGAAAGTTGTCATACGCTCTGGTCAAGCTCACAAACAAAAACGCACATTAAATTTTTTTTTTTTTTTAAAAAACAACGTTCAAGCCCCAAAAGGCTGTCGGTGCTCCTGTTCTTGTGCTCAGTCCTCAATAACCGTCAATCATCCGTGAAAAGATGCAGTTGTAGGAAAATAGAAACTTCTCTCTGCAAGGCAAAACTGTGATTTAAAAAAAAAAAAAAAAAAAAAAAGTCTTCAAATTGACCCAGTTGTCTGCAAACTCCAAACATGAGGCATGCTGAAGATCCCACAAACCCAAACCCACACAAATCCCTCAAAGTGCTTATTGCTTTTATATCAGCTTGCTCCTCCTGCAGAACGCTGTTCAGCAGATGCAGCAATGCGAGCGGCACTCAGCCGCTCTGCTGATTCTGGTGGGGGGGGGGGTTCACCCTTTGCAGGTGTAAACCTCCTCTCTCTGCGTGCACTGCTTACATTCAACGTAGCAGCACCAACGCACCTGGCACTGGCAGGGCTGGGTCACCTCCCTGCTTTGAGTGTTGTGACCTCGGCCGCAGCAAATGGCGTCGCAGTTTTTGTCCTTGTAGCACTTACGGGCCGCCGTGCCCGACGAATACTTGCTGGGTCTGCAGAAGCTCGGCGAGTCCTCTATGTGGAGCAAGTCCATAGTGCGAGGGATCTGGTCGTTCAGGCCAGGCAGGGGCTGCAGCTGCTGCTGCTGCTGCTGCTGCGTGCTGCGGCCTGTGGAGATCTCCCCCTCCCCCGTGGCCTCATTAGTTGAGCTTCCCACCTTGATAGATGTCTCGTAGCGCTGCTTCAGCTGCTTGCCGATTTCGTGGAATGGCAGGAGCTGCCTCCAGCACGTCTGGACGGTGCACGAGCCCGAGACGCCGTGGCATTTGCAAGTGGTCTCCACCCCGGCCTTAATTACCTGCATCAGAGACATAACATGATCCTGTCAGAAACCACAAAATTTTGATTGATTAATGACACTAAGCACTGTTCAAATATACTGATGAAGGTAAAGAACAGAATCTTCACTTATTGTGTCTCATCTATAATCAATGAATATATTTATAATACTAAGTTACACCAAACTTTCCAGTATTAGATGGTGGGCAGATGAATTTGGTATGTTATAGATTATATATTGATTAAATTTGTCTGTTATTATCTTAAGATAGAGGAAGTATTCATATTGTTGAATTAACATTCTCATACAAGGAATTAGTAATTCATTAGATGCACTGTACACAGTTTTGTCATTGCTCGGATAAATGCCGGGCATAAATAATGAACTGTAAAGGACAAAAATGCAAAAGTAACCGCAAGACGCTACTTTAACTTGACCTCTGAGCAGTCAGCCAAAGTTCACTTCAGCATTAGCCACAACGTCCAGAACGCTGCCTGTGCGCACAAGTCAATGACAATAACACATTGTCTTAGATGGGATTTGGATAGCATCTACAGCTCTTTTCTCAGACTGCGAAACAGTTTGGGGAACAGGAAGTGCACATTCATCACACCAGCAGGTCAAGAAAAATTTTGATAGGTCAGCTTTAAAACATCAGGGGATGCAGAGGTTTGCACATTCCACTTTCATCCTGCATGTGGGAATGTAACCTGAATGAATGTCCTACCGCATGTGCAAATCCCTCCCCTCAAAAAAGGAGAGAGAGAGAAAAAAAAGGCAAAACAATGCTGTAAATCTTTTATCAGAAAATAACCCTCCCAGGGGGGAACGGAGTTTTGGAGAGCTAAGTTGAATAGGAAGATACTGCATTGCTCTTTTGAGACATTTGTGTGCTGGATAACATTTGGGAAGCGTGCCTCTACAATAATTCATAAGGAAACAAAAATTCAGCAGGCTTTCAGTGACCTCAGACTTTCAGATGACAGCGTTTCGCCTTATTTTTGTTCTGCTAAAATATCTTCTGAGATTTAAAAAATATAAACATATATACACACGCAACAATGATGCACATGTTTCCAGCACTGATAGATGACACCTGTTGCTGCTGTAAATCGACTGCGTGAGTAGTTCACTGTCACTGTCTGTCTACGTAAAATCGCCACATTCAAAGTGTTCTTCTGTCTTCAGGTCATTGAACTAATTCATATGTACAATTATACAACATTCCTGGGTGACTCCAAATGCACACGGAGCCCATTCAAGCATTTTCCATAATAAGAGCGTCCTGTTTGGCTGATGCATGCGTTATAACTCAAGCTCGCTCCAGTATTTTCCTTTCAATTTGTTGAAATTATTACTTTAATAAATGGCAATTAATGGGAAATTGCCGTGCAACGAGCTTTTATTATTTCTTTGCAAGTGAACTCCCTAAATAGTTTCAGTTCATTAAACTGCACATCAATAATCTTCTGAACCAACCGAAATTGAGTCATCGTTTCGGACACGTCCCTCGCTAATAAAATGCAGTTGCTGTCAAAAGCCGCAGTAAAGCTTAAGTCGTCAGCGAAGGAGTGAGTGGAAAATCAAATGAGACCTTAAAAGGGCGTCCACAAGAAACAGATTAAAGCAAAAATGCTCCAAAAGGACACGGCGGGACCCAGGACTGACTTCTGTAGTTGGGGTCAGGCTCCAAAAACACCTCCCTTTTCCCATAATGCAAATCAAAGGCATTTTTTCGGATGGGCAAATCTTCCACTCTGTTGCACAACCCCATTTGCAGCGCAGGCTTTTTAAGTTTCCAACTATCCCAGCCTGCATTAATTGACTAAGTTGGGGGGGATTAGTCTACGCAACAGCTGTTTTAGTAAATAGCAACGTGTAAATCCTCACGTTTGAGCTGATTGTCGACAACACGAGCGCCAGTTCAGTTTTCTGATGACCTGCATGATCTGCTTTTGTCTTCCAGTACAGATGTTCTTTAAGAATTAATCCCTTAAGTCACTAAATGCTTCACTATGCTGTTAAATGCAACTTCCCCTTACAAATATCCACCTGGTGAGACAGAACAGAATAGCGTGGCACTGAAGCGCCCTCCGAGACCGACACACTGACCTTCATGCCCACGTTTGTGTTGTGCATGTCCACACGCGCGCGCAGGTCTTTGTTGGAGCGTTTGCCCAGGAAGTCCTTAACAAACTTGTTGGCGTACTTGAGGTTGTCTCCGCAGCCTCCCCACTGCCACGCCTTGCGGTTCTCCAGGTCTGGAGCCTCGTCGCAGGTGCAGCGCTCCATCCGTCCAGCACTGCAAGCCTTGGCCAACGCGTGAGTCAGGCCCGCTGAGGAGATGGCGTACAAGAACGCCGTCTCTTTAAATCCTGGGAGAGCACACGTGGAGCGTGAGGTCATGAGCCGTGTTTTTTTTTTTTTTTTTTTTTTCGTCTTTCCCCCCCGAGCAATGTGGGAAAACAGAGTCATACCTCTCTTTAATATGTTGGCTCGGTGGCGCCCCTCTAAGGTGCAGTTCCACCTCTCGAAGCGGAATTGATATTGGCATTCTAGGGCGCTCATGGTGATGGCCTCTCTCAGAGTCTCCGCCACGCCCGGGTCTCGTCTGCACATCCTGCGCTGCTTCTTTTCCAGTTTGAGCCGGTCGCACAGCTTGTAGTGGGCCCTGCCCACGTTCTCCTCCGGTAGAGAGTTCAGTGGCAGGATAGACAACGGCTCATTACCCGTCAACCTGCAAGGGGGAGAGATCACAGACGCACTCGGTCAACACGCATCCTGATAAGGGACGAGGCGCTAGAGATGTTGACCTTCCTGGATAAACAGCCGAAGCAAGAGGAAGCACACAGCCGCTGGCATGTGCGCACTGAGGTTTGGTTAATCAATTCAGCAGCTCAGTGGTTAATGTTCAGGCGAATTCAACATTTGCTAGGGTGAGATCAACATTCTTCCTTCACAGCTATTCTGTCCCTGCAGTATACTTCACCAGAACACGTCGTACTTCATCATTTTAGCAGCAAGAGTGATACGTGTAAAGCCTTCAGCTGCTTTGAGGACATATTTTAGGCAACAGCGTGCAGCAAACGTGAAAGTCACGCCATGCATCTGAAATGGTAGTCAGCTTACTACTCGGTTTAATATTGACTTTGTATCCGGGGGGGGGTGCACGTGATAGATATTCATATTGAAGAGATTTAGAGCTGATCACACAGTGGGATTTACACTCGCTATACAATTCTCCAAACAAAAGTCCAGTATTCATGCTCTTAAAGCTGCAATACATCTGAAACATAATAAGCACAGGCATAAGTTCCAAACATGCTATGGAGAACATGTGGGAGCCTTGTGCTCCTTTGTCAGTTTATTTAAGGGAGGCGTAAATAAAACACACAAAGCTGCCACATAGCTGGCAAAACCAGCGACCAGTGTTCTGAGGTCGCGATGGGGAACGCAGACCGTTGCTTACATAAACACACGCAGGGGACCCGGCTGTCCGCCTTTGACCATTATGGCTGGACTGGCGCTGCAGTTGGTCATTATGTGCATTTTCTTGCCACCTTTTTGGTCTTAAATTGACTCTGACGACGAAACGGATTTACACAGCTTGCACTCTCGGGTCCAACATACAGAGAAACATAAGATTATTCTGATTGTTTTTGTTCCGATTAAATCATTTCAGATGTCCACATTTGAAAAAATGAGGTTATGTACTGAACTGTACTGCAACATTAACGTCCAATCCACAAAATACGCATGCATTAAGGATAAATTAGGCACTGCATATTCTTAGTGCAACATGTTACCAATTCCATATGACAACAAAACACCCAAAGCCAGTATTCATATTATCCCATATTGAAATCCAACTTTCCATTAGACTCAAATTAACTTTAATTATGAAGGATAACCTCACAGATTGAAAATATGTTTGGATGGAGCCCAGCAGTACAACGGACATCGCTCTACAGTGAAGTATTTTTGTAAGTGGATAAGAGATCTACATCACGCACATTTCGGAACACGTTTGTGCTTCTCCGAGACGATTCTGTCACCGCTCGTATTACCTTGAGCCTTTTGCATAAGGTCAGAGAAGTTCTCCAACAAGAGATTTGTTTTATTAAGTCCAATAACTGACTGACACGTTTCCCCTCGAGCCCGGAGTTTCATACCGGTGGACTTAATATTCCACACATGCAACGCGATAGCCCATGCGAAGCGCTCGCAGCCTGCTTGAAAATCCGAGCAGTCAAATCAAGAAGGAGGGCTCGGGATTCTCTTTCAGATTGGGTCAGATGGTTTCCTTGTTAAAAAGTGTGTTTGCCTTTCTTTGGCTTTGTCTGACAGCTATGAATTTTCAAATGGAAACCTGGCAAGCTGTGTCTTGACAGAGATTGCTCCCCCAGCACACTTACGGAGTGAAGAAAAAAAAAAAAAAAAACAGCACGGTTTGGGGCATGCAGAGTAAGACATGCACGTTGCGCGAGAACCTCGTCTCTCACTGTGAATAACATTTTCCTCTGATTTGTTTCACGCTTTGTTAAAGCGCACTCCGCTCACAATGCCAAGGAAACATTTCCAAAGTGCCAAATCAAACCGCTCCAGCTGACCCACTCTGTTACAAGTGACTGACAACCGTGTCTCAACGCTTCTCAAGCCCACAAGCCCACAGAGATCCAGTGATAAAGTACCTGCTCAGATTGAAACGGAGGATGAACTTTGAATTGAATTGAAGCATCTCTGCATAATTAAAGACGTGCACATTCCTACGGGAGACGTGCAAAGTAACAGTATCAATGTCAAATCCCCCAAAAGCTTACATGCTTGCAAAAACACGAGACCATTAGTGTGACAGGCCTCAACCGTGTGCGTGTGCATGTGTGTGCGTGTGTGTGCGTGTGTGTGCGCGTGTGTGTGTGTGTGACGTCTGCATGTCTGACACAAAGAGACGGTCTGAGCTGAGCTGGAGAGTGTCCAACGATGACATGACACTGAGCTCAGTGCTACTGTCTCTGCCGCTCTTTCCCCCCTCTTTCTTTTAAATAACACAAAAGCATGCTTAAAGCTCCTCACAAAGACAGTCTGTGGGCATGTGGAGAGCTGAGGGGGAAGTGATGCTTCAAGACGAAACAAGCTGTTCGCGCCTGCGAACTCGCGAAACCGAACAGAAGTCATAGATTCCATTTCATTTGTTCTGCCTTTGCATGAACTTTGTTTTTCCAATAATTACGAGTTTACAAGCGGCGTTGCTGTCAATCAGGTTTGGATTCAATTTGCTTAAGGATAATATTTTCTCTGGGTGCATTCCTCAGGCCTCTTGCTACCACACGAAAAGGTGTCAACATTCCAAGGTAGTCATCTGAAAAAGAAAAATGCAAACGTCTGCTGATGAAAACATAGCTTAAGTTTTTAAATCCCCTAAATTCCTTCAAATATTCAAATGGCTCCCTCTTGATTTTCTAAAGTCTGACTTTTAATCTTAGTTTTGTCCCGTGAGATCTTCGAAGAATGGTGGTTTACGCAACGTACATGCGCACATTGTACGCAGCATTTCACGTTATAGAATGACAACAGAGCTGATTCTGTCTGATATTGGCTGATTTTTGTGCCTATTTTAGGAGCTTCACTAACTTGTGTACGAGCAAAGGGTGCTTGTTTTATTTGTTCTGGCCAAAAATTAATCAAATGAAAGGCTTAATTAATTAACTGCTTCAATCAGGAGATGCAAGATGGACAGCAGCACTCGGGCATTCTTTGTACTTATATGTAGATGTATCTAAACATAGCAAAGTAAAAGTTTTTGTCCTTTATTTACCCTTTCAGGGTGATTGCCAGTGGAAGATTTTACGCATCAGCTACAAGCCGAAGCAGGAGCCAAGTTATGAAATACTCGTGCTGATGTTCGATGCACGATGGCACATGCTGGTCATTAAGACTTCATATTCAGCATGTTTGTGTGCATCCTCTGAAATAAGCTTGTTTGCAGGGAGTCATGGAGCCCAAATCATGCGTCAGTTATTTATCTTGTCCTTTCCCCCCATCCTGACCTGAATTACAGCAATAGCAGCTTCCCCAGAGGAGCCGAGGCCATCCTCTCCCCAGCTACCTTCTCCAGCTCCACCAGAATACCACTGAAGCAATCCCTGAATTGATGGGATATGAAATCATCCCCGCCTGTCCTGGCTCTGACACGTTGTCTCCACCCAGCTCGACATGCCCAAAACATCTCCCCAGGGGGAAGGACAACCCTTAATCTTGTATCACACAGGTCCAGTAGACCAAATCGCTCCCACTCTGAGAGCAGAGGGATTTACCAGTGCTCCCAGAGCACCTCCCTCAAACGAGTGGCTATCTTCTCCAGGACCATGTTGTGGATCATGGAGGCTCTGAAGTGTGATTGGGACACGGAATAACCAAACCTATGGCACATATTTTATCATATATTGATCACAATAGGAGTACTAAACATTTAATGGTGTAATAGTGGCCTAGAATAAATCTTAAGAATGAGCCCAGTGTAGGAGTCCCTGCTCTGAACATGTTTTGCTCTTTGCTTTTTTTTCCATTCCCAGCCTCTGTGTACTTCCTTCGCAGACATCAGTGACCATGTCTCATGCTGCGCCTCCTCCGCAGCCTCGCGTTTGGGAACGCTGTAGTTTGTTTAGTCCTTTCTCTCTGTCTGTCAGCACCTCTTATTGCCTATGACATTTTCTTCACATACATTTTTTCCAGTGCAGCCGGGTCAGTTTAATCAGTTCACTTCGCACCGCAGAGACTCAGAGTTCAGTCCCTCATGGAAATCATTTGCTCGCACTAAACTTCATCGTCATCCCTCTCTCTCTGGCTTTTCCATTATAGTTGGACAAATGACCCTCAGCTGATAATTCTGCTCCTTCTTCATGGAATGTTATAATACCTAAATTCCCAGACAGTGGAAAACATCATTGTTTTTGTCATTTTAACTGTGTGGTCTTAAACACACAGTTGCATCCATACATGCTCTTATGAGGCTGAACAGCAGAACATAAACTTTAAATATATCGGACAAAGTGCTGAAATTAGTTGCTGAACCCATTGCCGACCTAAGACCAGCTTTACTAAGGAGTTGCCTGACACATTAAACGCTCTCTGGTGTCTTGGGCTGGATACTGAACAGGATACCTTCACAGCTAGTTGAATATATATCTATGAACCCTGAGCACGAGGGAGTCGTGGCTGTGATAATATTGCTTATCATTCCAGCAAATTCAGCTTATATGCAACAAATTTACACTACATTTGTTTATCATAGTGATTTACTGCTTTAACTGATACTTGGTAATCAGTATCAATACACATTTGGGAGTAGAAAATACGCTGCATCTTGACAGGACATATAAAGAAATCTAAATATTTATATTTTACCAACAAATTATGCTGATAGAATGTAGACAGTCCCAGGCCTCAACCGTCCCATTATTGATCGGTTCCAGCATTTGTCAGCTATATAATGATGCGGCCTGAAATGGTTAGTGACGCTGATATATGGCCGTATGGCCCAGCCCTGCTCCCAATTCTCTCTTTATAGGCTCTAAAACTTTAACAAATACACGCTAACAAAGCCAAGATATTTCTGACAGGGTTATTTTTCACTCGCAGAGAAAAGAGTGAAGACAGCGAGGCGGGGGAGTAGTTGAGGGATTTTTCAGCCCGTGTCTGTTTATCATCTCAACTCCGCGGGACGAACAGGTGCTGGCCGCGTCTTCTGCGTGTCGATGCGTTGCACACGTGTGCGCGCGTCCATGTGGGCTCTAACTACCTTAAGTCAACACCTACAACAGTCAGTCGTGGCAGAACTCGTCCGGGCAGCAAAAGCACAAAAGATACAGTTTCGACATGGGCCTGAACTTGCAGGCTGTGTGGTCTGGTGTCTCCTGGATCCCCCCCCCACACACACACACACACACACACACACACACACACACACCTTTACCTCCACCCCCACCCCCTGCCTCTCTCTCTCTCTCTCTTTTTCCTTCGTCTGCAAACTTCCCCTACTCCCACTGGTCAATTAGCTCTCAGCGAATGCCAATCATTCCGCCCAGCTGTTGGCTCAAAACAAAGCCCCCAGTAGACAAAACCGTCTGCGAGCGCGCCTCGCGCTGGATAATGACAGATGTGAACACGTGTCTCGGACCAGATCTGCTGACACCGGGACGAAACCCATCCCGAAGTCATACAAAAATAATTAGCTAATAAACTCAGCTGGGGCATCTCAGTCTCTCCTTCAGTTTCTTTCCTGCCGCGGCCGTGTTTAAAAGTCTCCTCCTGGAGGGAGAGAAATGGGAGTACGTGTGTGTGTGTTTTTCTCAGAAAAGTTGGATGAACTTCAGACCACCCTGCCCAAGTCCCATCTGGTGCATCACGGCGTGGGCCGTGCCAGAGGTTGTAGGAATGTGTGGATGGCGTGTTCTCCCACTGGCCCACTTGAACTATTACTGACAACGTAGTTCGCAGCCTAAACCTGAATAATTGGACAGAAAAAAAAAAAAAACCTGAATCAGTGTCAAATGACTTTGTGGTACAGGGAGTCCCCAGACTACTGCCCTACCTCTGAGGAGTTTACAACAGAGTCTGTGGTACAACAGAGACACGGTTAATAACGCAGGCCGTTAAAACAAGAGCCGGGTGAGATAAGATTAGTCACTAGCTGAAAGCACCGGGTGTTGTGGCGACTCCTAACAAGCGGTGGCTGACAGAGTACAGTAACATGACTAAAGAACTCTGAAAACAAGGCTGAGACTGACTAAGTGGTTATTAGGGTGGTAATGAGCTTTTCTGTGCAGTCAGGATGTCATGCACAGTCTGGGACGCTTGTATCGCGGCGCAGGAAAAGTCCACTATCGTGCATGATGTAACAGGAAATGAGCCAATGTTATATCTTCCGCTGTCCCCTCTGACCATCCGCAGCCCGCTGAGGCTGTCCGTTTATTCATTTTACTCATCAAGTCCGCTTCCCGTAACCCTGCTCTCTTGGCGTTTTTATATGTACATGGCGTGTTTTATTTGGCCTATTTGTTCATTTGATTAATGTGCTCTCGCTCCGGTTTCCCACAGGATTTCAATTCATAAAATAAGGTTGGGGATTTAGTAAAATTACTGCTCAGGCTAATTTTTTTTAATCCACAGCTGTGAATGTGAGTGCTAGCAGCCGAGCAGCGGGACTGCAGGACCGTGAGTTTGGGAATGGGAGTGTGGGGCATGGTAAGAGGTTTAAGTGCTATGTGAGAACTCGAGGCTTCTAAGGTCAGCAGCTCAGTTATAGTCACTGTGTGACTGGCACAGATTGGGCGCGCAGCGGTGTCCACATGACTCCCCTGTTCTAGCCCACACCATGGCACAGAGCAGTCCTGTACCAGCGCACCGACGCACCAAACACGTTCGGGCGTACACGGCGTGCTCGGCTCTCGCCGGGTCGCACATGCTGACACGAGACCCCCGGGTACACCGATTTTGGCGAAAGGGCAAAAGAGCTTGACTGCGAGTTTGGCGCAATTCAACAAAGCACGCATTTAAAATTTTGCAGCGTGTGGAAAATATCTAGGGCGTTCGCATCTTTGGTGAATAAACTGATCATGCAAAGTCCAAAAAAACTGAAAGAAAACAGTAACTAGGTCGAATTTATGCCTCAGAGGCTACTAAGTACGCACTTCATTAACGGTTATTCTTTTCCTGAAAGGCAGGCAAGACATAAAATCCAATTTCTGCAATGGCCCGTTACAGCTGAAGCACATGCAGGAACGATCACTCCCAGGTGTTTATTCCTCTTAACCTCACAAATATTTTAAGTTTATGTCAACGGGCTGCTGCCAAACCTGTGTTAACCGAACCTGAAGCTTCCTCTGTTGCCTCGGACGAGCCATGACAATGTACATCCCTCTGTGTCCACACTCAGACTAACGAGCGGGCTTCATGGATAAATATGCTTTTGGGGGCAACCCTTAGTCTCTGTAATAACACCCTTTTGGCAAACACGTATGTGAGAGTGGAGTATCCGAGTGCATGTCAGGTCAGGCTCGTGTAGGTTCATGTTTATACACGATGATCATCCTGATAAAGGGCAGTGAAAGTTGAACCCGACTGTCTTTTTGATTAATGGTCAGCCTTCTTACATTTTTCCTATGAAGCAGGTGCAAGGGTTTGTAAATAAACAATGAACATAGAGGCTTATATACAATAGATTTGTCCTCAAAACCTCGATCGTGATGACTTCTGCCTACTCAAATCTCCACGACCTGGTCCTCCGTTGAGACAATCCCACCTTTAGTCTCTACCTCTACCCTCTATGTACACTACCTTTCCTTTTGATCGTGTTTTTTGTCCTCATCCTCGCCACTTATTGCTTCAAATGTTCACTCTTTTACATTGTTCAGGAGTGAGAAAGCCTCTGAGTGTGAATGTAAGTGCAGGTTTTGTTTCTCTTAAGAAAATCAATAGATTATTCCTGGTATTATTTCACATTTTACATTATGACAGAAGAGCTGGTACAGAATGTGCAAGCATTCAAAACATAGCAGAACCCAATATGACTGCAGTGTCTGCTTTAAGGCCCCAGCTATCTACATATAGCTCATATAGCTCCATTTGTTTGTTTTGGCACTTCAGATCTTGGCACACGTGAAGCGCCATGTCTCTTCAATCTGTAGGGGGGGAAGCCTGTGGTTAAAGATGGAAAACTCAGGACTTAGCGGTCACGCTAACAAGCATCGTTTCATCAGTGCACGAGCAGTCAAACTATCTTGAATCCTGGTTGGCAAATCGTTCCTTTCTGCAGATTTATCTGCGAGGCCCATCACGAGTGAAGAGTTTCACCTCAACAGGAATTGCACAGATGATGTGCACCATCTGACAGCTAAAACAGCTGTTTGTAAATCTTAGACATGCTGATGATACCAGTACTCTTAGTCTTTAAGGATCTGAATAGCCAAACATGTTTTTAAAGCCCTTACCAAACCACGTAATCTCCAACAATATTCCAAAAAAGCACTTTATTATATCACATGATACCCATAACAGCCCACGACAGAGACCACAGAAACCTTCATAATAAAGGTGTGCACCGTTCCCTGCAATTTTTGATGATTCAACCAGTAAAACAAATAGGGACCCTGTTTTATATTAAAGAAGACATGATATTTTGTGCAGAATTGTGATTTTCTACTTTTGTATATGTTATGCAGATCGACCGCAGCTGAAGTGTTTTGCTTTTGCAAATGATTTTACACCATCTTGGCAGTCTTTACAGGAAATGTTTTCACATTTCATTTCCCACTCTACTACGGTTACACACACACATGCACACACACACACACGCATGCACACACACACACACACACAAAGGTAACAAACTGCTGATGGAGAGCGGTCCCTGCACCAGCAGAAGGCCCTGCACCCCCCTGTGGCCAAGAGCGGTCATGGCAGGTTCTTCTACGCGGCACAACACTCGAAGCGAAGCGTGGCTCTGCACGATCCAGATGTATCAAACATAAAAGAGTGCACCACCCTCCACCCACCGCCACCACCCCTCTCTCTTTCTCTCTGTCTCTCTCTTTCTCGTGGTATGTTATCTAGGCCTCCAAGGTTATGTGATCCCGCCACACTGCACAGTCACAGTGCCGTTGCTGAGAGAATCCTATCTTGTTGGCTCACAGTAAGTGATACCCTCTGAGGTGTGGCTACAGCCACAGGATATCCTATGAAGTTGGGAAATCCCTCTATCAACAGCGCTCCCCGCCCTGCTGCACGTCAAGTCTAATCAGTCCATAAGGCTCGGTAATGAGACGCCCGCCACCACTGTCTGCCAGGCAACGCCAGCCTGAGCCCCACATTAACTCTCCTGCTTCTAATGAGTGGTAATCACCCAGCGTCTCCCGCAAACCGCTGCAGGGATGCCTGCACGCACACGGGGCGGGGGGTGGGGGGGGCAAAATCTGAGAGACAGAAGTGAAGAGAACGCGGAGAAATGGGTAACATGGGTCAACTTGGGAAACAACAACAGGTCTGCATGAAACATAAAGACTTTAAAACGCACTTTTGCATGATGCGGACCAACAAGGTGATTCACCACGGTGCTTGCAAGATGTTTTCTATATCTCTTAATTGAAATCAGTCCTTTTAGTAAACTTACACCCATCCCATTTTTTTTTTTTTTTGCCTGTTGTTTTTGGCACCTTGCCTTGCATAACAGAGCACTTTGAGCAATGATACCATCCACAAAAACAGCACCAGCCCTGCTTTGGAGGCCACCTGATGACAATGATTAAAGCTATTGCCCTTTTCAAACCCCCCCCAAAAAAAAAAAAAAAAAGCCTTCACTACATTTGCATTTTTCATGCGCTGGGATTGGTAAATCCCAGTTGCATTGCTGTGGGCAGCTTTCCTGTATGTGTCTCACGTGAAGTAAATAAAAACCCACACCGGACTCACATTCAGAAGAGTTTACAAGACCACAGAATGACATGCCTTTTGCCAAAACTCATACTTAAACCATCAGAGTTGTTTGGAGAGAAGAGAGAGAGAGAGAGAGAGAGAGCGCTGCACCCTGGCCGGGGCCCACGGGATCGCCTCAGTCCATCGCCTCATCAAAGGCGATCTGATAACCTCCTAAGCCGGGCGAAGAGCGGCCTCGGCCGGGCATCTCCCGATTCCCGAACTTTGATGATAACAGTTCTCGCAGAAGGAGCACCTGCCACAACAGGCTGGGGGGAGAGAAAACGAGCACTTACATTCTTGTGGCGAGGGATGACAATTTACTACGCCAAGAATCCCACCCCACCCTCGGCTGCACCGAATCTGGGCAGGAGAGATTGTGTTTATGTTACACTTATGCTCCACCGCACTCTGGAAATTGGGTATGCAACATTGACCCTATATTTTAAGTAAATCAGTACTCGGGAGGCCCTGGGATGCCTTGCGCTTGTGGAATATTTATTTGAACGTGTTTGCGTTCGCATGTCTCACCGTCGGGGCCGAGCAGCGGGCCCGTGCTGGAGTGTCACTGGTGTCGGGTTGCTGGGAAGTCTGCCACGGGGGGCAGTCGCATTTTGCGTCCGTGTCACCTGTGCAGGCTCTTTCAGTATGTTTCATGTTCCTCAGCTGCAGGGTTAAATCATTCACTGACACTCATTCATATTCCCCTTCCTCGCGGGGCCACGGAATAATAAACCCGAAGTATTGCAATACCACATGTCTCCTCGCACTAAGGCCGACAGGGAACAGACGGAAGGAGAGCGACTGAAAGCGAGCGCGAAGCGAACGCGCAAATATTCGCCGACGCTTCGCCCCGTCGAGACCATTGGGGCGCGCGGGATGGCCGGTTCAGCGGGTCGGGTGTGAGGACGGAAGTGACAGAGAGAGAGAGGGTGCAGGGGTCGGTCCCACGGGAGCGCTTTTAACTGGAACCAAACTGGGGCAGACGGGGATGTCTTACGAGAAAAGCCGAGCTTTACGTCAGACGAGCAGGTCGGGACACTTGTGCGGCGGTCAAGAGGTGAATGGGGTCCAACATTCCTGTTTACTCGGGATATTTGATTTATAGGAAACCATTCCGCTCCATTTGAAAATGGCGTTATCTTATATGCGACCTTACCTTCCACGATGCTATTTTAAGGGCGACCTGAGGCTCCAGGAGAAGGTGAAACCCATCTAAACAGGAGCCTTAGGGGACACTTCTGGTTCCCAGATCGCTTAACACTCCTGGATCCTGCGCAACACCCATATCTACCATGCATCTGACTCCGGTGGCAACGCTCCAGGTCTCATCGCACAGTCCAGGACCTGTTTTCGTTTGGACCCGCGCAGCACTTCTGAAAGTGCCCAAACACCTGACAAATGTTCTCCTGCGGCCACGGTAGAAAATACATGAGGTCAGTAGCCACGGCGACGGTGGAGGTCATGGCGGACTACACCTAAAATCCCAGGCATTCCCTGGGACTGGCTTGGCTTTGAAGTCTACACCCATGTTCTCATTCTAAATTAGACATCACTGTATATATGACATAATTCCCGAAAAGCTACATTTTTCAAATTGATTTCCTAACACATGTCCCGAGGTGGTTTGGTCGGCAGCAGAAGGAGGAAAAAAAAAAAAAAAAAAAAAAAAACCAACCTGGCAGAGTTGTGTGATGTTTATGCTGGATGGGGGAATTTTCTGTGCAAGCTGAGCAGACGTTTCGGCCACCAGTTCAGTCAGATTGCTTTATTGTTACCAGCTGTTGAGTCTGGAGCATATACACTCACCTTTGGCTGTTTTCAGACTCGGCTATGGATATGATGTTTCAGGTAAAATAATCAGCTGCCTGCTACCTGCCATTTTCTTCCTCTTTTACCCCGTTCAGTTAGGTTTTTATTCTTCAGCAATGTTGTTGCCTCGATTGTCCGTTTCTGTGTGTGTATGTGTGTTTTGTTTTGGTTTTTTTTTTGCTCGTGGATTCAAAATGATCAATTGTGCCCCAATTGTGCCTCAGTTGTCAGAGGAGCACTCCGGAGCCGGTCAGCTGTTTGCGCTCTAACCTAACAGATGTATGCGTATGCGTAAATAGCGACGCGTCAAAAAAAAAAGAAAAAAAAAAAAAGGCGAACTGTCAATTGAACAGAAATCCGGCGCAAACAACCTGTTGCAGCCACCCCGCTGTGAGCAGCGCAAAAGAAGTGACACCCGCAAACAAAAAGAAAGCAGTGTAACAAGTTTATGAGTGAGCCCAAGAACTTCTTCGGGGACGGTCGCCTGCGTCTTGGAAATCAATGAAAGTAGCATCATGCGCACACTTGTGCGCCCTTACCCGAAATACGCGGCGGCCGGTCCAGGTAAGCTGAGAAGATAAACTATGACTGCGAACGATAACCATCCCAGGAGTAGGTGTCCATCCAGCATTTTGCTGCGGCTCCAGGGCAGATCATTTCGTTTCTCCTGAGTAGCTGTCTAAAATCCCTGGTTGAAAGCGCAACACTTCTTATAGGCAGCGGAGAGGAGTTGCGCTGCGCTCCTCCCATCAGCGGAGAGGAAGGGAGAGAGAGAGAAGGGGGGAGGGAGGGAGGGGGGGGTGATTCATAATCCACGTTTCTTCACCGTTGTCTTCAATTCCTGATTTCTGCCCCCGATCTGTCCGATAAAATAGGTGTTTGCCGCAAGTTGCGCGTGATTATTCTGGTTTTTATTGAAAAAATAAACATAAAAAAAAAAACCTCTAATACTTTAGAAAAAAAATGCTTCAGAGCATAACCATGTGATGTTTATCGTCATGCACGTTGGAAGTGAAAGGCTGTAAAAAAAACAGACTTGAGAAAAAAAGAGCCTTCTTGGCATTTGGAATGATTTATATGTGCGTTGACAGTGTGTTGATTCATGGAGAGTTTCAGTTTTGACGCAGGTGACAAAACAATCCACAAGAGCAGGTTGTGTGGGAGGACTGCCTGATTTGATTCCCAGTCGCGGGAGAGAAACTGCAGCCTTGGTGTCACTTATTTATCACAACAGATCGGCTTTATCAACGCGCGGGGAACACCTGATTGCACCGTGCAAGCATGTATCGTCCGTCTGGGATCGCCATTTCACCGGCTAAACGTTGCTGGCGTGACAAAGTTTGGCCGCGCAACCAGGAGCTGCCGACGAGCGAGGTCGCTCGGAAACCGCCACCTGTTGGTTTCATCAGTCAAACAAAAAAAAAAAAAAACCCCAAAAAACAAAACACCCCTGACAAAAACGCCCGACTTCCTCAGAATTATGGTTAAAGATTGTCTGCTGGGGTTAAATATCAGTCTGGCCTTGCTTCTGTGGAGACCACTGGTCCTCCCAAACCGTGCGGAGGTGAGTTCATCCACAGTTCAGGCTGAAGACGACCGTCTCCGCCAGCTCGAGCGGGCCCACGAGAGCGAGGGAGCAAAACTCCTAATTGCTGTGCCAACTGCTGAGCAGCCCGGATCAATCAGCAAACTATTCATCTCGCTCGCGAGAAGTTCGAACGCTTCCCCCCGCCCCGAAAAGCCTTTTTACGCCTTCGCGCGCACTGTTGCGCGTCGAAGCAAAAGTCTCGTGATGGTTGGGCCCAGAGGTCCCATTAGTTCACTGCCAACGCCCGCTTGTTCTCAGGCACGGCGGCCTTCGCCGGAAATGAGCCAACGTGCCGATAATGTCCAGCCGAGAAGGTCTCCTCCAGCGGCGACCCCGCTCAGGTCCAGTGTAAACATCTCCGGGCTACTGTCTGACGCCTTTGTGTTGGTCCGCACCTCCATTTCTGGCGTGCAGAGAGAAGGAAAGAAGGAGAGGGAGAGGGAAAGAGAGAGAGAGAGGTATCTGGACTTGGGATCGTTCCAGCTTTTCCCACTTTACATCTGTTCAACACTCCTGCCAGGATCCAGGCACCCGTTCCCAATCCCAAACCGTACCCGCCGTGGACGCTCCAAGTGACTCCGCCGAGCCAAGTTTTGAGCTTGGTGTGTTGAAACAAAGCAGCGACTCAACCCGGAGATTAAGTGGGAGTAAGCTCGATAATTACGCTTGTGCGTCGCACGTGATATTATCTCCCCCCCCCAGTGATCGCTCTCCGTCGACAGATCAGCGGCTCTCCGCCGTCGTTTAAGCGTGAGCGAACGTGACAGGTTGATAGGGCGCACTGTTGAGGGCTGCTTTAAAATAAGTTTGACATTTTGGGATATGTGCTTATTTGCGTTGTGGCGAGCGTAAGATGAGAGGACTGATACCACTGGCAGCTCTGCTCCCGCCTGGCTTTCTCTGTTTTTTCCCTTTTTTTTTTTTTTTTTTGTTCCTGTTGTAAGCAAAACCAGCACTTTTTTTTTTTTTTTTTTTGGTCAAAGTTGACCTATACAATTATGTGACCACTTGTCAGAACACAGATTTTGCCAAGTCAATTGACCGAATCCTTCAACTCACCCTGAGGAAAGTGCTTAATTTGTAATATTTATAATGTTTCTACCCCTAACCTCAGCGCCTTCAACATGGGTGCACCTTCAGCTGCTTAGTTTACTTAGTTTTACCATAAAGAAGCATCAATCATACCACGCTCTCCACTCCAAAAGGAAAAAAAGAAAAGAGTATTTCCAAAACACACCCACGTGTAACTATTAGCTGAGCGACTTAGACGTGATGGCTGCGAGTTATGCTCTTGCTTGGTTTCACCTTCAGATCACATCCCGGCATTCACGCAGGTGAGCCTGGAAAGGCCATGGAATGTACTTTAAAAAGAAAAAAAACACCATCAGCCTGTCAGTCATTGGTTGAGGGCCGTTTTTCCAGAGGCTCCGGGTCCCCGTGGGCCCTGCTCCCTTGATAACACCTGGATTTAAGGAGATCAGCCCGAGGGTTTGTCAGTACATGACAAGAATGGACACTAATCCCGAGCAATACCCGCCGGCCCTGCTCGCTGCTTGGGAGGAATAATTGATTCCCACACCCTTCTCCAAACACGCTCGCCCCCTTTTTCCCAGACCTGACAACCAAGAAAACAGAGCTTGTTAAATCTGATGTCGAGGAAACGCGAGGACAAAAGGGCGTGAGCTTATTCCCCCCCCTGCTCCTGATAACCGAACCGAGGGGGCGGGCGTAAGTGTAGGAGGGGGGGTGGCACAGTTTTGTAACGGATGCTAATCTCTTTAGAAGGCGCAACCTCACCGTCATCTGCCTTTTTTTTTTTTTTTTCCTTTGGATTATACCTTCAGCACCATTGAAACCATTCATTAACACTGGGAATGGGCGAGTGGGTGTAGACAGGAAGACTGAGGGGGGGTGGCCGATTGGTAATCGCACAAGCGCTAATGGATTAATCGCATTTCCTCGCTGGCTTGTGAGGTTTGGTTTGCTCTTAAATCCACTTTTTCTTTTTTCTTTTTTTAACATTCGAAAATGTACTCGCACCATCAAATCAGTCAGGAAACCATCCCAATCCCTCTACCTCCGGAGTCTCGACAGCCGTGGGTCAACATTGACTGCGGAGGGTCGATGCAACAACCAAAAGGAACACACAGCTGCCGTGGGGTTGCGGGCAGAAAGAGGCGGGGCCAGGTCACGTGACCGCAGATAAAATAAAAAATGACGGGGACTTCCCTGGTAACTTGGGGGGGTTACATCACTGTTTCTAGGGTTCCATATTTTTTCCGCCCTGTGCACCACCGGAGTTTCAATGCTAGAAATTCATTCGACAGCTGTCTCGGAGGTGCTAAAACTCCGAATGATTGACGCGGGGCCAAGATTTAAAGCTGTTTAAGTGGACAAAAAGTGCTCTTATAGGAGACACCAACTGGAGGGAGAGCGATGAGTAACGGTCATAACGTGCGCTCGTTTTCTGGAAGGCGCCGTGGGACGTTGATGCAGGAGTTAATTAGCAATAAAGAGTCCCTCTCACAGAAAATTAACATAAAATATGATGTCACTGTCTGTATTTCCAAGACAACCCCCCCAAATTAGCCTTGCTCTGACCTTGTCTCCGTATCACATCCCTGGAGAGGAATGCAAATCGTATCCGTCCAATCCCAACCCACTTACCGCCAAACTCTACGCTCTCACCACCCCACTCTGCTGCGGGGTCACATGATCCCCCCCACACACACACACCCCCCTAGTACCAGACGTGATTTGTGGCTTAGGTTTGGAGGCTGACGGTGCGTCTGTGCCGCTCTGCTGTTTCAGGCGTCGGGTGCAGCGTGTGCAGCAGTTCTCAGGATCCGGGACGGGTTCATCCAGAGGGGCCGCTCTCCCGACGCGGAGCGAGAGCAAAGCCGACTCCATCGCATCACAGAGGGGAAAGAAAAGCATCCCCGGCTCCCTTTGAGGATGTTCGTGGCCGAGCGAACGTCGAGGACGGCTGCGAGTCGGCTCGAAAACGTGGGGTGGGGGGGGCGGGGAGTTGATCCCGCCTCGCTTTTGAAGTTCGCGCGCGTTTTCTCGCGAGGCGTCCCGACACACTCGAGCCCGACTGAATGTGAGCAAGTAGCGGCTCGCCCGTGTTTGACAGTTTTTAGGCACGGCACACACAAGCTGCTGCCGCCGAACCGTGGGCGGAACACCTTTAAAGCCGTTCACCTTTAATGAGTTTCACGCCTTTTTTCCACCCTCCTTCACGTCCACCCCAGCGGCGGTGGGCCCCGATTCGTATCAAACCTAGCCTTTTTTTGTTTGCTTGTTTTGTTTCGTCCCGGCTCGACATCGCACGATGCCATCCCCTCCTTGGTATCATAGCGACGGGTGAAACGCCCGCCGATTCAGGAGTGTTTACCCGCAGCCATCCGCCCACGTTTGCCCTCCCCTCATGCAGAAAGCGCCCGCCGTGACACCGTCTCGACGGCGAAAGTAATGGCAGGGCGAAGGGCGCGAGCCAGGAAAAGTGCGCGCCGCCGCAAAGAGACAGATGATGTGGGAGACAGTGAGCGCTCGCGAGTGTTGACGGAACGGTATGATCTGCTTTGCTTAGCCTTAATGAAACAAGACAGGGGCCAGCCGAGCAGCTGCGGTCCAGTCGGCCTCGCGCTCAACCGACTGCAACCCCAGATGGCCCGGAGCAACCTCCCTGTGTTCCAGTGACCAGACGGAGGCGAGGGAACGCTCCAGAAAAGTCAAGGGTTTATTATCTTTCTCGGCGTCTCCACCGGAATGTGGCGGGAAACGCTGCGCGCTGATATGACGTGCAGGTGGTTTCTGCAGGGCTGAAGCAGATTACGCGGATTCTTTTAGGAGAATATATACAGGTGCGCGTGTGTATACATGACGTATATATGATAGTTATATATAGGGTAGAAGTGGAGGAGTGTCCTTCTTGTTCCTGGAGTTGGCCTCCAGGCATGGGAAACAAAGCCAAAAGGTCTCCCTCTGCGTTATCTTCAGGATGGGCATTGCCAAAGGCGTTGACGTCCAAATATTGCCTCCCGGCCTCTCACTCGCGCTTGTGTGAAAAAGGCACTTTGATAAGTGAAATCATGGGAAACAGCTTTCAAAGCTTCGCGTGAATCGTCTGGGGTCAGGCGTGTTGCTTTTGAACCACCTCGGTCTTGGCATGACAGTTGATAATCAGCTAAGTCCCGCTGTCCGGATCACTTGCCCGGATCACTCTGAAGAGACCGAAGACAAACATTAATCAAGCCCTTGTTTGCTCAATTTTACCAGAAATTTCTCAAAAAACAAAAGGATGAAAGAAGGTGTTTAAATCATTTTTAAAAAAAAAAAAAAAAAACCTGTTGCAATATTATCCACTTGGTTGTCATGGATTCCGGACTAACACCATTTTCGGGCGTACCCTCGGGGCAATGCTGACATCTAGCGGCGCTCTCGCTTTTACGCACGGAGGAATTACGCACGGAAGCGTCGGCCCCGGCCGCTCTCCGCATGTGATTTCAATTCGCAGAGGAACGTTAACAGCTTCATGGCCCATCGGGAAAGTATTCATGGAAAACTGAGTGAAGTAATGAACGTGTTAGCGCCTCGATACGTCGCTGCCGCGGTGATGTTAGTGTAGCTGTGTTGTGTCAAGCGGAGGACGGAGGCCTCCCCAAAGCAGCGACAGGTCTCACTTGTCTGGCCGCGGCGGCCGCGGGTGACATCATGACCGCGCTGAGGTCACCGTGGGCACACAGAGGAGCCATGATGTCCTCCTGTTTGCTCGGTGGGAGAAGCTGAACAGATCCAGAGATTGAGCTGAAACGCGTTGACGGACCTGAAAAAAAAAAAAAAAAAAAAAGTTCCGAAGCGTATTTTTAGGATGTGGCTGTTTTGGTAGTGTGTTAGACTTGTTTTCGTGCGTTAAGCGCCAATTTTGACAGCTGCGTGGGAGATGGATTGATCACGTTTATAACCGTTCCAGTGCGCATGATTTATGTTGGGTTTATTGGTGTAATAATACCTGCGAGGAAGGGACTTTACAGAACAGGTTCACTCCACAAAGGTTAACGCAACATGCTCCTTCCGTTTGATGTCACACCACTTCAGCCTCATGGACCCTCAAATAGAAGCGAAGGAAGCAAAGTGGCAAGGTTTTTCTTTTAAATAAACATACTTTTTCAGTTACCATCAAAGAACAACTAAGGCACCAGAAAATTGTGTTTGGCTCTCATGCAGAAGGAACACGGGAATAATGCAGATATGAAGCTGTCTAATTATTTATTTATTTGGAAGTAAATAGTTCTCCCTGTTGTCCTGGCCTATACTAATTTACACCACATTAATGTTGGTCCCAGAAGCTCAAAACCAAATACTTTACAAACTTTACTATACACACTGACTTTACAACACTACAAATAATAACTCTCAATATCATAAACGTAATTTTCAATCTTTGAGTTTATCAAAGATCGATGAATTCTGATTACTATTGCAAATCAAAACAAAGTAAATAAAACCACATGTACTCTCCATCATGATGGGGTCGTTGCAGTGCGGGGGGGGTGCCGCTAGAGGGTGCTCATGTCGCGCTTCCTGGCCTCCTCCGGGGACGCGTCAGAGATGCGGGAGCGGTCTGTCACGCAACAGCACGCAGGAAACAACCGGAGACGGCGGGACAACATGACCAGACACACGCTGAACATCCCGGGGATGTTCGTGAGAACCACAGAAACACGTCTTGTTTGTTTTTACGCACACACATTCATACATGCCCATCAGGAAGATGTTAAGGTAAACTCAAAAGCGACATTTTAGATTGCAGCAGGGAAGCTTAAGAAGTGAGTCCACGTTTCTTTATTGGTTTCGTGTTTAAATCAGAGAGCGAGTACTTGGAAACAAACTCCACAGAGTCTCTGTGTGTGCACAGTTATTGGTAATTTTTGTGAAGACAGAGCTTTTGTCAACAACAGATCTTTTATTAGTGATACATTTTATTTCGTTTTCATTTACCAGCTCTTCACTCTCAGATCAGATCTCGACAAACGTGACAGTCGTGAAAAAAACGCGCGCCATGCAAGTTATACAAAAATGTATAGGATATAGTTTTATATGATGGATTTTAAATGAATGTATATGTTGTTGGAAGCAGTCGGATGAAAGACAGATGATAACTTTAAAATTTTAAGTAAATCAGCTATAAGTGCTATATAGTGTGAAACGTGAGCATATCTGTTAAAAAAAAAAAATCCAGTCCATTAATCATTTCTTTTCAAGCCAGTGTAATATCTATTTGTACCCTGGTTCATTGGGGATCAATCAGGCTTCTCCTCTCTTTCTAATTTTACATTCATGGAAACGGGTGCGATTAAAGGACTGCGTGCCTTAATAATAGTCTGGAGCAATTCACACATATTTATTTCTGCATTTTAGAAGCTTCAAGCCAGGGAGTGAAATCCGGACAGGTTGTTATAGCTACGCAATCCGCGGGGGTTCTGATGTCTATTTAAAACCCCCGGGACCCTCCCTCTCGCCTTTAAACAACATTATATATCACACACACGCTGCATGTTAATGCCACCAATTCTCAATCAGCACTAAAACACATCTTAAAATTAGCCCATTCTGCCGTGTGAGTTCAAACTGCCTGACTAAGCAACCAAGGGAACATATCATCAGAATTCCCCCTTTGGCAATACCTGCTGATTGGGTCTTAAAAAAAAAAAAAAAAAAAAAAAAAAAGCGGCTTTTTACTTTTAATATTTGCCTCTTCTGCCACCAGTAGACGCGAAAGTCCGATTTGCCCCCCACTTCCTCGAGGACAAGGATAGGAATAAGCATCCATCAGCGCAGATATCCGTGTTTGTTGCGTTAGTTTTGGGGTGTTTTTTTTTTTTTTTTTCTTCAGTTCCAATCTGAGTGCGCGTATGAGCGCGCATGTAGGCTTTCTGCTGGAAAAGATTTCGAAGCTTTAAGGATGATATACCTTGGATGTTTCCTGCTGCTCTGTGGGCTTACGCGTGTCATGGCAAGTTATCCCATCTGGTGGTAAGTCTTTTTTTTTTGGTTTTTGTTTTTTTTATTCTTTATTTCTATGACGAAGAGCCTGTTTAAAACATACTGTCACTTGTGTGTTTACAATCTGATTGTCCTGTCAGCATCGGGACTTTAACTGATGTTTCCAGCTTCAAGGCGAGGTTTTTGACTTTTTTAGGCTGTGAGTTTGATGGGATGTTTTACTAACTAATGTAATCTAAACAGGGAAAAACCATATATCAGATTAAAATCATGGAATGATGACGTTTGAGAGATAATCACCCTGTGGGAACCAAAAGAGCGCACAAAAGACACACTTCTCACACACTGTTTGTGTAAGTTTGTGTAAGTTATGATGCTGCCATCTGTCACAATGCAGTTTTTTTTTAAATATATATATATATATATATATGTCCAGTGCAGCAGGTGCATATTTGTGTGCTTGTGCTTGCAAGTGCGTGCGAGTGTATTTACGCGTGTGTGTGCGCGCACGCCTGTACGTGGGTTTATATGAAATCTTGTTTAATGCTGTCATGGTATATTTCAGTAATATATTGAGCCTGTTTTTATGTGTAATTCTGTGCTTTTGTGAACTTTCTTCTAAACTTTAATAGAAGGTATAACTGACATGAAGGCCCAGTGACCAAACTCTCCACTCTCTTAACATTTAGACACAAAGAATGAAAATTGATGCATTCTTTTTTATTTTAAATCCGACATGAGAGACAGTGTTACTGATTAAACTGGTTATCAGTGAAGAAATTCAGAATTTCTAATAGCAGCAAATTATGACTGAAATAAACATATTGCCTCTTCTGATGTTTTGTGACCACATATGATGCATCATTGCGAACGCAAATGTCTTTTAAGCACTGAAAATGTGAAAAAAAGGCTGTATTTATAGTAAATCCTTTAATAATCGGGGTTGCTTTCCTATTAGGTGTGCCTTAAACTCCTTCTCTCTGTGGTGATACTGATGAGAAAGTAATTATATGCACAGCGGGAAGGAAATCCAGATATAACTGTGGACCTTTGAATCATCCACCAGCTCTTCATTTTGAGAATATATATTAATATTTATTGCTTGTGGGTTGTTGTTTTTTTTTTAATCTGAATTGTTTGATATGGGCATGTTTTTTCTTCTGTGGTTGCTGAACAACAAACATGCACACTGGCAACACAAAAGGCCTCAGATTCTGATCTCCACGCAGCTTTGTCACGTGGATCCAGTTCCCTTACAGCAATTATGAGTTATCTGTCACAGCAGATGTTGCGTCCTGATGATTTGATTTGATCGAATTCCTTCCACCTTCCCAAACACTCGCAGGCTGCAGCTGCAGCCTGAGGTTTCCGATCGAATACGCTCGATATGCCGCAACACGGAGAGCTGCGTTGCTCTGGCAGCCCGAGCCAACGGTGCAGGGCGGCGGCGGCGGCGGCGTGCTTCTGAACTTGATTGGGAACATCCAGCAGAGCTGCGCTGCTCTCAGGCTCGGAGGCGCTTCGTGTCGGGCACAGGGATAGGCATTAAGACAGGTTCTTGTCTGTCTCTTTCCCGACCTGCCATGACATAGCCTGGCTGCACACACACATACACACCCCACCACCCCCTTCCCGAGTCCACCCCACCTCAGAAGATAAATACCTGGAGGTGAAAGCTTGCTGCACATTCCTTTTCCCAAACATATTCTCTTGATGTCAAAGTCGGCTCCAAGGCCTCAGGGCCCACAAGTAAAGTGGTAATTCTAAGGTACCCTGCTTGGGCTTGCTGAAATATGCATTAAAACCTGCACTGGATACACTTAGACAAGGGGAAAAGCCTGCGCTGAGGCCAAATTTCAATATATGCCGCGCTTACATTTTGAATTTGGACAGTTCATAACCCGCTATTTCAACAGAAACCAAAATTCCGGGACAACTAGTCGTCTCGGAGGGCAGCCGACGAGGATACGATAAAGGACAGCGGCGCAAACAGATGCGCCGACGCTATTTTAAGATTTTAACTAGTATCGGTTTAAACATTTCAAAGCCGTAACTCATCACTGATGGGATGTGCCCTGCCTCTTCTTCAGGACATTTCCCAACACAGGAAGAGGTGGCATGGATTACTCAGCACCACTGAGACAGACACACACGAAGAGCACTGACTCATTTCACGGTTCAGGAGGACAGCTAGAACAGGTAGAAACAACAAAAGCAGGAATACTGCCTGGATGCGCTCCTGTCCTGCAGCATTTAACTGAAGAGTTCGGGACGCGAGCTGGAGGGGGAAAGACGTGCTTCGGGTTAGATGGACTGACAAGGGCCAAAGAGAGGTCATCAGCTAACAGGAGGGCTTCTGTTTACTAATGGAGGCTGCAGACAAATGCAGACGCTTTCCTCTGAAGTAATTTTCAACTTGCCGTTGCTCGCTCGTTGGATGTTTCATTTATGATGAACTCCAGACGATGGAGATTTTGTCAAAACAAAACAAAACCAAAAAAAAGATTTCCCGCAGGGAAAACAGGGTTTGCTGATGTGACGGGTCGTACGAGCGCTGATGCACGCCCACAAAATACACAGTGAAATTCAAAGTATCAAGGTCACGACGTTTTGTTGCCAGGGGAGATATTGCAGGGGGAGATGCTGGTTTTGATGGCAGGAGCCCGAGGCCAGTGTCAGCGGTTCTGGGTAATCTTATGATCAGCAATTAGTCGTGGAACAACGGCGAACAGGTCAATTGATGGTGAGCTAACTGTGCGGCTCAAGACTGCACACCTGCTCAGTATCGCCAGGGAGGGTCATCTCGGCGAAATCAGGTCGATCGCAGCCGCCGTCCTGCTTTGCTCCTTCGCCATCAAGAAATGCTGCACTTGTTGCGCCTAGCGCCTGTCAAAGACGACAACTCCTCCAAACGTATTTTCAAATTTCCGTGCCGTTTCAATTAAACCCAGCGCGGCCCGGGTACGGCTGATTAATGTTTACGTGAAGGGCAAACGCTTAAAGATGGAGCCACACGAGCAACACGAGCGACTAAATGTCTGAGTTGCGCGTTACACAATGACACAATGGACGTCTTGTTTCTGTAATTACTAGTTTATAAAGGGCCTAATTGAGAGAACACGGAAAATCGTGACAGAAAGACGGAGGGAAAAGCGAGGAAAAGAGCAAAACACAGAGATGTAATCAGCGAACCAAGTTTGCACTTGTTGTATCCCAGAATACCTTCCTCAAAGGAAAGAAAAAGGGGGGGGGGCAGGGCTCTGTTTTGCTCTTAATACACTCTCTGAAGTCTCATTGTAGGGTCTGCACTCTTATTAACCTAAGCTGAAGGCCTGTTAAGTGTGCGGACACTTAATAACACGGTGTAGCTTTCCAAGTTGTCAGCTCAGGGTCTATGAAGACTTCTACATGCATTGGGGACTTTCATCTTAGACAGAAACATTGTCTGATTCCGAGTTTGCAAGGTTGCAATTTCAATAAACACAAAGGCCAGGTGTCTGCGCAGAGGGTAGTTGAGGGGATAAAGGATGGAGGTCTAATGGTAACATCTGACACAGCAAATAAACACAGACAATTGTACTCAGGTGTAAAATTACAATGTACCTAAAGAGAAAAATTAGCCTCCCACTTGTGTGTTCTTTAACAACAACAACAACAACAACAACAACAAATGTGCTCAGTCAAATTTGTTTCCTTTGTCCTCGCAGGTCACTAGCGGTGGGCCACCAGTACTCATCACTGGGGTCCCAGCCCATCCTTTGTGGCAGCATCCCAGGCCTGGTCCCCAAGCAGCTGCGCTTCTGCCGGAACTATGTGGAGATAATGCCCAGCGTGGCGGAGGGCGTGAAGATCGGGATTCAGGAGTGTCAGCACCAGTTCAGGGGCCGACGCTGGAACTGCACCACCATCGACAATCTGGCCATATTTGGACCGGTGCTAGATAAAGGTACCAGTCCACGGGTCATTTGTTTGCACTTCTACCATTTCTACCAGGTCTGCAGCCATAATCGATATCTATATTAAAAATATAACAAATTTAACAGCAGCACAAATATACTACATTGACTGGCGTGTCACATCTGGTTTTGGGGCAATTCAGTGGAGTGTAGTGTAAAGGTTTAGTGGGCGTAATTCCCTCTTCGAAGTTCTTAGAAGGTCTTAGTTCTTCAAATCAGCTGCAAAAAGACCAGAACTGAAAAAAATAAGAGTTACTTTTTGTATCTTTAAGCTGATTAACGCTTCAATTAACAACCCTATATTCTCTCTATGTTCTATTTACATTAGAAAAGCTTGGCTCGCTTTGTGCGTCAGCCTTTATGCACATTCAAATCCCTCTCTAAATAGTCCGTGGAGCGAACGAGCACCGGGTCGCCTGTGTGCATCAAATAATGTACACAACTAAGATGAGGGAGTTCTGTCTTGTTGGTGTTTTCTTTAGGAGGGAATTCCCTGGGAGGGTTCGCGCTGTACGTTCACGTATTGCCTTTTTCAAAGCAAACGTGGACGGCGCGTCATGACTTTCGAGCATTTGCCTCGTCGGGCCTAATCATTTTCTCGGACTGTTGGAATCCTCGCTATGCCGTAAACAGTTCGGGGGAGGAAAATGTCCCCAAACGTAAAAGAAAATGACTTATAAATCCACAGCTAATCACGGTCTGGGTACTTCAGTGTGTTTGACACAATGGTCGAAATGAGGTTCGAGCGGTCGAGAATGTAAAACTGTCACCTACTTTAGGGAAGATTGATGCAAACGCGGGGGAGTCGGGGGGGGTTGGAGGTTAGCCGGGGCAATTGCTTTTAATAAACTCCCGAGCCAGTTGATGGAGGGGGCTTGGGCTCAAGTAGGTGGCTAACGATAGGGGTTCTCAATCCGGTCCCCATTGTGGTGCAAAATGCTACCTCATTTCCCCTCGCTGCCATCCCTCCCAGGCCTAAATTGCAGAGGTGCTGAGTGGAAATAGGAGGCAGCTACTGGGCTTTAGTGAATCATTTTGATTGGATTAAGGTCACCGAGGCCCTTAATAATGTGAGAGGTCAAAGTGGCTGGATTAAGTGCCTTTGTCAGGGACCAAAAAGACTGACTCGGGGGCTCAGGGGCCTTTGATAAGGCTGAGGAGGAGAGGACTTCCATTTGATTGATGTCGGTGTTTGTTGTTTTTTTTTGTGTGTGTGCAACTGGGCCATTGTCTTCGCTGGTGTCTGGGGTGTTTGTCTGTGATTCAGACTGTTGTGTGTCAGTTTCCTCCTACCTTTTTTTTTTTTTTTTTTTTTTTTTTTGAGGAGGGGGGAGACTGAAAGAAGGATAAGCGCTTTTATAGGGTTCAGAGGCTTAGCTGCTATCTGTTATCCCATCACCGCCCAGGTCCTCCTCATCCTCAACAGAGGATGTTGGAAGTTTGTTTAACAGGGGCAGATTAAGCGGAGTGCTCCGAGAACGAGAAGACAACAGGGCACGAAAGAAGAAGAACGCAGACCAGAAGACCGAATGGAAAATTCTGACTCGCTTACAGGGCTTCCTTTGAGAAAGATGTAAATATATGATTATAAATCCGCCTGATCACGCACACACGCTCGCTCTTACTCATGATACTTCTATGTGCATGTTGTCTCTCCCTTACACATGGCCTGGCCCTCTCTCTCACTCCACACCCCAAATCATGAGCCCTGCCTTTAGGCTACGTCTGCGTCAGCACTCATTAATTTACATTAACCAAAGTGTCAAAACATGCACCGCTGGAATCTGCCTGTGATGAAAGGTAATAGAAAGCTGCGCAGGTGTTCTTAAGTCTGCAGAGCCAATCCCAGAAATGTTTTGGCATTCTTGGTATTTACAGAAGACCTACTTACGGCCGTGGGTATAATCAGGCTGTAGTTTATGAGTCATATGACAGAATCAGCGAGGCCGCTGTTGCTGTGGACGGTTTCACAGATGTTGCCACACGCACGGGGATAGACGGGCATTGTCACCATTCCCTCAAAGCCATCACACTGAAAAAAGGGATTGGTGGGGAGCGCGCGTTACATAATATGTAAAACACGTGGAAGGGGGCCGCAGAGACGACGCTCGGAATACGAGAAACCCAACGCGACAGATGGAGCCGAATCGTTTCGCCTCACCTAAACCGACTTGGAAAAGATCGGGGGGACGGGGGGGGCTGGGACCTATGACCTGAGGATGAGAAAGTGTAACGATTCAGGATGAGCCAAGAGGTCTCGGCTTTTCACGAGATGTATGTCTGCCCATGCTTGGGGGAGGGAAGCTCGCGCACCAGTATATCATTAACTCTGGGCGAGAAAGAAAGAAGGGGTGTGTTAAACGAAGTTGATGGGGGGACCTTAGCCCTGCTCCCCGCTGAGCGCTGCTCGGAGCACAATATCGTCGCAACCATGAGATTAAGCAGGAGAAAAAGTGCTTTTCCCCATTCACACGCCCTTTAGATTGTTTTATTAAAGCATTTGAATAGGGATTTCCCCGTCTGCCGACAAGCAGGGTCCAGCCAATGCATAGTTCTCTGTTGCTATGACTTAACTCGGTCTCCACTAATCACTGGCCGGGGCAAATTTCATATAAAATATCTGGGGCCATTGTGGGGCTAACGCAGCGTGACAGTGGCAGCACAATAGGGGATTCAACCCCCCAGCAGGTTGTAGGGACCACTTGGCCTACCAGGGTCTGCCAAAGTGGTGCGGGAGCATCGTCAGAGTAAGTGGCCCGAAATACCATAAACTGGCTGTAAAACCGAGACACTGAGCAACTGATGTTTGAGCTGGTAAAGCTTTAAAGACATGCAAATTAGTAAAACAGCGGATCATTTCATAAACGCTTGGAAAACACATGTAAGTAACTATTGTAATCTAATCATTTTGTACCATATGTTGAATTTTTTGGGACTTAAAAACACCTTGAACAGCTCAAACAGATGCTGTAAAGCAATAAAAGTCCACTTTTTTTCAAGTGATTTGGTTAAGATTCTCCATATGCAGACAACAGTATATTCTGAGGCTTTTGTCTGATTTGAAATGACTGAACCATCATAAATGCAGATTGTGGAGCCTCTATTTTCCTCATTCAAACCCTCCACATCAAAAACACGCATTAATCACTGCAGTTTCGCCATTCTCTGATCTGCAGCTACAGAAGAGAACACAATCCGCTTCCCATGACCTGCTCTGTATGTAAAAGGTGGGACAGAGCTTCAGGTGTATGGTGAATATTCGTAACCTCGTGCGCACACAATAGCAGCGTGCGTTGGGTGGTGGAGAATGCCAATAGACTTCTTTTTTTTTTTTTTCTCTTGCATCATTGTTACTAATGCCCTTTAGTCCTCAGACCGGTTGGGACCTGCTGTAAGGGAGGCGCTCCCTCGAGTTTGGCTTTATACTCCTCCTTTCTTTTTTTTTTTTTTTTTTTTTGCTTTCTTTCTTCCCCTCTGTGGTTCTGGTTCTTTCGACGGAGGCATGGGCAGTTTCTTCCACGCACGGCGAGCAATTCCGCTATTGATCTGCAGCCCTCGCGGTGCCTCGGCTACACCTGCCCTCGTCACCGGCGCGTCCTTGTTCCCCCTCGCTGTGTTTTCAAGACCACACAAGTGTATTAAACGCATTCGAAGCGATCGGGGGGGTGAATTCCACCCATCACCGAAACAAAAAGTCTCCCGGTGATCTGGACACCGCGATCCCAGATCCAGGTTGATCTGCCCCAGCGCGAGGCAGTTTCCTAACCTTTCAAAAGCTTAATTGAGTCCCTTAATTACAGGCCTGTCAGGCCCCTCTCTTCCTCTCATCTCTTTGGAAGATCCTGATCCCTCTGACTCATCAGTTTGTCATGTCAGACAGAGGCAAAGGGGCCGCGTCAGCTTTATTCAAAGAGAGGACAAGAAATGTCTCTATGTTACACAAAGCGCCTTAAAAATACCTGAAAACACTAATGGCGGCGAGGGAATCGTCAGTACAGGTACCTCGCGTGCTTTTGGGCTTTTGCGGTCGAGTTCGAGTTAATAATTTGCTCATGACATCAGAGACCGAACAGTCGAACAGGTGGTGACCTATATTCTCCAGCGGCGACCTCTGAGCGCGCGCCGGAGCGGCCCGGGTCTCAAGCTCTCCCCCTCTCGTTCCAGCGACCCGCGAGTCGGCGTTCGTGCACGCCATCGCCTCGGCGGGGGTGGCGTTCGCCGTCACCCGCGCCTGCGCCGAGGGCTCAGCCACCATTTGCGGATGCGACAACCGCCACAAGGGCCCGCCGGGCGAGGGATGGAAGTGGGGCGGCTGCAGCGAGGACGTGGAGTTCGGCACCATGGTGTCCCGGGAGTTCGCTGACGCGAGGGAGAACCGACCCGACGCGCGCTCGGCTATGAACCGCCATAACAATGAGGCGGGAAGAATGGTGGGTTCCCCGCTTATTGTTTTAGGCAGTGTTCTGGTTTTGAGTTGATCGCGTATGAACTCATTTGATGTAAATATACATCTTTTTTATCCACAGTCCCTTAACGATAACATGTTTCTGAAATGTAAATGCCACGGGCTCTCTGGAAGCTGTGAGGTCAAAACCTGCTGGTGGTCCCAGCCCGACTTCCGAGTCATCGGCGACTACATGAAGGACAAGTACGACAGCGCCTCGGAGATGGTGGTGGAGAAGCACAGGGAGTCCCGCGGGTGGGTGGAGACCCTCAGACCCAAGTACAACTACTTCAAGCCCCCGACAGAGCGAGACCTGGTTTATTACGACACCTCGCCCAACTTCTGCGACCCCAATCCGCAGACGGGCTCCTTCGGCACCCGAGACCGCGTCTGCAACCTGACGTCGCACGGCATAGACGGCTGCGACCTCCTCTGCTGCGGCCGGGGCCACAACACCAGGACTGAAAGGCGAAAGGAGAAGTGCCACTGCATCTTCCACTGGTGCTGTTACGTCAGCTGCCAGGAGTGCGTGAGGGTGTACGACGTGCACACGTGCAAATAGGGGCCGCTTCCATTTTACGTCACCAAAACCCGAGACGTCAGCGGGCAGGAGAACGCGAGAGACTCTGAGGGCCTCTGCCGGACACGTCAGCCTTCGAGCCGGCCGCCGCGGAGCCGCACGGGCAGGCGCGGCACGAGCCGCCGCCCGCCTCGTGCTGCGGCCTCGCGGACGAGCGGCCGACGGCCTCCAGGTGCGAGCGAAGACGTTTCCATGCGCTGATGCAGGAGCGGAGAACTGTCAGCTGACTGACAAACACCATATTGGTGATTTATGTGTGTGCCTGGCCTCTGTGTGTGTTCATGTGTGAGTGTGTCTTATTGGGATTAGCACAGCACTGCCAATGTTTTCATATCTATGGGGCAAATACATTTTTTTTTTCCTTTCCTGTTTAGTCATTGTATTTTTTTTTTTTTTTTTACCACAAAAGATTTATGACAGCATGTATTCTCCTCCTCAGAATTCATCAAATGTATGTGTATATCTGAAAACTAACATTATCATTGTGTGAATGTTGTTTTTTTTATTTCTAAATAGTGTTAATATACTACTGATGTTTGGGTACAAATGCACTTGCACCTGAGTGAATGTAGTTATGTCGTTATGCTGCAATGTGTTTACATATTCTCCGTTTTGTAAGCTAACAAGCTAATATCTGCTTTAAAAGATTAATTCTGTTTTGAGCGTAAGCATGGCCTGAATCGACTCAACATTGGCAAAACAAGAACACCGACGGTATCCACATTTTCCCGCAACACCTGGAAACACTGTAAGCTTTCATTCTTCCGGAGCAACAACGCTATTTGAGCGACACCGACAGTTATGACCAAAGACAAAAGAGGCCCCGCAGCGGTCGGAGGGCTGGAAGCGAATCTGAAAGGCCAGCACTTGTACCATGTTGTAATATGAAGCAGGTTCCCCCCTTTTTTTCTTATCAGTATTAGTAAAGTCACATGAATCTGTGTGGGAAAGTTATTATTTATGAAAAGGGACGTTCCAAGCACAGCCTTTCTTTTTCCATTCGGTTCGCATTCGATGAATTAAAGGTACAGTCTTGCAGTATCAGAAAACAACTTAAGCTATAAAATAAGCTGTAGCTTAGACAGTAACATTTGCAAGTTATAGCTTAATGGTGACCAAAACGCGTGCATTTGATGCCCCCTCAGCTGTGGTTTATTGAGCCCCCCCCCCCCCAACTAAACAACACAACAAGCAGCATCACTGACACTATCAAGACTTCATTTATTCAATGCTGCTATGTAAAGATAATATTGTTTTGTCTGCATTTAGGTTCTGACATGCATCATTTCCTTGTCTATAGTGTGTAATATTCTTGTGCATATTGCTTCTTTCTGTGAAAGACATCAAAAAAATGTGAAGTTTGAGAAATGTTTTTGGATTTTTTTTTTTTTTTTCTAACCGAATAGACCAAAATAGCCTTATATCATCATCAATGTCATAGAAAAAGTCACGTTACTTCCCCTTTAATTGAGGAAATCAACACTATTTATTTATTTGGAGGATGAAAATCACTGGAAGCGTAAAAAATATGGAACATAATGTTGTGAAAAAGCACACGTGTCGTTCCACTGGCAGCCCTGAGGAAACAGTTGCTGTTTACGAGTATGTAGTCATCAGATTTCATTCAAATTTCCCAGCTTTGATCTCCTCTCATCCTATTAATTAACTGGTAATGAGCAGCCATAACTGGATTCTTAAAATATATAGGCAACAAATTATAACATCATTTGATATGTAATGGATTGTTTGTGTGGATATGTTCTAATTTTTGTTGTCTTTAAATCCAAAGGTTTGTACAGAGTAGTTTTTGCATTTTTATCGATTTCTAAACTTGGAGGATTTTTTTTTATAATTATTTATTTCATGATATGTTCTGTACATATTAGTAAGTAAAAGTATATATTTGCAGAAATACATTTTGGAAACAGTGTTTTGACTATAACACTGTAGCTTTTTTACCTCATGTTTTTTTTTCCACTGACTGCACACAAGTATCATTTGTCTTTCTGCCTATCATAGATTTCTTAAGTTAACTCTGTAACACCAAAATAAAGTAAACAACCCAACTGATTGGAGTTTGTATGGAATTGATTTTTATAATTTTTTTGGGGGGAAGTGTTGAGTATTTGTGTTGAGTTTTAAAGGTTGGCCTCTGACCTCCAGATCTAAGTGGGGGCAAATGTCAATGATAAGAACACACACACCCACACACACACACAAAGAATAATCCAATTCTGACAATATTAACCAGGTCGTTAGGTACGTGGTACCTCGATTTGGCCTTGAAAGCAAAATTTGATTAAAAATAAAGAATTAAATTTTCACAACTGCATTGAAGCAGCACAGATTGACACAAACTGTGTCTCTAAGACATTAAAAAAGTCTTTTCTATTTGGGATGCAATTGTTGCCATGGTTATGACCGTCCCAGTGTGATATGGAAACATATTCTGTTGCATAGAGGATTGACATTAGAGAGATTCTAAACCCTAATATAGAAACTAAACAGGCCTTGCATAGCCTCAAAGCTCATGTGGACCGTAACAAACACCTATGATGACACTACTGCAACCTACCGCAGATTAAACTGATGGTCTCTATTCTCCCTTAAACCCAGAATGGAAAGATTAAATCTCTGTCTCAAAACCTGGACCAACTGTCAGTCATGATGACTAACAGATTTAGGTTAAGGCCCTAATACCCAAACATGAGCTGTAGAAAGGTAAAGAAGGAAATAAAGACTCAAGCTGTGCTTCTTTTTGGAAAAACTTAATAAGAGGGGGGGGGGGGATTCTCCTGATGAAAGTTTGGAAATGGATGGAGCTTTGTTGAGGAGAAAGGTCTGATCTCAAGATAGATTAGGGATTGGAAGTGAATAGAGCCCATCAGTGCTCCGGCTCAGCCACTGGACCCCTGATAGCCCTGCAACAATGTCTCCACCAGAGGCCAGGTCTCGCTGCTTTCTAACCCCATTATCTCGCAGAAAGATTGATACACACCCCCCCAGGAGCGTAAGCACCACAAAAAGTGATACCCTTCCGTTCTCATTCGTGCGGGTTCATTAGTCTTGTCCACCCCGGCATCAAACTATATTAAGCCTTGCGACTAAAACACATAAATAGGGGCCACAAAGTTTCACCCCAAAAATAGGGGGAACTTGTTTTCCCAGACGTGCATCAAAAAAAGGCATGGTATTTAAATCCTGCAGCATGATGGGGAATGAATGAAGACTTGTGGAAGTGGGTGAACTGCTGGGAGGCAGCCAGGTTCAGGTTTGCTTTAGTGACTGGGAGGCTGTGAGCGGCTCATTCCACACCTCGACCTTTGGCACTTTTCACACCGTCTGAATGGGGGAAAACAAGTACAAGACATGAAACAGATCACAGGATGGACAGAAACTCGGCCCTGCAGAAAGGCGGCCTTTTAGCCGAAGGAAATGGGCCCTTCCCCTTGAGGCAGACCCACCTTGCAGCTTTGTCACCCAAGTGACATGAACATTGTTAGCAGATAGTTGCCAGGGAAGCCGCGGCGGCTCCAGCGTGGGAGATGGCATCCTGACTGTGAGAACTTTGACACGGCCAGACTGCAAGAGGCACCACCCAATAACCATATAAATGGGAGACAATGGGCCTAATTGCAATCAGGGAGCTTCTTTTTTTATTTGAAGACCTGAGTTTCACCCTGGCCACCGCATGCATTTCAAATGAAGCCACGCTGCCACAGGGCAGACCGGAGTCACCCATACAGACTGACACTGGGGGGGGGGCTATACATTCAAATACACACTGAAAATACTCTCATATCACTCTTTAATTTTAATCACCCTGTGCTTTATAAGACCTTTAGTTCTTTAGTATAAAATGTCACTGGTGACAAATTCTGCTTTATAACATACCTGGCCATTTTATACATAGAAAAGGTAAATAAAAGTCATTTTTAATGGCTCACTCTAGATATGAATTCTGTTTGACAGCTGCTTTGTGGCTCTCAAAGCTCTTCTTGTTTATGCTGTAGCTTATGCACACCAAAGGTGACGGGCCAGAGCAGAGCAGCAGAGGGGAGAATCCGTGTGTGGGCATTTCATTATGTTAGTGACTTTGAAGCCCCTCTTTTGATGTCTGTGAAAGTAGATCAGTGTCTCGGATAAAGTGCTTTTAAACATTTAACACACACGCCCCTGCAGACTAGACTATCAAAAATCCAAAAAATATGCATTTGATACGCGAGTAGCCTACAAAATAACCACCTACTCAGCAGGAGGAATGTTACAGTTTAATTCCTCTAATGCCATTCTGTCCTGTTTTTATAAGGCCTGTAAGTAATCATCCCCACGTCTGTTTTCTAAATAAATAGATTCTGACAGCCATCACACCTTGGCCCAACACTTGAGCTGCTAATTTCTAACTCCAGATCTTCTGATGTGTTGTTTATCACACAATACTAATCACTTTTTCGCCACTCCTGGATAATCATTAAGCACGACACACAAAACAAACCATCTCCGGTATAACACTTTGCGGTGACAGCAAACCAAGCAATGGGACTATTTCCCATATCTGTGATCCTATAATCTGCAGCAATCGTAGCGTTATGCTTCTTTTTACAACCCAGGGACCGGGTGGGGGCAGGGGGTACGGCGTGCGAAGGATGTCACCTGCGTTGAATGAGAAGATGGGTTATCTGCAAGATTTCTAAAGAGCGCCGCGATCATCAGAAGAGACGTGACACCTTTAAAGCGGTCTTTTGAAGTGCCCATTTGTATTGTTGAAGCCGACAAAGGAATTTTTGCCACCTCCAGACTTACAAGAGACCTTTACTCTAAACAGGGCAGGGGGAAGGAAGGGTGAGGCATACTTGTGCACTACACAGTCCGCTCCTGTGTGAATTTGCGTGTCGCCACTTCTGTGACTGGTTTTTCGGGCGGCGTCTCTGCGCTAAGGTGGCTCCTGAGAGATGAGGTCTGGTAGTTCTGGTGGTGCCTGAAGCTTCAAGGGGGGTTGTGAGTCAGGGTAGCAGAGGGGAAAAAGAAGACAGATCTGATCACTCATTAGTCACCTTATCAGCACGACTGCTCACGTCAGTAGAGCACACCTATACATGACGCTCTCAGTCAGTGTATTTTAATATGGTCTGATGAAAACTATTACTATAAAACCAACATTTCCTCAAAAAGGCTGATAATTCATTTGAGAATCTCTCAAGCAAACATAAGCACAATGGGATTTTCAACACCTGTAGAGGTAGATAGATTTTTTTAGCAATATTTGTTCTTAATTAGGCTCCTTTGTCTTTATTTGTTTGCATAATGCATGTTGACATAAAATGAAAAAAAAAAGGTGCGGCATCTTCCATCTTTGCAACACTGCTCTTTCCTAACTACTGGAAAAGTGAAAGTGCTAACCCAGAAGCCTATACAATAGTGCTGTTGAACAGATCCTGTGGTTTTCAGCACTTTAATTATAGGTCATATAAAGCTTCCATGGGTTCCGTACCAACACAATATGGCTAAAATTGTGTCTTTGTATTGTGCATGAAAAAACTACAGGAAAGAAAGACATTATAGTGTATAATTGTTTTATTTTTCCAAAAACAGATTCCAAGCCCATCACTATACCTGCAGAAAGACAGCCTGGAAAATCAGATCCCATTGAGAATTGTTTTTTTACTGTTAATTTACAACAGCACTATCATCTCCATTGCCCTTTTTAAACAATGAATACTTTTCTTGTTTGTTTTTTTCCAATTGCATTGTTAGATGGATAAGACTCCTCATAAAAGTTGCGCTGCATTTGCAGAGGTGCATAATTCTAAAATATATTCCCATTAGGGGAATACATGATTTTACTTTATTATTTCATTTTTTTAAATGAATTAAATCCGAAACTATTTCAACTGGCATTTTATACATGTTTACAGAATAGGAAACATTGTCTTTGGACTTCTCCCTCTAGAGGTAAGAAATGGAACTACATGACAGGCTCATCAGGACTAGAAGACTCAATAAAGCTTTCTGCAAAACAATTAATAGCTTTTTTTAGTTTGTTTAGTAACGTTTTGTCAGTCAATAGTGTTAAAATACATCTATAGTATTTATTTATGATAATAGTAGCCAAAATTCTGAATTGCAACCTGGTTCACCAACAAACGCTTAAATACTCCTAATGCATTCCAATTTCACATAGTTTCCATTATTCTTTCCTTCATTTACCAAAGTACAACAACAAGCAATGTGGGCCAATTTGGCGTGATCACACCAAAGTTCAAATGGCAGAATCACGTTTTCCCCTCTAGTTAAATTTCATAATTGTGTTTTTATCAGTCAGCCTGTGTGCCAAGTGCCAAATGGAGATGCAAAGGTCCAAACCCATCTACATGACCGCGGACACGAGTGACTGAGTGTGGGTATATCAATTACAAGGTGACTAGCAGGGGAGGAGCGGGTTTATCATTAGCGGGGACTGGCGCTGGCCTCTGGTAGTTCCAGTAATTACCTCACAAAGGGTGGTGCTTGCCTTCCCACTGCTTTTCCCACACTGCACTGCAGGCTCAGAATTCCAATCGGCCCCAGACCTGCAATCTCCTTGGTTTTAGACAGCAAATTACTGACAAGTTCCATTCTTCACAGCACTGTAATTGCTTTTTAGTGCTGTTTTTATTGAGGCAACCCCAACCCCCTGTACCCTTCCCTCAATAAAGCTAAGTCAGGGAAGGGGCGAAGGGTTAATATAGATAATATTAGAACCTAATTGGCAGGTCTGAGACCTCAGAAGAGTTCTTCAATTAAAAATGCCTTATCCTTACTGCATGTTATGTGAGTAGTATTCTTCCTGTGTCTGATTTGATAATCGATAATCAAGAATCTTGTTATCTTGTTGGTCTGATATTTAGAGGTGCACAACTCCTCAACGATGCTTTAGTGTTGGTCTGCTCCAGAGATTCCATATCATTAAGGCTCTTCACATCCCATACAAACGAAGCACTAAACATTTTGGATGCTCTGTAACTTAAATCACTTTGTGTTGTTTTTCCCACCCCTGTGCATTACACTCTCAATCTATTACTTTGTGGAAATCATTAGTCTCCATGTCAATACAAGCTCTGGGGAGAGAAAACATCTCATTATGGGACTTAAAGAGATCTGTAGCATTCTTGGCTCTGTAAAGCTCTTCCTTTCTTTAATATAGTTACTTTCCTTTCACTGAGTGGACAAATTCTCAACGTTCCAGTGCTGGACAACCAAACAGTTGCCCATTTGAAATGGGAAAAAAAAGGGAAAGAATTGAAAATGGCTGAGGGATTAGAGGATCTAAAACGGATAAAGGGATAGGAGATTCTTGGTGTGATCTAGTTTAGTTTGAAAGATGGAGGGTCTTAACAAGGATTTGAGACTTTAGAATTCATTGTGCCATTATTTCCATCTTGTGCAGGTTTACCAAAATTGTTGGCCATTTTGTCGTCCATAGGTTTAGTAGAAATTTGCATTTTGGGACCGATTTAAAAAGGTACTTTGACTCTATTTCCAGTCTGATACCAAAAGCAAGGTTTCTATATTTAATCTATCCATGCACAATTTGCATTCTTAATACAGAGCATTCATTAGAAAACACACTTTGTACATATTACAAAACCCCATGTTACAAAAATAAAGTTATTGTTGAGGCTTCTGTCGTCTGGTCTGTGCATCAACTGTGACTAGGCCCAGCCTCCATCAGCAAAACAACCCTTGGGCTATAACCCACAATTGACTCAGGTAGCAGCCCAACTCACCCGTGCCTTCTTGTGTCTATCCCTCTGTCAGTGTAAGCAGGTTGACACCTTTGACCCTGTCAGGGTGTCAGATAGCTTGTCATAAGCCTTCAATAAAGTACAACGACAAGCCCTCTAATACATCACCACACGAGCTCTAGCCAGAAATGAGAGGCTGCGATCTTTCCAGCCTCGAGGCAGACAGGTGCGCTGTCGGGAAACACACACAAACACAGCAAACAGTCACATATAAAGCCTGTCTATCAAAGTAATGGTTAATAAAATGGTAATTGATAACATAATGGTGTGTAGCATTTATGAATATATCTGTCATAAACAAAACTCAGAGTTAATGAGGAATTTTCGGAATGATATTTAGCGCCCTTAAACGCAACGATTAAAATGCATTCAGCTCTTTTGTCAGTTGAGGGTTGCCTCAGAAGAGCTTACATATGATCAGTCAAAAGACAAACAGCCTGCCTTGACCACCTGGTGAGCAAGTTCTGCCTGTCACCAAGAGGCCTCTGTAGAAGCCCTACAGGGCCACTTACAATCATCTTGTCAATGTCACGATACATGAATGTCAAAGGAATAAGACGAGACTATCTTACAAATCATTTGGCATCAATTTGACAAGTGAAAAATCCCAAATCAGGACACTTACCGGTTCTTGATGCCACAGATTTCAGTTGATGCTGGTCGTCTTCGAGACCTTGCTTCAACATGCTGCGCATTCCAAACAATTATCTACCCAAAAGGAGCAACAGGTTCACACTTTAATCTTTGATGCCTCCTTCGATGGGATATAGCGGGATTTAAAACGGAGAGCAGGGTTGGGACAACCCTTACAAACCTGTATACACAGCAAACATGAATCAACTTCAAACCAACCAAAAAAGTCTTTCAAAGAATTACCTTTATCCTCATCATTGTTTCATCTTGTTGACGCTTGAAGCAAGTTTCAAAGACAGGAGCTGATATAGCCTCAAATATTACTCCAGACCAAATGTACTTTGAGTTCATGCTTTCAATAAAGGTCATTGAAAGGGTGGCTGAGAATTTGAAGCAATGGAGCATGGTAAACTCGTGTCTAAGCAAGTCATCCTTTACCAGGAAATCCAGTCCCCTGGCATGGACGTAGTCCTTTACACCTTGCCAGTATATCCACATCCTGCAAGCCAGCAATTCCCATTCTTAATACACTCCCCTCTCCAATGCCAGAGGCCCCCGTGCTCTTTTCGAGGAAACGTGTCCTTGAACAGCTTGTCGTAACCATCTGTCACGCATGTCCCAGGACGCCAGTGGTTCACACGTATACTAGGGCACTCCTCATATGTGAGGAAACTGCCAGTAGTTCAGTGATATCCTGTGCTGTGTGGCACCAACGATGGAGAAAATAACTTACATGTCATTAATACAATTGCTGGTTTTACGATTTGCGTTATTAATTGTAGCTGTTTAATTTCCACCATATACTCTGAAGTCAGATCACCATGATGCTTCTGCCTCTGCAAGTTCCATTATCAAAGTACATAGAACCTTTGAGTCAATATGGAATCAAACATTTCCGCATGGGCCCAGGGCGGAGTGCAAAATGTTATGTAAATCCCCTTAACGACCTTTTCAAGCTTCCGACAATCACCATACAAAGGTGATTGGCAGCCGACACTGGTGCACATTTATCCTTTTGCCCCATCGTATCTCTCTGTGGCGCCCCCTACTGTGAAAGGCGTGGGGTAGGGTGCCCAGTGGCACTTGTTGCCAATAGATGAAGCCAGCGTGGATCCTCTCATGGCAACGATGCCGGTCGTTGTAATAATGTTCGGTTTGTTTCCTGCTTCACACCTCCTTTGGGACTTTGCCCGACCTATAATCCAGTACATGAGACGCAGAGGGTGGTATCCCATGCCTGTCCATCTGAGTTCCAGCCCTGCTTAGCCCAAACCAGCTCCTTTGTATGATTCACACAGCGCTCTATTGGATGCCCTAGTGCCAATTCATAATTCAGCTCTATTAATGTGAGTGTTCAGTGACTGATTCTAAAAATAGGGAAATATTATATTTAGGCCCCTTATAATTCAGATAATACATTGTACACGTTTTAAATATCTATGCATAACTATATAAATTCCCCACCTCTGTCTCTGTTTAGTGCGCGCACACACACACACACACACACACACACACACACACACACACACACACACACACTCAAACTGTTCCCAAGCCCCTTACTGAGTGTTTTTATCCTCACTAGGCCTCATCTCAGAGGGGAGTCAAGCCCCTACTGAGAGTCTTATCCATTTCCTACTTTAAAGCCTGTTCAGTTCTTTGGCAGTACTCCTTTATTCAGAAACTTTCATAATTTATTTTGAATGTGGTATGAATGATTCAGTGCAACTAAGCTTATGATTGTGTCGGTCATATATTGCATTATTTTGCCGCAGAAAAATGTCACTAAATGATGAAGCCCATTGATAGTGACCTCCTGAGCGGTGACAGGCGCAAAGAATGGAGTTTTAAAAAAAAAAACAAAGCACAAAGTTTATTCGTACAGTATAAATTTGTGTATACATTTTAGTCGTGATTGTGCATCACTGGGGGGAAAAAATTACATTTGTGTACACGAGGACGGTGCGTATATAAGTGTATGTGTGTGAGTGTTTGTGTGTGTGCGACTGTATGAGTGTGTGTATCCTTGTGTGTGCGTGAGCGCGTGTGCGAGTGTGTGTAATAAATACACCCCCTACTGTCCTATTTCTACTCTTCTGTCCACACATCACAACATGTGAGATATGAAGCGGAAAAGGAGAAATGAGAGAGACCGTCAAAAAATGGATATTTGCGCTGTTTACCTGGGAACGTGGAACGGTGGAATATGCCCTACCTCAAGAATCTTCACAAGATTATCATCCCACTGGTATGTTGTACCTGTAACTGTATTTCATTTAAAAAAAAAAAAAAAAGATCTGCTTCTAAACAATTAAAACAAACCTTATGCCATAAAAAGAGGTGTCTGTAGTGGAGTAAACAGAGATCTTCTAAGGCTTTTAATATCATTGTTATCTCATATATATTCAAATCAATCACTGAAGAGAATAATAATAATAATTCATCTACAAGGGTTTTCAGCCTGGAGGTGAAATATTCCAGATAAGAGCTTATCTCAGATTCCAGATATGCGGATTGGCTCTAGCAGGAGATCTTGGGTTATAAAATAGGATTTTGACAGGTTGCAGTGCACGTGTTTGCCCTCATCTCCGTTGTCATCCTGCAACACCTGAGGGTGACTGAGCTCTAATTGTACATAGAGGAAAAAGGGGAACATTTGACTTGTGGTTTTTGTCAGCTTCATGAAGGATTGCCAATTATCTTATTCCTTCCCTTTTATATATATATATTTTTGAAATTGCGCAATTATTTTTAAGTCTAACACTGTTCAAGAGCTGATTTATATTTAAATTTCACTATTACATTTATTTTGATTTTAGTCTGTGAGTGCATCCACATGCACATTTTCCCAGCATGAATATGAACAAATACAAATACCAGATATATATTTCAGATCAGCAACGCCTGCAACTTTTAAACTATAGCATCCCCCCAAACTGGACACCCTTGAAAAGATACTTCCTTCATAAAGATGTGATAAACACGGCTTCTTTTCCTTATACCTGTAAATGGTTTGTAAAACTGGAAAAACTGTGGTTTAAGTTTCGCCGGTGTTCTTTCAGACATAGTTCCTGGTTACTGGAACATCATTGTGATTAAATCTTCACTGACAACTGAGTCACGCTACAACAATATGTACTGCTGTTGATCGCATTCAGCATGCACTTGCATATGCTGAATGCGATCTCGCAGACTTTCGCCGGTGCAAAACCTCACATTCTGGTTGTAGAACATTGTGGGGCTGCACGGTACAGTTCACCAGCAACGCCAGACGCTTTTCCCCTCCTGCTGCCCCCTCTACTGGTCGAAGTCATGGTTATAAAACGGCATGATTCAAATGCAACCTCGCACTTTTATGGCTGAAATGTGAATGCACTATTCCCTGTTCCCTGCGCTGCTGTGAGCCTCAGCCTCCTGCATGGCCATGCTCTCGGGAAAATAGTGACCACATCACTGGCCAGGAGAGTTCAAATTAAAGGGAGACACGAGTCTTCAAGTATAGCTGAATAGATTGCTTTAGCATCATTTTCTATGAAAAGGTGTGACATATTGGCCAAGTGTGCCTCAAAAGACATATCTCAGTCTAAATTGATTTTTATGAACTTAAAAGAGGGGAAGAATTAATAATATGCATCCACCAGCATCCAATACTGACATCTGGCATTAATTGTGAGTAGTTAGAAAGCGCTCATAAATACTGCGATCATATAAAAGCTTTCTGTTTGATCTAATCGAACAAGAAAAACCTAACACTTATTGGTTCCAAACAAAGCCGGTTCCATGTAAATCCCCCCTCCGGGATGAACCCAGCGGCTGCAGCGCCAACGCTGGCGGTGAGCGGGCTGCACTTCTCCTCTTGGCCGCGGGGGGCGGCGACATTTCCCCGTCCCTCTTTCCTCCCTCCACCTCCCCGGCGGGTGATCACGGAAGTGTTCTCTGATCGCGGAAGTGAATCGATCCACTGACGCGACAAATAACCGCGATCGATCTCCGGCTCCAGAGGGGGACCCTTCCACCGGCGTAAGTACCGATCCCCCCCGCCACCCACGCCCCACACCCCCAATTCCACCCGCCGATCGGACGCGACTCCGCCGCCGACGTCGTCAAACTCGCTGCCCCCCCCCCACCTCCACCTCCACCTCCCGGACAACTTTGGCCAACTTTAACGAGCCGCTCCGACAAACTCGCCGGATCGCTGATCCCCCCCCCCCCACACACACCACCACCGCCTCCATCCCACCTCCATCCCGGGCTTCGGCGTTAACGCCGGGCCCCGCGACGCCCGCAAGCTCGACCGCAGAGGTCCCCGACGCCTCTCGAGCGATCAAAAAGCAAAGAAGCCCGCGGTGGTGCTCCGTCCTCCATGTCGAGTCGAACTGGTCCAACCACTCGCACACCGGGAAGCTAAAGCTGCTAGCTTAGCGAGCACACGTCTTAAATGTACCCTTTCACTTTATTCCACATAGCACAAGCGCTTTTTTTTAGAAAGGGTGTCACTTGCTTAAATCCCTCTCGCGGATTTCTCTTCGGGTTTTGTCCAATAATAACCTGCTTTTTCTTTTCCCGTTGTTGTTTCAGGCGCCTCCAAGATAAACTCTTACTTTTCTTTGGTGCTCGTTAGAGACTTTTTTTTTTTTTTTAAATCACACTAAGATCCATCGAAGGCAGCCATGGGCGCGTTTGCAAGTATATTCAAAGGTTTGTTCGGGAAAAAGGAGATGAGGATCCTGATGGTGGGCCTGGATGCTGCAGGGAAAACGACAATACTGTACAAACTCAAACTGGGAGAGATCGTGACTACCATTCCCACAATAGGTAAAGTCAAAGGGGGGGGGGTTGTTTAGTGGGCGTCCTTGTGACCGTTTGACCGTCTTTTAGGTTTTAACGTGGAGACGGTGGAGTACAAGAACATCAGCTTCACGGTGTGGGATGTCGGCGGTCAAGACAAGATCCGACCACTTTGGCGTCATTACTTCCAGAACACCCAGGGTAAGGTCACCTCACTCTGAAGTCGAGTGTGTTTTTAACGCAAAGTCGTTTCGAAAGCGCCGCTGGAACAGCTATCGTCGGGTCAGCCTTTCAGGGCGATGGTCTTTTAAGCCCGGCTCCTAAAGGAGCAACGGTTTTGGTGAGGACTTGGCGATTAGGGCCCGATGCTGCTCCACATGCTGGAGATGACCTTTTCCCACTGGACTGGGTGTACTGGGTGTACCTTGAACACAAGGAAGCCAGTGTGGTATCAAACACAGTCTGATTCAAATGTGCCGGTGATTCCAGTGTCAGCAGTCACAAAGACAGCCATGTCAAATCATTCAAATGGGCGTGTTAATTACAGGATATCCGTGGATCATTTATGATTCATGACTCATCTATCATTTCAATTTTGGCTCCCTATTGTGGTGATGGGTAGGTAAGTTAGAAAATGCAGATCCATACGTTTAGCTGGGTGCTACAGTAGAACCTGAGGCCCTGGCTACCTCATGCTTGAGTGAAGTGCTTCAGTGAAATGAGAACTCCTTCGTGGAGTGTGTGCAAATCACTGTGCACTTATTACTAGTTCTGTCTTGTACTTCAACCCCCTGGGTGGACCAGCAGGTGGGCAGCATTGCTCCACTCTGCTCCCCTGCTTCCTTCTTCTCTGGCTGCATCTTTCTCTCGTTGTGAGGTTTTTTTGTTTTTGTTTTTTTATAGTTACAATACGCTTTAAAAATAATTTCATGGTCTACTTATAGGTACGTCTGGGGATACTCAGACTTATCTGTATTAGTGCACCACAGTCACGTGCTGTTAAGGATAAGGCTTGTTCTGTTTAGATATTGCAGACGTTCATCCAGAGCACATTCAGAATCACAGGCTCACAAGTGGACTAGTGAACAAGCTTAGGCGATTAGGTGGGGTCTGACATCAGAATAAATACAATAAGAGACTTTGAGTGGGTTGGCACATGGGTTCTCCAATCAGCACAATTAAAATGACACCATTGATGTGAAAATATTTAAATAAAAGAAATGGAAGTGAGATTGAGGGACTTGGCCACTGAGGACAGAGCACCGATTAGATTGTATCGTATGTAATCATATGGCCCGATTTGATCCCCTTTTAAGAGTGTGAGAAAATAGTAGAAACGTTCTCGGAACATAAGCAAATTTTCCTGAACAAGATGAAATAATAGAAAGTGACGGTTTCGTAATTTTCCACTTGATTAGGTCTGGCAGCACCTAATTTTCATTTTTAAAATGTGTGTGTGTCAAATGTCCACGTGGAAGAGCCGTCCGACTCATTATCTCGCGCTTTTCTCCCGTGCAGGTCTAATCTTTGTCATAGACAGCAACGATCGCGAGCGAATCAACGAGGCGCGCGAGGAACTCACGAGGATGTTGAATGAAGACGAGCTGCGTGAAGCTGTCCTGTTGGTGTTTGCCAACAAACAAGTAAGCCGCACTGAACACGTTTCCTCCAGTTTTCCATCTTGTCGTAATCAAGCTAATGTTTTTCTGTTTAATGTGGGGTTTTTTTTGTTTGTTTGTTTGTTTTTTTCGCGTGCAGGACCTTCCAAATGCAATGAATTCTGCAGAAATCACAGACAAGTTGTTGCTTCACAGCATGCGCAACAGATCCTGGTACATCCAGGCAACGTGTGCCACGTCTGGAGATGGCCTCTACGAAGGACTGGATTGGTTGTCTAATCAGCTCAAGAACAAGTCATAATCGCCAACTAAAGTGCTCCATACGATCTATGGCCTAGATTTCTTGCAAACCCGGGTTACCTTATCCAGAAAACACACTGGATGCTGCCTCAATCTGAGCTTTATCTTTCCAAATATCCATTGGTGCGGGTTATCTATCTTATTCTTGTAAAGCTGTCTTTGTTTTCTTTGTAATTGTTAATATATTTAGTAAAAGGGTGGCCTGCTGCACTGTTGCGGTAGTTATTTTGACGTGGTTGTTGGACAGCAGCGTCTCTACATGGAATGAGCTAAAAGGAAGGTGGGGGAGGTGAAAGAATTTACTTGCACATGGTGGCATCAGGACCTCAACGCAGTCCAACGACTCCTAATCAGGCCACAGACATCGAGTCATCCCTGAGGATTTTTGAGTTCTATAAAAAAAATATATATATATATATATCGCGCCACCGTGGAACTTGATGTTATGATGGCTCATCTTAGCCATTGGCTCTGTGTAACAGCCCCCTAAATGGTCATTTGTAAAACACTGACTGTAACCATTCAGCCTGCCTTGAGCTTCCGTCTGTGGACCAGCGTTTGTCATTAGTTTGTGTTGGCTCATGCAGCTGCGATGATCTCACGTCTTTCTGCTTCCTTGTATTTCAAATGGCTCTTGTCAAATCAGCCTCAGGTATAACTTTGGGCAAACTCCACAATGTTGATTATTGGTCTTTAATGTTGTGGGTGTGCGTTACCGCTCTCAGGAACTGTTCCTCCACTGAATACTCGTTCAAACACCCCCCAATACTGCAATATTTGATATGTGTAGTGCAGCATCACAGAGAATAGCACATTACAACAGCTCACCAGCTTCAGCCAAAGGGCTGCAAAGACAAGGACATGCAGTTCATCGGCCTTCTAATAAGCAAAAACCCACCACTGTCTAGTGTAATTATTAAATTATTTTGATTAGCCTTTTTTAATTTCAATAACCTTTCTTTTTAAGATTGCAGTCACCTTAAGTTTGTTCGCTTTCCCACTCATTTTGATTTTGGAAAAAAAAAAAAAACCCTGGGTCTTTGTTGCGGTAAATCAGAGGTCCTTAGAAAACAGCTTTTTTTATATACATCTGAGAACCCTGAAAAGGGGGAAACGAGCTAGTTTCGGGGTGGATGAAAATCGGGCTGTCATATGACTAACGACCATGTGAACGATGGAAGAGAGCCATCTTTGATTCAGTCCATATTTTCGTTTACTTACGTTTCTTTAAGGAAAAAAAGGCGGTCCGAGCATTTTAGCAGAGACTTCTAAATGTCTCTTTATCCTATGATGACTGTTTGCAGGATCCTCCTAACTTATTCAAATGTATAACTCATTGTAGGTCCAGCTCAAACGTTTGACTTTTACGTCTTCCTACACACGATCGCCCTTTTCTTTTGTCTTTCCTCTTTCATTCAAGCTCTTGTGTCCATTTTCCCCGAGATTTGCATCAAGATGGAAACTTTGTTTGACTTGTGCTATTAAAAACACTTGTTACACGTCACATTGACTCGAAAGGCGTTGTTTTGCGCGAGTGATTTTCTGCTTCTTGGTGTTTTAAGGCGAAGTTTTTCCACAGCGTAGATTTCCTCTGGGGAGGGGGGGGGCAGCAGTAGGCGGACCACTTCCTGTTTCTCGGCCGCCGTTGCCATGGTGACTCGTACTCTCTGGGCTCCATTGATGGCGTCTTGTTGTCGTCACGTGACCCAACTCAATGGAAGTCAGAGTTAACGATTTGACACGAGTTCACCTGACGGGAAAGACAAAAGTCAACGATCGTAGCTTAATATTTGACCTAGTGTTTTTGAAATTCATTAAAGTAGCACGACTGTTGCCTTGTCTTCAAGCTATTTGTACTTCAACACCACTTGAACTAGCGCAGCGGTTTGTTAGGACAGATAATTTCAGGGTGACACCGACCCTTCCGATGATCCAGAAGATCCACGAACATTGTTTATAATGGTGCATACCAAATCCCCAATAGCTCATTTAGTCTGTCGGGGATCTTTTTCGATAGAATTAAAAACCTGCACGGTAGTCTGATGGCTGATCTGCACTGGAGAGTTACTTGAGGCTTCTCTGATTATTCATTTGAAAATTGTATACCCAAGTTGGCCCTTATCATTTGAAAGAAAGTAATGTCATTCTTATATTGATGCAAAAATATACATTTGTAGCAAACATCCACACAGCTGTATCATAACTACTACAACCAGGTGGCTTAACACCGGTGAAGTCATTTTAATAAATGCGTTTTTTAAAATTTGGTGAACCTGATCTTGCCATTGATACCTTTTTAAATAACAGACTGTTCAGGTGTGTTAAGGAGACTTTATTAAATAAACTATCACAAATATGTGGAACTATAACACAATAAGAACCGATTCAATCCTTTTCCAAGTCAGCGACACATTCGTGGAAGAACAACTTGTCACCGTTGACATGATGTGCTGATGTGAAGCGACTGCCTAATCTTTGGGTTTGGCACAGTAATGAGCGCACACACCCTGCGACACCCCAAGCGGCTGAGAGCAGCATTCCTGCAGGTCGATTAGGCTACTATGGTTAATGCAGCCATGCCTATAAAACAAGGCAGGAGAGGACGGTGCCGTTGCAAAGAGAACGGGAGCCTGAGTCTCAGGGACCCTCGTAGAGTTGCATTGTGTGGCCTTCTCCCCCACTGCTCCATCAGCAGGGTTGTGTGTGTGGTGCTCCAACGCTACTGGGTCATATAAAAAGGACCTGCCTGGTTTCTTGCACTCTTCTTTATGAATGCCTTGCTCTTTTTTTTTTTTTTTTTTTAGTGCACACCCCCCCAGGTGCCGGCCAGCAGAATACCCCCTTTCAGGCCAATTCAAAGCAAATGCAAACACTACACTCCATTATGACCACTGGACATTCCAGACGTATCGCACAACGCTGGGGGATTAAGGAGGACCCCGCATGACAAAAGTGGACTGAAGTGGGATTTTTTTTTTCCCCCCCAAAACAATTAAAAGTGATTTCACATGAAAATGTTTGTTTCATTTTCAGAGGGTTTCAGCACCGTCCCCCCATCCCATGTTCTGTGTACGTAGTGACGGGAAAGGGATCCTGCAACATTAAAAACTTAACAGCCACTGTGGCCATGTTCAAGTATTTACTTGGGTTTATTCTGCAAAATAGGACACAATACAATTTATCTTAAATGGGCGGGCATATTTGAAAAAAAAAAAAAAACAAGGGCAATTAGAGCAACTCATTAGCTAGAGTGGCTAAAAACCAGACTGCAATAATTGTGCCCCCAACCCCCAAATCCACAGGACATGCGGGGGAAATGTGGTCTTCAGGACCAGTCAAGCTGCTGTAAAACCACCCTCTGCGTCTTTAAACTGGGGGGTGATGAGGGCATTAGTCGTCCGAGTCTGTGTCGTGGCGTCGCCTGTGGCTTTGTGCGACACCGACGGGGGCCGTCTTGTGGCCGATGCCCTTGCGGGGAGCGGGAGACCCCCCGTCGGAGGAGTCTGTGTCGTGTCGCTGCCGTCGGCGCGGGGGACTGGGAGGCTGTCGCTCGGCGTTGGACCCCCCCCTTGAATGGCTGTCATGGGGCCTGGCTCCGCTCTGGCTGTGGTATGATGGATTATGATGAGAGTGCTCTTTTCTCCGCCTGCAGCAATAAAAGCAGACAAATAATCCACAACTGAGGCGTGTTGGATCAGGTACGGTGTGGTAATGCTGGAGGACGTCACACTGCTGGGGAGAGCAGATACCATCATCCTTTAAGGATCTATAGCATTCTATAGCATCATCTCAGTTTGTTCTCTGAAGTCATGAGAACAAGCGCAGCTATAGTTTAAAAGCGGTGGTCCAGTGGTTTGCGCGGGGCGGTGCTTTAGTGCCCTCTAGTGACGGCAAGAGGAATCAACTAATTCTTATTACAGTTCAACATCTGGCATGAAAGTAAAGGTTAATATTAGTCAAGTGTTGAATTATTGATGATATTGTTTGCATATCAATAACTAAACAAACCTTTTTCTGTTGTCATCCGAGTCTGACGAGGACGAGTCTCTTCTCTGCCGTTTCTTCTTTTTTTCCTTCTTTTTCTCCTTTTTGCTCTTTTTCTCTTTCTTTTTCTTTTCAATCCTGCAAAAGTTAAATAAGAGAAGTTTAATATCATGATAATTACTCCGATTACCTCAATTCGTATACAGTATTTCAGTAAGACATGTGGATGATGAATATTCTATTGTGAACACACCGTTCCGTAGCTCCTTTTTCTTCATGCTGTGGTGGCTTTTTAATTGCCGTTTCTGGAAAATCCTCTGTTTTGTGGTGCTGTAAATATTTATGATACTTGACTTAATACATTAAGTCATTTAACTAAACTTGTTGTTTCAATGAGGAAAAAACTTACTGTAAAAACAGGCAGTCCCATTTTAGCCACCTCCTTTTCTTTTTGAGAAAGCACCATTCTTCGTGACCCCAAACTAGAAGAGAAACCATTGAGAACCACTGATGCTCTACCACCATCTGTAATGTTGTGGAATGTTCAATAAAAACTACAGTTGACACTGTTTAAAACAAGAACCCTTACCCAGAGCTTCCTAGACCAGAGACACGGTCAACATTTTTCTCTTCTCCATCAGCCTCTTCCCTTCTGTAAACGTCCACAAGGTCCTGCATAACGAATGGGAACAAAGAAATCACTTTTATAAACAGATTCCTGTAAGGCGTTGGGATGAAATTAACTAAACAAAGTGATGCTGTTTACCTCTTTGGTCAGGCCTGTCGGTTGTTTCTTGATGGTCTTGTGCCCTCTGCATGAAGGATAAGAAACATATGCATCTGCTATGTTTACTGGACAAACTTGTATTTATTAACAACGCAATCAATTTAATCATGTGGTGTGCTTGAGATTCAAAGGTATTTTATAGGAGGCCTTTGAAATAATTTTCCATGAGGTTGTACGTACAGTGCAGCCATCATTGCCTCCTGCTCTGCAGCCTTGACCGCAGCGAGCTCTTCTGCTTTGGATGCAGGTCTGATGCCCTTTTTGTCTTTTGCATACCACGTCAGATCTTTGCCCTTTTGCCACCGGCCTACTGGTGCCATCAAAGAGTTCCCTGGAAACATGACAGAGGAATGGCAGCTAGTTGAGGAAAACAGTGCTGTTTTATGTGTTATGACTGCAAAACAAGAAGACAATAAAAATGATAGTACATTGATGTTAATATCCATCAGAAACCCGCCACATTAAGAGCATATACAGAACTGCTACATAAATTGAAATATTTCCTTTTTGCTCTATTAATCAGGGTGAAAAACCATTTGTAACCATGAATCCATAAGTACTCTTAATGACACTAATATGCACCCTTGATTCACCTGATCTCGTCTCATTAAAAGGCTTCACCCACGACTGTACGTGGTGTCCCGCTACCCTATGTTTACATTCGCCCTTGTTCTCCAGATAATAAAGTTGACTTTAAACGCTGCCCCGGCTCCCAGCAACGCTACGTAACGCGATCTCGTCCACTGGCACATGGACGGCGGTGGAGCCGGGGCAGCGGGGGTGGGTTCGACCGTCTGTCCGTCAAACAAAGGGGACGCCGGACTCTCCGAGCGCTTACGTAGAGACCGGGGACCACGCCCGAGCAGCGTCCGCGTCGAGTAATGAGGGAATCTATCACAACAGGTACAAGAACAACTTAAAAAAAGAAGGCGTGCGGACACGCGGTGTGTAGTTTAGACCCCCCTCCCGCGGTGTTTGTGAATCAGCAGTAGCTCTCAGCGGCGCTTCTGCGTGCTCGAACGTCAGCAGCGTGGCTGCCACTCACCGAGGTAGTTTTCTCTGTGCTTGTCGACTTTTACGTCGTCCCAGTTGAACTGGTCCTGGCCTCCGCGGACCCCTCCAGCTCTCGAAGAACCAAACATTTTATTTTATCCAGTAAATCTGGTCGTTAGAAGGAGGAAAGGGAGCGGGGATCTGAGCGACTCTACACTAAACAGCTACCTCGCTGCGGTCGCATTAGCTGAGCGATTTGTTTGTAGCCCTCACTTATCGGGGGGGGTCAAGGTTACTGACGCCTCGTCGGTCCCGGGTGTAACCGAATACCTCTGAGTTCCAGTTTTAGACTTTTTTGTGGCTCTTTACATGCGCCGTTTTCTCGGTGCGCAGGGCGGCGCTAACGCTAAAGCTAAGGCTAAGCTACACGGCTAACCTCGAGGCCTAAAACAAAGTTTTTTGGGGGTGGGCTGGTGGTCGGTGACGCAGCTCTAAATGCCCCCGACGACACAAACGAAGCGGCCGCTCCCGGACGCCTCCCTGCGCGCACAGACGCGCACATATGAGCGTAAACCCGCGTCGCTCTCGTAGCGGCTAATGCTTATCGCCGTCTTGTTTTGTCGCGCGCGCTGCCGACGCTCGCGAACGTAACGTGTTGATGTTTTGGCCCGCAGTGATGACGTAGCGCACGCGGCAGGGTCCCCCTCTCGAATGGCTCTTAGCAGCACTCAGAGGAGGAGAGGGCAAATCCTCCGCACACGGACCTAAAGTCTTGGACTAACGTAGCCCCCCGATGTTCATGAGATATATTTACAGACGTTTGTCAGGTAGGAAGGACGATGTTTGTCTCCTCTGTGATGTGTACTTGAAATGTTCACCGCGAAAACGCAGCTCTCGTCATTCATTTTCGTTTTTTTTTTTTTGCTGCGTTGTTGATGGTGAGGAAAGATGGTGGTGGTGCTGGTGGTTGTGGGATTACTAATCCGAGAGTTATTCTGCGTCCTGAAACGATTCGGCTGTTGAGCCCTCGCGGCTCTCCCCGGACCTGGCGAGATCACCATGGCAACTTGTGCCGAACTCGTGACGATGAGAGCTTCGGGAATCCGCCGATCGTTTTCCTCCTGAGCTCCTACAACAGCAAATACGACCGTAGGGGCGTTTGAGTAACACCGTAATACACCTAATGTTGGAGGTTTAGTCAGGGCGGTACGAAATTACAGAAATCCCGAAATAATCCATCCGGATTATTTTTAAAATAACCACAGCTCATCACCCAGCACCACTGTTGTCTCAGTGTTTAATTATTGCAGTGTTTTAAATGAATTGTGTCAATCAGTGTGTTTTCAGACATTCTAAAATGTTGCTAAATTAAATCAAATCTACGTGTAATTAATTACACGAACTGCTAAATTTAGTAAAGTAAATAATAATAACAGCCTTAAAAATACCATTGAGATGCTATTTTATCCAAGATGACTCAACTGACCATGTCTGGATTAAATGAGCTCATATTTTATTTTGAAAATCATTTCTCCTTTACCAACATCCACATTTTGATTCTGTTTCCCGACAGCTGTCATCGCTTTTATTGCACCGACAGTGAGTCAAAGTGCACTTTACGTTGCCTGAGTTCCTGTTGGTTATCTGTTGTTACCCTTGATATTCCATCATAATGAAGCATTAAGAAAAAACTCTGCTAATCTTGCAGAAGAACAAATGATTAATAGGAAAGAAAAAGGGAGAGTAGATACCCAGACCAGCTCTGCTACTATTTACTGGTCAGACTGGTCAGACAGTGTTGCAGCAAAACAGAAAGGATCAGGCTCCACATGACTTAAATTACACTTAAAACAGTAATTAAGCACATGAGGTTTAGTGCACATGTTTAAAGTTAAGGACAGTACAGGCAGTGTCTGATAATAAACTCCCGTGGTTCTCCTTTCCTGTCAGGTGACAGAAGCGTTTGTCAATAAACGATAATTCAATTTTGTACGCTAAAGGTTTTTTACCTTGAAAAAAGGGTTTAAGTGGTTTCGAAAAAGAAGAGCTTAAAACTTTTTGGAAGCAATCGTCACTATAGAAACTAATGATGTAATATTGTCTTAATTTATGGGGACAAAGAAGTCCTCTAATCATTTCTATATCAATGACTAATTATACAGGATGGAAAAGTTGAAAATCCAGAAAATGAAGTCCTGCGCCTTTAATCAGCCCTGTTACTGTCATTGCACTTGAAGAGGCTGTTGTCATCTGCACCTGCAAACACAACCTCACTGCATCAGATTTGCCTGGAGGCGAGACGGCTGACGATGCAAAGGCGTTTAGGTTTTTTTTAGCGTCACCCGAAACTCCAGAAGAGTTATCTTCCAGAGACTTTTGTGCACGTCATTATGTCATATGGAACACCTGATAATTGGACAGCTTTCCCACCCATCTGATAAGTGACCCTCGTGTAAGTAACAACCCTCACGAGTGACAGTCGCTGCTGGTTGTTGTGTGATATATCTGATGGTAAAGCGAGGACTGCACGTCTGCATACATGTTGGGTCACTTTAGAAAGAGCATTGTAAACGAACCTTAAGCACCTGAGGGTGCACACGGCCCTACCCTCCACTGTTGTCTCTTCCTGAACTTGAACAAGGTTGACCAGGATCTAGTCACACCCTGCTTCTTTCACTGCGTGTGTCCTCGGTGTGTGCGCTTGTGTGTGCGTGTAAGAGGTAAGAACACTGCAGGCATCGCTTCCCTTTCTACTGAGAGTCTACATCTAGATTTGTTGGTTTTAAATGAAAGGCTGTTTCAACTAAACCATCAAGCAGTGAACATTCGGTGTTAGTTGGTGTTTGCGGGTTCTTGTGCAGATTGTTTCAGAAGGCTGTACACTTCAGCTGAGTGTCTGTTTCCAGCCAGCAGCAACAGAGCAGACCTTTCATCTCACGAGCGTTTTCTCCCCGCTGACCTCTCTGATTGCTCCGGCACTTCTAGGAGCTATTTTGGGATCGTTTGAGTTTTTTTTTTTTTTTTCTCTTTGACGACTGCTGCTTCGTGGACTTTATCCCGCCACAGCAGCGCTCGCCGATCTTAAAGCATAATAATCTGTCAAAGCCACAGGAGCGCGCGACGGTAGACGCGCTTCCTCTGTGACTCAGGCTGCTTCAGTGGTCGCACGTTGGGTGTCTCGACTGAACTCTTTTTCTCTTTCTGTTTTTTTTTTTTCCCCTCTCCAGCTATGGCTGGACCCAGGCCTGTGGTGCTGAGCGGGCCCTCCGGGGCGGGGAAAAGCACTCTGCTCAAGAAGCTCATGAGAGAATACAACAACGTCTTTGGCTTCAGTGTCTCTCGTAAGTGGACCGCTCGGCGCGCACTTGTTTAGTGTTAAATTTATTACGATGATCGTGAGGTTCTTGGCGCTCTTCAAGGTTGTAACGCAGGTAAACAAAGAAGTGCACTCATTAGCGCTAAAGGAAGTGAAGGCAAGAGAAATAATCTGCTATTTGTGTCAGATTACAGACTGAAGTTGTAGAGAAAACAGATTTTCTGAATTCATGAAGGGAATGTGTTGATAATCCTCAGATACAACAAGGAATCCTCGTCCTGGAGAAGAGAATGGCAAAGGTACGGCGTCGTCTTCCTCGTTCTGGCCCACCGTCAAAGTCGGGATCGAAGTCGGCAGTCATTGTTCTGTTGGGGGGTTTTCAGATTACCATTACGTCACGCGAGAGGCAATGCAGGCCGGCATCGACAACGGCGAGTTCATCGAGAACGCCGAGTTTTCAGGGAACATGTACGGGACGAGCAAAGCTGCCGTGCAGGACGTTCAGGCCAAGAACCTCATCTGTATACTTGACATCGACATGCAGGGCGTGAAGAACATCAAGAAGACAGACCTCAATCCCATCTACATCTCAATCCAGCCACCATCCATGGAAGTCTTGGTAAACGCATGCAGATTCACTTAAACAATGCATGAGAATTCCTGCATGGGAAGGTTCCCAGTTCTTGGGTGTGACAGCAGATATACTGGTCATACTGGTTTTTCAAAGGCCTCCACAATAAGGCCTCTAAATCGATCCGCTGCGTTTCAGGAGAAACGTTTAAGAGACAGAAAAACGGAGTCAGAGGAGAACCTGCAGAAGCGTCTGAACGCAGCAAAGAATGACATGGAGTTCAGTAAGTGATTATGAGTTTTATTTCAAAGATGAAACAAGCAAAAAAATGTAATAAAACGAGTAAATATGAGTATCTTGTTCTAGGCAAAAACCCCGGCGTTTTCGATGTCATAATCATCAATGATAATCTGGAGGATGCTTATGGTAAATTGAAAGGCGCTCTTCTGGAGGTGAGTAAAGAATGTATGCATATGCTGCATCATCAACCCACTAGTAGTTCTTGCAAACATCATTTTACACGCATGATCAAGTCATTTCATAGGCTGAAACATCAACTTTTAAAGTCGCTACAGAAAAGGCAAATCTGCAGCCTTTTCAAATGCGTAATCTACAGATTAATAATCTGATGGAGGCAGACACATCTGATCTGTGAAACAGTGTCAGATGTGAAGTTAGCTGCTGCTCTGCTGACTGGGCAGCAGCAGCTTTTACAGTGATTATATGTCAGTTGTACAACAATTGTCAGTGCATTAACATTCAGTTATTGTTATTGCACACACACACACCAACACCCACACACACACCAGAACGTTGCAATGTAATGTTGCGTTGGTGTGCTTGATCTGATGAAAGAATAGAGAGAAATGCTGCCTCGCTAATAGTTGAAGCTTTAGTATTACTGCTCAGTTGAGGTGGCCCCAACGTAATTCGTTACCACCAATCTAAAGTAAAATAATGATACTTAATTTTTTAAAACTAAAATAAATAATGAACAACCAGATCCGTTCCAGGTCCCGTAGTTCCTACTTATGTCCACAGGATGTCGCTGTTCACGATGGTGCTTTCCTTTGAGCTTCATGACTTCTTTTCCCTTCTCCAGGAAATTAACGTGGTCAACAAGATGAAAGTGTCTTCGTAGGAGCACAGTCCCGACTGATCCCACCTTTGGTTTTTAACTCCGTTCAGTCACTCCTCACCAAATCCTCAGACCTCAACTCTACTCGTGAACATTCCTTCAGCTGGTGGTCTGCAAACCTCAGACCTTCACAGATCCACAAGTGGGAGATTTACACGCTCTTCAAATGTCGTGATTGCAAAACAATATTAAGCCATAAAGCGGAACAAGGTTTTTTTTTTTTTTTTTTTTTTTTTAAAAAAAACAGGAGCAATGGTTTTCATGATTTAATTTTTTTTTTTTTTAAGAGAAACTCCACTAATGTTGTCATCATTCTGTGTGTCAGGGAGCGCAGCTTTGCCCTCAGTAAAAGCCAGAACTAACAGTCACAGGTCGTATCAGAACTCATTCCATCTCGTGGAATGTCAGACTTGTCCCAATATGCCGGTTGAAGTTCCACCGTAGACTTCCAGGGTGGAATGTGCTGTTTGTATGGGCTCTCTTCAACTGTTACAACGGTTGGCCGTCGGGTCGTGATGGCGAGGTTGGCCTCGTTGATCCCGCACAGCACGTGCACACTTCAGCAAAACCTCTACAGGGACCTTCAAGCCAGTGGTTCCGCTTAGGATTTGTTTTTAGTTGTTTTTGGCTTGTTGGATAAATATAAATCGATAGGCCCGGGGCTTAATCCCAATAGGTGTAGAAAATGTTGTATAAAACATTACCAGGTTTAGGTTTAACCAAACTAGTTTACAGGTGTAAATTTGTAACTATATTGTGTAACTAATTTTTCATTTTGTACATTGAATTCGGTGTTCAAAAATATTTTTTTTGTCATCTGAGGATTATTAAAAAAACATTTTTTTTAAAGACCTATTTAGAGTTAAGCACACACAGCTAATTTTACTCAAAAATTGAGCTGTTATTTTTTATTCTACAGTCCAAGCTTTAAATTATTGAAGTGTCCACTACAGTGCTTGTATGTTGTGTCGATTCATGCAGATGTGAGTTTATCAGTCCTCTGTCACAATAACAATTTGCCTTTGTGATTATAAAACCATATATTACAATGGAACATTTAAAAAACCCGGCAGTGAGATAATGTCTGTTAAAACTTGAATAAAAATGTTATAAAACTGGAAACGAAAAAAAAAAAAAAGCGTTTGTTTGAGCGAAACATGCAAAAGGAAGCTCGACGAGTTATTCGTTTGCTGCATATTTGTTTAATTGGGATGAAATACTGACATTTCATTTTTATACGCTTACACAACACAATCCATTTATCTCACCGAAAACAAGTTGGGCGGGAAAAACACGAGCCGCGCGACTCCTTAAAAGGGCCGCTGTGTTTCCAAAGGTAGTAAATTCTGTGAGCTCAAATACTATTTCGTCAATACTCTCTGGCAATCGTACGTAATTACAGATGGTTTACTGTGTTTAGCACATCAGCTTTATGAACACAAGACATGCAGTCACTACTATCTATACTATCAAATAAACCCCCCTGTGTTATCACCACTGCACCATCAGAAAACAAGTTAAACTGAGCGTCGGCGCCAGAAACGCGTTTCGCCGTCACACATTCGCGACGTCGGACAGGTCATCCGTGGAGCTGGTTTATAAATCTACCTGAAAGGTTGGAGAACCGCGCATTTCGGCAACGCTTGAAGGATCTCGCCTGCGTGTTATTCCAGCGGTTCCCAACAGCTGACTCGCAGGCATCGCGCCACCGATAATCCGGCGATGAGCGGCGGAAAAAAAAAAAAAAAAAATCGTACATTTACGGAGACTCCGGTAAAAGCAAACGGCAACAACCTACAACCAACAAGCCTGTGCTGCTGCGTTAGTGTCAGGACCATTTCAGGATGGTCTGTAAGGTCTTAAAGGTCATGATAGTCCTCACGCAGGACTTATTTTTTTTTCATTTTAAAGGTTCTTAAAGATGTTTCAAGGAGGTTTAAAAAAAAAAAAAAACACGTTTTTTTTTAGAACTGAAGAAGCTGTTCAAGAGCGCTGAAAGATCTTTAAGAACCGGGAAACACCACGAGAAATACATTTTTCAATTCAACACGAGCGCGTTCATCGGTATATTTGTTCCATGTGCAGTGAAGGAGACCCAGAATATGAAGCTTCATTATGGAATGGTTTCTCAAATAAACTTCAGCGTGTCTCGTCGATGGTTTGAGCCGAAACGTCCCGGTTTAAGACTTAAGATGGCGTGGTTTGAAAGCGCTTGTACTTACGACTGGTTCTGATAACGCTTGTCGCTGATCTGCAGCGTGACCGGCTTCCCCACCGACGCGTAGTCGTAAGTCTGGGTCGACACCTGGGTTTTGAAGCTCTGCTGCCCGCCTTCCACCCTCTGCACCTCGGAGCAGTACGACGGCTTCACCTCCAGCTTGGCGTGGCTCACCTGGATGGGGACGTGCCTCTCCGTCCCGGCCCTGGCCCCGCCCTGAGGCCCCGCCGACGGGAACAGCCCGCCGGGGAGGTGATCCCTGAACCGGGCGAAGAAGCCGCTCCTCTGCCTCGGCGCCACGGCGGGTCGGCCCACGTTGAAGAGCACCGGCTGTCCCACGGCCGACCCCCCGATCTCCCTCTGCAGCACCGACACCTCGCAGGGCTTCTCGGCGGCCCGGCCGGGAGCGTCGGCGGCGCCGTAGGTCTCGCCCTCCTCCGGGACGTAGTCCTCCAGGTCCTCCAGGGCCAGGACTCGGCCCTCCGGAGGCGGGGCCCCGGGCGGGCGGCGGTCGTCTTCGTCGTCGGGTTCGAGGACGACGGTTCGCTCGTCGTCCTCCCGGTCCTCTCCCGCCGGGAGGAGGACGGACGACAGCTCGAGGGGCTCGGCGGCGACCTGGGGGGCGGAGTCTCCGTCGGAGGGACCCTCCTCCCCGCCCTCCCAGGGGATGGGCTGACCGCCCACGTCCCCCTGGAGCTGAGTCTGCTCGACCAGCTTGTTGTTGGAGTTGTTGGCGTTGGGGTTCTCCGGCGGCGATCGCTTGGGTCTGGAGGGCGTGGCCGCTCGGTCAGAGCCCGCCGGCGAGACGCCCCGCCTCCTGGAGGGCCGGGGGGACCTGTTGACCTTGTACTCGATCACCTCCTCCACTTCGACCCACCTGGGCCTGCCCTCCGCCGGCCGGGCTGCTTCGGCGCCCTCGGGCTCGGTGACGTACAGGGTCGGGATGGTGGCCTTCCTGGGGGTGGGGATCCTCCTCAGACGGGGCGCGGCGGGCTCGGGGGTGGACGCCTCCGAGCGGTGGGATCCGGCGACGGTCAGGCCCGGGGACCGGTGTCTCCTCATGCGCGGGTTCTTCACCACGGTGGTAATCGTCTCTTCGCTGGCAACGGGAAAAAAAAAAAAAAAAAACAAAAACAAAAGAAAGAAAAAAGACATCATCAACACTTTCAACACACAAGGAGGTACACACAGGAAGTGCTCAGGAAACACAGGAAGTCTGCTGGCTCTTACATGATGATGGTTTTCTTCGGGATCTTCGTCTCCTGTTCTGTAACTGAGGGGGGGGGGGCGGAAGAGGAGTCGCGTGAAAAACGCGGGAAATCCGAAGCGTCGCGTGAGAGAGCGCGTTTCGCCGCAACGCAGTCGCGCGGCGTTCCTACCTTCGATGGTGATGGCCTGAGAGCCGGGGCGAGCCACAGCGGACGGCAGAATCAGATGAGCGCCGCACCTGGCGCTGCCCAGACGGTTGGACAGCTGGGAAAAGCGCGCGCGTGTGAGTCTACATCGCCTTTGCAACCCATATTAACAAAGTTTGTTTTTGTTTTTTTTTTTAAATGGTGGACCGACCTCGCACTCGTAGTGCCCCAGGTCCCTCTCGGTCAGGTTCTTGATCACCAGCACCAGAACTCCGCTGCGGAGCTCGCTGTAGGTCTGGTACTTCTCCTGGTCAGTCAGCAGCCTGCTGTCCTTGAACCACCTTCAGCGGGCGTGCAGACAGCAAAGGGTGGTGGAGGTCAGGGCAGCATTAGATAAGACGGCTCAGACACGTAACCGATGTGTGTGTGAGAATTGTGTGTGTGTGTGTGTGTGTACCTGATCTTGGGACTGGGGGCACTCTGTATGACACAGGTGAACTGAGCATCCTCACCAGCAGCAAAGGTGCAGTTCCTCAATTTATTCACAAAGCGAGGAGGTACTACAACAAAAAGTAGGTTCAATTACTTTGAATGATCAAAACCCCGTTGTTGTACAGTCAAGCCTCGGTTTTTGAACGTCCCAGACCTCGAACAAATCGGAGTTCGAACGAAAAATTCGAGATTTTTTTTTTGCTTCCGATGTCGAACAAAAATTCGAAAGTGGAACCCTGCGAGATGAGCCGAGAGGACCCGAGAAAACCCGACCGCGCGGCCCGGATGCCGACTGACTCCGTTTGTTGTTACTGACAACAGCTGGACGCAGACGTGTTCGCTGTTCTTAATGCAAAGAAAAGAAAAAAGTGACTGTATTCTCGTTACTCGTTTTGAGTGTAAAGGGAGAGATTTTTACCTGTTATTTGCCGTATCTGTACACGAGGCTGGGGATGGACAGATACAGCAATATATTCCCCAGCCTAGCCTATTCTATTAATTCAGTTTATTTATATATATTATTTATGTATATTATTTATTTATATTATTTATTTATACATTACCTACTCACTTATTGATGCAGTTTATGGTGTAAAATAATGAAAAAATGCTTAAAAAAGTTTTTTTTTTTGTCTTTGAACGGATTACAATTTTTTCCATTATTTGTAAGGGGAAAAATAGATTCAGAATTCAAACAAATCACTTCTCGAACTGCCTTCTGGAACGGATTGTGGTTGAAAACCGAGGTTTGACTGTATACTCCAGTTGTAGATGAAAGCCCATAGCATATATATATAAGCATATATGTATATATATAACCGACCTTGAACGGTGATCTTGCCGAGGGTGCTGGCGTTGCCGGCCGAGCTCGTGGCGAAGCACATGTACTGGCCAGAGTCGTCCGCCGTCATGTTGTCCAAGATGAGCGTGCAGGAGCCGTCCGGGTCCTCGATGATGATGTGATGGGGGTCCGCCTCCACGGGACGTCCGTCTGCACAGAAGCCGCGGCGGCGCATTTAGCCTTCGGACGCAAAAGCCGCGCGACTCGGGACTGTTGCGGCGCCGCCGGTGACCCACCCTTGTACCAGGTGATGGAGGGTTTGGGCACCCCGGTGGCCTTGCAGGCGAGTTTGACTGTCTGACCCAACTCGGCTGTGCAGTTGGCCAGAATTTCCTCAAAGTCAGGGGGGCCTGAAGGGATTCGTTATGTAAAGTAACGGAATCATAAATAAAAGGGAGGCTACAGGATAGAGAGCGCGCGTGTGTGTGTGTGTGTGTGTGTGTGTGTGTGTGTGTGCGTGTGTGTTACGCTCACTCCACGCGGGCATGGTATATCTCTGCTGCAGTTCCCTGAAGTCTCTGAGCCACGAGTTCTTGATGACGACCGTCCGAGCCTGCAGCGTGTACTTCCTCACGGAGTCCTCGCGCTCGTGCCAGATCTCAAACGCCCTGTCGTCGCCCTCCACCGTCTCGTTCACGTCGATGTTGTTCAGCTGCGGCGAAATTCGAAACGCACCGGTCAGAACGACAAAAAAAAAAAAAAAAAAAAAAAAAAAACAGGCGTAGAAAAGCAAAGAAAAAAAAAAAGGTTCTGGGGACAGTGAAGATTTACCTTCATCATGTTCTTGAAGACGTACGATTGTGTCTCGGTGTTGCTGTCCCTCTTGGGTTTGCAGATGATGCAGTAGTTCTTGAACAGGAAGACGTGACGGTGGTGGCCTCTGGACGACGTCCTTATTCCCGGAGCCCCTTCCCACACTTGGAAGGGTCCCTGATTTTCAGACAGGCAAGAGAAAATGAACAAAAAAAAAAACTAGAAAGCACCCGGAGAGCGCAGACCTCTGCCAAGTTTATATAAATTGCAATAAAATCCGGCTTCTGGATCAGATCCGGATCAGCCTTTGGAATATGATAGAGGATCCCATGGTCCACCCTTGAGTCAAATTTCATGGAGTTTGGTCAATAATTAACCCAGATATTGAGAAACTAAATGTTTGGCCCCATTTCCCACAATGTTAACAAAAATTTCAAAGTGATCCAGAATCCAGGATTTTTCCCGATCACCCCCAAAATGAAATCACTTCTTCGTTTTCACATTTCCAACAAATCCTGAAAATTCCATCAAAATCGGTCCATAACTTTTTGAGTCATGTTGCCAACAGTCAGACAGGCAAAAACATCCCCTCCTTGGCGGAGGGGATGAACCCCCCCACGCTTTTCCCCATCCAGAAAGGAAAACTGGCCTGTCTGATCGGCTCTCCCAACACTTCCAGCGTGGCGGGGTAGTTCTCGATCATGGACACGTGGTGGCTGTTCTCGGAGCGCTGAGGGAGCCCCGACACCATGGCGTATGCTTCTTCCAGGAGGCAGCAGTTCTGCCCGTTTCTCGCCTTGTTCCGAATGAGCTCCTGAGAGACACCGGTCGGGCTCGTGAGTGACGTCTCCCCTCAGAAGCCGGACCCGAGGTGCGCCGCGCGTCGGGGACGTCACCTTGAGGACGGCTTTGTACTTCTGAATCCTCTCCAGAGGCCGTTGCAAGTAGGCGCTGACGCTGAACACGGCAGGATCCGAGGGGTCTTTGCTGGCCTGGATCCTGTCGGTGTACTCCTACAACGCAGCAACATCCTTCCAAACTTAGAGGCTCGGAACGCACCGCCGCGGGCGAAAGACGGCGTCACAACGGGCGGCTCAAGCGACAGTCGCGGCTGCGCTGGTGTCACCTTAAAGAAGCGGTGGACGGCCCGGTCCCCGACAGCGGACTCGGCTGGACCCTGGCCGACGAGGTACTGCAGGTACTTCTCGAAGCCCTCCTTGTTCTTCAGGAAGCACATGGCGACGTCGTCATCCGTCTCGCACTCGCTCAGCTTCGCCACGAAGACCCTGCGCGGCGGCCGGCGCGTGAAGGCCAGCGCGTTGAAGCGCTGCGTGGTTAAGACCCCGACGGGAGCTCACCTGTTGTGGAACGACTTGATGTCATCGATGTTCCTGAAGATGGTGTCCTTCTGGCTGCTGACTTCAGACGGTGCGTCCGGGCTGTCCGCGTGCTTCAAGTGATGGACCGTGAAGAAGTCGATATCCTTTATAAACTCGGATTCACCATTTATCAGGTCTTGGATCAATTGGCTGTGTTGGGGGGGGGGCATGATAAACGTGGTCATGTTGTGTTCTGGTTTAATAGTTCCTCAGGGAGTGAGGATGTGGGTTACTCACAACAGCTTCCTCTTGTATTCCCCTTCAGACACCTCCTCCGTGTTCGTCTCTGGGGGCTCGGCTGTGTCAGCGCAGATCTGGAAGGCAACGAGATGAGAGCGGCTCAAAACCGGCTGGGAGCTCTGTCGGCGGGCTTTGCCTCCGGGACCCACTTTGAGCTTCTTATCCAGGTAGGCTGGCGAGACCCAGCCTTGGCGGGACGGCGTCGTTTTGGTGGGCTTGGTCCGGACCAACCATTTAAGCGGGTGAGCTGAGTCCAAAACCTCAACGTACTGCCCCTCCTTCAGAGAGATGGACTCTTTGGTCGCCATTTGGGGGTTGTAGTCAGCTGTTGCTACATAGATGTCAAACATCTGTAAAAATATACATTTGTGGGTTATCCGTGGGTCGAAGCTCTACCTCAGCCTCACGTTGATGCACACGGACGGTCTTCCTGTCCACAGGCAGGCCGTGAACTTTGCTAGCAAACACTCTTATTTTAAGGGCTTCTCATTTGTATATACTTCTGCAGCCCACCTCTCCCCGAGCATCGCCTTCGTCGGACTCCGACGAGGAGTCGGCCATGAGGGAGGGAGGGCGGGAGCGGCCGTGATGGGGGGACGGAGACGGGGTCTTCGTCTCGTCGTCACTGTCGACGCCCGGGACACGCAGCGAGGCTGCAGTGGCGGATGGAAAGAGACATTCCAGAGAGTAGACAGGTCGTCAGCGCAAAGCAACATGGGAAAAAAAAAACCTCTGCTGTTGAAAAAGAGCGATCAACGCGCCATCGCGTTTGCTCAAGAAAGCACTCTTTTCAGGTGCTGCATCAACGGGAAACACAACATTCTCATGATTCTATAAATACTTCTCTTTGACTGTTAGTACTGCAGCGGCATGCAAGAAGAAACTATAGAGATCATGTAACTAAACACTCAACATACATACTGTACATGTGTAAGAGTCTAATGTATACCAACTAGGCAATGAAGAGCTTTTATTGGATTTAGAAATCATTTTTCAAACATTTCCAAGAGTTTAAAAATGAGTAATAATCAAGTGTAAAGGGGCACAGACAGCGCATATAAAGAATGTTTCTCTCTGTAGCTGACTACCCATCTTTCAGCTACAGAGAGAAACTTTGTTGGAAGATCTGAAAGTTTAAAAATGCTTTTAAGTCAAGATTATTTGCAAAGCTGATATACTCGTGATACATACTGGTAGTTTTGGGCCAAGATTTCATCCACTGGAGCACTTCTTGATTCTGTAAGCTGTCTGAACAAATTCATAATTGGATGAGCATTTAAGCGGTTGGGCTGCTCGAGTGATGGGTTTAGAGGTGGTGAAATGATGTCTGGATGAAGCAGCGAAAGGGTTTAATGTGACATAAAGAAGGAGAACACACACACACACATGCTGGACAAGAACACGGCTTTCAAACTCGCACCAAGTGAATTTCAATTCAAGAATGAAAGTGCAGTAAATGCTTTCATGACTCTTGAATAAACTCAATGAATTCACTTGAAATCAACACTGATTTATACATTATTAAATAATGAACAGCAGCATTGTGATTAGTGACACATTCAACTTTTTTAAATTAGAAACTCACAGGTTACGTAATGAGAAACTACTTCTCATAGATAAATTCAGTGACATTATTGCCTTAAATGCTCAAACTCGGTATTTGGTCGACGTTAGATTACTGCATTATCCTGTAGTAAGGAACTAAGATTTCACAGTAGTACACTATAGGACAGTTTACATTGATAACAATATGGCCAAACTAATGGTACAGTCATGGACAAGTCACCCAGGAATAATGTTTTCTTTTTTGTCTTATACATAAATAGAATAGGATTTCTCTGTATTTATGGAAAAAAAGTAATGCTAATTATAATAAAAGTTTCTCTAAATTAAAATCTTATTTGAAAATGTTACTTACAAGACCTACTGGTCAACACCGGCTCACCTTGTGTGATCTTTGCCGAAACCATTTCAGTGATCTGAGAGGTGAGTTTCATGAGGAATTCTTCCGTACCTACTTCACCCAGATAGGGAAGTTTACCCTCTGAAGACCGGGAAAAAGAACAGGTCATCATCAATATTACAGTTTTTTTAGAATTCAGACTGTAGTAATATATCTCACCAGTTCCTTTTGCTGCCTCTTCCTCTGGGGGACTAACTGTAATCCCCAGAACCCTGAGAAAGCAAATAAAATATGTATTTATCATATTCCCACTTTTTTAACTATAGTAACGTAAGTTTCAAAGAGTGAAACTAACTTACTCTGGTACTTTGGTCTCTTTCTTTGGCTGTGGTGCTACACAAAAGAAAAATGAATTATACCAACATACAGAAGTTTAAAACAGTGAAGTTGTGTTCCTTCATTGTTGTCCATGTGATTTAGAAGATGTGCTTTATGTCTTACTGTCGTCAACCTCTAGGTGAGCAGTGCAGATGGATTGGCCAGCTCTGTTTGTAGCAATGCACGTGTAGGCTCCGGTGTATTCCGTGCCCACGTCCATCAGGATGAGGCTGTGCCGGTGCTCCGAGCTGGCTATTTTGTATCCTTTGGTATCCGGTTTGATCCACAGGACGTCTTCCATCGATTCCTCCTTCAGCCAGGAGACCATAGGGGTAGGAGAGCCTGGTGGTATTTTCACACGGCGGTTAATCCCGATCCCAGATCAGCGCGAGCGGCGCGCACATAAAGCACAGACCTTCAACCTTGACGGACAGAGTGATGCTGGTTCCCTGTTTCACCTTCCTGTTGCTGAATCTTTCAAGGAAGCGAGGCGGAACCAGAGGCTCTTTGGCATCTGACAAAATACGGCACGAAACAAGGCAAAGTCACGGGGTTAAAATAAATCTAAGGGCCACTTTACCTGGAAAGAAAATGTCTAGTTACCTCTTTTATCTTGAGGCACAACCTCCCCTGGACCTGGTGGGAAATGGAAAAGTTACCATTTTCTTTTACCGCCTCATCTGCAGCCATCCCCCAATCGCCATCCGAATACATACTCAGAACGCTTAGTCTGGCCGAGGAATAAGCAGAACCGGCTGCGTTGCTGATGTAGGCAGAGTACTCGCCCGTGTCCTCTCTCTTCGCTTCCAGAACCTCCAAGCTGTGGACGTCTCTCTCGACCTGTATCAGGATCCTCGCTGATGAGCGCAGAGGGTGGCCATCTTTGAACCAGTACACTCTGGGTTTGGGGAAGCCTGACAAGCAGAAGGGTATTTCAGGGTCTGGCTTATGAGAGTGCTTATAAGAGTCGCCGCATATGTTGCTTCATAAACCTACCCTTTACTTTGAGCTGCATTTTAGCATTTGGTGCGCCGGGACTGACGTGAAGATCGTGGAGCTCCTCCACGATTTGCGGAAGCTGATCGTCTTCAGTTACAGATTCAAACGTCTCTGTTTCCCTGCATGAGGAGAGCAGACGTATAACACGCATTTCATTTGCAATTGCCAGTAATACATCAGAAGTCAATTTTAAATTGTAAAAACAAAAAACCCAAACCCAAACTCACCTGGAGATGTAGCCCTTGGCACTGACATAAGAAGACGTCTCAGTGGCATCTGCAGCTGTATCGTAATCTGAGCTACAGGACACTAAAGGAAAATGTTCATAGCGTTAAATTGTGGGCAAGCACGGTAGTTTTTACAGTTTGACCCGACTTCTTCAAGAATAATCAATCAAATTAATTTGCGAAACAATTTCCACAAGCGTGCACTCACTGTCCACCCTGAGTTCAGCTTTGGTGGAGGCGATGCCGCTGCTATTTTCAGCCGTGCAGCGGTAGACGCCCATGTCGGTCGGCAGCACGGTGGTGATGATCAGCTGGTGGCAGCCCTCCTGGTCCTCGTTGATCATGTAGTGGTCGTTCTCCTCCAGCAGCTTGCCGTCTTTATGCCAGCGAACCGAGGGAGGCGGTTTGCCGATCACCACGCAGTCAAAGCTGACCGGATAGCCGTCGGGGACGTCCTGACTTTGTAGCTCTGTCAAGAAGACTGGAGCAGCTACATGACAAGAGCACATAATCAACCCCAGAGAGTTAAAACTGACAATACAAACTGTCTCAGAGAGATATGCAGGTGTTAACATATATGAACACAATCTATAGTGTTGAATCGAGCTTTACATGCACATTAGTGGAACCTACGGAGGCGGGAACTACAAATTCATAGTGGAGAAACACATTTTTTTATTGGTTTAAACAGACCAACAGACATTTGTGTCGAGCACACATCTTGTTGATTCATTTCTAACCTTGTGGTCCAGTCAATAAAGCAGGCGGGTGTTTTTCTTCTGTCGGGGTCTCTGCGCCGTCTTGCGAGTATCCCATCTTCCTAATTCGCAGCTCTACTTTCTGATGCCCCGCCTCCATGATGGTGGTCTCCACCGGAACGCCGTGGACGGTGAACATCTCCTGGAACCTCTTGGAGGCCACGTCGGCCTCCGCCCTCGTGTCGAAGCGGATGTAGATGTAAGTTTCGTCCTCGCGGTAGGAGTGAGGGTCGGGGGGCCGCAGGTCGCCCTCGTCCGCGCTGATGAAGGGCTCTTCCTCCACGTCGGGCGGGAGGCGAGTGCGCAGCAGGCGGCGGAGACGCCTGCTCGCCTGCCTCAGGGACTCGTCCATCTCGCTGCCCGAGGAGCTCTCCGCCTCGCTGTCGGCGCTGTAGCCCATCGTCAGCGGCCGCCGGTCAGAGGACTCCCTCGCCGTTCCCACCGTGACCTTCCCACTGTGGGAGGAGACTCCGAACTTATTGGTGACCTCGCAGGTGTACAGCCCAGTATCTCTCGTGGTGACGGCAGTGATGACCAGCGAGCACGTGCCGTCGTTGTAAATATCGATGTGGTGGTGCTTCCCGTCGGTCAACGGGTGGCCGTCTTTCAGCCAGCGCACTTTCTCCGGTTTCCCTTTGACCACGCATTCAAGATGGATGGTGCCGCTGGGCTCTTTCGTCTGCTCTTTGAAGGTCTCTTTGAAGACTGGGCGCATGTCTTTGCGGGCTTTGTAACCCTTGAAGGCAGCTTGTATCTTGGTGGCAGCCTCGCTTAGCTCCTCCTCCTCACTCTTCTTCTCCGTCGGGACCACTTTCTCGGTTGTCTGTTGAACCATAGTGGTTTCCGCTTTAGTGATATGCACGGTTCTGTGTTCCGCCATCTGGAAGTGCTCAAAGAATCTCTCGGTAGAAAGGGTCCCCGCGTCGTTCGTGGCTGTGACAGCAGACGCGCTGCTCTTCTTGAGGTAGGACACGAGCGACGGGCCCCCGGTGCTCGACGCCACCTCCGAGCTGGCGCGCGGTTCAGAATCCGCCTTCTTGGACACGACGGCGTCCCCCTTCTCTACCGACTTCACTCCCGCTTTCACCTGCTCCTCCACCTCCGCGTCCCCTGACACCTTCTGTACGCCCTTGACTTCTTCGGGCTGTTCAGAAATGGAGTCCAGCGTAGGTTCCCGGCTCATCCGCCGTTTCTTTGCCTCCCACAGGTCATGGAGATCACCTTCTTCAGCAGCTTCAGGTGGAAGACTTGGCTGACCCAGTTCCTCAGGCTCTAAAACTTTCTCTTCTATGCATACAACCACAAATACAGCATCATTATTGCAACAATATTCTGAAATATTCATATCAGCACTGTATATGGCTCCTACTGAACTGAAATCATACTATACTATACTATATATACTATATGGATACTGTGTATATATATATATACACACACACTAATACTATATATACTATACATCCCTAATAAGAATATACAACATTTCGAAGTGGTATACAAGCGGAGGTGTAGAAGTGAGGTTTCTGATGGAGAAACTTTTGCATTCCTTTAAGATGAAGAAGGCCTATTGGAACACATTACCACTATTTTATGAACTAAACCATAAAACTACTCACCCAGCTGCACGGTTTGAGGCAACTCGACAGGCTCTCCGCTTCCAGCTCTGTTGAGGGCCGCCACTCTGAACCTGTAGCCACCGCCTGGCGTCAGATTTTCAACAACAAACTCCGTGTTGCACACGGGATCGGAATGACACGGCAGCCACAGGGCGCTGTCGACCAGCCGCATCTCCACCCTGTAGCCCACGATGGGACTCCCCCCATTGTGCAGGGGAGTGAACCAAGAAAGGGTGACAGACTGTTTAGTCTTACTTAGGACCTCAGGGTCCTCTGGAGGATCAGGTACAGCTGGAAAGAGGCGGCATTTATGATTTTAAATCACAAAATTTGCTTCTGAGAAGCAAAAGACAAAAATGTATCTGGAAAACGCGCCAAGCACTTACTGATGATAGTGAGTTTGGCCAAAGAGAGGGCGTCTCTGGCAGCAAATGTGATTTCCTGCTGCGGCAAAATGGGTGCTTGTCTTAAGGTGAGGCAATACGAGCGTCCGTCAGCCCTCCTAGTCCAGAGATCACTGGATTTTAGCTCGACCCCATTGGCGTACCAGGCTACTTCTGCTGCGGGCACGGGCTCGCTGAGCTCAACACAGAACTCCACCTTCTCCCCCACCACAGCAACCTTGTCCTCCAGACCTCTGACGACTTTCAGCTGCCAGCCTTGCGACAAAATAGAAAAGTCAAGTCCCTTAGCTCCGCCCGGAGGACGATTCAAGCCCACTAGAGAAACCCGTGGAGCTCGCTCCGATGCCTCACCTTTGACAGAGAGCTGGGCAGACGTGGAGGCCGCGCCAGCTTTGAAGGTCACCGTGCAAGTGTCTTTAACCGACAGTTCTTTCAACAGGAGCAGGTGACGGCGACCATTTTCAAAGGACACTATTTCGGCACTGGGGGACTCTTTCACTGGTTTCCCGTCAAGAAGCCAGCGGCAGTCTTTGCTCTCGGGACGAGAGAGAGCGCACTCAAAGAGCGCTTCGCCTCCATTAAAGGTCTCCACGTTCTCCAGGCCCTGGACAATGGTAATGGGCTTGGCTGGAACAAGAATGGAAAAACTAAATCAAAATAGATTTTAATGGACCAGAGTGTTGAATGCCTTTAAATGACTTCTTTGCACATATAAATGAGAGGTATAAAAAAAGGGGCAGAGGAGACTCTAAGGCACAGGTGTCAGAGTTCGGTCCGCAAGGGCTGGGATCAGGCCGGGTTTTCCGATCTACCAGGTGGAAATCTGCTTCTTCTTCACCAGAAGCAGATTTCGACCTGGTTGATCCACCTGGTAGATCAGAAAACTCGGCCACATCCCGGCCCTTGAGGACCGAACTCCGACACCCCTGCGAGTGTAAGGGATGGCGCTCTTTCCATGTGGAGGGAGACCTCACCTTCCACATGAAGTGAAGCAACCACGCAGGTCCCCTCTGCCTCACAGGCATATGTGCCCCCGTCCTCAGTGGACACGCGGCTAATGTACAAGCGAGCCACATTCCAGTCCTGCTCCACTACCACCCTTCGGCCATCGGGCCTCAACGGCTGCCCGTTTTTCCTCCACCGAGCTTTGACCGGCCTCGAGTACTGGCAGATGAATTCAGCCGGTTGGTTTTCAACCACACGAATGTCCTCCATCTCGCTAACCACTTCAACGGTGGGATCTGAGGTTGGAGTCAGGGGTCATAGGATCAGGGCCATTTACATGTCAATTTCAAAAGAGGACATGCCAAAAGACATATGGGCTTTATAACCCCAATAGCTCTTTTGAATTTTTTCCTTACAGCTTGTATGGTTTAAAATGTAAGTATATAAAATTAAGTGTGCTGTGATTTTGGGAGTGGCCTAATAGAGAAGTAATATTCAACAGATCTTAGCAAATTTATAGGTGGGGTCAAAAAGCCCAGGTGTCAGGGATGAGGGTAGATTTGGCAGATGAAAAGACAGCAAGGGGGTGATAAATGAATAAAATGCCAATCTGCATCTAAGGTGTGGGGGTGGTTAAGGGTTGAAATGTTAGGGGCAGGGCTGGTGGAGAGGGATATTATTTATATAAAGCTGGCCTGCATGGATGGGTGGAGCAGCACTTTTCCTAAAACAACATTTTAAAACATTCTGTATCAATTAACTCTGCAGAACCTTAAAACACTTTCTGTCCTTACAGCAAAAAACAGATATTTCTCTGTGCACATGTCTTAAAGGTCTAACTGCAGTCTAGGAATTGTTCACAAATTTACTATAAATGATACAATAATCCACATGAGGCTATTTACTGTTCCATAAAGGACACAGGATGCTGGAAACTACTGGTACTGGAAAATTTTAACAGTATTAATTATTATTATTATCAATAGCTGAAAGATGAGAATGAAAGTGAGACTGACCCCTGGTAATTGAATATATACCTCTGACTAAGCAATAATACACATACTACAATATATATTGTTGTTTTGTTAACCCAAAAGAATTTTTGAACCAAACCTACGTAACAGTAAAAGAAGCACATTAAGCCAAATGTTAACCAAATGTTAAACCAAATCACCAATCACATTACCACAGGACACACAACTAATAGTGAAACCAACCATGCACACATTATGGTGTGATCATCACAATCAGTGATTTATCATATTATCAGCTCAAGGTGTGAATTCACAAAAACTAAGCATAAATAAAATCCTTAGAGATACTTAATTGTTGAGAATGTTCAGCTGTTATTCTTCCAAACTCTTAAAGTGCTTTGCTGTGTTGCTTCACCCAAGTTCTTGTTATGTTATGTCAAAGCGTACAGCATGAAATTGCACTTAATATTATTGATGGGATGGGAAACAAATGCTCATGCAAAAAGAAGCTGTAAACACCGCATGACTTTAAATTAGAATTAGTTATTTACTTTCCTTAAATTAAAAATATGCACAGCGAAAAATACAATCCTGATTCTAAAACAGCAGACTGTGTGTCTACTGAAAAAATAAAGAGAACACAATTAATAATACTACAATATCCAATCACTGTACTACCCATGTGTCAAATAAAACTGTTAAACTGTGCCAAAAAGGGTGTTACTGAGTGACCTATGTCTTTTACTGTATTATTGGCATTTCATTCAGTATAGATATTTGCCTTTTATCATTTCTGAATAAATGCTTTATACTCATTTTGTCTACAATCAGGATTGTACCCATATGTTTTAAGGTGTAAATTTGTAAAATTAAATAGTACAAGGGCTAAGGAAAAAAAATCTGCTTTTATGATTTGGTACCTTTAACTAAGAGCTTGGCTGCTGAGGTTAAACTGCCAGCTTTGAACATAACAGTGCCAGAGTCATCTGGAGCCAGGTTCTTTAAGGTGAGTGTGTAGATGTGGCCCTGGCTCAGCCCTATCTCAGTAAAGGCACTATTCTCCAGCCTGGTGCCATCCAGCCACCACTGGACCTTGCTTGGTGTCCGACCAGACAGCTGGCAGGAAAAGGTTGCCCATTCCCCCACAAAGACATCTGTGGTCTTAAGACCACACACAATGAAGACTTCTTTCACTGTTGAGTAAAAAATACACATTTGCATACACTGAGTATCTATCTGATATCTGCATTCCTTCAACAAACCACACCACCGCACAGCATACAACTAAATTAAATGAGAGCTACACAAGGCTTATGTTAGTCCAAAATGGAATTGTACCACTAAATTGGAATATAATCTGAATGAAATCTGTCTTAATCACACTCCAAGAGAAAAGGAATAGTAATAAAAAGGGACTACCCTGCACTGCCAAAGCTGCCGTAGTGAGCTGGTCTCCTGCATCACAGGTGTAGTAGCCACTGTCCTCAGACACCAGGTTCTGTATGCAAAGCTCCTGAATGCATCCTTCCTGCTTCATCTCATACTTCTTACTGGGTTGGATGACCATTCCCCCTTTCCTCCACTCAACGCGAATACCTGGTTTAGACAGCTCACACCGCAGACTAATATCATCACCCTCTACTGCGTCCTGGTTTTTGAGCTCTTTGCGGAAGAACACTGGGGCACCTGTTGAAAATGCGAAATCTGAGTTGATGGCGGAAAGGATGGCATGAGATAGGTAAAGTAAGAGAAAGGGAGGGGGTTTTAAGGAAGAGCTTTCATGCTACTAAGTGATTCCAGAAGAGCTGGAGCTGAGCTCAAGTTGGAGTTCAAGAATATCTCAAACAGCTTTAGCTTGGGCAGTCTAGTTTGTTCGCATCATCCCTTACCTTCCACGGTCAGGCTGACGTCACACTGTGCATCCCCAGTGTCGCAGGTGTACGTTCCCGAGTCTTCTGGCAGCAGGTTGTGGATGCGAAGCTGGTGAAAGGCTCCCTTGTTTGTCAGGTCGTACTTGAGACCCGCTTGGATGACCGTGTTGTTTCTTCTCCACGTCACGGGGGCTTTGGAGTCAGATATGGTGCATGCCAGAGTGACCGTCTCGCCCTCTAACGCCAGGGTGTTATGTGGCTTCTCCAGGATCAGCACTGCAAATATGTGAAAAACCAGAGTAGATTTCAAAAGATGCATTTATAGGTATTGTGCAATGCAGATAAAATGTCAAAATATGACAACACAGCGACATTTGGCAAAATGAATGGGAAAGTCAATCTTCACCTTTGGGTTTCTCCTCCACCAGCAGACAGGCCACGCTCTTCTCTTCCCCCACCACAAAAGCGACGTCCCCTGATTCATCTGTGGTGACCATCTTCAGGGCCAGGCGGTGAACTCTGCCGTCGCTGCTCATTCGATTTAGATCATTATTTTGGAGGAGATTGTCCCCAAGCCACCACTCTCCTGTGGTCACTCCGGAGTGCGACAGCTCGACCTCGAAGACGGCATCCTGCCCGGTGGTCACGGTAATGTCGCGGAGTTCCCGGAGGATGCGCACGTGCTCTGAGGGACAGCGGGACGGTGGCAGGTGAGTTCCCGGAACGAATCACCGACAAGGCCCCCCCCCCTCCGAATAAATGTCTCATGCTGACTCACCTTTGACTGTGAGCGACGCGCTGCTTCTCCTGTCACCGGCGTCGCAGGTATATTCTCCGCTGTCCTTCACGCTCAGCTTGTGCACGTGCAGCGCGTGAGTGGCGGCCCTCTGTTCGATGCTGTACTTCTCGCCGTCGGCGAGCACAGTGGAGCCCTTTAGCCAGGTGACCCTGCAGTCTGCCTGGGACGTTTCACAGGACAGGGTGGCCTCGCCCCCTTCAAGGACCTCTTGATTTTCCAGCTCCTTCTTGAAGAGTACTGGGGCAGCTGCCAGAGAGATTAAGTGATAATAAACAGAAACTAAAGCAGTTGTTTACACTCACAATTATGTCATTTTCATTGCATCTAACAGCTTTAATAGAGTTTTTTTTTTTTTGTGCCGCCTATCTACAGTATCTGCATCTTAAATAAACTGAAAACAACATACTGGAATAAGAGTCACTGAACAATAATAATAGTGACTACTTTCTGTGCAAAGATTATTGCTGTATAGAACATTTATATGTGCAGGGCAAAACCAAGATAGATAGAAAGAAAGCAATAGAATCGGACAAACCAAGAGCAACACAGAGTTTACAGCAGACAAAATGAGTTTGCCAAAAATTGTTTTGGCATCAAGGTCAGAATATCAAATTACGAGGGAATGTTCTAACCGAAGAGAAGGGAATGTAAGCATGCAAAAGTGAGGAAATAGGGACAACACTTAAGTGAGATGGGTCATTTTTGTGATAGCTTTTTTTTTTTTTAAAGGACAAAACGACACACACAATCATACATGTACGTATAGTATGTATACGTCTATGTGGAAGGGCATCCAAGTGTTAGAAAGGATAGGAAGGAAGTGACCTTGTCCCTGGACAACCAGCCAGGCAGCAGGTTTCTTACCTTTGACTGTAAGAGAAGCGGTGGAAGTGTGGTTACCCACAGTGAACGTGACCGTTCCCGAGTCAGCCTTCGTCACGCCTCTGAGCGTGAGGCTGTGTAACGGGCCCTGACACCTGATCACATTCATTTCATTGTCCTGCAGTGGAACATCCTGAAGTTTCCACTGGACCAAAGGGGCCTCGTCGCGAGACACCACGCACTCAAAGCGGACGTCTTCGCCCTCGTGCACCACGCAGCTCTCCAAGAATTTCAGTATGCTGACCTCGATCTCTGTTTGACAGACAGATTTCAGCAAAGTCGTTACGCTTTTGTCAAGTAAGGGCGAAAGGAGTGGGATTAAATCAAGAGAAGTCTCAGTTGAGGTGTTACATTGGTGAACGAGGACGCTTAAGAGTGTGTTAATATTGTTGACGAGAGGGCAAAGGTCAGGCAGTCATGGAATGACATCAGAAGCTCGGGAGAAGTTCAAAAACCGCGAAGAAAGGAGACGCGTCAAAGAATATTCAAATGCAGTGAAGAAGAAGAAGATGGAAATCAGGACCTCGAAACAAAAGGTTGATACAAGTCATGCTCAGGTGCTCAGGTGGTGCAAGACTCCCGATTGTGCGAGAAAATGACCCCTCCTACCCTGCACGGTCAGAACGGCCGAGGTCCTCTGACTGCCCGTGTCGCAGGTGTACACTCCCGCATCTGCTCCTCGCAGTTTATAGACGACAAGCTCCGCGGCGCACCCGTCCAGTCGTAGGCGATACTTGCTGCTGGGCGACAGCACCTTGTCGCCGTGCCTCCAGACCACAGCGGCCCCGGGCTTCGTGGTCTCGCAGCGGAGGCTGGCGCTCTCGCCCGCCTGTCCCTCAAGGCTCTGCAGCGGCGTTTTGAAGAGGACGGGCTGGGCTGCACGAGAGGATACCAAGGGAACCGCGTTTCAGACACGAAACTACGGAAAGAGGAAGAAGCTGAGGGCAGTAAGTGGCGGACGAGAATCCAAAGTAACCGAGTCCGCTTTGACCGCAGCACATATCTACAGTCTGCTACCACATTCCCCTGAATGTGGCTTTTGTCGAACACTGTAACACAACACAACGACAGCCATATCTACAAGACATTAGATGGGACTTTGTGTATTCAAGCTATTATTACAGAAATATTGGATTTGTACATTTACAGCCATTAGAGAGCATGCCAGGTTTACAAACGCGTACCCTTCACGACCACTTGTGCGGTGCTTCGACAGTCACCAGCGTCACACGCGTAACTCCCAGAGTCCCCTGGGTCTACATCACGAATCACGAGTGTCGCCAGCGTCCCCACTTGCTTGATGCCGTATTTCGCGCAAGGGCAAAGACCGAGTTCCCCTTTCTTCCACTCCAAAGGAACAGCCGATTTGGAGAGTTCACAGCGCAGGCTCACACTGTCCCCTTCCTCAGCTGTTTGACTCTCCAGCTCTTTGGTGAAAAGAACCGGAGCGGCTGATTGGTGAAAAGAAATGCGGAGATGTTTATCTTCAGCGAGAGAGATCAAGAATGACGATGGAATAGTGTGATGAAGAGCAAGAAAGGAGTGATATAAAAGATTTAATTGTGAAGAAATAGTGCGAGAAAAAAAGACCACCGTCCTACCATTGACCACAAGAGACGCTGAGCTTATTGTGTCCTCTGAGCAGCATGAGTAGCGTCCCATGTCTTCAGGCCTCAAATCAAAGATTTGTAGTTCATAAGCGAGTCCTGTTTGCTTCGTCTGGTATTTCTCTCCACAAAGCAGCACCAAAGTTTCCTTTTTCCACTCGACGAGGAGCCCGGGTTTGGAAAGCTGACAGCGGAGAATGACAGTATCTCCCTCCACAGCCTCCTGGCTCTCCAGGTCTTGAATAACTACAGCCGGAGCGACTAGGATGCAGAATCGATGTTTTAATTAGCTGTTAAAAGAGACATACTAACACGCACATGCACACAAAGCTCTATGTTCCTATATTCAGTCTTTAAGCAAAATACACAAAGGCTCACTTGCAGGTCAACAACAACAACAACCTCATGAATTGGTTGAGTAGAAGTGAAAGTATGAGCATCCTTTCAAAATAAGAATCTAATTATTTAATGCTTTTGAGTTTCTTTTTTCACTGATCACAACAACCAGCATGACACAAGAGATCGTTAAAGATGCATCTCTTTTATTTCTCTCAGTCTGCCGGTTTATTTATGTCTTTCATTAAGGGGACAGAGCCGTCAGCCTGGGGGCGGGGTGTGTGTGGCTGGGGTGGGGGGGGGGGGGGGGTTGACAATAGGATCAATTCTATTTGGGATCAAAGCCTTTTTTAAAAAAAAAGCAAAAAAAAGCATTAAAGTGTATCAAAGAAAAAAATATATATATATATTGCTTTTTATATATTAATCTTTGATACACTTTCATGCTTTTATATATATATATATATATATATATATATACAGATACATATATATATGTATATGTACCTACCCTAGCTTATCTCATCACCTCATTACGTTTTTGGTTGTTGTCTCGTAATTTTGAGTGAGCAGTTTAATAAATTAAACATGCCTTCACATTCTAGAAATCTTAAGGATCTGAGCCTTAACAAATCAGGTGAGATTAATATCCTGCTTTCTTTGTCTGATTCATTCAATGTCAAAATATGAAATTTACAATTGTATTTAATGCTTAGGAAAAAGCAACACTTTAGTGATGCGAAGACAAAAGGTGACCCGTGTGAATAGAAAAAAAGATTTACAAAGACATGCTTTGAGTGTACCCACAATTGGGGTGGGATTAAAAGACACATGTAACCAGCTCAGAAAAACCAAGTCAGAGCAAGGACCTTGGAGAACCGGGGAGAGGACTCAACCTGTGACACCATTCCGGCGGTTCTCTAAATCTTTGCTGCTGTCCACCAATCCCCCGCAACGAGTGACACAGCCCCATGTTCCTTTAAAACCAGCGACACAGCCCCATGTTCCTTCCACACCAGCAACACAGCCCCATGTTCCTTCCACACCAGCAACACAGCCCCATGTTCCTTCCACACCAGCAACACAGCCCCATGGTCCTTCTGTGAAGCAGCCAACAGCAGCGAGCCCCAAGTCTGTGCTGTTGCCCATAAGTAAAGGTGAGTTCGTGGTGGAGAGATGAGTGAGTCTGAGCACTAAACATCCTCACAACTGCACTAAAATACACATTTCTATTTGCAGAAGAATTTCAGATAAACTTTGTGGGAGGCAAAAAACTGGGAAATGGGGCCTTTGGATGTGTTTATTGTGGACACAGAATAAAGGATTCTTTTCCAGTAAGTACTTTTATTGCACACCCCCAGACACACTCACACACACACTCTTCACTTCGCTCACTAATACAGGTGATTCCTTCCTGCAGGTTGCAATTAAGCGCATTCCCAAGAACCTGGTTAAATATGTGCCAGTGGTAAGAGAGCTGTTCCATTTTTTTTGATGATCATGAGTAAACCACGGACGAGCGCATGTAAACGTGTTGTTTGTGTCTTTAGGTGATCAATCAGCAGGTGCACACAGTGCCCTTAGAGGCTCTGTTTATGACAGTGGCCGCAGGGGAGCCAGTTGCCGTAGGGCAAAGAGCTCCCATCTCTCTTCTAGCGTGGTGCAACACTGAGCGGGACGTCCTCCTGATCATGGAGAGGCCGAAGGTTTGCAGGGACCTGGTAGAATACATGAAGGTCTACCAAATGACTGAAGGACTCGCTAAGGTAAAGAGGCTTCTGTGACCCTGGACGCTGTTGCAGCTGTGCACATCTGAAAATATCTTTGAACGCTCTCTGACTCTTTCTTCTCCCTGTCAGATGTTCATGAAGCAACTCGTGGCTGCGGCCATTCAATTAAACAGGGCAGGGATTTTCCATAGCGATTTGAAGCGAGAAAATATCCTAATTGAGCACTGCGACGGATGGAGTACGCCTCGAGTGCGCATAATAGATTTTGGATGCGCCGCTTTTGTAACACCACCAGGATATGCCCCCTACGCCGGTTCGTATGACTCTTTCATTGATGTGTTCAGCAACTCAACTGCAGAGGTCTCAGTGAGCTTTTATTGAAAAGGCCCTTCTTTCCTCACAGGTACGCTATTCTATCAGCCCCCAGAGCTGGCTATCCGGGGGATGTGTCAAGCGGGGCCGGCTACAGTTTGGCAGCTGGGCGCCATCCTGTTGGAAATGCTGACTGAGGACGTTAGCTTCGCCATGCAGCAGCTCTACGCCAACCCCTATTTGTTAGGGATGGAGATCGCGCATTTAAATGTGTCGCAAGGTAAAAACAAAACACTGAAATCCCCTTAACTTGTAACGAACGAGTGCAGCTTTCATTGTAAAATTGACGTTGCTCTCCGTCTCTCCTTTTCTCAGCTTGCAAACATTTTTTAAGCGGATGTTTTAGCTTTTATCCAGAGACGCGGATGACCATGGAGCAGATGTGGGGGCATCCATGGTTACGCTGAAGCCCTCAGGAGCTACAGTTGTGCCACCAACGTAAAATAACTGCTGATGCTCTAAATACGGCCACTGAAATTAAGTGTGTTCATGTTGGACTTGATGTGCAAAATTAAGCCACTTCTAGCAAAAAATGATTGTTTTCAAGCACAAGAAAAAAGGAAGGAATAAAGACGATCGCTTATTGACTCCTTTCGATCTGCCCGTGCCAAAAAAAAAAAACCAGAAAATGTCCTCATGACTATTTATTTATTCTCTGTATAAATATTGATGTTTATCATCTTATTTGCACTTATTAAAATAATGTACAAGAACAATCTAATTACTTTTTGTCTTATCTGGTTATTTAATGTTATAATGATGACCATGAATAGACAGGTACACACAGTGTTTTAAGGTCATTTTGTTGTTTATCCTAAATGTTATTTTTTCACCTTGGGTCACTTCCTGTCCTTGGATACTTCCTAGAACAAAAGGATAGTCCCTTGACAATCGAAGACTCCTAAAAAGACTTCTATTCCCTTTTGGAATAGAACTTACACATGAATTCAAAGTGAACTACAACAAGTTAGAGTAGTTGTGCAGTAAACAATATGAGCACTGTTTTCACATATAAAGATAATGCAACCACCTGGAATCCACAGTAATCTGTACATGTCCTCTACTGTCGTATCAGACCACCGCCTCCGTATGGCTGGTGGTGCAGCTTTTCAGGTAGCACTGAATAATACATTAACTTCACAATCAAGAGGGGTTTCATAAACTGCAGACAGCAGAAAATGCATTTTAAAACAACACAAGAGCCACAAAATGAACCAGCGCAGATATGTGCAACTCCCCACCAAGACCTTCCAGCATCGACACCAAAAAGACAATGACAATCTCGATAAATTTAAACCTGAGAATGAAGACAAAACCTTTGCGAATGTGTACTGTATACGTCCACCTCAGGGACAAAATTATAAAGAAAATGGACCAAGCTGAAAGCCAGTTCCTATTCCTGTATCCCTCCCATTCATACTGTACCTTCCACTGTTTGTTTGGTCTCATGCCTCCTCAAGAATTCCACTGCTGAGAGTAAACATTTGCAAATGGAATGTATTTGGTCAAAAATGCATTAAAATAGCGCTTCAATATCAGTTGCAAAGTAGCTCACACTGCACAGCCATGGGGAAAAAAAGCATTCATCTTCCAGCAGATCTTGCTGTGAAAACTATGACAATAGAAATAAAAGTGAGCCATGAATTTATTTTTGTTCACAACAGCAGGCGCCAGTATCAGACCTACTGTATTACTGTAACATCTGAGGTCATCAAGTACAGCCGCCAAATAACAGATATTTAAAATCCTTCCAAATGCTCACAACCAGAGAAGTACTATATGAAGGGTGGTAAAGAGTAAAAAAAAAATTTGCAAAAGTGCTGTGGACAACATTCATCATCAACAAAATCATGCTAAACCAACCAGCGCTGTCAAAAAGCCACAAACGCCACAAAAATGCAGAAGCATAGAGCCCCGATTTAAGCCGGTAGGTCCTGAGGTGCACACAGCAGTACAAAAGCACTGATGAAGCACGACAAAGAGCACAAAGCTGAGAGCCACACCAATATTGGCTTTACTTGCTGTCATACCTTGTACTGTTTCTTTTGTCTCCTGCCTTTTTGACTCCAATTTAGTCGTTGAAGCAGTAGATGTCAGCTTCACGGCAGCTGCAACTTAGAACACGAATTGCTTTTTGATCACATTCATCCACAAAAATGGGTGCAATTTTATGATGTTATAAAATGATGTTATAAAATGAATAACTTTTCTTTTAAAAAAAACCTTCAACAAATGAGCTGTCACTACAAAAAAACTCAACTTATGATAAAATATCTGAGCCATGCTCAGACCACATGTGTCTCATTACCTTGACTTTCCACTCTCAGCTCTTGGGAATGACCCTCAAGCTCCTGTTTGAAATGGTCAAACTGCTGTTGAGGAGTCTGTCCAGCAGGTGGCACTGTCACCGCTATGAAAACAGAAACCACGTCATACCCACAAACTGGAATTTGTCTGAGAATAGCATCAGCAGCTGGTGGGACACGAAGACATGTTTCCATACCAGTAACTCAGCCTCCATGCAACAGAGTACTTCAGAATCCACAAAAATGCAAAGCACAATGTGGAGCATTTTATATTGTAAGAAAGATTGGTCAAAAATTCAGAGCCATCCAGACACCGAACAGAAGCAACATGTGGACCCAGAGACATTATTATTGACAAGCCCAGTCTTTACCGATAATAATAATAATAATAATAATAATAATAATAATAATAATAATAATAATAATAATAATCATATTATGGCTTACACTGGCACTAGTGCAAGATTCAAAGGTCTTAAAACAACAAAAACACCATGTAAATGGACAACAAGAATTCAGGGCAAGCAACATTTTGCACATGAACACTTCACTCAACAGCAGGTATGACCACCAAAGCAAAATCATGCTAAAGCCACAGCTTGCACGAGACCACGAGTCTGCATCAAACTGCAAATCACAGTCATGAATACAACAAAAGCAAAGGGCTCAAATTTGCGCAAATATGTCTTGAGCGGCACACGGACATACCAAGGCACCGATGGTGGGCAGAACACATGAAGCTGAGAGCCAAAACCAGAATTTGCTTTTCATCCTTTCATACCTTCTACCGTCTCTTTTATCTCCTGCCTTTTTGACTCCACTACTGTCGTTGAAGAAGTAGATGTCAGCTTCACAGCTGAGAATAAAACACAACTGCAACTTAGAATGGTACACCAGACATGTATTTGATTGAAGAAAATGGTTTTGTCAGATTTTCAAAAAGCTCCAATAATAATTTTGACAGTAAGTGTACAAGGGCTACTTATTAACAAACTACAACCATTAAACTTAAACTGTTACAGCAAATAATACATAAATAATAATAAAATGTTTGGGTGAACATAGAACATGAGCGGCCCAATCTATTTAGGCACCAGAGGGGAAAAACATATCCTCAAAATATAATAAAATATCTGTGCCAAAGTACTCAGATAGCGCCTCATTACCTTGACTTTCCACTCTCAGCTCTTGGGAATGACCCTTAATTTCCTGTTTGAAATGATCAACCTGCTGTTGAGGAGTCTGTCCAGCAGGTGGCACTGTCACCGCTATGAAAACAGAAAGAATTTCATCCCCCTGAAGTGGAGTTGGTCTGAGAATAGCATCAACAGTTGTTGGAAACAAAGCCGTGTCTCCAAACCAGTGACTCAGCCTCCATGCAACAAAGAAAGACGATGAAAAAATAGCAAGCCAAATGACGTACAAAAGGAACCGGTCAGCCTGTCCATGACCAAAATAGACTTTTGACAAAACCATTCAGAGTCCAAGACTACACAAATTATTACAATAACAGACACAGGTCCAGAGCTGCACACAGTAACACAAATGAAGGACTGAAGGACAGAGTGCATAAAGCTCAAAGTCAATCCTGTACTGGCTCTCCATCCTTTCATACCTTCCACTGTCTCTTTTATCTCCTGCCTTTTTGACTCCACTTCAGTAGCTGATGTAGTTGATGTCAGCTTTACAGCTGAGAAAAAGAAACAAACAACTGCAACTTAGAACAGTGTAATTTGCATTGGACAGAGAATGGATTCTCTATAATGTCATTATATTATTATGGATTCACTAAACACAAATATGGCATCATAAAACATAAAATGTCAAAATTAAAAGCACAGAGCACAGACAGACAGACAGGTACACCCACAAAGAAGAGTTAGACATATGCAACAATCCAAAATAAAGTGAGCGTCAAAACAAGATTATCAATGATAGTATCTGGAAAAGAAAATCTTCCCATCACATAAATCTTGATGTGAGTTGTAAGGTGATTAGGTGAGATTGTATTCAAAAAAATTATCTCAACAATGAAATCAGACTCTTACTCACCCTGAATTTTAATCCGAGCTGTAGTGATCTGGTCTCCACACACACAGCTGTAGTCTCCACTGTCTTCTGGTGAAGCACTGTTGATCACAAGTTCACTGATGGAGGCCTTCTGCATCATCTGGTGCTTTCCTCCAGACTTCAGGACCTGTGTCCCCTTCTTCCACTCCACTGGAACTCCAGCTTTAGAGAGCTCACAGCTCAGGGTGACAGTGGATCCCTCCTCAGCCTCCTGCCTCTCCAGCTTCTGTCTGAAGGTCACTGGTTGAGCTAAGCATACATTAGTTTGTTATTAATTAATGACAATGTCCTATAGCAAACATCAATTATCACACAGAACACAGTCACAACTTGGAACATGCAGCAACACTGATGCGAAAAATCTGTTTCAATATGTACGTGTAAACCCATTTGCACATTATTTGTATTCAGTTGTGCATAAATGTACTCTTCAGAGATCCTCCTCCTACCCTTGATATTAATTCTAGCTGCAGTGATCTGGTCTCCACACACACAGCTGTAGTCTCCACTGTCTTCTGGTGAAGCACTGTTGATCACAAGTTCACTGATGGAGGCCTTCTGCATCATCTGGTGCTTTCCTCCAGACTTCAGGACCTGTGTCCCCTTCTTCCACTCCACTGGAACTCCAGCTTTAGAGAGCTCACAGCTCAGGGTGACAGTGGATCCCTCCTCAGCTTCTTGACTCTCCAGCTTCTGTCTGAAGGTCACTGGTTGCTCTGGGTATTTATTAGTTGGTTAGATGTCAGCAGTAAGCCACTTCACACAAAACATGTATAGCAATGACAAAGACAAACTTCTATACACTATTTGCAGTGACAGCATTTAAAATTTGCATTTTTAAATATGACCTGTGAATATTCAATTTCACCAGATTTCTCTTTGAAGCTTCAGTGATTAGGTATTGTAAAATCCTCCTCCTACCCTTTATGGTAATCCTAGCTGTTGTTTTCTGGTCTCCACACACACAGCTGTAGTCTCCACTGTCTTCTGGTGAAGCACTGTTGATCACAAGTTCACTGATGGAGGCCTTCTGCATCATCTGGTGCTTTCCTCCAGACTTCAGGACCTGTGTCCCCTTCTTCCACTCCACTGGAACTCCAGCTTTAGAGAGCTCACAGCTCAGGGTGACAGTGGATCCCTCCTCAGCTTCTTGATTCTCCAGCTTCTGTCTGAAGGTCACTGGTTGCTCTGAGTATTTATTAGTTGGTTAGATGTCAGCAGTAAGCCACTTCATACAAAACATGTATAGCAATGACAAAGACAATTTCCTTTTCACAACTTTCAATGTCATGCAACTTTTAAAATGAGCATTTTGAATTATGAACAATGCATATTTAGTTTCACATGTATTGCTGTAAGTCACTTCACTGATCAAGTATTGTAAGATCCTCCTCCTACCCTTTATGGTAATCCTAGCTGTAGTGATCTGGTCTCCACACACACAGCTGTAGTCTCCACTGTCTTCTGGTGAAGCACTGTTGATCACAAGTTCATTGATGGAAGCCTTCTGCTTCATCTGGTGCTTTCCTCCAGACTTCAGGACCTGTGTCCCCTTCTTCCACTCCACTGGAACTCCAGCTTTAGAGAGCTCACAGCTCAGGGTGACAGTGGATCCCTCCTCAGCTTCTTGACTCTCCAGCTTCTGTCTGAAGGTCACTGGTTGCTCTGGGTATTTATTAGTTGGTTAGATGTCAGCAGTAAGCCACTTCATACAAAACATGTATAGCAATGACAAAGACAAACTTCTATACACTATTTGCAGTGACAGCATTTAAAATTTGCATTTTTAAATATGACCTGTGAATATTCAATTTCACCAGATTTCTCTTTGAAGCTTCAGTGATCAAGTATTGTAAAATCCTCTTCCTACCCTTTATGGTAATCCTAGCTGTAGTGATCTGGTCTCCACACACACAGCTGTAGTCTCCACTGTCTTCTGGTGAAGCACTGTTGATCACAAGTTCACTGATGGAGGCCTTCTGCTTCATCTGGTGCTTTCCTCCAGACTTCAGGACCTGTGTCCCCTTCTTCCACTCCACTGGAACTCCAGCTTTAGAGAGCTCACAGCTCAGGGTGACAGTGGATCCCTCCTCAGCCTCCTGCCTCTCCAGCTTCTGTCTGAAGGTCACTGGTTGAGCTAAGCATACATTAGTTTGTTGTTAATTAATGACAATCTCTTATAGCAAACATCAATTATCACACAGAACACAGTCACAACTTGGAACATGCAGCAACACTGATGCGAAAAATCTGTTTCAATATGTACGTGTAAACCCATTTGCACATTATTTGTATTCAGTTGTGCATAAATGTACTCTTCAGAGATCCTCCTCCTACCCTTGATATTAATTCTAGCTGCAGTGATCTGGTCTCCACACACACAGCTGTAGTCTCCACTGTCTTCTGGTGAAGCACTGTTGATCACAAGTTCACTGATGGAGGCCTTCTGCATCATCTGGTGCTTTCCTCCAGACTTCAGGACCTGTGTCCCCTTCTTCCACTCCACTGGAACTCCAGCTTTAGAGAGCTCACAGCTCAGGGTGACAGTGGATCCCTCCTCAGCTTCTTGATTCTCCAGCTTTTTTCTGAAGGTCACTGGTTGCTCTGGGTATTTATTAGTTGGTTAGATGTCAGCAGTAAGCCACTTCATACAAAACATGTATAGCAATGGCAAAGGCAATTTCCTTTTCACAACTTTCAATGTCATGCAACTTTTAAAATGAGCATTTTGAATTATGAACAATGCATATTTAGTTTCACATGTATTGCTGTAAGCCACTTCACTGATCAAGTATTGTAAGATCCTCCTCCTACCCTTGATATTAATCCTAGCTGTAGTGATCTGGTCTCCACACACACAGCTGTAGTCTCCACTGTCTTCTGGTGAAGCACTGTTGATCACAAGTTCACTGATGGAGGCCTTCTGCTTCATCTGGTGCTTTCCTCCAGACTTCAGGACCTGTGTCCCCTTCTTCCACTCCACTGGAACTCCAGCTTTAGAGAGCTCACAGCTCAGGGTGACAGTGGATCCCTCCTCAGCTTCTTGACTCTCAAGCTTCTGTCTGAAGGTCACTGGTTGCTCTGGGTATTTATTAGTTGGTTAGATGTCAGCAGTAAGCCACTTCATACAAAACATGTATAGCAATGACAAAGACAATTTCCTTTTCACAACTTTCAATGTCATGCAACTTTTAAAATGAGCATTTTGAATTATGAACAATGCATATTTAGTTTCACATGTATTGCTGTAAGTCACTTCACTGATCAAGTATTGTAAGATCCTCCTCCTACCCTTTATGGTAATTCTAGCTGTAGTGATCTGGTCTCCACACACACAGCTGTAGTCTCCACTGTCTTCTGGTGAAGCACTGTTGATCACAAGTTCACTGATGGAAGCCTTCTGCTTCATCTGGTGCTTTCCTCCAGACTTCAGGACCTGTGTCCCCTTCTTCCACTCCACTGGAACTCCAATTTCAGAGAGCTCACAGCTCAGAGTGACACTAACTCCCTCCTCAGCCTCTTGGCCTTTTAGCTTCTGTGTGAAAATTGGCAGTGGTGCTGTACAACCAAGGTTTTACAAATTTATTAGGAGAAACTGTCGACATGTTTTTACACAAAGAATGCTCTTGAAGATGTGAAGAAAGCTTGATGATTCCATACCGCTGACTTTCAGAGTTGACGATGTCTTCTGCTCTCTGCACACACAAGAATACTCTCCACTGTCTTCCACCTTCAAATCTTTAACAAGAAGCTCACAGAGAGTCTCCCTCTGTTTCATCTCGTACTTTTCTCCAGGTTTCAGATACTCGGATCCTTTCCTCCACTGAACAGCAGCAGGTTTTGTCAGCTCGCAGCAAAGCCTTGCGGTCTCCCCTTTGCTTTTCTCTTGGTTCCTAAGCTCCGCTTTGAAATTAACTGGTAAAGCTAAAACAATGCATTGAGTTTGGTTACAATGGATTAAAAAAAAAAACAAACAAAGTGGTGCAGTCATCCACAGCGAGGGTTTTGGAACACAAAACGATTTGGGAAGAAGTGAACACTTTGACAATCTGACAACAGCGTGATGAATCTTTGGATGGGCCAGACAGAGTACAATATAACCACTGTCGTGCATGACGCATGGCTGACAACATAAGCACATACATTCATATACGAAATCCATGCGCTCTTACCCTTGACGGTCACCTTGGCCATGCTCTTGGCGGTACCCACATCGCAGGTGTACATGTCTGTGTCTTTCTCCTCCAGATTTTTGATGGTTAGAGTCACGACCTGCTCCTTCTGGGTCATCTCGTATCGGCCCCCCTTCGTGAGCTCAGTGTGGCCTTTGAGCCACGCCACAGTGGAGGGAGTGTGCGCGGTCTCACACACCAAGGTTACAGAAGATGCCTCCTCTGCTTGGCTGTCTTTCAGCGCTTTAACGAATTTGTGGATTGGTTCTGAAAAACAAAGGGTTCGTAATACAAATATGTCATTCTTTAAAAAAAAAAAGAAAAGAATTGAGATTGTAAGACGACTGGAAAAGATTTAAAATGTGGGAAGATGGACGCAGGAAATGCCTAAGACAGTCCTACCCCTTATTTCCAGCATGGCTTTGGTGGTTGCTCCTCCAACAACTTCACAGCTGTACTCTCCAGAGTCTTGAGCAGAGGTGTTATGGACTGTAAGTTTTACAATCCTATCCTCTTGGCTTATGGCATACTTCTGGCTCTTTTTGATGGCTTTGCCGTCCTTGGCCCACTTAACAGTTGAAGTAGCCTGTCTTAATTCACAGGTAAACACAGCATCTTCTCCGAGAACCACAGAGACATTCTCCAGTCCTCTGGACACAGACGATGCTTTCTCTGTAAGAAGAAAGCAAATATGTATATATTTGTGTGTTTGTTTGTGTACATACAAAATACATACAAAAAATACCTTCAACTGTTAAAGTTGCTTTGGAGCAAAGGTCCTGAATGGTGAAGACCACCTCTCCAGCATCAGAGGGAGTGACATCCTTCACTGTCAGCATATATTTGCGTCCTTTACTCGTAATTTTGAAGCGTCCTTCATTTGTAATAGTTTGGCCATTGAGAGCCCAGGAATACTCATCTGTGCTCTCACGAGACAAGATGCATTCAAAGTTGCATGCCTCTCCCTCATTCACCTCCGCAGACTTCAGCCATTTTGTAATTCCAATGCCAATCTCTACGTTAAAACAGAAAGAGTACGTTAAAAAAGACATACAAATGAGGACCGTATGTATATTATAAGGCAAAAGTTTAGTAAAACTAAAACACACTAACCTCTTACGGTAACCTTTGCTTTAGAAACTTCTGTTCCGAGATCACAAGTGTACTCTCCTTGATCTTCTTTGGTCACTTCCTTGATGATCAGTCCCAAAGATTTACCTGTATGGAGAAGCTCATATTTTGGCCCAGCCTTCAAGACTGTACCTTCTTTTCTCCATACAGGGGAAACTCTAGGCTTGGATGCCTCACAAGCCAGCGTTATCATTCCCTTCTCTTCTCCGATGACATCATCTAGAGACTTGAGGAACACGGCACGCTTCTCTGGAGCGAAATTGAAAATAACCAGAGTTGATTTTTAGACTAGATCGTAAAGCGAAAGAATGTTTTACAAAGCCTGAATTGTGACTTCCTCTTTTAATATGATGTGATGAGTTATTTGGGGTCCGATCGCGCGCACTGCACTTGGCAGACCTTACCTTTAACCTTGAGTGTCGCAGACTCTTTCACCTTCCGGACTTGAAAGGTAACCGTCCCTCCATCCTGAGGAGCCAGGTTCTTCAGCGTGAGCTTGTGAACGGTCCCGTCATGAGTGATGGCGTTCACTTCGTTAGTGAAGAGGACCTTTCCATTCAAAAGCCATTGGGCCTCTTCGTCTGCATAGTTGACCTCAGCTGTGAAAACTGTGTCGCCGTCCTCGTCCACTTCCACGTCAGCCAAGTGCCTGGTGATCTTGATTTCACGAACTAGGGGAACAAGAATGGGTTATTTTGAAGAAAGTGCGCGATGAATGCCTTTTTAAGCAGTGTTTGCGTGCCAATACGCCACCTTCAACCGTAAGTCTGCCTTTTGTCTTCGCAGGTCCAGACTGACAACGGTACTCTCCACTATCTTCTTCTGTCAGTTTATGAATAGTAATCTGAGCTCTGGTCGCATCTTGCTTGATGTTGTACTTGTCTGACGCCGTCAGTGGTACCTCGCCTTTGAACCACTTAACGTCTTTGGGTGATGCGGAGAATTTGCAGGAGAGTATGACGGAGCTTTTCTCTTTGCCCTTCACGTCTTTGATGGGCTCCGCGATCTCAAGCGGGCGCTCTAAACACAGGGTAAACATGTGAATTAGAACCACGGGCTTGGCCTCCATGAGTTATTGTAGCCGTGTTACACAAGTACAGTTGAACACTCTTACCTTTGACTGTGAGCTGTGCTGAGGATTTGCTCTTCCCAGCTGTAAACTGCACAGGGCCAGTCATCGACGCTTTGGTCTTCTTGAAAGTGAGACGATGAAGGGTGCCCTCTTTCTCCATTTCGATGTCACCGCTCTCCTGCACGGCAACGCCGTTCAGAGTCCACACTGGAGGCTTCACCAGTTCCATACTGATTTCTACTTCAAAAACTGCTGCAAATGGTTCTGTCACTTCCAGTGGACTAAGCTCCCGCACAATGCTGATGGACTGCTCTGAAGGAGTCATGCAGAAAGGTTTTATGTAAATTTCTGAGGAGAATTAGGAATCCAAGCACAGTCAAATGTATTATTTTCAGTCTGTGAGCTACGCTATATTAAATTTAAGGTGGGGTGAACACAATCACAATGCAAATAATCTGAGTGTTAATTAGTACATTAAATTATTTAATAGCTCAGGCTTTTAAGAAAACAGCCAAAAAGTAGAGCAAAGTGTTTGCACCTCCCATCACTGCAGGAATGAACGAATGAGTGAATGAATGCATGATACCTCATTGATAAGATAAGATCTGATGGCTAATATTGTCTACCCTTCGCACCACTGCATATGTAAGTCATATAAAGGATCCAATTCCGTACAGCGAAGCCTAAATACAATAATCAACTGTCGTGTTACCTTCCACCAGAAGTTTACAGGATGTTTTGTCATCGATGGCGTCACAGGTATACGTGTCTTCATCTGCCTCATCTACGTTGTTAATGGTGAGTTTTCGGTACACATCTTCGCTTCTGATTTCGTATTTCAGGCTGGGCTTGATCTCCGTCTTGTTCTTGTACCACGCGACCTTCGCACTGGCACGAGACACTTGGCATTCAAGATGACCGCGATGCTTATACATCGCTATCTTATCCCTGAGTTTCTTCACGAACTTGACCGGAAGTTCTATAGTAACAATAACACTAAATCACTAACAACTCTCATATGGGTCACAGTAGAAGTTTGTTTGTTGCCGTGGATTTAACGGTAATACGTAATGTAACCCCTTGTCTTCACAGATACCACGGATGGGCAAACAGGAACTTAAAAACAACAAATAAGCTACCCGTGAGGCTGAGAAAAATAAGGCCTGACATATTCTTCACAATAATTAAAAACAATTAGAACTGCATTGAATAAAAAAATACCATGAATATCCAAAGACTAGTTGCCTTTCCTTTGCCATCAGATCACAATGAGGGATACAATGTAAACGCACGATGCAGGTGGATAGTTTGTATGTCTATCCACGTGGATGTATTGTCTTGCTTACATATTTTTTGTCAGGACTAAAAAATAGAAATAATGAATCCGCACCCATGCTGAAAATGCTGTTATTTCATTGAAAAATAATGGTTAGCTAATGCATGCAGCATTATAAGTTGTGTTTTCACATGTACCTTTGACTTTAAGTTTTGCAGAAGAACTGGCCTTTTCAGCCACAAATTTAATCTCACCCATATCTTCTGGAGTGACAGACCTGAACAGAAGGACAAAGGTTCTACCTGGAAAAAGAAGACAAGTGTTTGTGGTAACAGAACTACAGTGAGTATTACAGAGGTAGGTGAACCACGTGGGTTTAGTTTTTTCTTTAGATAATACCTTCTTGCCTCATCTTGATGCTGTCACTGACTTTTAGTTTGGCACTTCCTTTAAACCACTGGCAATCGACTTCATCATGTGAGATTTCACAGACAAAGGAAGCACTTTCTTTCTCCATTACCTCCACATCCTGGAGCTTCTTAACTATTTTAATATCTCTAGCTGCAGGGGAAGCATTGTGGCATATTTTAAATACGTTATGCAAACTGACATGTGAACATCATGTAACTTATAAAATATACTTGATGGAAAAAGTCTGTGGCATCACTGTCAATTACCATGAACTGTGAGCTTGGCTGAGGAGTTATCGTCAGCAGTGCGGCAGATGTAAGTGCCTGCATCTCCGGGGCTGCATTTGTTAATGACCAAAGTGCGCTTTCGGCCCAAGGAGTGGATGCCGACCGTCTTCCCAGGTTTCAGTTCCACATTATCCTGCAGGAGGAATCAATTTTTGAAATTCTAACGTGATGAAGTCGTATTCGTTCCATAATGCCTTCTCACCTTAAACCATTTAACGTCTATGTTTGTTCTCGACACTTCACAATCAAAGGTGACTTTCTCCTTCTCAGGAACACTGATGTCCATGATGGGTTTGGAGATCATGGCAGGAGGTTCTGCACAAATAACACACGTGGGTCAATATTAAAAGGTCCAAAGAGGCCAAAGCTAAATTGACTGTCATACATGCAGCCCTTACCCAAGACAATTAGTTTTCCTGAAGAACGTACTCCATCTGCTTGGAAGACAAATGCTCCCGCGTCCTCCATTTTGAGATTCGACAGTGTTAACGCATGCTTTTTTCCCAGCACGGTGATACGACAGTTTCCCCCGGACTTAACCTTGACTCCATCCTTGGTCCATGAGCCATCGACATCGGCTTGGCTCAGTTCAATTTCGAGAGTTACCGTCTCTGTCTCGTGCGCTGTGGTTTCTGTTAAGCCTTTGATTACTTGGATTTTCTTCACTGAAGAAAAGGAGATGGTTAAATGTTAACATTCAAGAACAGCTTCTCAGGTCATGAATTAAAAAGGAATCCTTCTCTTTGCACTAGTACACGTCCTCTACAGACTACGATACAACTATTACTCTTACTCTCCACGTTGAGTTTCCCCTGCGTTTTGTCATCCAGAGTTTCGCAGGAGTAGATGCCTCGGTCAGCCTGACTCACGCTCTTGAGGACTAGAGCCTGCTTCGCTCCGTCAACACATATCTTGATGTTCCCTGTGGGCTGTATCACGACACTGTTCTTCATCCACCTGACCTCGTCTGATGGTTTGCTGAGCTCCACCTCCAGTTTCACTTCGCTCTGTTCCTCCGCTGTCACATTTTCCAGCTTCTTTTTAAACATGACTGGCTCATCTAATCATAAGAGGAGAAACAGTGATGTCATTGTGCTCCAGGTCATTGTGTAACCATAGACACATCTAAAAAAAAACAAAAAACACCGAAAGTCTTACGTTGTACTTGCAGGGTAGCTTTGCAGCTTTTGCCTTCTGCTTCGAAACTAATCTCCCCGGCATCTTGCTGGGTGACGGAGGTGATGGTAAGAGTGTGGCAGGTGCCACTGTGCTCGATCTTGTACTTGACCCCGGCTGTGATCGGTGCGCTCTTGTGAAACCACCTCGCGCTGGCGTCCGCCGGGGTGACGGCACACTTGAATATGGCGTCCTTCCTCTCCATCGCGGCTACGTTGTTGAGCTTGGCGGTCAGTCGGACTTGCCTCGGCGCTTAAAGGAAACGGAGGGCGCCGGGTGAAGCAAGACGGGCGGGAAAGCCCGCGCTCGCCTCAACCCGGTCGCCGCCTACCTTTGGTGGAGACCGCGGCAGACGTCTTGTCGTTCCGACATTCGCAGCTGTACTCCCCCTCGTCCTCTTTCTTCATGTTCGTCACGGTCAGACTCCGCTGAGGTCCATTGGTCCTGATGGAGTACCTGCCTCCTGGTTTGATGTCGCGGCCGTCGCGCTTCCAGGCGACGTCCCCTGGCGCCTGGTTCAGTTCGCACACGAGGCTCAGCGTGCCTTCCAGCTCCACGGTGACAGGCTTGAGGGGGACGGCAAACTTCAAGGCTGAATCTGGAATGAAAACCGCGCCCACGTCAGACTCGCCAAGACACCTAAAGCGACCTCGGCGTCACGACTGAGTGGCCGACAACGCGCCTTTCACTTGAACTTTAAACTCCAGCTTGTCCTCAGCGGTTTGGCAGGTATACGATCCAGCGTCTTTGGTTTCGGTCGATTTTATGATGAGGGCGCGGGACAAGCCTTCTTTCCTCATTTCGTATTTCTTGCTCTCTTTGAGCTCCACGCCGTCTCTGAACCACTTGACGCTGCCGCTCTCAGCGGTCAGCTCGGTGGTCAGGACAACGTTTTCGCTGGCTTGAACAACACAAGGCTCATCCACGGACCTCTTTCGGAACTTCACCGCCGCATCTAGAAGAGGTGAATGCTTTTCAGCGCGCTGTACAGATGGCCGCCGTTCGTCCCGCAATGAGTCACGGCTGAAATAGATCTCACCTGTCATCTGGACCTTAAAGAGGAGCTTCTCTGTGCCGGCCTCACATGTGTATTCTCCAGCATCGTTTTTGTCCATTTTTTCTATGACCAGCTCACGAGTCTTGCCCTTGGACTCCACGTGGACAGCTCTGGTGGAGGTCAGAAGCTTTCCGTCCTTGTACCACTTCACCTCCGCCTTTGGATCCGACACCTCACAGCTCAAGGTGGCTTTTTGTGAGAGAGAAGCTTTCACCTCCTTCCTTACAGACTCTTTGTTTGAGAAGCCTGCAGGAGCTTCTGTAGAAGAAATGACAGCATTTATGGAAACAAGTAAACATCTGGGGATGATTAAAGAATAATCACGTACAGACAGTAATGATAAATTAATGTTAAAATGCCAACTTTGAGATTTCCCCCACCTGCAACGTGGATCCTAAAAGCTATCTTCTCAGTACCAGCCTCACAGATGTACTCTCCTCCATCTTTCTTCTCTATGCTGTCGATTACCAGCTGTCGGCTCTTGCCCCTCGACTCTATATGTGATGTTTTAGTGGAGGTGACTAGTTTGCCATCCTTATACCATTTGACCACCGTCTTTGAATCAGAAACTTCACAACCCAAAGTGGCTTTCTGGGAGAGAGTGGCCTTGACTTCCTTCTGGATGGACTCCTTGTTGGAGAAGGCTGACTTTGCCTCTGAGAAAACATGAATGTGAAAACAGAATGTGTCACATCAATCCCATCAGTCTGACAGATGTACTTATACACTTCAGTGATAGAAAGTGTCTTACAAAATCACACAATAACAACAATAAAGACATTTCATTTAAGGAATAAACATGCAGGGACATTTGAAATTTTTCAAAACCATATGACAATAGGAGAATCATCATTCACACATTACTTCTTTCAATGTCTCCTACCTGCCACTTGAACCTTGAACGCCAATTTTTCGGTTCCCACTTCACACGTGTATTCTCCCGCATCTTTTTTTTCTACGTTGCTGATCACCAGCTGACGAACCTTGCCCTTCGAATCCACGTGAACTGCTCTGCTGGGACTGAGCTGTTTGCCGTCTTTGTACCATCTCACCTCTGTCGCATTATCAGCTACCTCACAGCTGAGGGTGGCTTTCTGAGAGAGAACGGCTTTCACTTCTGCCTGGACGGACTCTTTGTTGAGAAAAGCGGGTTTAGCTTGGACTTCTGCTCTCGCGGCTGTAAAGAAGCGTGGCAGGGTTTGCAGTTAGCTGGCCAGCAGAGAGCACACGGGACACACGTAGAGCAAATCCTTTGGGCTTGCGTCGGTTATCTATCTTACCTTCCACGTGTATTTTAAAGGCAAGCTTCTCGGTCCCAGCTTCGCAGACGTACTCTCCCGTGTCCTTTTTGTCCACGCTCTCAATCACCAGCGAACGACTTTTCCCCTTCGACTCCGCGCGCATTGCCTTGCTGCCGGCAAGCAGCTTGCCGTCCTTGTACCATTTCACCTCCGTCTTAGAGTCAGAAACTTCACAGCACAGAGTGGCTTTTTGGGAGGCGGTGACTTTGATCTCTTTCTGGACAGAGTCCTTGTTAGAGAATGCAGACTTGACCTGTATGTCTGCACAAAAGACCATACACATGAGTGACACCAGCATTTTCTCAACACGTAGCTTTTGTTTCACAGTATATATCAAGGGGATCACGTGAGCACGATAATGCAACTGTTCTGTCTATTCCTTACCTGTCACATGAAGTGTGAAGAGCAACTTCTCACTCCCTACTTCACAGCTGTACTCTCCGGCGTCTTTCTTTTCTACGGTGTCAACCACCAGCTGTCGATTCTTCCCTTTGGATTCGATGTGGACCATTTTAGCAGAAGTTAGCAGCTTGCCGTCCTTGTACCACTTAACTTCTGTCTTGGGATCAGCGACATCGCAGCTCAGCGTAGCTTTTTGAGAGACGGTGGCTTTCACATCTTTCTGAATCGACTCCTTTTTGAAGAAGGCCGACTGTGCCTCTGCGGATATGAGGAGGATCATTGGTAGTGTGTAGGAAGCATCCATTATAACATATAATTCCATTGTTCTAAAAAAAACAAGTAAATTATTCTTTACCTGTCACCTGAATCCTAAAAGTCAGCTTCTCCGACCCAGATTCACAGATGTACTCTCCAGCATCTTTCCTCTCTATGCTGTTGATCACGAGCTGTCGACTCTGGCCCTTTGACTCCACATGGATGTTCTTGCTTGTAGTCAGCAGCTTGCCATCTTTGTACCATTTCACTTCTGTTTTACTGTCAGCTACATCACAGCTTAGAGTGGCTCTCTGGGTCAGAATGGCTTTAACCTCCTTCTGAATGGACTCCCTGTTCAGGAAAGCTGATTTGGCCTCTGAAGGGTAATAAAAAAAAAGAAAAAGAAGAGGCTCTATTTGGATGTATCTGTAACCAGTGCAAATTGAAATTATTGCTGCTGGGAGGTGTTGATGAATTGTGGAAACATAGATAAATCAAGCGCAAATTATATTTCACAATTATTTGTTCAGCAGGTAAGCACTGCTGAACAATGCCAAGAAGTAAACACCTTCATGACATAAACACATTAACGTCAGAACTCTTTCAAACTCAAAGATTATGTATTTTTAATGCTGCTTTATAAAGCTTCACCGACAAAAGATTTACTATATTAGCAATATGTCCATACGACCAGTGCCATGGTAACTGTATCAGAGGCTCGAGTCAGGGGATTCAAACCTAAAGTGCTGTGAATAGAATTATTAGTCTTATTATAAGTTTAGGTTAGAGCATTGAAAATGACAAAACTAATGCAACAATTGTGTTGTGGTGGATTTTTTTTTTTCATGCAGTATCAGCACGATATGTGCATTTGTTAAATGGAGTCCTCATACCAGTCACAGTTATCTTGAAGACCAGTTTATCTCCTCCGGCTTCACACGTGTATTCTCCTGCGTCGCTCTTCTCCACCTTTTCTATCACCAGCTGGCGGGTGTTGCCTTTTACCTCGGAGTAGATTGTCCTGCTGGATATCAGCAGCTTGCCATCTTTGTACCACTTCACCTCTGTCTTGCTATCGGAGACACTGCAACTGAGAGTGGCTTTTTGGGAGACAGCAGCTTGCACCTCCTTCTGGACAGTCTCCTTATGTGAAAAGGCAGCTAGTGTTTCTAATAAGATATAAAAAATGATATATATGTGAGGGTCATGTGCTGGGCAGCACAGCTCAATGATCACTGCTTGCTGCTTGGTCACAGCTTTACCTTTTATCTTGACTTGGAATGTGACTTTATCTGTTGCTGTCTCACAAGAGTAATGCCCTTCGTCACTTTTCTTGGCATTCTTGATGACTAGTTTTCTTTGAGTCCCTTTGCAGATGAAGGTAGTTCTTTGGTCCTCGGTGATCTCCGCTTGATCTTTCCTCCAAACCACAAGTGCGCTGGCAGGAGTGACGTCACAGCTCAGCTCAAGATCTCCTTTGAGGGAAGATGCCAGACCCATTGCTCCTCTGGCTTTGTTCAAGAATTTGGCAGGTTCATCTTAGAGAAAGAGAGAGAGAGAAGATAACAAGATGGGCTTTGTATTCGTCCAGTGTTCTGTTCAACACACAGACACAAATATGAAATGAACATGACATTAGCACTGGAGTAGCTCCTGAGGTAAGTCTAGATAAAACCCATTTTCCTATTCATTTATTAAAATTTGTATATATTCTATATGGTATAAACACTCTATTCTATATTCAAATAACTTGCCTTTGTTTCTCAATGGTTTTTAAGACGCATACCTTTGAGAGTGAGTTGCATGGAGATTTTGTCATCAGCTAGAAGACACTCGTAGATGCCCACGTCTTCCTCTGTTACATTGTGCACCACCAGGATCCTCTTTCGCTCTTCCCTCACATACTCGTACTTCTTCCCCACTTTT